>CM046955.1:73002014-73624578 GCA_025698515.1 Gossypium sturtianum | reverse complement strand
ATTACTACAAAATGTTTTTATAAATACTTAACGAAAGTTTTCTTCTCAATCGACAAACAACATTTCTCTTTTAAAAACAAAAAGAGATTTTGCCACCAACTTTGGGTTTAATCTAGTAAACGATAGGTGTTTTCAACTTTCACTTAAAACACAAGGTTTGATTAATTAAAGTTTTATCTTAAATAAATATTGGGCTTTGCAATGGAACCATGGAACTTGAGGCTTTTAAGAAAGTTTAAATTAAAGACCTCTTTTAAGACTCAGACTCTTTTAGCGATTAGTTTCCTAGTGACATGCGATCCCATTGTAGTGTTTGAGCCGGGTTTAGGGTGTTACATTTTGGTATCAGAGCTGTGTTTAAAAGTTCGACCTTAAGGTTTTTGGGTTCAAAACATTTTCCAAATTTTGTATCTAAGACGGCTTAAAAAGAAAAGTAAATATAGACTTGTTTTTCTGAAGTATGGCACCTAAGTCTCCGCTCAAGTCCGCTGTAAGTTTTCGATTGTTAAGTGAATTGCATGAGGTAGTTGTATGATATAGATATCTCGTCATGGATGTTGGAATTTAGAAACTCTATTGTAGAGATGAAAACCCTTAGGTATGCATGTGCCTTACGAAAGAACTACTTATAAACATTATCCTCATAAAACTACTCGTTAATAAACAAGTTGAAAGAAATGCCGACGCATAAAATTTGTAATCAAAGTAAGACGGAGTGATAGACATGAGTGGTAGAGGACATGGATGTGTTGCACGCGTCGTGGAGAGGCCCAGGTACCGAGGTTGAACTCCTCGAAGCGAGAAATGAGCTCGAGGCGGCACCCACAACACCGCGTGTAAGTGAGCAGGATCGTAAGACGTAACTGGTGGAGATGATGCCTGTCTCAAGCAATGCTGCGTGTGTTGGAGCGCAGTGGGCAAGATTGAACCAAGAACTTCTAAGTCCATCCTGAGCGACTCTGAGCTAATGGAGTTGGAAATGTTTAGGGGTATTTCTGGGGTGGCTCCAAATGTGGCCGAGTATTGGCTAGAGGCGGTCGAGAGGATTATGGATGATCTGGACTGCACGACTGCAGGAGAAGGCCGAAAGGTGCAGTGTCTCTACTCCGTGGATGAGGCATATCGGTGGTGGCTCACAGTGAAGAGAGGGTACTCACGGACCGAATTGATTGGGATTTCTTAAGATGTCATTTCAAGGGAAATATGTTAGGCGATTATGGATGCTCAGAGGAAAGCATTCTTGAATTTGGTACAAGAGGGTAAATCGGTAGAGTCGGATATGAGGCGAAATTTCTGCGTTTGAGCCGCTTACGCCTGAGGCATAGTGGCGACTAACTATGAGCGTTGCGCTGCGGTTTGAGGATGGGCTGCAGATGAGTTGAGAGTGTTGATAGCTCCGTAGCGAGAGAGAGACTTTCTTTGTCTTAGTTGAAAAGCAAAAATAGTCAAGAGGTGAAGCGGACCGAGATCGAGTAAGGGGAGAAAGACAAGAGGTAACAATAAGAGAAGCTTTGGGTCATCGGGAGGTTTCCAAAAGGGCCAAGTTTGATGGGCGGCTCGAGTTGTGAGGCTGCGACGATGGGTCGATTTCGATCATGTGCTCTGTGTGTGGGAGCAGCATTCGGGGAGTGTAGGAGGAGAACCGGGGTGGATATTTCTGTGTGGATCTATGGATCATATGATTAAGGATTGTCCATAAGTAGAGAGCAGGGAGGCGGCCGGTGGGGCAGAGTTTTGATCGGTTCAGAGGGGTGGTCAAGCAACCACAGAGGGGTCATGGTCCAGCTAGAGGAGGGAATGGTTTTGGTCTGGGTCGTGGAGCACCGGGCAGAGGTCTTCTTCAAATACTGAGGCAAGATGAGCGGGTTAGTTTATGTAGCCGGACATCGAGAAGAGGGTGATGCACCGGACATTTTAACGGCATGCGTTCCTCATTTCCGGTTTGCCCTCTTTTTGCATTAATAGATGTTGGGTCAACGCATTCCTATGTTACTAGTGTGGTATCTGGAACTTTAAGCATGAACTCAAATCGCTTCTAGGAGATGATCGTATTTAGTCCTTTAGGACAATTTGTAGTGGTAAACAAACTTTTTAAAAGTGTGCCTCTAGAAGTACAAAATTAGGATTTTCCGGCTGATTTGATGGAACTACCATTCAGGGAGTTCGATTTGATCTTAGGCATGGATTGGTTGGTAAGGTATCGAGCAAACTTGGATGGTGCTGCTAAGCGCATGGTGTTAAGGACTCCTGAGGATAATGAAGTTTTGGTGATAGGCGAAAGGAGAGACTACTTGTCCAATGTAGTGTCTGCTCTAAAGGCGGAACGAATAGTGAGAAAAGGGTGCATGGCTTTCTTAACTTTTGTCAGTGCATTGGATGTAAAGGAGGTGACCGTGAATGAGGTTAGAACAATAAATGAATTTGTGGATGTCTTTCTGAAGAGCTTCCAGGTTGCCTCCGGATCGTGAGGTGGAGTTCGAATTAAGCTTACTCCTGGGGACGGCTCGGTGTCCATCGCCTCTTTATAGGATGGTGCCAGCGGAGGAACTGGTTGAACTTAAAGCTCAAATCCAGAGAGCGTTGGATCGTGGTTTTATCCGACCCAAAGGTATCTCCATGAGGGAGCGCCGTGCTATTTGTGAAGAAGAAAGACGGGTCCATGCGAATGTGCATTGATTATCGCCGATTGAATAAGTTGACAATTAAGAACAAGTACATCACGCGAGGATAGGCGACTGCTTGATCACTCAAGCGGCTTCGATCTTTTCAAAGATAGATTTGAGGTCAAATCACGATTTACCACTGAAGCCGAGAAGTTGGTTCGTAAGGGTTGTGAGGCGTATATAGCCTACATCGATGTTGTTGGTTACGAGATTTTGTGCATTACATGATATCGTAATAGTTAAAGATTTTCCAGATTTTTCCCGATGAACTACCTAGACTACCTCCAAATCGTGAAGTTGAATTTGGGTTTGAGCTCCTATCAGTGCAGCTCCGGTGTCTATCGCTCCGTATAGAATGGCACCGAAAGAGCTAGTGGAGCTTAACGCCGATTCAAGGATTCATTGGATCGAGGGTTCATCCGCCTAGTGTGTCTCCATGGGGAGCACTTGTGTTATTGTGAAAAAGAAGGATGGATCCATGCGTATGTGCATCGACTACCAAGCAACTAAATAAATTGACTATTAAGAATATGTACCCCTGAGGATTGATGATCTATTCGACCGGTTTTAAGGAGCTTGATCTTCTCTAAGATTGATCTTCGATCGGGGTACCATCGGTTGAGAGTCAAAGAGGTGATGTTCTCAAGACGGTGTTTAGGACTCGTTATGGTCATTATGAGTTCCTTGTGATGCCGTTTGACCGACAAATGCACAGCCAGCTTTTATGGACTCGATGAACCGAGTGTTCCGGTCATATTTGGACCGATTCGTAGTGGTTTTTATAGATGACATCTTGGTGTATTTGAGAACTAAGGATGAACATGATGCACATCTCGAGGTTGTTCTGCAGTTACGAGAGAGAAACAATTATACGCTAAGTTACAGCAAGTGTGAATTACAGCTAAGAGAGGTAACCTTTTTGGGCCATGTGGTATCTCGCCAGAGGGATTAGAGTTGATCCTCGAAAATTGAAGCCGCTTTGGATTGGAAGCCGCCTAAGGCGATCCGAGAGTTAAAGTTTCTGTGCACTGGTAGGGTATTATAGACGTTACGTTGAGGGTTTTCATTGATTCTTTGCACCTCTGACTAAATTGTTGCGTAAAGGGTGCCGTTTGTCTAGACCGATAAGCAACAGAGAGTTCGAGAAACTTAAGAAGGTTACTGCCACAGAGGCCCCTATCTTAAAATAGCCGAGTCCAGGAAAGAATTCACTATCTCTGATGCATCACCTGTCGGTTTGGGATGTGTGTTGATGCAAGAGGGTAAGGTAGTAGCATATGCGTCTCGCCGACTTAAGTCTCATGAGGCAAATTATCGGACACATGACTTGGAGTTGGCCGCTGTGGTATTCGTGCCTTTGAAAATGGAGGCATTACATGCGGTGAAAAGTGTATCATTTACACGGATCACAAGAGCCTAAAATAGCTCCTCACTCGGAAGGAGCTAAATCTTAAGCGGCGTAGATGGATTGAGCTGCTTAAGGATTATGACTGTTCGATTGAATACCATCTGGTAAGGCCAATGTGGTGGTCAGCGCCTTGATTGAGCAGAGTAGGGCTATGATGGATCCGAGGGCGATGTTTGCTCGTCTCGACTTATTTGATGACGGTAGCTTGTTGGCCAAACTTCAAGTTAAACCATCGTGGATTGAATAGATTAAGGGGTAAGCAGTTGGAGGATGGGTCTTTGGGTCCTCGATTAAGACAGATTGAGAGTGGGGAAACTTGATTTTGGATTAAATAGCGAAGAGGGTTTGTGTTTCCATGGGAGAGTCTATGTACCAAGTGATCTTGATTGAGGCGATCTATCTTTGCGCGAGAGCGCATAGTAGTCCTTATGCTATGCATCCGGCTGGAATAAAATGTACCGAGACCGTCGTGAGTTATATTTGTGGCGAGTTTTAAGCGTGAAAGTTACCGACTTTGTGTGTAAGTGTATGACTTTCCAGTGATTAAGGTTGAACATCGATTACCTTGAGGTTGCTTGACCAGTTAAAATTCCACTTTGGAAGTGGGAGAGAGTAACTATGGACTTCGTTAGTGGGCTGCCCCTAACGCCTACTAAAAAGGATGTAGTGTGGGTCATAGTGGATCGGTTGACCAAGTCAGGCCCATTTCATACCAGTCCATACCGATTACCCCTTGTGAAAGCCTGGCTAAAGCGTATATGGATGAGATAGTGAGGCTGCATGGGATACCGATTTCCATAATATCGAATAGAGATCCTCGCTTCACGTCACGGTTCGGAAGAAGCTACTACGAGGCTTTGGGTACAAGATTGGACTTGATCTCGCGTTTCACCCCGCAGACGGATGGTCAATCGGAGAGGGTGATTCAAATCTTGAAGGATATGTTAAGGAGTTGTGTAATAGATTTAGAAATTTGTTGGGAAGATTATTTGCCATTGGCGAGTTCACATATAACAATAGCTACCAATCTAGCATACTGATGGCACCTTACGAGGCATTATATGGCGTGTAGGTGTCGTACTCCCTTTTGTTGGGTGAGTTAGGCGGCGGTGTGTTGGCCCACTGATTGATTTACGATCACTGATGACAAAGTTAGATTAATTCGGGGAGTGATTGAAGGCGACATCGCCATGATATAGAAATCGTATGCGAGTTTGAAGCGCAAGAAGATTGATTATTCTATGGGGACTTTGTTTTTCTTAAGGTCTCACCATGGAAGAAAGGTACGAGATTTGGACGGAAGGGCAAGTTGAGCCCTAGGTTTATTGGGCCTTATCGCATCTTGAAGCGTGTGGGACAGGTTGCCTATCAACTTGAGTTACCTCGAGTTGAATCAGATTCATGATGTGTTCCACGTCTCTATCTTTGAGGCGTTCGCTCTGATCCCACACACGTGATTTCGACCGAGGAGATTAAGGTTAGGACCGGACGACTTTTGAGGAAAAACGGTTGATTTTAGATCTTGATGTGAAAGTTTTGAGGAAGAAGTCTATCCCACTAGTTAAGGTACTTTGGCGCAATCACGGCTCGGAGGAGGCCACGTGGGGACCAAGAAGAGGCGATCGTCAACAATACCCTCATCTATTTTGATCAGTAAATTTTGAGGCAGAAATTTTCTTTTAGGGAGTAGAGTTGTAACGCCCTAAAGTCTAAGTATTTATTTTTGTATGTTGTAACACAAAGTCTTTGGTCTACTTTAGTGGTTAAGTGATTTAGGTATGTTTGGGAGTGTCTGAGAAGTCTTGGGTTCAAGCACAGGCATGTAAAAAGTTTTATTTTTTAAGGAAAAAACCATTGCCTATAGTTAGTAGGCTTTTAAATTGTGTGTGTATAACAAGACATAAAGGCCTCACTGGTCTAGGGGTAAGTGGCGTGTTACCTATGCCGGTGGGTGAGGTTCGAATCTTGGTGGAGGCAAGGGACTATTTATTTTCTTCTTTGTGCAGTAGGGGGTGTTGTAGTTTGGCTAAAACATCAAGTGGTTGAGAAGAATTCAAATTGGGAAGTTGAATGGGGTTCGAATTGGGGGGTTGAGAGATTGGAGGAGGGATTTTAGGAGAAATCAAGGAGAGTGAGAGGGGAGGGAGTGTTGTGCTGAAAGGGGACTCTGGGCACTTAAGAATTTGGCCAGAGTGTATGCCCATCATTTTTATTTTGTTTTGTTTTCCTTCTGCCGAAATCCCTTCTCCCCCTTTTTGCATTTTTCTTTTCCCTCTTTTTTCTCTCCCTCAATTGTCGATCTTCTTCATTCCAACCATGTGGAGTCGTTGTTATTTTGCTATTTTGCTCAATTTGAATCCTTACTCTTCCCGAAGACGTGTGACGAATTTCGTTAGTGAGGAGTTTGCTACATCTTGTGGTTCCAATCGGTCTTGCCTTTCCCACGTCTGATTTTTCCTACACCTCTTTTGTCAATTCTTTTTCTTCTACTTCCCCCTCTATGTCATTCCCTACTTTCTTCCTCGCCTCGTGATCATCATCTTTTTCTCGCTCTCTGACCAATCGTGACCTTGGCCCTTTCATTTGGTGTTATTGTGCCGTTAGTTTATTTCCCCCTTTGTGGTTTGGCATTTTTGGTAAGTGGATTTAAGGTTTGGTTCAAACTGTACATACGGATATTGTAACAGACCAATTTAGGGCCTAGTCGAATAGTGGTTGCGAGACCAAAATCCAAGTAGAAGTATGTGTTTTGTGATTTTTATGAGGCTTATGATGTGGTTGCATAATTGTATGAAAATTTTATAAGGAAATTTTATTGATTAGTGATCAATTTTTCCATTAGGACTAGATTGCAAAGATTAGAAAATATGAGATTCTAGAAGATTCAAGTATGAAATAGAATTATAAAAAATTATTAGAGGTCCTTAATTAGCAATTAGACCAATATAGATTATGATGGACAAAAATAGACATGGGAAGGAAAAATCTCAAGAAAGGACCATTAAGGGCATTTTTGTCATTTGGTAAATAAAAGATTAAAAGGGGAAAAAAAGAAGTCAAAATTGTGTCCATCTTCTTCTCCCATGGCCGAAAATCACTAAGGGGCCATAGCTATGGTTTCTTCAACTTCCAAGCTTGATAGTAAGTGTCTCCTAGCCCCGTTTTTAATGTTCTTCGTATTTTTTAGATCCTCGTAGCTCGATGTAGCTATTTCTATCTATATTTTGAGCTAAGGTTTATGTTCAAAAGTTTACCCATGTAAGACATGCATGTATTTTGATGTTCTAAGGAAGAATATGAAAGTTTGATGTATGATAAACATCTTTTTCTAAGTGATTTTCATGAAAAATACATAAAAGGACCAAATTGCAAAAGTTATAAAAATAGTCATACATGAGTCAAATAGTGAAAATTGAAGGTTGTTGAAGTTAAGAAAATGATTCGGCTAGGCTTGAAATACAAGGAAGTTGAATAAAAATCATTTTACGAGCCTAGGGGCAAAAGTGTAAATATGAGAAAGTTTAGGGGCAAAATTGTAATTTTGCCAAAGAGTGATTCATGAGTCAATTTAGTCAATGTGAGTATTAAACCAGTAAAATTGTTATTATAGATCAAGAAACACGAAGCCCAGACCGAAACCGAGGCAAGGACAAGGTGTTGGAGTAAATTGAACATCTACACACATTTTGAGTACCGAGGTAAGTTTGTGTGGATTTCTAGGTATGTGACATTATTATGCTTCTAATTACTTTATTTTTATGAGATATGTATATTAATTCCATGAAGTTGATTAATGATGCTTCGATGAGATTGTAATGAGATCAAGTTAAGTTGAAGTCCCGGTTGAAGATTCGGAATAACGAGGATACCTGTGTCATAACATGAGATAAGGAAGGTCCCGTATAAGACCATGTCTAGGACATGGCATCGGCACCGAATGTAGGTCCCGTATAAGACCATGTGCCGGACATGGCATCGGCCTGAGAATAAGGAAGGTCCCGTGTAAGATCATGTCTGGGACATGGCCTCGGCACCAAAGGAAGATCTCGTGTAAGACCATGTCTGGGACATGGCATCGACATCTATGTACGATCTCGTATAAGACCATGTCTGGGACATGGCATCGACATCGAGCTAAGAGATCCCGTGTAAGACCATATCTAGGGTATGGCATCGGCATCAAAAGGTGATCCCATGTAAGAGCATATCTGGGATATGGCATTGGCATCATGATACATATATGATGAGATTGAGTATCCTCCGATATTCTGAGTAGTTCAACAGCAGCAAAGAGTTATGTATGCAAGGATGACAAAGAGTTAAGCTATACAAAGATGAAAAGAGTTACATTTAAGTTAAGGATGATAATGATTTAAGTTTATGTTCATGATAGCATAAGTGCTAAATTGTGTGATGAAGTGACACAGGTGCCATGAGTAAAATACGAGTTATGAAACCGTAATGTGATATGTGATGGGTAAGCGTATGTATGAGTAAGTATGTCAAAGTACTTGAGAACTTGTGTTGTTAATGTTCTATGAGATGAATGGATTTTACCATGAGTATTTATGTTGCTATTTTAATTCATGCAAACTTACTAAGCTATATGCTTACCCTTTCCTTTTCCCTTTTCCTTGTAGTATTGCCAAGCTAGCTCGGGGGTCGTAGGACATCAGAGCTCGGATCACACTATCAACTATTCTTTTGATATAGTAAAATTGATCTATTTTGAGTATGGCATGTATAGGAACTTGGTCATTTTGTGTTATGTCATATTTGGAAGCCAAGGTGTTGGCTACTAATGTTACATACTTATTTTGTAAGTGGCCATTGGAAATTGGCCAATATTTGTCAAGTTTCATATTTTTAATGATGATGAGTTTCATGAAATGAAAGTTCATGCAATTGATGGAGAAAAGTGTGAAGTTTATAAATGATGATTAGTGATTCTTAATAGTGTATTATTGCCATGTTATGTGTTGCTTGTGTTCGCATATGTGTGTTTATATTTCAGGGTGGCATTTGGCTTGGTAAATAGCCTTATAATTGTCCACACGGGTAGACACACGGGCTTGTGTCTAGGCCGTGTGAGACATACGGCCAGCCCCATGGGTGTGTTGATAGGCCGTGTGGCCCCTGCATCAAATTTGTAAGAATTCAATTCGCCACACGGCGGCAAGCTGGCGTGTGCCTGGGCCGTGTTCCCCAAGAGTTTGCTTTGATGTCATAAATAGAATACGAGTTTTTCACACACGGGTGAGGAAGCGGGCGTGTCTAGGCCGTGTGAGGGACACGGGCGTGTGTTGGCCGTGTGAAAACCCACAGAGGTTGAAATGAAAAATAAATTTCACACGGATTGGGAACATGGCGTGTGTGACCACACTTTGCCACACGGGCGTGTAGTACTGCTTTTGAGTAAAAAAATTCTAAGTGCGTAAAAGTTTCCAGTTTTGTTCCGAACCATTCCGTATGTATGTTTAGGGCCTCTTAGGCCCATAATAAGGATGTTATGAATACGAATGAGAAGTTGTAACACCCCTAACCCGTAACCATCTCCGGTTAAGGGTTAAGAGGCATTACCGGACTAATCGAAAACTTTTACGAACATTACACATCAATACATATATCATCGTCATATCATAGCAGAATACAAGTATATAGTCCCTTAATGAGGTCTACGAGACCTTAAACATGCATTAGAAAGGGGTCGGGACTAAACTGGGATCATACAAAAAAAATTTTAAAATTTAACATTTTCCAAAGTTACAGAGGTCACACGCCCATGTGGGCAGGCCGTGTGCCTCACACGGCCTCGGACACGCCCATGTGTCCAAGCCGTGGCAAAATAGGGCATACATACTGACTTGTCCACACGGCCTGAGACACGCCCGTATGCCTCACTCGTGGTCGACACTGACTTGCACCACACGACCGATCCACGCGCTGTGTGTCCGGCCCGAGTGGTCGAGTCGACTTATTTTGAAATATAACCACAAAGGACACGTTCGAGCCACTGCGCTGTGTGCTCAACCATGTGGGCAATTTATAGGCCATCTACAAGGCCAATTTGCCACCCACACATTGGGTTAAACCTACATGCATCATACCAATTCAATTCATATCAATATGACAATCTTTTCTAACCATTCAAGAACATATCAAACACACCAACTTATACAACATTTATCTCATTCTTATCACAAGTATTTCTAAGTATGAATCATTCAAAAACTTACCAATTCATTAAGATACTCTATCATCAATAATATACTAACTTTGCATCATAAAACTTACCATAAATTTGACTATCTTATTAGTCCAACCATTAGCCACCAAACATACCAAACTATACATTATATAGCATCACTACTCATTCACATCATGTCATTATCTAGCCATATCACATGGCTATATATACATCTCAAACATAATTCAAAATAACTAGCCTATACATGCCATACTGAGCTATGTACACATTCAAAAGGTACCAAAATGGAGTTTGATAGTGTGATGATGATCCTCGACGATCCCCGAGCCTTCCGTAGCTTTAACAATCTATAAGACAATGCAAACACACACAAAGTAAGCTTTCAAAAGCTTAGTAAGCCATATACAAATAAACTTATCATATGAACATTCATAATCATAACAAATACAAAATCATTAACATATCTCAAATGCAAATTCATAATTCTTCTTGTGCTCATTTATTTAGCCATTGCTTACAACAAATCATATCTCCAACTATCTCTTTTATTCAAAGCTCATTCATACATATATCACATTTTGTCTCAACAAATTCATGCACATATCTCACTTGTGCACATTCACATATACTTACCTTTCATGCTTAATCATAGAATACACATAAACGTACCTGAAACGGTTACATATTTCACATGGTCTTTCATTTCTCGAAATTACTCGTTGAACCATTCAGAATCAAATAGGATACTCGGAATACTCGTACAATGCCAACGTCCTAGACGTGGTCTTACATGTAATCAAATATCGATGCCACTATCCTGATGATGGTCTTACACGAATCAAGTACGATGCCAATGTCCCGGACATGGTCTTACACATAATCTCAAGTCGCGTAACGTCCCCGGGCGTGGTCTTACACGATATCACATATCGAGAAACCTATGTCATGACATATGAATCCTATCTATTCCTAGGTTCGTACGGGACTTTTCAGAATTTGACACTTTGTCGATACTTTCTTGAATTACACATGTACATCTTCCATAATCTTTATCACAATTCAATTTCATAGAAACATAAATAAATCAATTCAAATACATTTATTTGTATATAGACTTACCTCGTATTTACGAATAAATGGGCCGAATTCGACTATTCGATCACTTTCGACTTCCCTCGGTCTAAATCCATTTTCTTTGGTTCTTGATCTATACATATTCAAATTTAACTCTTTTATTCACCAAATCATTCAATTCAATCCAAAAACACACATTTAGGGAATTTTACAAATTAGCCCTCACATTTTCATATTTTGACATTTAAGTCCCTATTTCACAAAATCACAAAATACACAAAATTCCCTTGTACCCATGCTTAGCCGAATTTTCATCATGATCATACTAGTCCATACATTTCATTTATTTCACATTTTAGTCCCTCAAAATATTTTTTTCACAATTTAATCCAAATTACTCAAATTCACCAAAAATCCAAAGACAAAACATGTTAATCTAACACATATATTTCATATTTCATCTACTAACATCACAAAGCTCAAGCATTCATCAATCACATATTTCAAATTCTTCATCAAATTCCAAAATTGAGGCATGGGTTTTGTAGTACTCGAAGCAACGATTACAAAACCGTAGAAATTATCAAAAACCGATCAAAATCCATACCTTAATCAAGCTTAGTAATGGCCAAACCCTATTTTGCTTCTTTTCTCTCCTTTTTTTTCTTTCAAAATCGGCTAAAATGGATGAACACTCCACTAGCATTTTCATTTTATTTATTTATTTCTTAATAATAGATTATTTACTAAATTAACCTTTTAATATCAACATTAAAATTCCACTATCTATGTACATTAATGTCCATCCATCATTCAAACGGTCCAATTGCATTATAAGGACATCATATTAATAAAGACATAAAACATAAGTACTTTTAACACATGGCATGCAAATTTTGCATTTTATGCAATTAAATCCTTTTATCAAATTAAGCACACAAAAAGATAAATTATTTCACAAAACTTTCACACATGCTTAATCACATACTGCAAACACAAAAAATAATATTAAAATATTTTTCAAACTCAAATTTGTGGTCCCAAAACCACTATTCTGAATAGGGTCTAAATCGAACTATTACAGAAGTTTTAAGTAGAAATGAATTGTAACACCCCTTACCCATACTCAACGCCGGAACCGGGCACGAGGCGTTACCGAAATAAAATCCTTTGGATCGCCACTTAGGCACAACATGACCACTCTCTTTAGCCATCACAACAACCTCAATCCCGACTTACGAGGCCTCTCTCAAACACACGAGGGCTCTCGAGACCATATCGAAACCTCTTACGATCTTAAAATTTTTCCATCTATACAGGCTCACTGCTTGCGTGTAAGATTTGGCGCGTGGATGTCACACACGCCCATGGTCACTACCGTGCATGAAAACTCAAGCATACGCCAATGCCCCATGGTTAGGGAACACGTCCATGCCCTCCACCCGTGGTGCACACTGACTACCTTAACACGGCCTAGAGTCTAGACACACGCCCGTGTGGCTAGCCCATGGCCAACACTAATTAACACACACGTTCTAGGCACACGCCCGTGTGACTAGTCCGTGGTCTATTCTGACTTAAAATACTAACATCACGGGGACACACGGCCAAGTCACACGCCCATGGGCTGACCATGTGTCACACATGACCTAGACACACGCCTTGCGTGTGTCTACCCACATGGACAAGAACAAAGCTATTTGCCAAGTTCTTTTCACCCTTCTAGCATACACAATCGTGCACTCATTCAACACATCCATAATCAACTCAAAATCTTACAATCTCACTTAGATAACTACATCTTTTCTTATAATAAAGTGCCAATAACTCTGGCATTATACAAAATAGATTATCCATCTAAAGGCCAACACATCATAGCCATATACAACAAAATTCACTAACTTGTCTAGTCCCTATACATGCCATATACAAAACATTGAGTCTCATGTACCAGTGTCTTTGATAGTGTGGGCGATCTTCCAATTGATCCTCGTATCTCGATTAAACACTTTTGCTCTATAAGACAAAGGAAAAGAAAGAGAGTAAGCTTTGAGCTTAGTAAGTTTACACATAAACAATTAAGCACCATAGTATAAGCTAAACAACAATTAGCATTATACTAACATATAATGTACAACTATGCTTACTCTTTCTATCCCTTACCACATTTCCAACACATCATGAGTCACTTACTCATAACCATTGACATGCACCCCTGCATTCAATATCACATTTACACAATATACAACACAACATTATTTCTCGATAATACATCCAAAGCGGCTAATCCACACACGGCTAAAGTCTCTGGTGGTTTCGCACTTAGCCCACCACAATCAATTAATAAAGTAGTATCGCACTTAGCCTACCACAAAGGTAATCGTAGTGGTTTCGCACATAGCCCACTAGACAATATACCCAATGATAGCATCGCACATAGCTTACTCATCGTCATTATGCATTAAGATGGTATCGCACTTAACCCATCTTTTAGCATTATCATTACACATTCACATATCTATTTACTCAATCATTCATCCATTCACAAAATCTATCACATTCATTCCACTTGATCCACATAGGTTCTCAATCATTCTCAACCATGCTATACACTAGCTAGCATTGACAAATTGTAAGTATGAATGCATTGTTTATGAATAGACTTACCTCGATACTCAAAAGTATAGAAAGCGTGCAATTTAGTCCACCACTTTGCTCTTGCCTCGGTTTGATTCGGTCTTTGTCTTTCTTGATATATAATGAATAAATCAGCTTATTCAATACACACATTGACCAAATTGACCCACATCTTATACTTTGGAAAAATTACTCTTTGCCCCAAATCTTTCTCATAATTACACTTTTGCCCCAAGGCTCGTAAAGTGATTTTTATTCAACTTTCTAGCCTTTCATGATTAGCTTGAATCACTTACTCAACTAAAGCAATCATCAATTCTCATTACATCACACATGTATGACCAAACTCAAGATTTTTACAAACTAGTCCCTACATGCATTTTCTATGGAAACTCATTTAGCAAAAGATGTATCTACTACATCAAGCTTTCATAATCTTCCATAAAACATCGAAATACATGCATATCGTACATGGACACATTTTTGAACATCCATCATAGCTCATCAAATAGCTAAAAATAGCTTACTCATGCAACAAGGACTTCAAAAATACAAAGAATATCAAAAACGAGGCTAGATGCACTTACTAGCAAGCTTGAAATTTTTGAAGAACCCTAATAATGGCTCTCTCAAATTTTGGCCTCCTTGGAGAAGAAGATGAATGAATTTTGTCATATTTTCTCCTATTTTAATCACTTAATTGTTAAACGACCAAAATGCCCTTTTGATAAACTTTCTATTTTAACTCATCCATGCCCAATTTTGTCCAAAAATTAGAAATTGGGAAAATTGCTATTTAAGGACCTCTAATTAATATTCTAAAGCCATTTCACACAAATAGCTTCTAGAATCTCACATTTTGCAACTTTTGCAATTTAGTCCTTTTGGACAATTCAACCAAAATTTCACAAAATTGCTTCATGAAACTTTCACACTGCATGCAAACATAGCATAAACTTCAAAAACTCATTCATAAACCTCGGATTTGTGGTCTCGCACCACTATTCCGACTAGGCCCTAAATCGGGATGTTACAACTCTCCCCTTTAGAGATTTTTGCCCCAAAAATCTTACCAGTAAAAGAGGTTTGGATGTTGCTCTCTTATAGCTTCTTTAGTTTCCCACGTAGCCTCTTCCACACCGTGTTTCTGCCATAACACTTTCACTAGTTCTATGCTCTTATTTCTCAACTGTTTCACTTCTCGAGCCAAGATCTTAATCGGCTCTTCAACATAAGACATATCCGGTCTTATCTCAATTTTCGTCGAAGGAATCACATGTGAAGGATCGGAGCGATACCGTTGCAACATCGAAACATGGAACACATTATGAATCTTTTCCAACTCTCTGGCAAAGCCAACCGGTATGCTCATGGCCCAACTCTATCTCTGTAATCTCATACGGCCCTATGAATCTTGGACTCAATTTTTCTTTTCATCCAAATATCATAATCTTCTTCCATGGGGACACTTTCAAAAAAACTTTGTCGCCCACTTCAAACTCAATTTCTTTTCTTTTCAGATCCGCGTCGACTTACATCGATGCAAGAAGAAACTTTCAGACTATTACATTATTTTCACTTTCTCCTCGGTCTCTTTTACTAGATCGACCCTATGGATCCGCTTCTCACTAAGCTCTGTCCAATACAAATGAGTCCGACACTTACGACCATACAAGGCCTTATACGGAGCCATCCGTATACTTGACTAATAACTATTGTTGTAAGCAAATTCGACTAAAGGTAGATATCTCCCCAACTACCTTCGTATTCTAACACACTGACATCAAAGCATATCTTGAGAACTTGAATCACTCTTTCGGGTGACCATCGGTTTGCGGATGGGCAGCGAAGATGAAATTCAACTTTGTTCCCAAAGCCTCTTGCAACCACTTCCAAAACCTCGAAATGAACCTCGGATCCCTATCCGTTATTATAGACACAGGTACACCATGTAACCTTACTATCTCTGCAACATACAACTCAGCTAACTTATCCGGTGAACAATCAACACGTTTTGGAATAAAGTGAGCCGACTTCGTTAGTCTATCCCCAACAGCCCACACATCATCTCTCTTTTTCGGAGTCATCGGTAACCCCGTCACAAAATCCATGGTAACCCGATCCCACTTCCATTCAGGTACTAACACTGGATGAAGCAATCCCGAAGGCACTTGATGCTCAGCTTTCACTTTTTGACAAATCAAACACTTTGTCACGAACTCTGAAATATCTCTTTTCATACCCGGCCACCAATAAGACTTCTTCAAGTCATTATGCATTCTCGTACTGCCCGGATGTACTGACAAACATCCACTATGGGCCTCATGCAAAACCTTTCGGATTAACTCCTCATGTCTAGGTACACAAATTCTGTCACGGTACAGTAACCAACCATTCGAGCCTACTCGAAAATCGGAATCACTTTACGATTCACGCTTATCTCTCTTAGTGACATCTCACTATCATTTCTCACGAGCCTCACATATCTGGTGAACAAATAGTGGCTTAGTTCTCAACTCTGCAAGAATAGCACCATCATCAGAAAATGCCAAACTCGTCCTCATAATTCTTAGAGCATACAAGGATTTCCTACTCAGGGCATCCGCAACCACATTCGCTTTTCCCGAGTGGTAATCAATGACTAACTCATAGTCCTTCAACAACTCAAGCCACCGTCTCTGTCGCAAATTCAAATCCTTACGATCCATCAAATATCTCAAACTCTTGTGATCAGTAAATATTCGGCACTTCTCACCATATAAGTAATGTCGCCAAATCTTTAACGAAAACAATCGCGACCAACTCCAAATCATGAGTCGGATAATTCTTCTCGTGCGGTTTCAACTGTCTCGAGGTGTAAGCGACCACCTTACCCTCTTGCATCAACACGCAACCGAGTCCATTAAATGACGCGTCACTATAAACCACGAACTCTTTCCCCGATTCTGGTTGAACCAAAATCGGCGTCTCGATCAATAATGTCTTGATCTCTCGAAACTCTGTTGACATGTCTCGATCCATTCAAACTTGACATCTTTGTGCAATAGTTTCGCCATCGGGTAGCAATCACGAGAGAACCCTTTACGAAAGCGTCACGTAATATCCCGCTAATCCCAAGAAACTTCTAATTTTCGACACGTTCCTCGGCGGTTTCTAATCCACAATAGCGATATCTTACTCGGGTCAACTCTAACACCATCACCCGACACAATGTGTCCTAGGAATCCGACCTCACAGAGCCAAAACTCACTCTTGCTAAACTTAGTGTACAACTACTTATCTCTTAAAGTTTGCAAGACAATTCTCAAATGTTCTTCATGATCGTTCTCATCCCGAGAATAGATCAATATGTAAATCAATTAAGACAACTAAAAACTTGTCTACATATGGTGCGAAAACACGGTTCATCGGATCCATAAAAATCACCGGTGCATTTGTCAACCAAGCGGCATAACCAAAAACTCATAATGGCCATACCTTGTCCGAAATGCAGTTTTCAACACATCCAGCTCTTTCACTCTCAACTGATAATAACCAGACCTCAGGTCTATCTTGGAGAACATTGTAGCTCCCTTCAGTTGATCAAAAAGATCATCAATCCTTGGTAAAGGATACTTATTCTTAATCTTGTCACTTTGTTAATTTGTCTATAGTCTATACACAACCTCATAGACCCATCTTTCTTCTTCACAAACAATACAGGAGCACCCCACGGTGAGTTGGTCGGTCTTGCAAAAACCCTTATCTGTTAAATCTTGCAAATGAACCTTGATTCTTTCAACTCTAAAGGTGCCATCCTATACGGAGCAATCGAAATAGGTGCCATTCCCGGAACTAACTCAATCCCAAACTCAACCTCTCTCTTTGGAGGTAATGCGGATAAATCTTAGGGAATACATCCGGATACCTTCGGATAACCAATCCATGCCTAGGATTAAATCAAACTCATCAAAGCGGCAACAACATTAGGTTTCTTGGGAAAGCAAAGACTCTCAATCATCAAAGGAAAATTCTTACACACCTTGTCCACTAACACATTCTTACCTACTTGGGTTTGACACCTTAAGCACAAATTAAAGTAGACTCAGCGGTCATACTCAAACTAGATGCCAATCTCATGCAAATATAAGATTGAGTAGACCGTGGATCTATTAAAGCAATAACAAGTGTGTCAAAGAGAGAAAAAGTACCCGTTATTACATCGGGGAGGATTCCTCTTCGCGAGCGAATGGCATACGTCCTCGCGGTGCCGACCCTCCGGTCTCACACGGGTGAGTCTCTAGATGCACCTCTACCACTATTCACGCCTCTCGGGTTCCTTGGTGGTCTACCCCCTACTGGACACATCATTGGATCTCATCTCTAGCTTCTCTTCCTTATCATCCCTCTCGGGGCAATTTTGAATAAAATGGTCGGGGGAACCACACTTATAACAGTTTCGACTATTAGCCCAACACTCTCCGGTGTGATATCTACAACAACTTGGACACTCCGGTTTGTTCTTTGGATTGCCCACACTTTCCATCGAAGTGGCTTGGACTCTCGAACTCGAACGAGTATTGCCCAAGTCTCGATGCGAATAACCCACTGGTGATGTCGTCCTAGGACTCACTTCCTTGGACCTTTTCGACTGGGCTTGATACGATTTTCCCATCGGCCTCTTTCTAGCATCTCGGGCTTCACTCACAACCCTTTTCTTTTCTGTACTCAACTCTTCGGCTTTACTTGCCCTTTCGACCAACACCACAAATTCTTTCAGCTCCAAAATACCCACTAGGAGTTTGATGTCCTCATTCAGTCCATCTTCGAACCTCTTACACAATATGGTCTCTGTCGACACACATTCTTGAGCGTATTTGCTAAGCCTAACAAACTCACGCTCATATTCGGCTACTGATATTCTTCCTTGCTTCAACTCAAGGAATTCCTTCCTTTTCCGATCAATAAATCGTTGGCTTATATACTTCTTCCGAAACTCTTCCAGAAAGAAGTCCCACGTCACCCGCTCTCTCGGGACTACTGACGTCAATGTCTTCCCCCAATGGTATGCCGAGTCCCTCAGCAAGGATACGACACACTTCAAGCTCTCTTCAGGAGTACAAGAGAGTTCCTCAAACACTCTCATCGAGTTTTCTAGCCAGAACTCTGCCCTCTCAGGGTCATCATCAACCTTAACTCTAAACTCCTCAGCCCCGTGTTTTCTAATCTTATCTACCGGGGATTTCGATATCCTCACTACATCAATACCTTGAGGAGCCACAGGAATTGACTGAGGTATAGGAGAAGAAGGTGGAGGAGGTTGAGCATTAGGGTTCGCTCGAACATAATCCGAGTACCAATTGCTCATCATCTGGAGAAAGGCCTCTCGTGCCCCTTCCCCTTGACCCCTAGCCTCGGGTCCACTTTTTATGTGGTTGCGGTTCCTTGCGCAGGCCAGGTGCATTACTAGTCGCTTCATCAGCGAGTCAATGGATCGAATCCATATTCTATATAAAACAAGATTTAAAATCATCAGAAGCCACCACACTATCATTGTACACTTATGGCATGTATAGCTAGACTCTTACACTCGCTACGATAGTCCTAGAAGCCCGACTAAATCATAGCTCACGATACCTCTAAATGTAACACCCCTTACCCGTATTCAAAGCGAGCACCGACGCGGCGTTAGAAATAAAATCCTGCGGATCGCCACTTAGGCACAACATGACCACTCTCTTTGGCCATCACAACAACCTCAATCGACTTACGAGGCCTCTCTCAAACACACGAGGGCTCTCGAGACCATATCGAAAACTCTTACGATCTTAAAATGTTTCCATCTATACAAGACTCACACGCCCGTGTAAGATTTGTGCGCGCAAGTGGATGTCACACACGCCCATGGTCACTACCCGCATGAAAACTCAAGCATTCTTCCAATGCCCCATGGTTAGGAACACGCCCGTGCCCTCCACCGTGGTGCACACCGACTACCTTAACACGGCCTAGAGTCTAGACACACGCCCGTGTGGCTAGCCATGGCCAACATCGATTAACATACACGTTCTAGGCTGCGCTGTGTGACTAGTCCGTGGTCTATTCGACTTAAAATACTAACATACACGGGGACACACGGCCAAGTCACACGCCCATGGGCTGACCATGTGTCACACATGACCTAGACACTGCGCTTGGGTGTGTCTACCCACATGGACAAGAACAAAGCTATTTGCCAAGTTCTTTTCACCCTTCTAGCATACACAATCATGCACTCATTCAACACATCCATAATCAACTCAAAATCTTACAATCTCACTTAGATAACTACATTGTAACACCCTAACACAAACCGTCACTTGGAATAGGGTTAAGAGGCATTATTAGACAATAGAATCATTTCACAACCCATTTATGACACAAACTCAATCATCATCATAATACATCAAACATAAACAATTAGTCCCTTTTTAAGGCGTATAAGACCTTAAACATATGCTACAGCGGGGTCGTGACTAAACCGAAACACATACAGAAACTTTTCAAAATTTAAAAACTTTTCTAGGTTTCAGGGGATACACGCTCGTGGGGGTAGGCCGTGTGCCTCCCACGGATGCTAAACACACCCGTGTGACCTCTCCGTGGACGAAACTAACTTGGTTCCACGGCCCCCAAGCATGCCCGTATACTGTGGCCGTGGTCGATCCTGTTGAAACAACACGGTTACCAGGCACGTCCGTGTGCCGTGGCCGTGTAGTCTTAGACCATATACTGGCTTTCTCACACGACTACTAGACACGCCCGTGTGTCTTGGCCGTGTGCTATTAGGCTAGCTACTAACTTAGCCCCACGGTCCCTAGGCACGATCGTGGGCCACAACTGTGTGGCAAAAATAGGCGATTTGCAAAGCCAAAATGCCACCCACATGGGTCAATCCTACAAGCACTTTTAGGCATCTTTATACACACAATTTGGCAACCAATTTCATGTCCAACAATCATCATATCATCACATAGAATCTCATTTCTAAGCATGCCATTTTATACAACCAAATTACATGTAAATCTAGGTATAAATCATCCATAACCTCACTAAATCACTAAGGCATTAATTCATCATTGAACTCACCATTCATATGCTAATTCATTACTATCATGCCATATCAAAATATGCACCAAATACCATATTCACTCATGCACATTACCAACACTTAGCTAGCCACATCACATGGCTATTTACACATCTCAAATATGATTCAAAACAACTAGCCTATACATGCCATATTTCAACGATGTACATCTTTCCAAAAGTACCAAAATAGAACGCCCGATAGTGTGATTGAGATCTTGACGATTCCCGGATCCGAGCAAGCTTTTACCGACAATCGCAAGCGGAGAAACAAATCACACAGTAAGCTTTCAAAGCTTAGTAAGTTCGTAACATGATACATTATAATAAAACAAATCATCTCATAGATTATTTCACATATACATAAATATATATCATGCCATCCAAAACTAAAATGCTCATTTAACATTTCATAAGCTCATTCATAGATTCATCAACCACATAGGTTCCGAGCGTACCTTAGTCAACACCTAGTAGTCAATTACATTTGCTACTTAATACTCACTTTTCCCTTTCGATCAACTTCCGTCTCTTCTTTGATTCAATCGCACACTTAGTGCCCCGATATTTAGCCGAAGCTTAATTATCATCGCACACATAGTGCATTTATATCAAACCGCTCTTCAATCGGTATCGCACACACAGTGCCAACCACAAAGTCGAAGCTTATTTTATTTCGCACACACAGTGCTGATCATCTCGATCACGTTTTCGTATATGCACACTTAGTGCCACATAACTCAAACTCAACTCTCACATAGCATCCACATTTCAATATCATTATAACATTCATTTCATAACATTTAACATAACTAAATGTTCGTATTATGTCTGAACTTACCTCAGACGTTAAACTATCGAAACGGTCGCTCAATCGAGCACTTTATCTTTGCCTCGATCTCGATTCGAACCTCTCCTTTCTTGGTCTATACACATTCAAATTCAATCTATTCAATCACCAAATCATTCATTTTAGCCCAAACACACATATTTAGGGTATTTTACAAAATAGCCCTCACATTTTCACATTTCGACACTTTAGTCCTTAATTTATAAAATCATTAAATTCACATAATTAGCTTGCACCCATGCCTAGCCGAATTCTCACTATATTCATACAAGCCCACACATTTCATTTATTTCACATTTTAATCCTTCAAAATGCTATTTTCTCAATTTAGCCCTAAGTAGCTAAATTCATCAAAAGTTCAAGAATAAAACATGTTCAATAAACACATATCTTTCATTTAACACCAACACTCATCACAAAGCTTACCATTTCATCAATGGCACATTTTATAAAAATCATCAATTCACAAAATTTAAGCATGGGTTTTGTAGAGCACAAAGCAACGATTACAAAAACGTAGAAATTATCAAAAACCTAATTGAAAACACATACCAATTTGAGCCTAAGCTTGCCGAAATTGAAGAAGCTTCAAACCCTTATTTTCTTCTCTTATTTTCGGTTGATAGAAACAAAGATGAACACTTTTTAGCTTTTGTTTTATTTTAATGTTAACTTATTTCATGTTTACAAATTTGCCCTTAATGAAATATTTATAAAATCATTTAAACTAAGGATATAATTGTCCATCAACCACCCCACTTACTTAATAATGGGCAAATTGCCTGATAAGGCCTCCACCTTAAAAAGCCATCCACAATTTGGCACTTAAAAATCAGCACACAGCTTTTACACCTTATACAATTAAGTCCTTTTCGCAAACTAAACACACAATCGATAAAATTTTCACACAGAAATTTCATACAAATTAAATCACATACTGTAAACACAGAAAATAATATTAAAATATTATTTTGACCTCGAATTTGTGGTCTCAAAACCACTATTCTGACTAGGGCCTAAACCGGGCTGTTACAACTCTCCCCCGTTAGGGATTTTCGTCCTAGAAAATCTTACCAGTGAATAGGTGTGGATATTGCTCTCTCATAATGATCTCAGGCTCCCACGTAGCCTCTTCAACACCGTGTTTATGCCATAATACTTTCACTAAGGAAATTCTTTTGTTTCTCAACTCTTTAATCTCTCGTGCCAAAATTCGAATCGGTTCCTCACTATACGACAAGTCTGACTGAATCTCAATTTCAGTGGGAGCAATCACATGAGACGGGTCTGATCTGTACCGTCGAAGCATTGATACATGAAACACGCTATGAATCTTTTCTAACTCAGATGGCAATCTCAATCTATAAGCAACCGGCCTAACTCGTTCAATAATCTCATATGGTCCGATGAACCTCGGACTCAACTTGCCCTTTCGGCCAAATCAAAGTATTTTCTTCCACGGAGATTTCTTTATCACCAATTTCAAATTCAATATCTTTTCATTTCAAATCCGCATAAGATTTCTGATGATCTGAGGCTGTTTTCAAATTGTCACGAATTACTTTCACTTTCAGTTCAGTCTCTTTTATCATAGTAACCCCGTGAATCTTATTCTCACTCAACTCAGTCCAATACAATGGAGTTCTACACTTTCGACCATAAAGAGCCTCATATGGTGCCATTTTAATGCTAGATTAAAATTTATTGTTATACGCAAACTCAATCAATGATAAATGCTTTTCCCACGTACTTTCAAATTCAAGTATGCAACATCTCAACATGTCTTAAAGAATCTGAATGATTCGTTCGGATTGACCATCTGTTTGCGAATGAAAAGCAGTACTAAAATGCAATTTAGTGCCTAAAGCATCTTGCAATTTCTTCCAAAATCACGAGGTAAATCTCGGATCTCTGTCAGACACTATAGATAATGGTACTCCGTGCAATCTCACAATCTCATCGATATATAGTTCAGCTAACTTATCTAAACAATAATCGATTCTCACCGGAACGAAATGAGCTGATTTCGTCAATCTGTCCACTATCACCCAGATTGCATCTTTCTTACTCGGAGATAAGGGCAAACCCGACACGAATTCCATCGTAATTCTCTCCCATTTCCACTCAGGAATCATAATCGGTTATAACAAACTAGACAGAACTTGATGTTCAGCTTTGACTTGCTGACAAATTAAACATTTCGACACAAAGTCAGAGATGTCTCTTTTCATGCCATGCCACCAATAGAACTGTTTCAAATCATTATACATCTTTGTACTCCCCGGATGCACAGTTAAATAACTATTGTGAGCTTCATTCAAAATCATCGAAATCAACTTTGAATTTCTCGGAACACAAATCTGATCTCTAAATCTCAAACAATCATCACTACCAACTCGAAATTCTGATTCAGCATTTGATTCACATAAAATTCGTTTAGCCATCATTTCAACATCCCTTTTCTGGGCATCACAAATTTGATGTACGAACATCGGCTTAACTTTCAACTCAGCTATAACTGCAGTATCATCACACAGATCTATTTGAGTACTCAAAACTCGCAAAGCATATAACGATTTCTGACTCAAAGCATCAACTACAACATTAGCTTTACCCGGGTGATAATCTATCACAAGTTCATAGTCTTTCAATAATTCTAACCATCTTCTCTGTCGCAAATTCAAATCTTTTTGAGTCATCAAATACTTTAAGCTCTTATGATCAGTATAGATGTGACATTTTTCCCCAAACAGATAGTGACGCCAAATCTTCAATGCTAACACGATTGCAGCCAATTCAAGGTCATGTGTTGGGTAGTTCTTTTCATGCAGTTTTAACTTTCTCGAAGCGTAAGCAATGACCTTCCCTTCTTGCATCAGCACACAGCCCAAACCATTCAATGATGCATCACTGTAAACTATGAACTTTTTGCCTGATTCGGGCTGGATCAACACTGGTGCTTCCGTTAACAACACTTTCAAATGTTCAAAACTTTGTTGGCACTTTTTTGACCACTCGAATCTAACATCCTTCTATAACAATTTTGTCAATGGGGTCGCAATCATCGAGAAGCCTTTCACAAATCGTCTATAATATCCCGCTAGTCCCAGAAAACTACGGACTTTAGACACATTTCTCAGAGGTTTCCACTCCAAAATAGCAGAGATTTTACTAGGATCAACTCGTATCCCAGCAACTGACATAATATGCCCCAGAAAACCAACTTCACGCAACCAAAATTCACATTTACTAAACTTAGCATACAACTGTTTCTCACGCAAAGTTTGTAGCACAGTTCTCAAATGCTTGGCATGCTGCGTCTCATCACATGAATAGATCAAAATATCATCAATGAACACCACTACAAAGCGATCCAAATACGATCTGAATATCTGATTCATCAGATCCATAAACACTGCAGGTACATTTGTTAGTCCGAAAGGCATCACTAAGAATTCATAATGTCCATTCCTCGTTCTGAAAGCGGTCTTTGGTACATCAGATTCTTTAACTCTTAACTGATAGTAACAAGATCTCAAGTCTATCTTTGAAAACACTTTAGCTCCCTTCAGCTGATCAAACAAATCATCAATACGAGGCAACGGATATTTGTTCTTTATCGTCACTTTATTCAATTGTCGATAATCAATACACATTCTCATAGTTCCATCTTTCTTTTTCAAAAATAACACAAGAGCTCTCCAAGGTGAGAAACTCGGTCGTGCAAATCCTCTATCAGTTAATTCTTGCAACTGCGACTTTAACTCTTTCAATTCTGTTGGTGCCATTCTATACGGAGCTATAGAAATGGGAGTGGTCCCCGACACTAATTCAATACCAAATTCGACTTCTCAAATTGGAGGTAATCCTGGTAACTCTTCAGGAAACACATCTTGAAACTCACATACCACAGGTACAGATTCAACTTTCTTTTCCGACAATTTTGTATCAATCACGTACGTCAAATAAGCTTCACAACCCTTTTTCACATAGTTCATACTTTCATCGCAGATACAACAGCTGGTAATCCTTTCATATCATTGGATTCTATTCGAACTAGCTCACCATTCTGAATTTTCAACTCAATAATCTTTCTTTTACAATTCACGATGGCATTATGCAGAGTAAGCCAATCCATTCCCAGAATTATGTCAAACTCATCGAATGGTAGTAACATCAAATTAACCAGAAAACAAACATCCCGAAACATCAATGGACAATTGTTGCACACCTTATCCACCAAAACACACTTGCCTAAGGGGTTCGACACTCTAACCACTAATTCAGTAGACTCAACAGGTAGATTCTTATTCAATACTAAGTTCATACACACATAGGAATGAGTTGATTCTGGATCTATCAATGCAATGGCATCAGTATCAAATAAAGTGAAAGTACCGGATATGACGTCTGGAGATGATGCTTCCTCTCGCGCACGTATAGCATAGGCTCGGGTAGGTGCTCTCGCTTCTGACCTCACAGCTGTGTCAGTAGTCCCCCTTTTTCCACTCACATTTCTGGTGTTTCTGGGTCGTCTACCTCTAGCCGTCACATTACTCGGTCTTTCATTCTGAACATTTTCCTCTTCGACCATCTTTGGGCAATCTCGAATAAAATGATCTCTGGGTCCACATTTATAACAAACTCTATTGTTATACTTGCCCCAGCATTCTCCCACATGTCGCCTTCCACACTGTCTACACTCAGGTTTATTGCTTTTGGCACTATCAACACTTGATTCCATTGGAGCTTGAATTCTCGGACAAACACTTAGTCTTGCGTGATCTCTATTTGGATGCCCAAACGAAGCATTTGATCGGTTGCTTGCATCTCTGAATCTCTTCGTCGAAGGTTGAGAGAACTTATTCATCGATCTCTTCCTTTCATCACGAGCCTCAGAATCAGCTTTCTTCTTTTCTTTATTGAGCTCCTCAGCTTTGCATGCTCTTTCGACTAACACAACAAATTCATTTATATCAAGTATCCCAACCAACAATTTAATGTCTTCATTCAATCCCTCTATGAAATGTTTGCACATAGTAGCTTTAGTCGAAACACATTCCCTCGCGTATTGACTCAGTCTTACGAATTCCCGTTCGTACTCAGTAACAGACAAATGGCCCTGTTTAAATTCTAGAAACTCTTTACGTTTCTGATCAATGAAACGTTGACTGATATACTTCTTTCTGAACTCAACTTGAAAGAAGTCCCAGGTGAATCTCTCTCTCGAAACCACAGATATCAATGTTTTCCACCAGTTATAAGCTGTGTCTCTCAACAAGGAAACTACACACTTAATACACTCATCAGGGTTCAATGAAATCTCATCGAATACTCTGATTGTATTCTCAAGCCAAAACTCAGCTCGCTCAGTATCGTCATCAGATGTTGCCCTAAACTCCTCGGCCCCATATTTCTGAATCTTGTCTATAGGTGGTTTATTCAATCTGATCGGATCTACAACTTGTGGCACAACAGGTACTTGTGGGGGTGGAGGTTGTGGAGCAGCCGGATTCGTTCGAACGAACTCTGTAAACCACTTGCTCATCATTCGGAAGAAGGCCTGCTTAGCCTCTCCCTCTTCACTACTATCATTCGGCCTAGATGTGGCCGACGCTGTCCCTTGAGCGGGAGCAGGCGCATTGCTTCCTACATCGTCAGTAACTGCTCGATCGGGATCCATTACTATATGAAAACACATTTTCAACTGTCAGAATTCATCACACTATCGCAATTTCATATATGGCATGTATAGCTAGACTCACACTCGCTACGTTAGTCTGAGAATCGACTAAACCGTGGCTCTGATACTAATAAAATGTAACACTCCTAACCCAAAACTGTCGCCGGAATAGGGTTAAGAGGCATTACTGGACAATAGAATCATTTCACAACCCATTTACGACACAAAGTCAATCATCATCATAATACATCAAACATAAACAATTAGTCCCTTTTTAAGGGGTATAAGACCTTAAACACATGCTAGGGAGGGGTCGGGACTAAACCGAAACACATACAGAAACTTTTCAAAATTTAAAAACTTTTCTAGGTTTCAGGGGATACACGCCCGTGGGGGTAGGCCGTGTGCCTCCTACGGCTGCTAAACACACCCGTGTGACCTATCCGTGGAAGAAACTGACTTGGTTCCACGGCCCCCAAGCACGCCCGTGTACTGTGGCCATGGTCGATCCTGTTGAAACAACACGGTTACCAGGCACGTCCGTATGCCGTGGCTGTGTACTCTTAGACCATATACTAACTTTCTCACAGGCTACTAGACACGCCCGTGTGTCTTGGCCGTGTGCTATTAGGCTAGCTACTGACTTAGCCCCACGGTTTCTCTAGGCATGCCCGTGGGCCACAACCGTGTGGCAAAAATAGGCCATTTGCAAAGCCAAAATGCCACCCACATGGGTCAATCCTACAAGCACTTTTAGGCATCTTTATACACACAATTTGGCAACCAATTTCATGTCCAACAATCATCATATCATCACATAGAATCTTATTTCTAAGCATGCCATTTTATACAACCAAATTACATGTAAATCTAGGTATAAATCATCCATAACCTCACTAAATCACTAAGGCATTAATTTATCATTGAACTCACCATTCATATGCTAATTCATTACTATCATGCCATATCAAAATATGCACCAAATACCATATTCACTCATGCACATTACCAACACTGAGCTAGCCACATCACATGGCTATTTACACATCTCAAATATGATTCAAAACAACTAGCCTATACATGCCATATTTCAACTATGTACATCTTTCCAAAAGTACAAAAATAGAATGCCGATAGTGTGATTGAGATGCTGACGATTCCCGAATCCAAGCAAGCTTTACTGACACTGCAAAGCAGAGAAACAAATCACACAGTAAGCTTTCAAAGCTTAGTAAATTCGTAACATGATACATTATAATAAAACAAATCATCACATAGATTATTTCACATATACATATATATATATCATGCCATCCAAAACTAAAATGCTCATTTAACATTTCATAATCTCATTCATAGATTCATCAACCACATAGGTTCGAAGCGTACCTTAGTCAACACCTAGTAGTCAATTACATTTGCTACTCAATACTCACTTTTCCCTTTCGATCAACTTCAGTCTCTTCTTTGATTCAATCGCACACTTAGTGCCCCGATATTTAGCCGAAGCTTAATTATCATCGTACACATAGTGCATTATATCAAACCGCTCTTCAATCGGTATCGCACACACAGTGCCAACCACAAAGTCGAAGCTTATTTTATTTCACACACACAATGCTGATCATCTCGATCACGTTTTCGAATACGGACACTTAGTGCCACATAACTCAAACTCAACTCTCACATAGCATCCACATTTCAATATCATTATAACATTCATTTCATAATATTTAACATAACTAAATGTTCGTATTATGTTCGAACTTACCTCGGACGTTGAACTATCAAAACGGTCGGTCAATCGAGCACTTTATCTTTGCCTCGATCTCGATCCGAACCTCTCCTTTCTTGGTCTATCCACATTCAAATTCAATCCATTCAATCACCAAATCATTCATTT
The DNA here is from genome assembly GCA_025698515.1 of Gossypium sturtianum. Taxonomy (NCBI): domain Eukaryota; kingdom Viridiplantae; phylum Streptophyta; class Magnoliopsida; order Malvales; family Malvaceae; genus Gossypium; species Gossypium sturtianum. Next base: position 73,595,045 of record CM046955.1, on the reverse strand, counting down.
TAGTCCAAACACACATATTTAGGGCATTTTACAAAATAGCCCTCACATTTTCACATTTCGGCACTTTAGTCCTTAATTCATAAAATCATCAAATTCACATAATTAGCTTGCACCCATGCCTAGCTGAATTCTCACTATATTCATACAAGCCCACACATTTCATTTATTTCACATTTTAATACTTCAAAATGCTATTTTCTCAATTTAGCCCTAATTAGCTAAATTCATCAAAAGTTCAAGAATAAAACATGTTCAATAAACACATATCTTTCATTTAACACCAACACTCATCACAAAGCTTACCATTTCATCAATGGCACATTTTATAAAAATCATCAATTCACAAAATTTAAGAATGGGTTTTGTAGAGCACAAAGCAACGATTACAAAAACATAGAAATTATCAAAAACCGAATTGAAAACACATACCAATTTGAGCCCAAGCTTGCCGAAATTGAAGAAGCTTCAAACCCTTATTTTCTTCTCTTATTTTCGGTTGATAGAAACAAAGATGAACACTTTTTAGCTTTTGTTTTATTTTAATGTTAACTTATTTCATGTTTACAAATTTGCCCTTAATGAAATATTTATAAAATCATTTAAACTAAGGACATAATTGTCCATCAACCACCCCACTTACTTAATAATAGGCTAATTGCCTCATAAGGCCTCCACCTTAAAAAGCCATCCACAATTTGGCACTTAAAAATCAGCACACAGCTTTTACACCTTATACAATTAAGTTCTTTTCGCAAATTAAACCCACAATCGATAAAAATTTCACACAGACTAAATCATATACTGTAAACACAGAAAATAATATTAAAATATTATTTCGACCTCAAATTTGTGGTCTCAAAACCACTATTTCGACTAGGGTCTAAACCGGGCTGTTACATACATCTTTTCATATAATAAAGTGCCAATAATTATGGCATTATTCAAAATAGATTATCCATCTAAAGGCCAACACATCATAGCCATATACAACAAAATTCACTAACTTGTCTAGTCCCTATACATGCCATATACAAAACATTGAGTCTCATGTACCAGAGTGTGCTGATAGTGTGGGCGATCTTCCAATTGATCCTCGTATCTAGATTCAACACTTTTGCTCTATAAGACAAGGGAAAAGAAAAAGAGTAAGCTTTGAGCTTAGTAAGTTTACACATAAACAATTAAGCACCATAGTATAAGCTAAACAACAATTAGCATTATACTAACATATAATGTACAACTATGCTTACTCTTTCTATCCCTTACCACATTTCCAACACATCATGAGTCACTTACTCATAACCATTAACATGCACCCCTGCATTCAATATCACATTTACACAATATACAACACATCATTATTTCTCGATAATACATCCACACACGACTAATCCGCATGACTAATCCACACAGCTAATGTCTCGGTGGTTTCGCACTTAGCCCACCACAATCAATTAATAAAGTAGTATCGCACTTAGCCTACCACAAAGGTAATCATAGTGGTTTCGCACATAGCCCACTAGACAATATACCCAACGATAGCATCGCACATAGCCAGCTCATCGTCATTATGCATTAAGATGGTATCGCACTTAGCCCATCTTTTAGCATTATCATTACACATTCACATATCTATTTACTCAATCATTCATCCATACACAAAATCTATCATATTCATTCCACTTGATCCACATAGGTTCTCAATCATTCTCAACCATGCTATACACTAGCTAGCATTGACAAATTGTAAGTATGAATGCATTGTTTATGCATAGACTTACCTCGATACTCAAAAGTATAGAAACGTGCAATTTAGTCCACCACTTTGCTCTTGCCTCAGTTTCGATCCAGGCTTTGTCTTTCTTGATCTATAATGAATAAATCAGCTTATTCAATACACACATTGACCAAATTGACCCACATCTCATACTTTGGAAAAATTACTCTTTTGCCCCAAATCTTTCTCATAATTACACTATTGCCCCAAGGCTCGTAAAGTGATTTTTATTCAACTTTCTAGCCTTTCATGCTTAATGAATCACTTACTCAACTAAAGAAATCATCAATTCTCATTACATCACACATGTATGACCAAACTCAAGATTTTTACAAACTAGTCCCTACATGCATTTTCTATGGAAACTCATTTAGCAAAAGATGTTTCTACTACATCAAGCTTTCATAATCTTCCATAAAACATCAAAATACATGCATGTCATACATGGCCACATTTTTGAACATCCATCATAGCTCATCAAATAGCTAAAAATAGCATACTCATGCAACAAGGACTTCAAAAATATAAAGAATATAAAAAACGAGGCTAGTTGCACTTACTAGCAAGCTTGAAATTTTTGAAGAACCCTAACAATGGCTCTCTCAAATTTTTGACAGCCTTGGAGAAGAAGATGAATGAATTTTGTCATCTTTTCTCCTATTTTAATCACTTAATTGTTAAATGACCAAAATGCCCTTTTTTGATAAACTTTCTATTTTAACTCATCCATGCCCAATTTTGTCCAAAAATTAGAAATTGGGAAAATTGCTATTTAAGGACCTCTAATTAATATTCTAAAGCCATTTCACACAAATAGCTTCTAGAATCTCACATTTTGCAACTTTCGCAATTTAGTCCTTTTGGACAATTTAACTGCAATTTCACAAAATTGCTTCATGAAACTTTCACACTAGCATGTATACATAGCATAAACCTCAAAAACTCATTCATAAACCTCAAATTTGTGGTCTCGCACCACTATTCCAACTAGGCCCTAAATCAGGATGTTACAAATTTATAGCCCGATGTCGTGTGTTTAAGCTAGTCAAGTCTGGTAATGCCTCGTATCCTGTCCCGGCGTCGGTCACGGGTAAGGGGTGTTACAGATATTTGTTAATAAGGGTTCAGTTGAATTGCAGGAACTAGTGATCTTTCGATTTCGACGGTTTAAATGGGGCAGGCCTTGGTCGTTCAAACGAGGTAAGTGGATGCCAACGAAGCGATTAAGTGGGTCGAGTAGAGTCATTTTAAATTCGTTGGTATTACGACTAATCAATTGTTTATGTTTTGAACTTATATTTGGAGGGTCCAAGGACTGAGTGCGCTATTTTCGTAACTAGGTGTGTAAACATTGCCCAAATCATAAACCGGCAAAAGCTGGAAAATATGACAATTGACGCTACACGAGCGTGTGCTCGCTCGTGTGGTAATCTAAACACATAAAATATGGGCGTTTGACTATCGAGGCCACCATGAGCGATTTCATGGTCTTAGGCCTTTTGGGCCACGTTAGGCCGAAATAGGCCGTGTGGGCCCAACGGGCTTGTGGGCCCCACATGAGTAAACCACACGAACGTGTGGAGAATATTAGGCGAAGCTGTGTAGTTTACATGGCCAACACCAATTCTGGGCTATGTGGGCTACACGAGCGTGTGGGCCCACATGGGCCCGCATTATGGGCCTTGGGCCCATTTTCACTGTTTGACTGTTAAGGTTGCACGGGTCGCCAGAGACGACTGTGGACCTACTGATGGGTCAGTAAGTGTACCTAGACCCCCAAACTGATAAAATGACACTTATGCCCCTATGATATTAAATGCCTATATGCCTTATGATATATATGACTGTATATGAGCATGCCACGATTTATATGTTGCATACATGTGTGATATGTTGCATGGGGATGGGATTATTATGATTTGAGGAAGTGTACTGTACTTGCAGCTCTGCTGCAAATACTGTTTAGTGACGCAACCGGTGCTAATTTTTTGAGTGTAGGGATGGGTGGGTTGATTTTATCCCCACATGGAGTGTTGGGCTGGACGGAGTGGAGTGTAGAGGCTGGTTAGGTAGGATTTCTGATTTCATGCCTGAACTATTACTATCACTAAAATGGGCTAAGGCTCACACTGATATTGATACTGTAATGGGCTAAGGCCCCAACTGAACTGAACTGTTATTGATTTGGGCTTAGGCCAAGACTGTGCTTGCCTATAGCATGATTGGCTAATTGCTTATATGGGGTTACACACTGAGTTTTAGTAAACTCACCCTCTTTTTATCTATACAAGTAATCCCCAGTATTAGGCAGATCGGTGCTGCGAGGGATTCGGAGGTGGCCACACAACCGCACCTATTTTTATATTTGAGTTTTATTTCCAATAAATTTGATTTGTGTATTTGTTTTTTAATAAGGCCTCTTTAAATTTTAACTTTTTATTTGGGGGTTTTACTTATTTTAATTCACATCTAAGAGTAGTAGGACGCAGTTTCTCAAAAGATAAATGCTTTTCAAAACACCACGTTTTCGTAACATACCATAAAAGCTTCCGCATCAAAAATTGTTTTAAAGTATAGTAACAAACTAATATGATCAATGTTATGCTAAAAAAAACTTGAGTTTTAAATGAACAGATACCCTAAAATTTCTGATAAGGTCATAAACAAGATTTAATTCAGAACGGGTTTTTCAATAAAACTGTGTTTTCGAAAAACACTTCAATGTGACATCGCCAGATTCGGCCATAACGTCTAGGCCGGGTTTGGGGTGTTACACCATTATATAATTTGTGATAGTGTGATATCTCTTGACCATTTTAAACATGTTTTTCATATAGTAATGTCGTCCAACTGAGCTAGAGCTGAATCTGAGGAAGCTGAGAGCAATGCTCCAGCTTCAGCTCAAAGAGCTGCATCTAGTAATAGTAGAAGGCTCGTACCTGAGGGTCGAGGTGAGGAGGCAAAAGAATCCTTCTTTCAAATGATGAATGAATGGTTTTCTAAATATCTGAGAACAAATCCTGCTGTACAACAACCTCCCCCTCATGCTCCTCAACCGGTTCCTGATATGCTATAAGGTGTTGAATCTATTAGAATTGGTAAGCCTCCAGTAGATAAAATTCAGAAATATGGGGCAGAAGTATTCAGGGCTACTGCTGATGATGATCCACAAAGGGCTGAATCTTGGTTAGAAAATACAATCAGGGTTCTGGATGAATTTTCTTGCACACGTGAAGAATGTTTGAAATGTGTTGTATCTCTACTAAAAGACTCAGCCTATCAGTGGTGGAATACCATAATTTCTGTTGTACCGAGGAAAAATGTTTCATGGGAATTTTTCCAAATAGAATTCAAAAAGAAGTATATTAGTCAGAGATTCCTTGACCAGGAATTTTTAGAGCTTAAACAGGGGAATATGACTGTATCTGAGTACGAGAGGGAATTTTTCAGATTAAGCAAATATGCCAGAGAGTGTATCCTGACTGAAGTTGCCATGTATAAACGTTTCGAAGAAGGATTAAATGAAGACATCAAGTTGTTAGTTGGGATTCTGGAATTAAAATAATTTGTGGTACTGGTCGATCGAGGACATAAAGTTGAAGAATTAAGTAAAGAAAAGAGACAGGCAGAGATGAAAGCCCAGACTTCAAGTAACAGATTTATGGGAAAGTCACAACTGTCAGCTTCAAAGAAATCAAAGAAATATCATGATCATTCTACCACATCTGTGGGGCATTCTGGAAGAGATCGAAGTGCTCAATGCTCTAATCCAAGATCTCCGACCCCATCAGTAGCAAGTGCTGGAAGTGTCGGGAATCCCAAACCTAAATGCAAGCATTGTTATAAATTTCATTTTATTGAGTGCCGCATGAAAAGCGGAGCCTATTTTAGATGTGGTTCTCTTGACCACTATCTCAAAGACTGCCCAGAAAGGATTGAAAAAGATACTGTTCAGACTTCAAGGCCGAGCAACCTCACCTCGAGAGGTAGACTGCCTCGTAACCCCAGTAATATGAATGATAATCAAGGTACAAGAAAAGATTCAATTGCTAAATCTGAAGCACGAGCACTAGCAAGAACATATGCTATTCATGTAAGAGAGGATGCCTCTGCACCAGGCGTCATTACTGGTACTTTTTCTCTTCTTGATACTGATATTATTGCTTTGATTGATCCTGGTTCAATGCATTCATACATATGCACAAATTTAGTGTTTGTTAAAAATTTACCCATTGAGTCCACTGAATTCATGGTTAAAGTTTCAAACCCCTTGGGCCAGTATGTCATGGTAGATAAAGTTTGTAAAAATTTTCTGTTAATGGTACAGGATTATTATTTCTCTGCTGATTTATTGCTGTTTCCATTTGATGAGTTTGACGTAATTCTGGGTATGGACTGGTTAACTTAGAATGATGCAGTGGTAAATTGTAAACAGAAATACATTGTGTTAAAATGTCAGAGTGGTGAATTGCTTCGTGTCGAATCTGATAAACTAGATGGGTTGTCTAATGTGATCTCATCTATATCAGCACAGAAATATATCAAAAAGGGTATGATGCCTATCTTACATATGTGTTGGACACTAAAGTATCTGAATCGAAGATTAAATTAGTGCCAGTTGTCTGTGAGTTTCCTGATGTGTTTTTGGAAGAATTACCTGGATTATCGCCAATCAGAGAGGTGGAATTTTCTATAAACATTGTTCCAGGGACAACATCGATATCTATAGCTCTCTACAGAATGGCCTCTACAAAATTAAAAGAGTTGAAAGCACAATTGCAAGAATTGACTGATAGAGGTTTTGCTTGACCTAGCTCATCACCTTGGGGTGCACCGATTTTATTTGTTAAGAAGAAAGATGGGTCATTAAGATTATGTATTGATTACAAATAGCTCAATAAGGTTACAATCAATAACAAGTATCCATTGCCTCGTATTTATGACTTGTTTGATCAGTTAAAAGGTGCCACTGTATTTTAAAAGATTGATATTCGTTCCGGTTACTATCAGCTATGGGTGAAAGATTCAGATGTGCCAAAGACAGCCTTCAGAACCAGGTACGGGCACTATGAGTTTCTTGTGATGCCATTCGGCTTGACTAATGCACCTGCAGTATTCATGAATTTAATGAATAGAATTTTCAGACTGTATCTGGATAGATTTGTTGTGGTGTTTATTGATGATATTTTGGTATATTCTCGAGATGAAAATGAGCATGCTGATCATTTGAGAATTATTCTACAAACACTGCGTGAGAAACAACTGTATGCCAAATTCAGTAAATGTGAATTTTGGCTTCGGGAAGTCAGTTTTCTTGGGCATATAGTATCTGTTGAAGGCATTAAAGTGGACCCAAATAAAATTTCAGCAAGTGTTAATTAGAAACCACCAAAAAATGTATCTGAAGTCAGAATTTTTCTGGGATTAGCTGGTTACTATCGGAGATTTGTAAAATGATTTTCAATGATAGCTTTTCCAATGACACGATTGTTAAAGAAAGATGTAAAGTTTGAATAGTCTGACAAGTGTCAGCAAAGTTTTGACAGACTGAAAGCTTTATTGACTGAAGCACCCGTGTTAGTTCAACCTAAATCAGGTAAAGAATTTGTAATTTACAATGACGCATCATTGAATGGTTTAGGTTGTGTCTTGATGCAAGAAGGTAAAGTAATAGCTTATGCTTCTAGACATCTAAAACCACATGAAAAGAACTACCCGATACATGATTTAGAATTGGCAGCCATTGTTTTTGCACTGAAAATTTGGTGACACTATCTGTTTGGTGAAAAATGTCACATATTCACTGATCATAAAAGTTTGAAGTAGTTTATGTCGCAAAAAAACTTAAATCTGAGACAGCGCAGGTGGCTTGAGTTATTAAAAGATTTTGATCTGGTTATCGACTATCATCCAGGAAAAGCCAATGTGGTGGCGGATGCTTTGAGCAGAAAGTCTCTATTTCCTTTGCGAGCAATGAATACCCGGTTGTTGTTATCTGATGATGTTTTAATCATAGCTGAGTTAAAAGCTAAACCAACATTTCTACAGTAGATTTGTGAAGCTCAGAAAAATGATTGTGAATTACAAGCTAAACAGGTACAATGTGAGTCAAATTCCGATTTAGAATTTCAGACTGGGTCTGATGGTTGTCTGTTATTCAGAGGCAAAATATGTGTACTGAAGAATTCAGAATTTATACAGAAGATTTTACATGAAGCTCATAATGGTACTATGTCTGTTCATCCGGGGAGTAACAAAATATACAATTATTTGAAAAAGATGTACTGGTGGCCGGGAATGAAACGTGATATTTCTAAATTTGTATCTAAATGTTTGATATGTCAGCAATTTAAAGCTGAACATCAGGTGCCTTTGGAATTATTCCAGCCGGTTACAATACTAGAGTGGAAATAGGAAAGAGTTATCATGGACTTTATATCGAGATTACCCCTATCCTCGAAAGTGAAAGATGCTATTTGGGTAATCGTCGATCGATTAACAAAGTCTTCTCACTTTATTCCTGTATATGGATTTTTCTCTAGACAAGTTAACAGAGTTATGTGTTTCTGAAATTGTTAAACTACATGGAGTGCCGGTTTCCATTATTTCAAACAGAGATCCTCGGTTTACATCTTGATTTTGGAATAAGTTGCAAGAAGCTTTGGGTACACATTACATTTTAGTACCACGTTCCATCCTCAGACTGATGGTTAGTCTGAGCGTGTGATTCAGATTTTAGAGGATATGCTTCGGTGCTTTGTACTAGAATTTGAAGGTAACTGGGAAAAGTATCTACCTTTAGTTGAATTTGCATACAATAATAGTTATCAGTCCAGCATTAAAATGGCACCGTACGAGGCTTTGTATGGTCGTAAATGTAGAACTCCATTGTATTTGACTGAGCTCAATGAGAAAAAGATACATGGAGTTGATCTAATTTGTGAGACTAAAGAAAAAGTGAAAGTGATCAGAGATAGTTTGAAAGAAGCTTCTGATCATAAAAAATCTTATGCTCATCTTAAATGAAAGGAGATAGAATTTCAAGTAGGAGACAAGGTATTCTTGAAAGTTTCACCGTGGAAGAAAGTTCTTCGGCTTGGTCGTAAAGGAAAGCTGAGCCTACGGTTCATCAGACCATATGGGATTATTGAAAGAATAAGACCTATTGCGTACCGATTGCCATTACCCCCAAAGCTTGACAGAATTCATAATGTTTTCCACGTGTCCATGTTACGACGGTATCGGTCAGATCCTTCACATGTTATTTCTCCAACAGAAGTTAAGATTCAGCCTGATATGACTTACAGTGAAGAACCGATCAAAATTTTAGCACGTGAAACAAAAGAGTTAAGGAATAAAAAAGTAGCTTTATTGAAAGTTCTTTGGCAATGACATGGAATAGAAGAGGCTACCTGGAAACCGGAGGAAACAATGAAAAAGCAATACCCGAACCTCTTTACTTGTAAGATTTTTGAGGACGAAAATTCTTTAAGGGGGAGAGTTGTAACAGCCCGGTTTTAGTGAGATCGAAATAGTGGTTTCAAGACCACAAATCTGAGTCAGAAAGAAAATTTATTTTAATATTATTGCATGGTCTGCATTATGATAGGAAAGATGTATGAAATTTTTGATAAGAAAATTTTTTCGATTTCATGTTTAATTATAGGAAGGACCAAATCGTATAAAGTGCAAAGTTTGAATTCTAGTGGCTAGAAGGATAAAATGGTTATGGAATTCAAAATTTTAGGTCCTTATATGGTAATTAGACCATTAAGAAATGTTAGTAGATATTTATGATGATTCATCCATGGAAATTAAAGAAAAGAAAAGGACTAAATTGGGAAGTTGAAAAATTAAAGATGATAATTAAATTAAAAGACAAAAATATCATATTATTATCATCTTCTTCCCAAAATTTCTATGGAAACCCTAGGAAAGAGAAAGAAAATCAAGCAAGCCTAATTGGGTAAGTAATCTTGTCCCGTTTTTAGTAATTTTTATATTTTCGAGATTGGAATAACCTAATCTAGCTATTTTGGGGATCAATTTGCAAAGTTATCAAAGTATTAAAATTTTTCCATGGATGAATATGCTGAAATTTTGAAATTTGTGGTAGAAATTGAAAGGTTATTGATAGATAAACAACTTTTGTAAAGTGAATTTTCATGAAATTGTGATTTAGGGACTAAATTGTAAAGATGTAAAATTCATGGAAAATTTCCAATTTTTATGAAATATATGGACTGTAAATGTTATATGTAAAAATTGGTTAGGCTTGGAATAAGGATTAAATTGCATGAATTTCATTTTCTGAGCCTAGGGACGAAATTGGAATTAATTAAAAGTATAGGGGCAAAATTATACTTTTGCCTAAGATGTAAGTTGGATTGAATCGAATATAAAATGTGTTAAATTGATGTTAAATTCATTTATATAGATTCGGAAAGATCATATAAGGAGTTAGATCGAGGAAAAGAAAAAGTATCGGATTAGTAGACTCTCAATACAAACAAGTGTCGAGGTAAGTTCGTGTAACTAAATTGTGTATATTTATATGTATGAATTAAATATTGTATATGTGAATGTTGAGTTGTGTAATCGTTATTTTTATGAAATTAATCATAAATTCAAAAATGCCCGATAAATATGAAATTCCGTTTGAATAAATGAAATTTGATGGATACAAGATTTCTCGTATTGGTTGTGGTCTTGCATATGTTGTGGACACACCATAGCTCTTACGAGCATTCTATTATAAGCCCTCTCGAGCTTCCCGTTACATGGTTCCTGTGAGCATCCTGATCGATAGTGATCCTGCATGTGTTGTGGACTACCTCAACTCTTTGTGAGTGTCCTGTTATACGATCAATTGTGATCCTGCATATATTGCGGACACAAACGGAACTCTTTATGAGCGTCCTGATATAAGATCTTTTTGAGCTTCCTGATATGGCTCGCTTGAACTTTTTGTTATATGGCTATCTGAAGCTCCCTAATAATAACTCTTCGGAGTTACCTGCTAAGCTCAATGAGCTTCCTGTTTTAAACTCTTATGAGTTTCTTGTTATAGCCCAGATAAGCTTCCTGTTACATGGCTCATATGAGCATCCTGTTATATGACTCGAGAGAGTGCTTCCTGATTATGTGCCCTAATGGGTACCTCAGAATTTGAGTTGATGGATTACAGTTTGTACACTTTGAATGTACTACATGTGTATCCATCGATATTTCAAATAAATTCAACGGGCAAAGTTCTAACATGATTAAATTGAACTTAATATGATTTGTCATGGAAATGTACATGTAATATGAAAGTATGATATGGAAAGCATATTTAAATGAAAGTTATTATATGATGAGCTCATCCATGTTCTTGGTATTTATGTGAATTACTTGACTAACATGATTGGTGAAGTTGTGTGTTTTAGGCTTTAAGCCAAAATTTCTTGGATGCTATTTATATGTTTATTTAATAAAAATGTATGGTAAGTTAAATTTCCAGTTATGTGAACTTACTAAGCATTATACGCTTACTCTATTTATTTTCCTCTATTTTATAGAGCTCGAAGCTCATAAAGGTTTGAAATCGATCAGAGCATCAACACACTATCCTTCAGCTCGTTTTGGCATAAATAACATACTTATTTTGGTATAGTTGCATGCATAGGCTAACTTGGCTAATGTTGGCATGTAAATGGTTGTTTGTAATCTAGTCATTGGAATGGCTAGTAATGGTATGTTTAGTGTATATATATATATATGAGGTTATATAATGATTAATATATGTTTGCTTGGTAAGGTTAGATTGAAATATGGTAAACATATATGTTTTACAAAAGATGAGTTTGAATACATAAATATATGTGATAATATATTATGCATAATGTTAATTTTGGTTTAGTTTTAATGTCTTGAATTGATTGGTATATATATATACAAGTATTGATATAGGTTGAAGACAATTTGGGTGAGAAAAGTGGCCATTGAAATAGCCTATTTTCGTCCACATGGACAGACACACGAGCATGTGTCTCAATCGTGTGTGACACACGGCCATGTGCACTGGCGTGTAGTGTGGTCGTGTGTCCCCTGCATCTTTAAATTGAGAAACAAAATGCTCCAAGTTGCTCAAACGGGCAGAGACATGGGCGTGTGTCTCAGCCGTGTGTGACACAAGGCCTAGCACACATGCGTGTGTCTTGGCCGTGTAAATCCTACACCTAATTTAAAAAAAAAAATTAAATTGTCCACATGGCCTAGCACACGGGCTTGTGGCTGGCCGTTTGACCTAAGTCAGAGAGTTACATGGGTATGGACATGGACTAGGACACGACCGTGTGCCTCACATTGAATGCCCACACTGTAATAGCCTGATTTTGGGTCTAGTCGAAACAGTGGTTTCGGGACCACGAATCTGACAAAGAAAAATTTATTTTTATTACATTTTTATGGTCTACAATTTTATGAAATGATTTCGTGAAAATTTTGTTCGAAAATTTTGACGTTTGGGCACTCAATTTAGTTAAAGGGACTAAATTGCAAAAAGTGCAAAATTTGAGATCTATATGTTAAAGGTGTCCAATTGAAATGAGATATTAAATTAGGGGTCCTTAAATGGTAATTAGACTATTATACTTTACTATGGACAAAAATGGACATGGATAGGTGAAATTTTTAAGTTTTTCATTAAGGGCATTTCAGTCATTTGGTTAATAAAGACAAAATTTAACAAATAAAAGATGTCATCTTCTTCATATTAGTCCCCATGGCCAAATTTCACAAGGAGAAGACATAGCTAGGGTTTTCAAAGCTTCCAAGCTCGATTGTAAGTTCGTTCTTGTCATATTTTTAACGATTTTTGTATTTTTGAGATCGTTGTAGCTTGATTTAGCTATTTCAATGACTAATTTGAAATAAGTCAGAGAGTTACACGGGTATGGACATGGGCTAGGACACGGCCGTGTGCCTCACATTGAATGCCCACACTGTAACAGCCTGATTTTGGGTCTAGTCGAAACAGTGGTTTCGGGACCACGAATCTGACAAAGAAAAATTTATTTTTATTACATTTTTATGGTCTACAATTTTATGAAATGATTTCGTGAAAATTTTGTTCGAAAATTTTGACGTTTGGGCACTCAATTTAGTTAAAGAGACTAAATTGCAAAAAAGTGTAAAATTTTAGATCTATATGTTAAAGGTGTCTAATTGTAATGAGATATTAAATTAGGGGTCCTTAAATGGTAATTAGACTATTATACTTTACTATGGACAAAAATGGACATGGATAGGTGAAAATTTTAAGTTTTTCATTAAGGGCATTTCAGTCATTTGGTTAGTAAAGACAAAATTTAACAAATAAAAGATGTCATCTTCTTCATATTAGTCCCCATGGCCAAATTTCACAAGGAGAAGACGTAGCTAGGGTTTTCAAAGCTTCCAAGCTCGATTGTAAGTTCGTTCTTGTCCTATTTTTAACAAATTTTGTATTTTTGAGATCGTTGTAGCTTGATTTAGCTATTTTAATGACTAATTTGAAAGATAGGTGAAGTTTAAAATTTTACCCATGTTGAACATGTATGTATTTTGATGTTTGATGGTAAAAAATGCATGTTTGTTGTTTGTTAAACGACTTTTGCTAAGTGATTTTCGGTAAAAATGTCAAAAATGACTTATTTGTAAAAGTTTATAAAATAAGTAGAAAATGTGAATAAATGAGAAATGTGGGTTGTTATGAGTATGAAAATGGTTCGGCTAGGCTTGGGTTTTTAAGAAATTGAATGAAATTCATTTTACGAGCCTAGGGACTAAAGTGTAAAATGTCAAAAGTTTAGGGGCAAAAATGTAATTTTTCCATAATGTGACTTTTTGGCTGAAATGAATAATGTGATGATTAAATGAGATGAATTTTTGTATTATAGATCAAGAAAAATGAAGTTCGGGTCTAGATCGAAGGAAAACCAAAGTGTTTGACTATTAGGTCCATTTCCGCTATTTTTATATCGAGGTAAGTTCGTATGTAAATAATGCATTGTTATATTTACGTTTTAAATTCTTTAATATGGTATGAATTGTGATTGACTCTTTGGATGTATTCGACAAAGTTTTGACAAACGAGATATCCCGTTGAACCTTAGGAATAGATTAGGATACAAGTGACATGTCATTAGGAACCCATGTAATTATGTGATTTATGTGTCTTGGGTATTGGTCTTGTACGTCCTACTGGTGGCTGGGTATACCGGCATATGTTGCGGATACCTGACAGCTTGTGTGAGTAGCACTGCGTAGCTACGTCTCGACTGACAGCTTGTGTGAGCAGACCCGAGGATAACTCGAGAGTGAGCCTATATGTGTTATGAGATTTGTGGTAGCATTGGCTACTTATGTGGCATGTATAGGGACTTGGTCATTTTTTTAAATGTGTCATCATGATTTTAGCAAATGTATTGGCTTGTAAATGTCAAAGGCTTGTTTTGATATTTGGCCATGTAAATTGGCTTATTTTTGGGCTAACATGGTTGTAAGCCTAAGTATATTTATATATTTGCCAATGTCTTTGGTGATATGGTCATGGTATGATTGGTGAATGATGAAAATGTGATTAATGACATGAATGTGAAATGTTTGGCAAAGTGGTCTATTGATGAGATGAAAAAGTGGTGTACAATTAGGTATCTTCAAAGTAGTCAATGGTGGCTTAATAAATGTTGTGAGTATGATAGATGTTAATATTGTATTGGCATGTGTTGGGCATAATTGTGGATATTTTGGTTGCCTATGTATGTTAAGTTTTGTGCCTTTGAATTACTGTAAGTGTATGTGTGATAAGGGTGGCAAATGGCTCGGTAAATAGCCATTATTTTTTCTGCACGAGTAGACACACGGGTGTGTGACTAGGCCGTGTGTGGCACACGGTCTGCCCCACGGGCATGTGTTCCGGTCGTGTGTCCCCTGCACCTTAATTGTTACAAAACAAAATGTCCAGAATTGAGCACACGGGTAGAGACACGGGCATGTGTCTCAGCCGTGTGTTCTACACGGGCATGCATACGGGCGTGTGGCACGGTCGTGTGGCACAAGTCAAAGAGCACCCTAATTTAAACACGGCCTGAAGCACGGGCGTGTCCCAGGGTCACACGGGCGTGTCCCTTGGGCCACACGGGCGTGTGAGCCCTGCTTCAAGCAAAAACTTTCCAAGTTTTGTAAAAATTTCCTGAGTTCTCGGTTTAGTCCCGAACCACTTCAAAAGTATGCTTTGGACCTCGTAGGCTCGTATTAGGGACTTTATGATTGAATGTGGATGGTTTTAAATTTTGACGCAAATTTATGACTCAGAATTGTGTGAATGTTTGTGTTGTAAGTCCGACAATGCCTCTTACCCTGTTCCGGCATTGAATACGGGTAAGGGGTGTTACATTTAGATTAAACTATAACTATTTTACTCAGATATCTTTATAACTCAAATATTATTCCACTGATTATTACTGTCATCCCTACTTCCACATTATTCCATTTATTAACGAGAATCAATTCAGCAAAAGTTTCGGTTAACACATTCTATAGAAATTATACCTGAATGAGTCGATTAGTTGAGATTAACTTCTTCTTTAAAAGCGACAATACGTAATCCGAATGATCTTCTGAAGAACCTGATTAGTTGATTAGTCATTTGTTCATTCAGGGAGTAATAAAATTTACAGTTATTTGAAATAGATGTTCTGGTGATCGGGTATGTAACATGATAGATTAGTTGATTTATATGTTTCAAAGACTATCCGATCAGAAATCGAACAGAAAGTAAAAGTGATTCATGGCAGTTTAGAATCCACTTCAGATTGTCAGAAAACGTATGTGAACTTGAAACATGAGGATATGAAATTCCCGTTCAGCGATAGCATGCTTCCAAAAGTATTGCCTTGGAAAAAGATTTAAAATGTGTTTTGTGTATCTATGTTGCGATGGTATCGATTGGACTCTTTGAGTATGAATTCTCCGATAGGGATTAAGATTCAGCCGATGTGTTGTATAACAAAGAATCGATCGGAATTTTGACACGAGAGATTAAAAAGTTGGGAAATAAAAGCATAACCTTAGTGAGGGTTCTTTGGCAGTGTCATGAGATAGAGAAGTTTACGTGGAAATCAAATTTATATTCCTGTAAGATTTTCGGGGACGAAAATACCTAAGGGGGAGAGTTGTAACAGCTTGTCTTTGGGTCTAGTCGGAACAGTGGTTTCGGGACCACAAATCTGACAAAGAAAAATTTGTTTTTATTATATTTTTATGATCTACAGTTTTATGAAATTATTTCGTGAAAATTTCGTTCGAAAATTTTGACGTTTAGGCACTCAATTTAGTTAAAGGGACTAAATTGGAAAAAGTGATAAATTTAAGTTCTATATGTTAAAGGTGTCCAATTGCAATGAGATCTTAAATTAGGGGTCCTTAAATGGTAATTAGACCATTATACTATAGTATAGACAAAAATGGACATGGATAGGTGAAATTTTGAAGTTTTTTATTAAGGGCATTTTAGTCTCTTGGCTAATAAAGATAAAATTTAACAAATAAAAGATGTCATCTTCTTCATATTAGTCCCCATGGCCGAATTTCACAAGGAGAAGACATAGCTAGGGTTTTCCAAGCTTCCAAGCTCGATTGTAAGTTTGTTATTGTCTTGTTTTTAATGATTTTTGTATTTTTGATATCTATGTAGCTTGATTTAGCTATTTCAAGGACTAATTTGAAAGAAAGGTGAAGTTTAAAATTTTACCCATTTTGAACATGTATGTATTTTGATGTTTGATGGTAGAAAATGCATGTTTGTTGTTTGTTAAATGACTTTTGCTAAGTGATTTTCGGTAAAAATGTTAAAAAGGACTTATTTGTAAAAGTCTATAAAATGAGTAGAAAATGTGAATAAATGAGAAATGTGGGCTATTATGTGTATGAAAATGGTTCAACTAGGCTTGGGTTTTTAATAAATTGAATGAAATTCATTTTACGACCCTAGGGAATAAAGTGTAAAATGTCTAAAGTTTAGGGGCAAAAAAGTAATTTTGCCATAATATGACTTTTGGGCTGAAATGAATAATGTGATGATTAAATGAGATGAATTTGGTATTATAGATAAAAAAAAACGAAGTTCGGGTCTAGATCGGGGAAAAACCAAAGTGTTTGGCGATTAGGTCCATTTCCGCTATTTTTGTATCGAGGTAAGTTTATATGTAGATAATGCATTGTTATATTTATGTTTTAAATGCTTTAATATGGTATGAATTGTGATTGACTCTTTGGATGTATTCGACAAAGTTTTGACAAACGAGAAATCCCGGTTTAACCTTAGGAATAGATTAGGATACAAGTGACATGTCACTAGGAACCCATGTAATTATGTGATTTATGTGCCCGGGTACTGGTCTTGTACGTCCTACAGGTGGCTAGGTATACCGGTATATGTTGCGGATACCTGACAGCTTGTCTGAGCAGCATTGCGTAGCTACATCTCGACTGATAGCTTGTGTGAGCAGGCCCGAGGATAGCTCGAGAGCGAGCCTATATGTGTTATGAGATTTGTGGTAGCATTGGCTACTTACATAGCATGTATAGGGACTTGGTCATTTTGTTATATGTGTCATCATGATTTTAGCTAATTTATTGGCTTGTAAATGTCAAAGGCTTGTTTTGATATTTGGCCATGTAAATTGGCTCATTTTTGGGCTAACATGGTTGTAAGCCTAAGTATATTTATATATGTGCCAATGTCTTTGGTGATATGGTCATGGTATGATTGGTGAATGATGAAAATGTGATTAATGACATGAATGTGAAATGTTTGGCAATGTGGTCTATTGATGAGATGAAAAAGTGGTGTACAATTAGGTATCTTCAAAGTAGTCAATGGTGGCTTAATAAGTGTTGTGAGTATGATAGATGTTAATATTGTATTGGCATGTGTTGGGCATAATTGTGGATATTTTGGTTGCCTATGTATGTTAAGTTTTGTGCCTTTGAATAGGTGTAAGTGTATGTGTGAATAAGGGTGGCAAATGGCTCGGTAAATAGCCATTATTTTGTCTAAGCCGTGTGTCCCCAGCACCTTAATTGTTGCAAAATAGAATGTCCAGAATTGAGCACACGAGCAGAGACACGGGCGTGTGTCTCAGCCGTGTGTTCTACACAGCCTAGCATACGGGCGTGTGGCATGGCCGTGTGGCACAAGTAAGAGAGCACCCTAATTTGAACACGACCTGAAGCACGGGCGTGTCCCTTGGGCCACACGGGCGTGTGAGCCCTGCTTCTAGCAAAAAATTTCTAAGTTTTGTAAAAATTTACTGAGTTCTCGGTTTAGTCCCGAACCACTACTAAAGTATGTTTTGGGCCTCATAGGCTCGTATTAGGGACTTTATGATTGAATGTGGATTTTTTTAAATTTGGACGCAAATTTATGACTCAAAATTGTGTGAATGTTTGTGTTGTAAGTCCGGTGATGCCTCGTACCCTGTTCCGGCATTAAATACGGGTAAGCGGTGTTACACACACGGTCTGGGACACTCACACGGCCTACCCACACGGGCATGTGTCCCTGTACCTTGGATAAATTTTGAAATTTCGCGAAAAATTCTCCGAGTTTTCGATTTAGTCCCAACTTGTTTCTAATGGATAAATTGGGCCTCGAGGGTCCATTTAAGGGACAATATGATTTAATATGTCTTGTGTTTTATATGAATAGTAATTGATTTGAATTAATTGTATTTATCTGGTAATTCTTCTTAACCCTATTCCGGCAACGGATATAGGTTATGAGTGTTATAGCAAGCGTGGGCAATGTCAGAAACAACATGCCCGAATGTAAGCAATGTAATAGACGACAATTCGATAAATGAATATTGAAAGACGGATCATGTTTTAAATGTGGTCCCTATGATAACTATCTTAGAGATTGCCTTAAAAGGTTCGATAAAGAAAAGGCTCAGACTACTCGAATGAGTAACACAACTGCCAGAGGGATACCACCCTAAAACACTGGAAATGCGAGTAATAGTTGTAGTGGGACAAAAGATTCTACTGTGAGATTTGAGGCACGAGCACCGGCAAGAGCTTACGCGGTTCGTGCTCGAGAGAAAGCTTCAGTGCCTAATGTGATCACTGATACATTTTCTATCTTTGATACTAATGTTAATGCTTTGATTGACCCGGGGTCAACACACTCATATGTATGCAGGACTTTAGTGTCAGATAAGAAAATACCGTTCGAGTCTACTAAATTTGTGGTTAAAGTAACAAACCCTTTAGGTCAGTATGTGTTAGTTGATAAAGTCTGTAAAAACTATCCTTTTATGATTCAGGGTTGCAACTTTCTAGCTAATTTGATGTTACTACCCTTTGATAAATTTGATGTGATTCTGGGAATGGACTGGTTAACTCTGCATGATGCTGTAGTGAACTGTAGACGAAAGCATATTGTGTTAAAGTGTCAGAACGGAGAAAAGCTTCAAATTGAATCAGACAAACTAGATAGTGCATCTAATGTTATTTTGTCTATGTTGGCACAAAAATATGTTAGAAAAGGCTGTGAAATGTATATCGCTTATATATTTGATTCAAGGGTTTCAGAATTGAAGTTAGAATCGGTTTCAATTGTATGCGAGTTTACAGATGTGTTTCTAGAAGAATTACTAGGGTTACCGTGGACCAGAGAGGTTGAGCTTGCTATTGAATTGATGCCAGGAACATCTCTGATATCGATAGCTCTGTATAGAATGGCACCCACAGAATTGAAAAAGTTGAAAGCACAGTTGTAAGAGTTGACAAATAGGGGCTTTTCTCGCTCCTTGGGGTGCTCCTGTGTTATTCATTAAGAAAAAAGATGGGTCAATACGACTATGTATCGACTATCGACAGCTCAACAAAGTCACGATCAAGAATAAGTATCCACTGCCACGTATTGATGATCTATTTGACCAGTTGAAAGGTGCGATGGTATTCTCAAAGATTGATCTTTGTTCTGGTTATTATTAGTTACGGGTTAAAGACTCAGTTGTGGTATATTGGAAACCTCCGAGAAATGTATCTGAAGTAAGAAGTTTTCTGGGTTTAGCTGGATATTACAGAAGATTTGTCAAGGGATTCTCGATGATTGCTACGTCGTTGACGAGAATGTTGCAAAAAGATGTCAAATTTGAATGCCCTGAGAAATGTCAGCAAAGTTTTAATCAGTTGAAAGCTTTGTTAACTAAGGCATCTGTGTTAGTTCTATAACACCCCTAACCCGTATCTGTTGCCAAAACAGGGTTACGGAGCATTACCAAAGTTTACAATTCAAACGAACAGAAATTTCAAACATTTCATATCATAGCAATAAGCATATTAAAGATAAGTCAAATCATACATATTGTCCCTTGTACAAGCCGTCGAGGCCCTAAATATGGGCTAGAAACAAATCGGGACTAAATTGGAAACTCAGATAATTTTTTAGAAAATAGTGAAAATTTTGAACACTTTAGGGGTCACACGACCGTGTGTCTAGGCCGTGTGACTCACACGGTGAAGAGACATGCCCGTGTCTCAGACCGTGTGGGCATTCGAAATAGGGACACACGGTCGTGTCCCAGCCCATGTATGTATCCGTGTAACTCTTTGACTTGGGTTACACGGCCAAGCCACACGGCCGTGTGCCAGGCCGTGTGCTAGGCCGTGTAACAACCTAACTTGCAACCCTTTGAAAGCTACAGGGGACACACGACCGTGTCACCTGGCCGTGTATCACACACGGCTGAGACATACACTCGTGTCTCAACCCGTGTGGACAAAAATAAGCCATTTTACAAGCCATTTTCCTCACCCAACTTGGCATGTACCTACAATCAACATTGCATATATTTAAAATCCATAACAAGGCATCCAAATCAAGCATAAACAAGCCATAAACATATGGTATAACATCATACAACCAATATGCCCTTAGGCACATCAAATGACAATATATAAACATGTCTAATCATGTATTCAATTTGACCAAATAATCATCTAACTTGTATGCATATTTGCATCAATACATACCATGTAATTTACTAACCAAAAGACAACCATTTGGTACCAAAATGCCATTCTATAACTAGCATCAAATAACCAATTAGATCATGCAGATCAAAGTACCAATTCACAACAAGTTGCAAGACTTATACAATATGTACATTCAACTATCATTTCATCAAAAAAATGCCAAATCACAAGTCAAGTTAAGTGGCCAAAACAACAACCAAAATATAAGGCCAACATTAACCAAAATACCTATACATGCCATTATAACAAAAATTAAATAACTGAATGTACCAAAAGAGCTGATGGATAGTGTGATATAGCTCTGACAAGCTTCCAAGCTGCACGAGCTTCTGATTCACTATAAAACACGAAAAATAACACAGAGTAAGCATTTAAGCTTAGTAAGTTCGTATAATATAGAATAAAACTTACCATTTAGTCACATAATAGGTAAGTAAACATATCATATCCCAACATAATTTGGCCAAATGCATAAGCACATATACATTGATCGTTGTGTTTATGCGATGTCAAAGTCTTAAAATTTATAATGAGAATTATCGAAACTGGAAACTAACTATGACAACGATTTGAGGCAAGCGTACCTATCGAACAGTAGTATAGTTAAGGCAAGACCGGAATGTCGAACCCAAAGGAACTAAAAGTACTAATACTAACTTTCTTTTTATTATCTAGCCTAAAATAAAGGAAATTTGTTGTTTAATCTAAATTAACTAATTATTAAACTAAAGACTCTAAGACAAAGAAGAATGAATTTGGGGAAAATACTTGTGAGAAAAGCCAATTGATAAAGACAATACCCAAGGAAGAATCCACCTAGACTTCACTTGTTATCTAACCCTAAACCAGACGATTTATTCATTTGACTTGATCCGTAAGATTCCCTAATGTATATTAAACCCTCTCTTGAAGCGAATAACGTCTAACCCTAGGTTAATTAATTGAAATCTCTTTCTAATTAAAACCCCTAGAATTGCATTAACTCGATCTATGGAATCCCATATTAGGTTTCACCCTAATCCGGCAAAATCTCGTCACCCTATCTCTAGGCGCGCGATCGACTCCGCTTAACTATGCTAGATCTACTCTTAGGCAGGGACTTTTGCTCCTCCACCTAAGCACATCAAACTTGAATCAATATCCCGTAAATATCAACACAAGAATTAAGAACACATAATTAAGAACAAGTCAAATATTTATCATATAGTTCAGCAAATGATAACAAGATTCATCTTAGGTTTCATCCCCTCAGGGTATCTGGAGGGTTTAGTTCATAACAATAAAAAAAAACATCTCGAAAGAAAAGATAAAACAAAACATAAGAAATCCCTAAAACCCCCTGAAGGAATGGAAGGAGAGATCCTCCGTCTTGAGTATGATTCCGGCTTCTTGAGATGGATCAACTGGCTATCTTCAAGTAAACCTCCACAAATCTGCCTCCTTTGGCCTAGCAAGACGCCCCTTGACAACAGCATTGGGCTCCCCCTTTTAGGTCATATTTAGGGTGTTTATATAGGCTTTGGAATGTGTTTCTTTGCCCCTAAGTATCCTAATCTGAGTGAATTTTCTCTTTGTCACGGCAGGGGCACGGCCATGGCACATGCCCGTGTAAATCGTGGGCAGGCCGTGTGGAGTTCGTTGATGAGACACGACCGTATGGTCTTGGGCCCAGGCCGTGTCAATTTCGTGATGTGGCCCATTTGGCCCATTTTAAGCCTGTTTCTTGTTCTTTTCATGCTCTAGTGCTTTCCTAAGTATAAAACATGAAAACAAAGGATTAAGAGTACCAAATGACATAAAATAAGGGATACTTCATCCAAAAGCATGCTAAATGTGGGATTAAAATATGTTACTTTTACGGTTTATCAAATACCCCCACACTTAAGCTTTTGCTTGTCCTCAAGCAAAATTCTCAACTCATAATTAAAACGAACTTCCCTCAATTCAAAATATTCATCAATAGTGTTTCATCATAATTCAAAGATAATTTATACATGGATAATTCAACTCAAAGAGTCCTAAAGATTCAAACAATCTAAGTCATCCATTTTTGTAGCACAAAACATAGGTGTTTCCCCTTATCTAAATAATTACCTCTGATTCAAAATCGACAAGAATTGACATCCTCACTAAAGATTCACTCAAATCACTCAGAGTGTTTAAGGTTCAGAATTAAGCACTCAAAAGTCAAACATGAAGAGTTAATCCCATAGGCTTGCATGAAAATCAAATCTCCACCACTGTGAAATGAGATGATACACAAATCAAAAGGTCTTTAACAGGGTTGTAGTGGGGCTTGGGTTAAAGGTGTGGATAAAGGCTGAATTAGAAGGTTAGAATCGAGATTAAATTGACAATTTACCTAACTAGAAACAATAAACTGAATATAAATAATTACATCAATTGAAAACTTGTAATAATAATACCACTACTAATAAGAGCTTCTTTTTCAACAATTGGAATTTAGATGTATAAGCTCACTTGATCACAGAACTAATAATGAATATACTTTGATTTGATTTTTTTAAGAACAATTCACAAATACATAATAAATGATGAATTTACTATCGAAATAATTAGGCAATCGATCAAATCAAATCTTGATATAAGGGTAGTCAAAAGGAATGGTGATAACGAAAACGAAGGGTTTTGGGTTAATATTAGCGGTTGAGTCAATAAAAAGGGTTGTTAGGATTAAACGGGGTTCACTAGGGGTCAATTGTGAAGGTAGGCTTTTAGTGGAGTAAGTGGGTTAAATCTTAGGTGCCTTCATCATCTCTTTAAATCAAATCAAAGGTGTGGTCTCGGCATGTACAATCGATGCAAGTTCTAGAATAACAAATCAATGTTGACACACTCATAATCAGTAAGGTGAGCAAGAAAAAGAATATATGCTCTATAAGGCTCAAAATCTCACAAAAAATATGGGTATTTTGTAATATCCTAAATTGGGGGTTATGCATTTGGAGCATAACTCAAGTGTTAGTAGGCTTTAAGTGTGGTTGAGCATGTTTTAAGGGTTTTGAGAATCCAAGGATGTAGGAGGAAGTCTTGGAAAAATATTGGAATTTTATTTTTAAAGGAGAAGTTAGGAGAAGGAGGCCTTAAGGAAAACTTTTAGGAGTTTATGGACATGAAAGTGGGCTTGGTAAAGTGGCTTGGGACGCTACCTTAGGTGCTTGGGAGGTTGCGTCAAAAGGGAGTTCAGGAGGAAAAAGGTTCGAGCATCGTGGTAAGCATTAAAGACTTTTATTTTTGCGTCAAAAAGGGGAACTGGGCTAAGGAGGCTTTAAAGAAATTTTTAGGGAATTAATGACACAAGGAACCATGTGGTAAAGTGGCAATGGACGCCATGTGTAGTGGGTTTAAGGGCCTTGGTTCGAGTTGCGAAGGAAGCAGGAAGGAGTGTTTATTTTTGCGTCAAGAAGGCACCTGGCGAAAGAGGTTTTAAAAGAAATTCTGGGTGAATCGTGTCACAGAAAAATGCCTTGGCAAAGTGGCCTGGGGCGTTACTGCACTACTGCACAAGGGCTCCAAAGAGTCTCATGTTCGAGCCTTGTTGGCAGCATTAAGTGGTTTTATTTTTTTGCTTTGGCATCAAGGAAGAAAGGTGAGAAGAGGTTGGACGGCAATTGGACTTTTAATTGGATGAGGATTCAGCTTATTCTCCTATTAATTTCGGCTAAGGTAGGATAATTTATGATTATTTTATTTTATTTTAAGTTGGTAGATAATAGATAATTGTTGTTTTATTTATTCAAGTAGGATAATTGTTGATTTAATTATTTTGTGCAAGATGAAGAAGAGATAAATAAGGATTTATTTTATTTATTAAGGAGATAAATAGGTGATAAGAGATAATATAGGAGTTTGATAAGGGATTAATGTTGGATTAATTTATTTTATTTGTTAAGGAGATAATAGAGGAGATTATCAAAGAGTTTGATAATAGCAAGGATATAGTAGCCGAATTCTTTATAAGGGGGGAGTAATAATCTTTGATATCTTTTTCTTTAAATTTCTTTGTGCCAAATTTCTTCCCACTCACACCTCTCATTCTTTTCTTTCATCCAACACCAAATCTATTTCTATTTCTTTGAAGCCATAACCGAAGCTTAAAGTGCCTATTCTCTTTGTTTTTCCGCAAGTCACAAAAGCTAAAACCCCTCTGTCGTTGTTCTTTGTTGTCGAAATCTCCAGGCATAAAACCCTCTCCATTGTTGCGTTTTCTCTTCACCATTAAGTGCCGAAACCATCATTGTTGTGCTCTAAGCCGAATCTTTAAAGGAGGGTGCTGTCGACTACTTACTTTAGGTTCTTCAAAGCAAACGTGTAATAGTGGTAAGTGAATTCTCCTTTGGTAATCAGTTTTTGATTCTTCAAGGTAGGCCAATAAGGCATTCGGCCAAGGGCCATCTTTAGGGTTTAAATGTGACCGATTGGTATTATGGTTAATTAGGGGGCAAGTCGACAGAAGTAGGACAAGCTTCGGGATTCAAGATTTATTTCGGTAAGGATATTTAGTAAATGTAGATTTGATTTGATATATTAAAGTAGTAGTGATTAACCGGTTGATCGATTAAGTATCGTTATGGAGGCGAATGCTAGTCAAGGAGGACAAGGGATAGCCCCTATCCGAAGTTTAAGAGAAGATCCGCTTTCATGTCCGGGATTGGCCACCGGGGTGTGGACCAGCGTCAGAACAAGAAAGTAGGCAAATAGCCGTAGTATCGCCTAGTGATAGCATCAGTATCGAAAGCGTAGTTCTCCAAGTGATCAGGTGTGTGATTAACCCACCGTTTCCGGGTTTATGCTATATTTGTATGTGTTATGTTTATGGGTTAACTAGTGCAGGATGTGATGATGTGATATGGATACCCTAGAGGGGTATATCGAATACCGTGTTAGTGTTGATTATTGAAAGAATGTGAATGTGCCTATATGAATGAGATTGTATGTCTGAACAACCTGTACATGCATTATTATCATGACATTATTATATGTTGCATGTGCATGGGTGGGATATGATATGAAAGAAGGTACGGGTGTACTTCGAGTACGTGGTTTGATGTTAGCCTTGAGCTACATCGTGGATTGACGTTGACTGAGGTCACGTTGTGGATTAATTGCGATTTAGTTCACGTGGCTTGATGAGTAGCTCTGTGCCTCATCGTGGTTGATATAAGCTATGTGCTATATCGTGGTTGATGAGTGACTATGTGTCCCATCGTGGTTTTGGTGTTAGCTACGGCTACATCATGGATTGGCGCCGATCGAGGTCGCGTTGTGGATTATTGTGCTTAATTGCACGGGCGGCATTGATTGCCTTTGGAGTAAAAAGGAGAGGGTGATTTGTTAATCCCCGGTGTGTGGTAGGTGGATACGGGGTGTGTAGAGGATGGACCCTAGGTTGGGTTGGGTGCACTTTGCATTTCAATTGATATGTGGATTAATGTGAAAATGGGCCAAGCCCAAAGATATGAATGTGGATCGGTGCGGAAATGGGCTAAGCCCGATATGTGGAAATTATGCGGTTAATTACCTGTTACACGATAAGTGACATGAATATGGGCCAAGCCAGAATGTGTTATTATGTGAATATGTTATCTTGTTATCCGATATATGGGTTAATATGTGGTTAACATGTGGGTGGAATTCAAGTGGATTAATTACACAATCGAGTGTGTATGACTCACCCAAATTTTTATCAACATCGCAAGTGATGGATGATGATCGGACCGGGTTGGAGTGGATACGAGGTGGCCCATGCTGAGAAGAAGTTGTTTTCATTATATAATAGAATTTATTAACTTGAGTATTTTAAGTATTTTTGAATAGTTATTTGTTGTAATAAGGGCCTTAAAGTATTTGAATTTTGCTATGTTTCAGTTGGATTTGTAATTAAGTTAATATTTTGGTAGTTTAATTTTAAAAGCTATTTATATCTCAAAAGTCATATTAAAGTTTTGAATCCGGTATTTTTATCACCACTTAATTTTATTTAGAATGTTTTAAATGTTTTATCAAGGGCAACAAATTTTTAACGGTTTTTACTGTTAAGTAAGAATATTTTTAAACGTTTTCCGCAGTGGCATTTCAAATTCGGTCATATCGAATGGGCCGGGTTTGGGGTGTTACAGTTTGGTATCAGAGCCCGGTTCAAAACTCGGCTTTGAGGTTTTGGGCCCGAAAATAGTTTTCAAAAAAAAATGGGCTTTACAAAATATGGGCTTTTATTTCAGGTTTATTCTAGCATGGCACCTGTATCTCTGGCCCGAAGTCCACCAGGTAAGTACTTCTGGCTATTGAAGTGGTTTGAATATGTGAACTATATGGGATTTTATGGGAACGTAGATTAGTAGATTAGGGCTATTGGACCCTAGGACTAGTCTACTCAAACACAAGTGCATAAGACTTAAGGACCATTAAACAAACCCGTGACTAAGTCGTAGAGAGCTAGGTGTGGCAACCATTGTGCGCATGTCTAGGAGTGGATTCAAAGAAGAGCTTGGTATTTAAGTAGTCCTAGCGACTCACCTCCTCTTTACTCGAATCCTACCTGGTGCGTATCTACGGTTCACCCTAACCAAGAGGACTTAGTCACCGGCCAAACCAATGATTAAAACCCGAAAGGGACTAGCCTTACTATTTACAAAAACTTAGTTTCTAAATCTCCAAATTACCCTTTCTGATTTGAAAACACTAAATTAGACTTTGGAAAATATTTTTCCGAGTTATTCCCGATTGGCAAAATTACCTAAATACCCCTAGTGGTGAAATTACTAAAATGCCCCTGGTTTGAAATTTTTTTTTTGAAATTTCCATACTACCACAACTTTTACTGAAATATTCCTACTTTGCAAAAATAATAAATCTCTATTTTGCGAAATTTGATTTTAAAAAAATTACGAAAATGCCCCTGACTTACAAAAATTACCAAAATGACCCCGATTTCTGAAATTTCTGCAACACCGCTGATTTGGAAAACAAATTTTCAAGATAACCTCGAGTTTTTGTAAATTTTGAAATATCGTTGATTTGTAAGGATTTTCAAATTTACCCTGGTTTATTACCAAAATACCCTTATAGGACGAATGACGAAATTACCCCTGGGTTGGGAAAGGACTGAAATGACCATAGAAGTGTAGTGAATGAATGTGTCTCTGTTTATGAATGTGAATCTGACCCTCTGAATTAGAGTAGTGAACTTGAACTGAACCTTTGTGTAATCGAAAGAACTACTTCTAAATACTTTACTTCATAAAATTGTTCGCGGGTAATAAGTGGAATAAAATTCTGATGCATAAAAATTTTTAATCAGATAAAATCGCAATGTTAGAAATGAGCTCTAGGAGACGTGGTCGAATGACAGTATCAGAACCAGTAGGGTCTGGCCATGGGTCAGAAAGTGACGTGCCGCCGTCGCCATCAGTGGGCGCGGAGGATCAAGTCCGACAAGAGGAGATGACGCCGTATCGCAAGCTATGCTACGTGTGCTACAGTAAGTAGCAAGAGTTGGAATGAGAAGTGGAGCTCGAAAGTCAGTTTCGGAGAGACTTAGGACTAACGGAGCTGAAGTTTTTAGAGGAGTATCCGGAGTGGCTCCGAATGTAGCGGAGTATTGGCTGGAAGCAGTCGAAAGAATCATGGATGATCTAGACTGTACTGTTGAGGAAAAGCTGAATGGCGCGGTCTCGTTGCTACGAGATGAAGCTTATCGATGGTGGCTCACTGTCAAACAAGGTGTCCCGGCAGATCGATTGGATTGGGATTTCTTTAAGGCTAAGTTTGAAGGGAAGTATGTGGGAGCCAGTTACTTAGACTCGCAAAGGAAAGCGTTTCTAAACTTGGTTCAAGGAAGCAAGTCAGTAGCAGAGTATGAAGTGGAATTTGTGCAGTTAACTCAGTACGCCAAGGGGATCATGGCTACTGATTACGAAAGGTGTGTCCGATTCGAAGACGGGTTGCGGGATGAGCTACGAGTGTTGATTGCTCCGCAAAGAGAAAGGGACTTTGCAATTCTAGTGGAAAAAGCTCGGATAGCTGAAGAAGTTAAGAAAACCGCGAGGCAGAACCGAGAGAAGAATAAGAATTCGAACAAAAGGAGTTTTAGACCATCAGTGTCATCTGAGGATGTTCAAAAAAGACCAAGGATCGAGAATTCTGTACATGCACATGTGCCAGTTTCTGAGAATCGGAGTCGTTCATGTGCTCAGTGTGGAAGAGATCATGTAGGAGAATGTTGGGGAAATAGTAAGGAATGTTTCCGGTGAGGGTCTAAGGCTCATTTGGTTAAGAAATGTCCGCAAGTGATGGATAGGGCTCGAGGCCAAGGTCGTGGAACACCCGGCAGAGGAGCTGAAGGTTCGGATATGAGACAATGAAGGATGTGATAGCGGGTAAGTTCCTTGTTTTTGGAGTATTATTTGTTGCTTTAGAGATAGTTTATTGTTGTATTACTAGTGAAGTGTATGAAACCTTGGATGTGAACTTTAAAACTGTGCCTAGAAGGTAAGATAGTTTTATTAAGATCAGAGTGCGCAGCAATAGAGTAGTGTGGTGAGTTAAGAATACACGATTGAACGGTAGTAAGTAATTTCGAGGACGAAATTATTTTTAAGGAGGGTAGAACTGTAATATCCTAAATTGGGGGTTATGCGTTTGGAGCATAACTCAAGTGTTAGTAGGCTTTAAGTGTGGTTGAGCATGTTTTAAGGGTTTTGAGAATCCAAGGATGTAGGAGGAAGTCTTGGAAAAATATTGGAATTTTATTTTTAAAGGAGAAGTTAGGAGAAAGAGGCCTTAAGGAAAATTTTTAGGAGTTTATGGACATGAAAGTGGGCTTGTTAAAGTGGCTTGGGACGCTACCTTAGGTGCTTGGGAGGTTGCGTCAAAAGGGAGTTCAGGAGGGAAAAGGTTTGAGCATCGTGGGAAGCATTAAAGACTTTTATTTTTACGTCAAAAAGGGGAACTGGGCTAAGGAGGCCTTAAAGAAATTTTTAGGGAATTAATGACACAAGGAATCATGTGGTAAAGTGGCAATGGATGCCATGTGCAGTGGGGTTAAGGGCCTTGGTTCGAGTTGCGAAGGAAGCAGGAAGGAGTGTTTATTTTTTGCGTCAAGAAGGCGCTGGCGAAAGAGGTTTTAAAAGAAATTGCAGGTGAATCATGTCACAAAAACGCCTTGGCAAAGTGGCTCAGGGGCGTTACTGCAGAAACTATGCGACAAGGGCTCCAAAGAGGTCTCATGTTCGAGCCTTGTTGGCAGCATTAAGTGGTTTTATTTTTTTGCTTTGGCATCAAGGAAGAAAGGTGAGAAGAGGTTGGACGGCAATTGGACTTTTAATTGGATGAGGATTCAGCTTATTCTCCTATTAATTTCGGCTAAGGTAGGATATTGATTATTATTTTATTTTATTTTAACTTGGTAGATAATAGATAATTGTTGTTTTATTTATTCAAGTAGGATAATTATTGATTTAATTATTTTGTGCAAGATGAAGAAGAGATAAATAAGGATTTATTTTATTTATTAAGGAGATAAATAGGTGATAAGAGATAATATAGGAGTTTGATAAGGGATTAATGTTGGATTAATTTATTTTATTTGTTAAGGAGATAATAGAGGAGATTATCAAAGAGTTTGATAATAGCAAGGATATAGTAGCCGAATTCTTTATAAGGGGGGAGTAATCATCTTTGATATCTTTTTCTTTAAATTTCTTTGTGCCGAATTTCTTCCCACTCACACCTCTCATTCTTTTCTTTCATCCAACACCAAATCTATTTCTATTTCTTTGAAGCCATAACCGAAGCTTAAAGTGCCTATTCTCTTTGTTTTGCTGCAAGTCACAAAAGCTAAAACCCCTCTGTCGTTGTTCTTTGTTGCCGAAATCTTCAGGCATAAAACCCTCTCCATTGTTGCGTTTTCTCTTCACCATTAAGTGCCGAAACCATCATTGTTGTGCTCTAAGCCGAATATTTAAAGGAGGGTGCTGTCGACTACTTACTTTAGGCTCTTCAAAGCAAACGTGTAATAGTGGTAAGTGAATTCTCCTTTGGTAATCAGTTTTGATTCTTCAAGGTAGGCCAATAAGGCATTCGCCAAGGGCCATCTTTAGGGTTTAAATGTGACCGATTGGTATTATGGTTAATTAGGGGAAAGTCGATGTAGTAGGGGAAGCTTCGGGATTCAAGATTTATTTCGGTAAGGATATTTAGTAAATGTAGTTTTGATTTGATATATTAAAGTAGTAGTGATTAACGGTTGATCCGATTAAGTATCGTTATGGAGGCGAATGCTAGTCAAGGAGGACAAGGGATAGCCCTGTCCCAAAGTTTAAGAGAAGATCCGTTTCTGCGGTTCGGGATTGGCCACCGGGGTGTGGACCAGCGTCAGAACAAGAAAGTAGGCAAATAGCCGTAGTATCGCCTAGTGATAGCATCAGTATCGAAAGCGTAGTTCTCCAAGTGATCGTGTGTGTGATTAACCCACCGTTTTAGGGTTTATGCTATATTTGTATGTGTTATGTTTATGGGTTAACTAGTGCAAGTGGATGGTGATGTGATATGGATACCCTAGAGGGTATATCGAATACCGTGTTAGTGTTGATTATTGAAAGAATGTGAATATGCCTATATGAATGAGATTGTATGTCGAACAACTTTGTACATGCATTATTATCATGACATTATTATATGTTGCATGTGCATGGGTGGGATATGATATGAAAGAAGGTGCGGGTGTACTTCGAGTACGTGGTTTGATGTTAGCCTTGAGCTACATCGTGGATTGACGTTGGATCGAGGTCACGTTGTGGATTAATTGCGATTTAGTTTTGCGTGGCTTGATGAGTAGCTCGTGCCTCATCGTGGTCGATATAAGCTATGTGCTATATCGTGGTTGATGAGTGACTATGTGTCCCATAGTGGTTTTGGTGTTAGCTACGGCTACATCGTGGATTGGCGCCGATCGAGGTCGCGTTGTGGATTATTGTGCTTAATTGCACGTGGACGGCATTGATTGCCTTTGGAGTAAAAAGGAGAGGGTGATTTGTTAATCCTCGTGTGTGGTAGGTGGATACGGGGGTGTGTAGAGGATGGACCCTAGGTTGGGTTGGGTGCACTTTGCATTTCAATTGATATGTGGATTAATGTGAAAATGGGCCAAGCCCAAAGATATGAATGTGGATCGGTCTGAGAAATGGGCTAAGCCCGATATGTGGAAATTATGCGGTTAATTACCTGTTACACGATAAGTGACATGAATATGGGCCAAGCCCGTAATGTGTTATTATGTGAATATGTTATCTTGTTATCTCGATATATGGGTTAATATGTGGTTAACATGTGGGTGGAATTCAATGGATTAATTACACACTGAGTCTGTATGACTCACCCAAATTTTTATCAACATCGCAGGTGATGGATGATGATCGGACCGGGTTGGAGTGGATACGAGGTGGCCCATGCAGAAGAAGTTATTTTCAATATATAATAGAATTTATTAACTTCAGTATTTTAAGTATTTTTGAATAGTTATTTGTTGTAATAAGGGCCTTAAAGTATTTGAATTTTGCTATGTTTCAGTTGGATTTGTAATTAAGTTAATATTTTGGTAGTTTAATTTTAAAAGCTATTTATATCTCAAAAGTCATATTAAAGTTTTAAATCCGGTATTTTTATCACCACTTAATTTTATTTAGAATGTTTTAAATGTTTTATCAAGGGCAACAAATTTTTAACGGTTTTTACTGTTAAGTAAGAATATTTTTAAACGTTTTCCGCAGTGGCATTTCAAATTCGGTCATATCGAATGGGCCGGGTTTGGGGTGTTACATATTTTGATGTCATTCTTGTAAATTTCAAACTCCAAAGTAATATTCAAATTCAGGTAGACAACCTAGAAAAATTTTTAATTTTGAAAAATAGACTTATCATGCTTGATTCTCTAGTATCTTAAAGTTTAATTATCAATGCACAATTATCAATGACTTAATCTAAAACACATCAGTAAAAATCATAAATCAGGGAAGTTTCATTCTAATCATAATATGAGAAACTTACTTTAGGACAAGGCATAATTCAGGGATTTTCAAATAATACTATAGTTACCCCCCCACACACTTAAGATGTACATTGCCCTCAATGTACCAAGATAGATAATAGCACAATAATAATAAAATCATAAGATATGGGAGAGAAGTGAAACTTCCTGAATTATGGATGAAATCCTTGGAAGATGTTCCATGACAAATGTGATGACTAGGTAAAAGTGATGGTTTCATTCCTTGAGTTGTATATTTAATCTAATTAATCTGCAAAGTCATCAATTAAATGTTCAGGGGAAAATAAATAATGAGAGTTGTTAGAGATACTCGTGGGTTAGACAGCCAGTTAATAAAAGCAATTAAACTATAAATGAAAGTTTTAAACATAAATTGCAAAAAAATCTTAAAAATAAAAATAAAAGATGAAAATGGAAAATAAAACTGAAAATAAAGGAAATAGAAGGACTCAAAGGTCCTCGTCGTCACTGGATCGCGCGGTGGTGGCAGTGATGAGATATGAAAGTGATGACAGATCTGCTGAAGAGTCGCCTCAATCCCGTCAAATCTTCGAGCTGTGTTATTGAATTGCTGCATACAGTAGTGCTCAAACTGAGTGAGACGTGCAGAAATGTCTGAGAGGGAGGCAGCCGAATGAAATGGACGATGGCCTTGTTGTGGTGCTTCCTGTGGTGGGGGTCAATGGTGGTGAGTTTTGTTGGTAGTGGCAGGAATGGGGGTAAGGGTTTTTGAGAGAAACGGCTTAGGGTTGGGGATTTTGGGGGAGATGAATGTCATGTTCTTTAAATAGGTGTGAGAGCCCGTGCTCGATTTTTTTTCTGCCCGTGTTTTTCAAAATTTTCAAGTTTTAGCGCATTTAGGTCGTTAGCCACGCCCGTGTTTCTTGTTGCCACGCCCGTGTCCATGTAGTCAGGATCTCACATGGTTAGTAGGCACGGGCGTGGCTTATGCCCGTGCTGGTTTACTCAGGATAGACCACGGTTGTATCACACAGCCGTGGCCCTGTTGTCGCAGCTCGTGTTGGGAACATTTTTCTTCTTCCTCTCGCACAACTACCTGCACGCCTGTTCTTCGTCCCATGGCGTCCGCATGGCCACGGGCATGCCCGTGTGTAAGGCCGTGTGGTTGGTAAATCTGCGCTTCATTGAATCGATTAGTTTGGGGTTAGTTGCTAAAAGTCACAAATAAATTGTTAGGGAAGTTAGTGCTCGGGTTGCCTCCTGAGAAGCGCTCGTTTAAAGTCTTAAGCTAGACTCACCCTGTTTTCATTTCTAATGGAGGTTCACGGAGCTGAAGCTCCTCTCTTAATTCCTTGAAATCCTCACCATTATAAAGTTTTAGTCGGTGACCATTTACCTTGAATATTCCCTGAGTTGGATGGGTTACCTCAACTTTGCCGTAGGGAAAATGGTTTTGATCACAAATGGGCCTGACCACCTTGATTTGACTTTCCAGAAATAGTTTGAGCCTTGAATTATACAAAGAAGATAAGTCTCCTACTGAATTGCTTTGATTGTTTTAAGCGAGCATCGTGACGCGTCTTTTTGTTGCCTCTTTATATAGTCGTGAGTTTTCATAGGCTTGATTCGCCATTCATCCAAATTTCGTTCAATCGCATCATCCTCTTCTCACCTGCGGTTTTAAGATCGTAATTCAAGATTTTATAGCCCAATAAGCTTTGTGTTCTAACTCAAATGGTAGATGACAACTTTTCCCGTAGACAAGTTTGTACAGGGATGTTCCTAAAGGGGTTTTAAAGGCTATTCTATAGGCCCATAAAGCATTATCTACTTTTATTGCCCAATCTTTCCTATTGGATTCAACTATTTTTTCTAAGATCCGCTTAAGCTCTCAATTTGCCACTTCCACTTGCCCACTCGTTTGAGGATGATAAGGGGTAGTTGTTCTGTGGTGTACTCCATATTTTCTTAAGACTTTATCAAATTGAGTATTACAAAAGTGAGTACCCCTATCACTGATAATCGCTCTGGGTGTTCCAAAACGAGAGAAGAGTTTCTTAAGAAACTTTACTACAGCTCTAGCATCGTTAGTAGGTAAAGCTTGGGCTTCCATCCATTTGGACATGTAATCTACTGCTACTAAGATGTATTTATTTCCGAATGAACTAGGGAATGGACCCATAAAATCAATACCCCATACGTCGAATATTTCACATGATAACATATATGTTTGAGGCATTTCATCGCATTTAGAGATACTACCTGTTCTTTGGCATTTATCACATGAAGCGACATACCTATTGGCATCCTTAAACAGAGTTGGCCAATAAAATCCTGATTCGAGCGTTTTGTGTGCTGTCTTAATCCCGCTGTAATGTCCTCCTAAAGGTCCTGAATGGCAATGTTCTATGATTTTGCTTGCTTCTGTCTTTGTAACGCATCTCCAAATTACTTGATCTGCAATATGCGGAAAAGAAAGGGGTCCTCCCAAAAATAGTTCTTCGCATCAGCAAAGAATCACTTCTTTTGATGATGTGTTAGCCTTTTTGGTAGGACGTTAGCAGCTAAATAATTTGCAATATCTGCAAACCATGGTACCTCGGAGCAAGTTATAGAAAAGAGTTGTTCCTCTGGAAATGAGTCGTTTATCTCTCTCGTCGAGTACTTCGATATGTGGGTTCTCAAGCCTGGAGAGGTGATCTGCTGCAAGATTTTCAGCTCCCTTCTTATCCACGAATTTCCAAATCAAATTCTGTAAGAGTTAGATCCATCGTATGAGTCGTGGTTTTGCATCGAGTTTAGTTAAAAGATAACGAAGAGTGAATGGAATCGTGTAAACGACAACTTTAGATAATATCAGATACTGCCTAAATTTGTCAAATGCAAAAACTATAGCTAGCAATTCTTTCTCTATGGTGGTGTAGTTTTCTTGTGCAGGCGTCAATGTTCTGTTAGCATAATAAATTGGCTGAAAATGCTTGTTTCTTCGCTGTCCCAAAACTGCACCTACTGCAGAATCACTCGCATCACACATTAGTTCAAAGGGTAGATTCCAATCAGGTGCAATTATAATCGGAGCATTTATTGGTTTGTCTTTGAGGATATTAAATGCATCTAAACATTCCTGATCAAAATTGAAATGAACA
The DNA here is from genome assembly GCA_025698515.1 of Gossypium sturtianum. Lineage (NCBI taxonomy): Eukaryota > Viridiplantae > Streptophyta > Magnoliopsida > Malvales > Malvaceae > Gossypium > Gossypium sturtianum. The sequence continues at coordinate 73,559,026 of CM046955.1, read as the reverse complement.
TCTTTTTCTAGTAATCTCGTTAAAGGTTTAGCTATTTTAGAGAAATCTTTAATGAATCTTCTATAAAATCCAGCATGTCCTAGGAAGCTTCTAATAGCCTTAACTGAACTAGGGGGAGGTAATTGTTCTATGGTTTCGATCTTTGCTTTATCTACCTCGATCACTTTACTAGAAATCTTATGTCCTAACACAATCCCCTCTCTAACCATAAAGTGACATTTTTCCCAATTTAAGACAAGATTCGTTTCCTCACATCTCATTAGAACTCGTTCTAAGTTTTTAAGGCAAAGATGGAAAGAATTACCGAATAACGAGAAGTCGTCCATAAATACCTCCATAATGTCTTCCAGAAGTTCGTCAAAGATGGCTAGCATGCAGCGCTGAAAAGTAGCAGAAGCATTACATAATCCAAAAGGCATTCTACGATAAGTAAACATACCGTATGGACATGTGAATGTTGTCTTTTCTTGATCCTCAGGAGCTATTTGGATTTGGAAGTAGCCGGAGAGTCCGTCCAAGAAGCAGTAGTACATATGCCCAGATAGTCTTTCTAACATCTGATCAATAAAGGGCAAAGGAAAGTGATCTTTTCTGGTGGCGTCATTTAGCTTTCTGTAGTCAATACAGACTCTCCAACCTATGATTGTTCTTGTGGGAATCAGTTCATTCTTTTCGTTGGCTACAACAGTCATACCTCCTTTCTTTTGAACTACCTGCACAAGGCTTATCCAAGTACTTTCAGAAATAGGATAAATTATTCCTGCATCTAGAAGTTTAATTACCTCAGCTTTGACAACTTCTTTCATATTGGGGTTCAAACGTCTCTGAGGTTGCACACATGGTTTATACTCATCCTCCATTAAAATTTTGTGAGTGTAGAATGATAGGCTTATTCCTTTAATATCAGACATTTTCCACGCTATGGCTATTTTATATTTCCTTAGTACCTTTAGCAACTCTTCTTTCTCTTTGGGTCCTAGTTCTGAAGAGATGATTACTGGTAGCGTAGAATTATTCCCGAGGAATGCATATTCTAAATGTTTTGGCAACTGTTTTAATTCTAATTTGGGCGGTTCATCAATAGAGGGTTTCTGTTTTAGTTCGTTGTTGAGTTTAATACCCTCTATTTTTGTCTGTCTAGAGGAGGATGTATTAGGATTCAATTCATCGGTATCGTCATCTATCCCCTCACCTTGTGTAAGACACAGTTCCATCGTGTCATTGTGCATGATTTCCTGCAAAGACTCTTGAATAATGTGATCAGTGGCATCAACAAAGTAACAAGAATCATCTTGTTCTCTAGAATATCGCATGGAATCATAAATTTGAAAAATAATTTCCTCATTGCCTACCCTTAGCGCTTGATTACCATCACCAACATCAACAGCGGCTTTAGCGAAGAGCTAGAAAGGGTCACCCCAAAATTAAAGGTACCTCTACGTCCTCATTCATGTCAAGCATAACAAAATCAACAGAAATATAAATTTATCCACTTTTACAGAATATCTTCGATAATTCCCTAGGATATTTACTTGATCTGTCACTTAGTGAATACTCATCCTAGTGGGTTTTGGTTCCCCGAGACCAAGTTGCTTAAACATTCTATAAGGCATTAAATTAATACTAGCACCTAGATCAGCAAGTGCTTTTTCTATGTTCAAACTACCAATTAAACAGGAATAGTGAAAGCGCTGGATCTTTCAATTTGGTTGGCGACTTGTTTTGAATGATAGTGAGCATTCTTCATTAAGTTCCATTGTTGAAATTTCTTGAACTTCCTTTTGTTTGTTAGTAGCTCCTTTAAAAATTTTGTATATGTTGGCATCTGTGAAATAGCTTCAACAAAAGGTAAGTTAATATGTAACTGTTTGAAAAGTTTAAGAAATTTACCATATTGTGTGTCTAAGCGGTCTTTCTTTAACTTTGCTGAATATGGGATTGTTGGTTTAATTTCCTCATGGGTCGGGATTGCCTTTGCCTTATCGATATCATGTGGTATCTCTTTCCTCATTTCGACTAACTCCCTTCCACTTCTTAGCGTCACTGCCTTTACCTGCTCTTTTTCCCTTGGTAAGCTTTCTGATCGTATTTCAGAGACTAACTTAGTAAGTTGCCCAATTTGATCCTTGAACTCCTGTATCGATGCTTCCTGTTTTTCAAATTTTGTTTTTGTGTCTGCTATGAATTTTGTCAGCATTTCCTCGAGGTTGGGCTTCTTTTCCTGTGGGTAGGGCTGTTGTTGGAAGTTTTGTTGTCTTTGATTACCTTGACCACCCCATGAGAAATTGGGGTGGTTCTTCCAACCTGGATTATAAGTATTACTATAAGGGTTATTGTTAGATCAGAAATTGTTACCCATATAGTTCATTTGTTCATTCTCCATGCCCTGTCCGTAGGGTGGGTACTCAGGATTCGCCATGCCTCCACTTGTGTCGCACTGCATAACTAGTTGTACCTGCGAGGAACCATATACACCATCAAATTTTTTATGTAACATCTCTACCTGATTTGATAGCATGGTTACTGCGTCAAGGTTATAAACTCCGACTGCTTTTGTTGGCCTTGTCCTTGTGACTTGCCACTGATAGTTATTCAGTGACATCTCTTCTATAAACTCGTAAGCTGCTTCAGGAGTTTTGTTATTCAGAGTTCCGCCGGCAGCTGAATCGATTAATTGCCTTGTTGAAGGGTTAACACCGTTGTAGAAAGTTTGGACCTGTAGCCACAAGGGTAATCCATGGTGTGGACACCTTCTCAGCAAATCTTTGTATATCTCCCATGCATCGTAAAGTGTCTCTAAATCCATCTGCACAAAAGAAGAGATATCATTCCTTAACTTGGCAGGGACTTTTACTCCTCCACCTAAGCACATCAAACTTGAATCAATATCCCGGAAATATCAACACAAGAATTAAGAACACATAATTAAGAACAAGTCAAATATTTATCATATAGTTCAGCAAATGATAACAAGATTCATCTTAGGTTTCATCCCCCTCAGGTATCTGAGGGTTTAGTTCATAACAATAAAAGAAAACATCTCAGAAGAAAAGATAAAACAAAACATAAGAAATCCCTAAAACCTCCTGAAGGAATTGAATGAGAGATCCTCCGTCTTGAGTATGATTTCGGCTTCTTGAGATGGATCAACTGGCTATCTTCAAGTAAACCTCCACAAATCTTCCTCCTTTGGCCTAGCAAGACGCCCCTTGACAACAGCCTTGGGCTCCCCCTTTTAGGTCATACTTAGGGTGTTTATATAAGCTTTGGAATGTGTTTCTTTGCCCCTAAGTATCCTAATCGAGTGAATTTTCTCTTTGTCACGGCAGGGGCACGGCCATGGCACACGCCCGTGTAAATCGTGGGCTGGCTGTGTGGAGTTCGTTGATGAGGCACGGTCGTGTGGTCTTGGGCCCAAGCCGTGTCGATTTCGTGATGTGGCCCGTTTTAAGCCCGTTCTTGTTCTTTTCATCGTCCGGTGCTTTCCTGAGTATAAAACATGAAAACAAAGGATTAAGAGCACCAAATGAAATAAAATAAGGGATAATTCATCCAAAAGCATGCTAAATGTGGGATTAAAATATGTTACTTTTACGGTTTATCATACATCAACCATGTTAGCCATGTAAATACATATATAAACCAATAATCATGGATGAGCACATCAAATGATTAATTTCGTATACATGTCTCATCAAATTCCATTTTCCATATAACATGTAACAACATTTCCATGTAATTCATATGTATGCCTGTAATAGTTTGTACCGAACTCTTACCAATTCGTATCAGAATGTTGCCCGTTGAACCATTAGAATACTGTTGGATACTCAGGATAGCTCACACATAGTGTGCTAACTCATATAACTGTAATCCATCAAATCCAGTACATGTATGCTCATATGAGTTGTGAATCGGTATGCTCGCTCGAGTTGTAGATCGGTAAGCTCTCACGAGCTGTAAATCAATATGCTCACACGAGTTGTGAGTTGAAACATAGCTACACGATGCTACTCACACAAGCTGTGGAGTATCTGCAACACATGCAGGACCTCAACCATCGGTAGGACGTTCAGGACCAGTACCCGAATAATGTAAACCCTAATGACATGTCATTTGTATCCTACGAATTCCTAAGGTTCAAACGGGGCTCGGTAGTAATTGTACGTTGTTGGATATGTAACCGGTATACACGTATAGCAATTCACAACACAAGTATATTTCAATCAAAAACATATTTACACAATTTAATTACACGAACTTACCTCGACGAGTATACGTAGATACTGAGGCGATCAATCCGAGACTTTCTCTTTGCCCCAGCCTAAAGTCATATGAGGTCTGCCTTGATCTATATAGATAAATTTACTCAATTTAATTTATAATTCATTCAATTTAGCCCAAAATCATATTTTGGAAAAATTACCATTTGCCCCTATAGTTTTAATTTTTTTATAATTTAGTCCCTAGCTCATAAAAATGGAAATTCATAAAATTCCATCACAATCCACTTTGGCCGAATATCAATTAGGTCCCTGGCATGCCCTATATTTCATTTATGTCACAATTTCACCATGTAAAATTTTCTATTTTTCAATTTAATCCCTATTTGACAATTTCATCAAAAATCTCTTTACAAAAGTTGTTTATCTAACAAAAACTATCCATTTTCTATCATCAAACATTAAAACTCATGTATATTCATCATTGGCAAAACCCTAACAGTTTAACAGTTTCAAAAATTAGTCCCTGAGCTAGCTAGATTAAGCTATAACGATCCCGAAAACATAAAAATCATTAAAAAGGGGACAAAAATGCATACCTAATTAAGGAAACGAAGATGGCCGAATGTAGCTTCAACAATGGCTACTCCTTTCTTCTATCTTTGGTTGAAAGATGAAAGTAAAAGATGATGTTTTGTTTTTATTATTTAATTTATCATTTATTTACCTTTTTATTAATTTATCATGATGTACGTGGCTTGGCATTTGTGTAAATTTTAATGTTTTTAAAGGTTAAATTAGTAAATAGGTAAATAAATGATAAATTAAGTAAAACCAAATTAAGGTGTTATCTTTTACTTTTATTCTTCAACCGAATGCTAGGGCTTGAGAAGCCACTTTTAAGCTTTCAAATTTCAGCAACTTCACCTTACTAAATTGGTATGTACTTTGTCCTGTTTTTAAAGATTTTTTTGTTTTCGAGATCATTGTAGCTTAATCTAGCTAGCCCGAGGCCTAATTTGTAAAACTGTTAAACTATTAGGGTTTTTCCATTGATGATTGTGTAAGATTTTTTATGCTTTATGGAATAAAATTGTTAGTTTTTGATAGATAAACAACTTTTGTTAAGTGATTTTTTTTATGAAATTGTCAAATAGGGATTTAATTGAAAAATAGAAAATTATACATGGTGAAATTGTGAAATAAAAGAAATATAGGGCTTACTAGGGACCTAATTATTTTTCAGCTATGATGGGTTGTGATTAAATTGCATGAATTTCTATTTTTATGGGCTAGGGATTAAATTGAAAAGAAATCAAATGTGTATGGGCTGTAACACCCCAAACCCGGCTGAAACACTACGACCGGATTTGGCATGTCACTAGGAAGAAGTTTAGGAAGTTTAACAGGTTTCGAAAAATTCTAAGTCATTTTAAAATCTCGAATTTCGTGGTTCAGTTGACAACCCGTTGTTAAGTTAACTTTAAAAATTCAGTTAGTCGAGCCCTTGCGATTAGGTGACATTTGAAAACACTTACCAATTATTCGTTTATCAGATTTTCAATGAAAATGTCTTTTATTGTATGAAACGTTATTGGGCAGGTTATACGAAAACTTTAGTTTGCAATTTTAAAAACGCCCCATCGAAAGCGATCTATAATTAACATGTCCAAAATTAAAACTCAAAGTAAATTCCAAGTTTTGTAGTGGCCTTATTACAAATCAAAGAAAAATACCCAAAAGTTATAAACGATATATAAAATAAAGTTTACTAGTAACCCATGCGTGGCCACCTCGGGTTCCCTCCAGCCCAGTCCATCATGCTAAGAATTACCTGCAATTGTTTAAACAAAAGAGTGAGTCACAAGACTCAGTGTGCAATTAGTCCACATACTCCACAATTGGGCCTAATCCCCAAAAATACCATCGGCCGAAGCCCAATCATACAACACAAACAAATAATTAACATGCTAGCCCAACCCAGCCTAGTTTTTCCATCCTCTACACTCCACTTCATATGTCCAACCTCAACACACCTGGGGATTTCTACAATCAACCCTCCATCCTCTACACTCCACTTTGGCAGTCATGCTGACAGACACACTGCTCAAAGACAATAAAATGTGGCCTAGCCACCGATCACTATGTGACCAAATCACTGATACAATAATGTACCATTAATAGGTGTGACATTGTCACCCATAAGCACTTCCCCTTCATATCATAACATCCCGATATCCTATGCATATGCAACATAGTATAATAAACAGGTTATATGTAATGTCACACACAATCATGCTATTGAAATGTTAAGGTTTAACCAAGATACACTAACCTGATGTTTCGGTTTTACCCAACAGGGATAACTCAATCACCATTGTCGGGATTTCCGGCTTTCATAACACATACACGATTATTACAACAAACAAAATGGGTAGTGTGATAATTACACACCTGTGAACACGCAAGACTACACTATCGATCTTGCTAACGTCCTCACTTGCAGGGATCACGGCGATCTGTTTATCCCTTTCAGAAGTCGGCCCACAACCCAGTGGCCAATCTCGAACGGCAGACACCTCACGTCTCTTAAACTTAGGGGCTGGGTTTACGAGTCCAACCCCTTCCTTTGCCTGATTGGTATATGATTCCATAAAAACGATCTTGGTCAGAAGACCGAGTTAAAACATCGAAGCAGAGAAATTAAGGATACACGCATAATAATATAACAATTTCTTACCTAAGTCGATAGAGTCCAGATATTAGAAGGCTTGGATTAAGAAGTCGATCGAGTACCTATGCAAGTACCAATTGAGAATCGATTAAAAGAGAATAGATTAGATGAGATGGCTTTTCGGCCAAACGGAATACATAAGCCCTCCTTCCATCATTCGACCAAAACACCATGACACCACCTTATCACCTTTGGTTAACCAACCCAAAATAAAAAAAAGAGAGAAAACAGATAGAAAAGTGAAGAAGATCCCTTACCGAAACCAAAAGATGCCCCCAAAGATTCGGCACAAGTTGACAAGGTAGAGAAGATTCGATTTGGAGATGATACCTCAAAATATAGGGTGAGGATTCAGCTTGAGTGACAAACAGAAGAGAGGTTTCAAACCAGAGTTTTGAGGGATGGATTCGGCTATGATGAACAATTAGGGAAAGAAAGAATGGAGTGGTGTTGAAGTTGAGAGGTTTCGATTAAGAGGGAAAATGAGGGGTGTGATTCAGCTTTTAGTGAATAAGGGAAGAAGCACAAGAAAAGAAGAATAATGGGTGCTAAGAGAATTCGGCAAGAGGGGGGTACATGAGAAGAAGAAGAAAGAAATAGAAAGGGAAAAGAGTGCCCTGTAGGTTTCGACCTTACTAAGCACTATGATGAAGAGGAAATGGTTGTGGAATTTGGGCAAACTAAAGAGAATGGTTGCCAAATAGAGGAACACCGAATGCCTACCCCCCTTCCAAGGCTCCACAAGACCGATTTTTCTTCCCCAACACCCTTCAAAAATTCGGCCAAACTGCCTCTCACCTCAATCCCCAAGCTTTCTCCTTGAAACACTCCTTAATTCCCTCTCCTCCACTCATTTAATTTAGTTTGAATAATTCAAACTCCCCAAATAGCTCTCCACCACTTGTTTAAACTATTTGACCAAGTCTTGTCTCTCTCTTCCAAAGTTTGATTACCATCCAGCTGCCTCCCTAGCTTGAGCCAAAAATAATACTCCCTTGTGCTGCTTGAGAGATTCGAACCTTCTCCCTCTCAGCTTCTCCTTGTGACGCCACCTCCCTGCTTGTTATGTGGTGTCTCCCTACCATTACACCACCTTAATTATTATGTCCCCAAACACAAATAATCAACCTTAAGTCCTGCCCCAACCAGCTTCCCTCCTGAAGTGCCCAAAATTTAAAATTTTGGTCAAGGTTCCGGCTTAACCCCGGGCCTTCCCGAAGGCTCCAAACACACCCAAACAACATACAAAGTATACCAAACACACAGAAATAAGATAAATGCAGAGCCTCTAAATCCCAGATGTTACATGGGCAAAATTGTAATTTTACTAACATGTGAATTTGGATTGAATGGAATAGAATAGTTATTAAATTGGTTGAATTTATTTATTTAGATCAAGATAGATCTCAACCGGATTTAAATTGAGGGAAGGCGAAAGTCATGGATTAGCTGATCGTACTCCTTCACGATAGTGTCGATGTAAGTTCATAGTAATTAAATTATATATTTTGATTTACTTATGTATTTGTATTTTATAATCAAGTAGCTAATTATTATATAATTATACCCTTGATCGCACTTACGTGCCCCTGTTGTACTTCGGTACCACTGATCGCACTTACGTGCCCCTGATGTACTTCGGTACCCCTGATCGCACCTACATGCTCGGTTGTACTTTGATACCCCTAATCGCACTTACATGCCACTATTGTACTTTGGTACACCTGATCGCACGTACGTGCCCCTGTTGTACTTCAGTGCCCTTAATCGCAGTTACGTGCCCCTGATGTACTTCAGTACCCTTGATCGTACCTACGTGCCCCTGTTGTACTTCGGTACCCCTGATCGCAGCTACGTGCCCCTGATGTACTCCAGTACTCCTGATCACACCTACGTGCCCCTGTTGTACTTCGGCACCCCTGATTGCACTTGCGTGCCCCTGTTGTACTTCGGTACCCCTGATCGCAGTTTTGTGCCGTAGTTACATTTCGATAACATTAATTAAATAAAATAAGATTTCATTCATTTAATGTTAAGTTAAATAAATTGCTATGTACTTACTAAGCTTTATAAGCTTATATGTGTTTGTGTTTCGTTTTGTAGATTACTTTTGTTGACTTGGGACGGATCGAAACTTCGGCTCACACTATCCAGCATTGTTAGTAGCTATTGAACTCTTTTGGGATTGTGGCATGTATATGTGGCTATAAGTATATATATGTGTGTGTCTAGATAATTTTGGTATAATAATGAACTACTAAGTTATGTGTTTGGACACTTTGTTTTCTAGGTTGAATATATGCATCTTTTAACTTAATAAAATGATATGGATTCAATCACTTGTGAAGCGATGAATTTGTAGTGAATTGGTATTTTAGTATGTATGACTTATATGGTTAATTAGTGCTAGTTTAGAATGGCATTTTTGGTACCAAATGGTTTGTGTTTTCTTGGTAAATCAAATGACATGTGAAGATTTAAACCTAGTTTGGAGTTAGTGAACATCTTGGCAAAAATTCAAGTATCTAATTGTATATGAAATGATTTTATGATTGAGATACCTATGGGCATATTGGTTGGATGAGTTTATATCATTCTTGGTTAGTTTGATTATACATGAATTTGGTGTCTTATGATGGCTTGAATTTTTTTGCAAAAGTACTTATAGGTACATGCTAGTTTGGGTGAGAAAAATTGTAACAGCCCGATTTTGGGGCTAGTCGGAGCAGTGGTTTCGGGACCACTAATCTGGGGTTGAAGAAAATTATTTTGGTATTATTTTATGTGTTATGGCATAAATATATGGTTATATGAAAATTTTGATGCTTTAATTTTAGCAATTGTATGCTTAATTGTGAAAAATGACTAAATCGCATAAAGTGCAAAAGTTCCATTATACAAGGTAGAGGTGTCTAATAGCCATAGAATATGAAATTGGAGGTCCTTAAAGTGCAATTAGGCCATTATAAGTGTGTTACGCCATGTAGACAAGGGAGACAAGAGCATTTATTTTTGGTCAACATTTGGTGAAATTAGGTGATAAAAATGAATAAAATAAGATGAATAAAAGAAGCTATCATCTTTCACTATTCATCTTTCCTCTTCCACCGAAATTACTAACAAGAGTAAGGGTTTTGAAGCTTGAAATTTCAGCAACTCTTCTTCTCTACAAGTAAGTGATTTTGGTGGTTTTATTTGATAATTTTTGTAGTTTTGGAGTCCCCAAAGCTTAAGCTAGCTAATGAGGGGACTATTTGACAAAATTATTGAAAGTTTAGGGACTTTCCATGAGAGAGTTTATGTTGTTTGCTGAGTTTTTATGGAAGAAAATGAATGTTAGTGAGATGAGAAACAACTTTTGTGAAAGGAGTTATCATGAAAACACCTAGTTGGGGCTTAGTTGTAAAGATTGTAAATGTGTAATAAATGCATGAAATAAATGGTTTTGTGAGTTGTTGTAAGAGGAATAAATGTTTAGCTCGGCTTGTTTAATGAGAAAATGTGATGAAAGATGATTTACGAGCCTAGAGGAAAAATCGTAATTTTGCCATTGTGTAAGGGCAAAATGGTCATTTTGCCTAAGTAGAGATTTTGATGTATTATGATTTATAAAGTGATGGAATGAGTGAATTTCATTATTATAGATCAAGAAGAGCGTGTAAACAACCTTGACCGGGGAAAAGGCAAGGTTACGGACTAAACCTCCAATTAACACATTGTGCACCGAGGTAAGTTTATGTGTAAACGATTCATTTTGAGTATACATGTTGCTATTAAATGGTGCATTGTATGAATGTAATTATTTATGATTGAGATGGATTGTATTCAATAGATATTGAGTAATCTCCGTGTTAGTCTAATTATAGATTAATGGTGGGCAATGTGCGATACCACCGTAAATATTCTTAATGGTGGGCTAAGTGCGACACCACCTTACTAATCATTCACGATGGGCTATGTGCGATACCATCGTTTATATTATCATTTGGTGGGCTATGTTTGATACCACCATAAATACTCTAGTTGGTGGGCTATGTGTGATACCACCCTAAATATAGATTGATGGCGGGCTATTAGCGAAACCACCTAGTGTATGGTATTATTTCGAGGGTTCGTTGAGAAATTGTTTAAGTGTTTGTTTCATGTGACCTTGTTGTGATAAGTGTAGGGAATGTAAGCTATTAAATGTGAGCATTATGCTTATTATATGGTTGGAATGTGGTAAGAGATGAAATGAGTAAGCATGACTATGGAATGTGGATTTTTCTTGCTTAGTATGTAACACCCCTAACCCGTAACCATCGTCGGTTTAGGGTTAAGAGGCATTATCAGACAATCAAAAACTTTTACAGATAGTTCATAACATAATTTGACAAATCACATCAAAGTGTCCCTTAAATAGGTCTACGAGACCTTAATCATGCTTTAGAAAGGGCCCGAGACTAAATCGAACACATACGGTAATTCTTGGAAATTTAAAATTTTTCCTAAGTTACAGAGGTCACACGCCCGTGTGGGCAGGCCGTGTGCCTCCCACGGCCTCAGACACGCCCATGTGCCCGAGCCGTGTCAAAACAGGGCATACATACTAACTTGTCCACATGGCCATGGACACGCCCGTGTCCCTCACCTGTGGTCGAGCCTGACTTGTATCACACGGCCAGTCACACGCCCGTGTGTCCAGCCCGTGGCCGAGCCTGACTTGTTTTTGAAATGCAACCACGAGGGACACGGTCAAGCCACACGCCCGTATGGGAAATTATAGGCCATTTACAAGGCCAAATTGCCACCCACACTTTGGGTTTCACTTACAATCACAATTAGGCATCAATCCAAGCTTCAAAGGCAACCAATACATACCAAAATGATCATCATTCTCAACTCATTCAAGAGTATTTCATCATAACAAATTATAAGCCATTTAACTCAATATAACCTCAAGCACTTTAAAGTATAATCCATCACAAACTTACCATCAATAGTATGCTAATTATGCATCAATAAGCTTACCATAACCAAATCCATTTCACTAGCCATCAAACCATACCAAGACCAAGCATTATAAGGCTTGATCACTCATACATATCACCAACATTTATCTAGCCATATCACAAAGCTATTACAAATCATAAACTTAATCCATTTTAACTAGACTATACATGCCATACTTATTATATATATGAACATAAGGTACCAAAATGTGATTTGAGTAGTGTGATGACGATCCTTGACAATCCCCGAGCCTCTCGTAGCTTTGACGACCTATAAAACAGAGTAAATACACACAAAGTAAGCTTTCCAAAAGCTTAGTAAGCCATATACAAGTAAACTTAACACATAGGCATTTATTATTCATAACAAATATGAGTTTACTACTAGCTCATTTGCACATTCATGATTCTTCTTGGCTCATTTATCTAGCCATTTACTTACCAACATATTTACCACCATGTACTTCTTTAAATCATAGCTCAAAGTATCACAATTGCTCATAGCACAATCAAACATATATCACATATTATCTCATCAAATTATACACATATTCAACTTGGTAAGTTCATATATATACTTACATTTCATACACTTACATAGTGTACAATTCAAACGTACCTGATTCGTTTATACATTTCATATAGACTTTCATTTCTCGGATTTGCCCGTTGAACCGTTCAGAATCAAATAGGATACTTAGAATGCTCGGAATAGTCGTACAATGCCAATGTCCTAGACGTGGTCTTACATGTAATCAGATATCGATGCCACTGTCCCAGATAGGGTCTTACATGAATCAATACGATGCCAATGTCCCAGACATGGTCTTATACGTAAATCTCAAATTGATGCCAACGTCCCAGACGTGGTCTTATACGATATCACATATCGGACACCTATGTCATGACATATGTAATCCTATCTATTCCTAGGTTCGTACGGGACTTTTTATGATGTTGACACCATGTCGATACTATCTAGGATTTCATGTACTCATCATATCTTATACTTTCATCATTATAAATTTTCATATGAACATACATATATTAATGTAAATACATTTATTTGTTCGCATAAACGGAAACGAACTCAGCTACTCAATTACTTTCGATTTCCCATGATCAAAGTTCGTTTTCTCCGGTTCTTGATCTATACATATTCAAATTTAACTCATTTATTCACTAATTCATTCAATTCAAACCAAAAACACATATTTAGGGCAATTTACAAATTAGCCCCCACATTTTCACATTTTGACATTTTAGTCATTATTTCACAAAATCACAAAATACACATAATTTGCTTATACCCATGCTTAGCCGAATGTTCACTAATATCATACAAATCCATACATTTCATTTATTTCACAATTTAGTCCCTCAAAATATTATTTTCTCAATTAAGTCCAAATTACTCAAAATCATCAAAAATTCAAAGACAAACTATGTTAATCTATCACATATCTTTCATAATTCATCATCAAACATCACAAAACTCATGAATTCATCAATGACACTTCTCAAAATCTTCATCAATTCACAAAATTGAAGCATGGGTTTTGGAGAACACGAAGCAACGATCACAGAAACGTAGAAATTATCAAAAACCAATGCAAAACATACCTTGAACCAAGCTAAAAGAGTGTCGAAACCTAGCTTAGTCTTCTTCTTTTATTTTCATATGATATTCGGCCAAAGATGATAGTAAATGGCCATTTTTTTATGCTTTGGTTTTATTAATTCCATGTTAATAATCTATTCCCTATTTTGCCCTTAATAAAACTTTATAACATGTTTATCATTCATGTCCACTACCGTCCATGCCATGTTACAATGGCTTAATTAGAACATAAGGACTCCTTATTAATAAAGCCACATCAAATAGGTTCCTTTACAAATAGCATGCTAATATTGCATTTAATACAATTTAATCCTTTTCTCAAATTAAGCATACAAACAACAGAATTTATCTACAGAAATTTCACACATGCTTAATCATATAATGCAGACACAAAAAATAATATTAAAATATTTTTCTAACTCAGATTTATGGTCCTGAAACCACTATTCCGACTAGGGTCTAAATCGGACTGTTACAATTCTCCCCCCTTAGGGATTTTCATCCCCGAAAATCTTACTGTTAAACAGGTTCGGATGTTGCAGTATCATTGAATCTTCAGGCTCCCACGTAGCCTCTTCAACACCGTGTCGATGCCACAGTACCTTAACTAAAAAATTTTTCTTATTTCGCAATTCTTTCACTTCACGAGCTAAGATACCGATTAGTTCTTCTTCATAAGTCATATCAGATAGGATTTCAACCTCAGACAGAGGAATCACATGTGATGGATCGGGTCTGTATCGGCGAAGCATTGACACATGAAATACATTATGAGTCTTTTCCAACTCAGGTGGCAACAACAATCTATATGCAACAAGTCCAATGTGCTCAATAATCTCATACGGCCCTATGAACCTCAAGACTTAATTTGCCTTTTTGTCTGAATCTGAGTACTTTCTTCCACGGAGATACTTTTAAAAACACTTTATCACCGATTTCATACTCAATATCTTTTCGTTTCAAATCTGCATAAGATTTCTGATGATCAGACACTGCTTTCAGACTATTACGGATTACTTTGACTTACTGTTCAGTGTCTTTTATCAAATCGACCCCGTGTATCTTACTTTCACTGAGCTTAGTCCAATACAGAGGTGTCCGGTATTTACGTCCGTACAAAGCTTCATAAGGTGCCATTTTGATGCTCGACTGAAAACTATTATTGTATGCAAATTCAATCAATAGCAAATATTGTTCCCACGATCCATTAAACTCAAGAATGCAACATCTCAACATATCTTCGAGTATCTGAATGATTCGCTCGGATTGACCATCCGTTTGCGGGTGAAAAGCCAAACTGAAATGCAATTTAGTACCTAGGGCTTCTTGCAGTTTCTTCCAGAACCGTGAAGTAAATCTCAGATCTCTATCAGACACAATAGACCGCGGCACCCCGTGTAATCTCACAATATCAGAAATGTAAAGCTCAGCTAACTTATCCAGTGAGAAATCAGATTGTACCGGAATAAAATGGGCAAATTTCGTCAATCGATCAACTACGACCCAAATTGCATCTTTCTTTCTCGGAGTCAATGGCAATCCAGAAACAAAGTCCATCGTCACTCTATCCTATTTCCACTCGGGAATCAGAATCGGTTGTAGCAAACCAGATGGAACCTGATGTTCAGCTTTAACTTGCTGACAGACTAAACATTTCGATACAAAGTCAGAGATATCTCTTTTCATACCAGACCACCAATAGTGTTGCTTCAAATCGTGACACATCTTTGTACTACCCGGATGAACAGATAGGCGACTATTATGAGCTTCATCCAAAATTAACTGTAAGAACTCTGGATTTCTCAAAACACAAATTTGATCTCAAAATCTTAAACAATCATCATCATCAACTCGAAATTCAAAATCGGAATTCGTATTACACTGAGCTCATTTCGCTAGCATTTCATTATCAATCTTCTAAGCATCACATATTTGTTGTAAAAACAACGATTTCGCTTTCAATTCCGCCAAAACTGAACCATCATCAGACAAGTCCAAATGAGAATTTATAGCTCGTAATGCAAATAGCGATTTTCGACTCAATGCATCAGCAACAACATTTGCCTTACCCGGATGATAATCTATCACAAGTTCGTAGTCTTTCAACAGTTCTAACCATCTTCTTTGTCACAGATTCAAATCTTTCTGAGTCATCAAATACTTCAAACTTTTATGATCCGAATATACATGGCATTTTTCACTGTAAAGATAATGGCGCTAGATCTTTAATGCAAACACAATTACAGCTAGTTCAAGATCGTGTGTCGGATAGTTCTTTTCATGCGGCTTTAATTGTCTCGAGGCATAAGCTATAACTTTGCCTTCTTGCATCAAAACACATCCCAGACCATTCAATGAAGCATCACTGTAAATCATGAATTTTTTACTCGATTCTGGTTGTATCAAAACTGGAGCTTTAGTTAACAGGGCTTTCAACTGATCAAAGCTTTTCTGACATTTATCAGACCATTCAAGCCTCACATTTTTCTGAAGCAATCTAGTCAACGGAGTAGCTATCATCGAGAATCCTTTTACAAACCGATGATAATAACTAGCAAGTCTCAGAAAACTACGGACTTCAGACACATTCTTC
Organism: Gossypium sturtianum; assembly: GCA_025698515.1. Classification (NCBI taxonomy): domain Eukaryota; kingdom Viridiplantae; phylum Streptophyta; class Magnoliopsida; order Malvales; family Malvaceae; genus Gossypium; species Gossypium sturtianum. The sequence continues at coordinate 73,542,864 of CM046955.1, read as the reverse complement.
AAAGGTTTCCATTCCAGAATAGCAGAAATCTTACTCGGATCAACTCATATTCCAGGGGCTGATACAATATGTCCCAGAAAACCAACCTCTCGCAACCAAAATTGACATTTACTGAACTTTGCATACAATTTCTTATCTCGCAGAGTTTGCAAAACAATTCTCAGATGCTCAGCATGCTCAATCTCATCACGTTAATAAATCAAGATGTCATCAATGAATACAACAACAAATTGATCTAAGTACGGTCTGAAAATTATGTTCATCAAATCCATAAAAACAGTAAGAGCATTTATTAGTCCAAGAGGCATAACTAAAAACTCATAATGCCCGTACCTCGTTCTGAAAGCAGTTTTCGGAATGTTTGAATCTTTTACTCGCAACTGGTAGTATCCCGATCTCAAATCTATCTTTGAAAACACTGTAGCTCCTTTCAACTGATCGAATAAATCATCAATTCTGGGCAGAGGATATTTGTTCTTTATAGTCACCTTGTTCAACTGACGATAATCAATGCACATTCTCATCGTGCCATCTTTCTTTTTCACAAACAGAACAGGAGCACCCCAAGGTGAGAAACTTGGTCTTGCGAATCCTCTGCCAGTAAATTCTTGCAACTGTGACTTTAACTCTTTCAACTCTGTTGGTGCCATTCTATATAGAGCTATCGAAATAGGAGTTGTTCCCGGTAACAAATCAATACCAAATTCAACTTCACGTATCGGAGGTAATCCCGACAAATCTTCAGGAAATACATTAGGGAATTCACAAACCACTGGCACAGATTCAACTTTCTTTTCAATAACTTTTGAGTCAATTACATAGGTAAAATAAGCTTCATAACCCTTTTTCACATAATTCTGAGCTTTTAACATAGATATCACAGTAGGTAATTTATTCAATTCATTAGACTTAATTCGAACTATATCATCATTCTGGCATCTCAAATAAATAGTCTTTCTTTTGCAATTCACAACAGCATCATGCAACGTCAACTAGTCCATACCCAAAATTATATCAAACTCATCAAATGGTAATAACATCAGATCAGCCAGAAAACAAACATCTCGAAACATCAATGGACAGTTCTTGCATACTTCATCAACCAGGACACTTTTACCTAAGGGGTTCGATACTCTAGTAACAAATTCAGTAGACTCTACAGGCAAAGTCTTATTAGATACTAAATTCATGCATATATACGAGTGAGTAGAATCTGGGTCTATCAATGCAATCACAGAAGTATCATAAAGAGTAAATGTACCCATTATAACATCCGGAGATGAAGCTTTCTCACGAGCTCCGATGGCATATGCTCTGGCAGGCGCTCTAGCTTCAGATCTCGCAATAGTGTCTTTTGTAGTTCTCTGACTACCACTAACATTTCTTGCATTTCGGGAATGTCTACCTCTCGCTGAAACATTATCAGATCTCAGATTCTGAACAATCTCTTGCTCAACAGACTCTGGGCAATCTCGGATAAAATGATCTAACGATCCACATCTGAAACAAGCTCGATCATTCAATCTACAACTACCTAGATGTCTTTTACCACAGTGTTTACATTCAGGTCGTTTGGATCGGACATTTCCCACACTAGCTATCGATGTAGCTGGAGCTTTAGAATTCATTTGTGATCTAGCTTGATCTCTTGGATTTGAATGTACCACATTAGTTCGGGAACGGCTATGCTGATCTCTGAATTTCTTTGAAGTAGACTGAAATGATTTGCTCAAAAATCTCTTTCTTGCATCTCTGACTTCAGACTCAGCTTTTCTTTTGTCTTTTCCGAGTGCCTTAGCTTTGTACGCTCGATCAACAAGCACAACAAACTCTTTTATTTCCAGAATCCCAACAAGCAAATGGATATCTTCATTTAAGCCATCTTCAAATCTTTTGCACATTATTGCCTTGGTTGATACACATTCTTGAGCATACTGACTTAATCTCCCGAACTCTCGTTCATACTCGGTCACAGTCATCCGACCCTGTTTCAACTCAAGAAATTATTTTCGTTTCTGATCAATAAACCTCTGACTGATGTATTTCTTTCTGAACTCAGACTGAAAGAAATCACATGTAACCCGTTCTTTCGGAACAACAGAAATCAAGGTCTTCCACCATTGATAAGCTACGTCTCGTAACAAAGAAACAACACACTTTATACATTCTTCGGGGTTCAAAGACATTTCATCAAATACTCGAATAGTGTTCCCAGCCAAAACTCGACTTTCTCGGCATCGTCATCACTGGTGGCCCTGAACTCTTCAACCCCATACTTATGAATATTATCAATCGGAGGTTTATTCAATAGATTCAGATTCATAACCGGAGGCACAACTAAAGTCTGAGGAGGATTAGGCGAGGGCAGAGGTTGTGAAATAGCCTGATTAGTTCTTACATACTGAGTGAACCACTCGTTCATCATTTGGATGAAAGCTTGTTTAGCCTCTCCCTCTTAACCGCTAGTAGCCGGTCTCGAATCAGATGGCGCTTTCCCTTGAGCGGGAGCAGGCGCATTGCTTTCAACGTCGTCAGCTACGGCTCTTTCAGGATCCATTACTATACGAAGAACACATTTTACACGTCAGGATTCATCACACTCACATTTCATATATATGGATTGTATAGCTAGACTCTAACATGCTACGTTAGTCTGAGAATCGACTAAACCGTAGCTCTGATACTAATCAAATGTAACACCCCTAACCCGTAACCATCACCGATTTAGGGTTAAGAGGCATTACCGAACAATCAGAAACTTTTACAGACATTTCATAACATAATTTGACAAATCACATCAAAGTGTCCCTTAAATAGGTCTACGAGACCTTAATCATGCTTTAGAAAGGGGCCGAGACTAAACCGAACACATACGGTAATTTTCAAAAATTTAAATTTTTTTCTAAGTTACAGAGGTCACACGCCCGTGTGGGCAGGCCGTGTGCCTCCCAAGGCCTCAGACACGCCCATGTGCCCGAGCCATGTCAAAACAAGGCATACATACTGACTTGTCCACACGGCTATGGACATGCCCGTGTGCCTCACCCGTGGTCGAGCCTGACTTGCATCACACGGCCAGTCACACACCCGTGTGTCAAGCCCATGGTCGAGCCTGGCTTGTTTTTGAAATGAAACCACGAGGGACACGGTCGAGCCACAGGCCCGTGTGCTCAACGTGTGGGCAATTATAGGCCATTTACATGGCCAAATTGCCACCCACACTTTGGGTTTCACTTACAATCACAATTAGGCATCAATCCAAGCATCAAAGGCAACCAATACATACCAAAATGATCATCATTCTTAACTCATTCAAGAGTATTTCATCACAACAAATTATAAGCCATTTAACTCAATATAACCTCAAGCACTTTAAAGTATAATCCATCACAAACTTACCATCAATAGTATGCTAATTATGCATCAATAAGCTTACCATAACCAAATCCATTTCACTAGCCATCAAACCATACCAAAACCAAGCATTATAAGGCTTGATCACTCATACATATCACCAACATTTATCTATCCATATCACATGGCTATTACAAATCATAAACTTAATCCATTTTAACTAGACTATACATGCCATGCTTATTATATATATGAACATAAGGTACCAAAATGTGATTTGAGTAGTGTGATGACGATCCTTGACAATCCACGAGCCTCTCATAACTTTGATGACCTATAAAACAGGGTAAACACACACAAAGTAAGCTTTCCAAAAGCTTAGTAAGCCATATACAAGTAAACTTAACACATATGCATTTATTATTCATAACAAATATGACTTTACTAGTAGCTCATTTGCACATTCAGGATTCTTCTTGGCTCATTTATCTAGCCATTTACTTACCAACATATTTATCACCATGTACTTCTTTAAATCATAGCTCAAAGTATCACATTTGCTCGTAGCACAATCAAGCATATATCACATATTATCTCATCAAATTATACACATATTCATCTTGGTAAGTTCATTTATATACTTACCTTTCATACACTTACTAAGTGTACAATTCAAATGTACCTGATTCGTTTATACATTTCATATAGACTTTCATTTCTCGGATTTTCGCGTTGAACCGTTCAAAATCAAATAGGATACTCAGAATGCTTGGATTAGTCGTACAATGCCAACGTCCCAGATGTGGTCTTACATGTAATCAGATATCGATGCCACTGTCCCAGATAGGGTCTTACACGAATCAATACGATGCCAATGTCCCAGACATGGTCTTATACGTAAATCTCAAATCGATGCCAACGTCCCAGATCTTACACGATGTCTCATATTGATGCCAACGTCCCAGACGTGGTCTTATACGATATCACATATTGGACACCTATATCATGACATATGTAATCTTATCTATTCCTAGGTTTGTACGGGACTTTTTATGATGTTGACACCATGTCGATACTATCTCGAATTTCATGTACTCATCATATCTTATACATTCATCATTATAAATTTTCATATGAACATACATATATTAATGTAAATACATTTATTTGTATATAGACTTACCTTGGATTCGGATAAACGAAAATGAACTCGACTACTCAATTACTTTCGATTTCCCACGATCAAAGTCTGTTTTCTTCGGTTCTTGATCTATACATATTCAAATTTAACTCATTTATTCACTAATTCATTAAATTCAAACAAAAAAAAAACATATTTAGGGCAATTTACAAATTAGCCCCTATATTTTCACATTTTAACATTTTAGTCCTTATTTCACAAAATCACAAAATACACATAATTTGCTTATACCCATGCTTAGCCGAATGTTCACTAATATCATACAATTCCATACAATTCATTTATTTTTCAATTTAGTCCCTCAAAATTACTCAAAATCATACAAGTCCAAATTACTCAAAATCATCAATTCATTTAGTCCCTCACTAATATCATACAAGTCCAAATTACTCAAAATTATCAAAAATTCAAAGACAAACTATGTTAATCTATCACATATCTTTCATAATTCATCATCAAACATCACAAAACTCATGAATTCATCAATGGAACTTCTCAAAATCTTCATCAATTTTCACAAAATTGAAGCATGGGTTTTGGAGAACACGAAGCAACGATCACAGAAACGTAGAAATTATCAAAAATTGAAGCAAAACATACCTTGAACAAAGCTAAAAGAGTGCCAAAACCTAGCTTAGTCTTTCTATTTTATTTTCCTATGATATTCGGCCAAAGATGATAGTAAATGGCCATTTTTTTATGCTTTGGTTTTATTAATTCCATGTTAATAATTTATTTCCCGTTTTGCCCTTAATAAAACTTTATAACATTTTTATCATTCATGTCCACTACCGTCCATGCCATGATACAATGGCATAATTAGAACATAAGGACTCCTTATTAATAAAGCCACATAAAATAGGTACCTTTACAAATAGCATGCTAATATTGCATTTAATACAATTTAATCCTTTTCTCAAATTAAGCATACAAACAATGAAATTTATCTACATAAATTTCACACATGCTTAATCATATAATGCAGACACGAAAAATAATATTAAAATATTTTTCTAACTCAGATTTGTGGTCCCGAAACCACTATTCCGACTAGGGTCTAAACCGGACTGTTACATAGTATGTAATGCTATTTATAGATTAGCATATGTTATGATGTTTATTGTTTACCCGTAAACTTACTAAGCTTAAAGCTTACTCCCTTTCTTTTCCCTTGTTTAATAGAGTCAAAGAGCTAGCTCGAGATTCGAAGATAATCGGAAGATCACCCACACTATCGACTCATCACGGTACATTTAGACTTAGCATTTTGAGTATGGCATGTATAGGGGCTAGGATTAGTGAAATGTTTTGTTGTTTTGGCCAAGTGTATTGGCTCTTTTTGAGATGAACTCTTTTGTATATTGCCATAGTTGATGGCTCATTAATGCTAATCTATGAAAGGACGAGGGTATTCATGAGTGTGTGTGGGGTACATGATGGGGTTGCTTGATTAAAATAAGTATGAATAGGTTAATATTTGAATGTGACTATGTTTGTATGAGATGGTGTGATAAAAATAGCTTGGCAAATAGCCTTGTTCTTGTCCATACGGGTAGGCACACGGGCGTGTGTCTAGGCCATGTGTGACACACGGTTAGTCCCATGGGTGTGTGGCTAGGCCGTGTGTCCCCTGTATGTTAGTTTTACAAGTCAGTAAGCTTTGTAGTAAATACACGGGCAGAGACACGGCCGTGTTTCTCAGCCATGTGGAAGGCACGGCCAGGGACATGGGCGTGTGCCCAGACCGTGTAAAGTCTGCACCTGAATTTGGAATTTAATTCGCCACACGGTCGAAGGACACGAGCGTGTGACTAGCCGTGTGATGCAAGTTAGAGGCGACCACGGGCCAGACACACGGGCGTGTGATAGTCCATGTGATGCAAGTCAGTGTCGACCACGGGTGTCAAACACGGGCGTGTGATATGTGACACGGACGTGTGGACTATTAGGAGAAGATTTTCCAAGGTCTTCCGGAGAGCTTCAAAGGAAATCAATTTGATTCCAAACCATTCCTAAACCATAAATTAGGCCTTGTAGGCTTGTTTAAGACGTGCTTTCAAAAGTTTTAACTGGGAATAGAAAGTCAGGTTGTAATGTGGATTGATTGTTTATGTATAAGTTTAGTAATTCCTCGACTCGTATTCCAGCGTCGAATACGGGTAAGGGGTGTTACATTTAGTGGTATTAGAGCTATGGTTTAATCGGTTCTCGGACTACCGTAGCGTGTGTAAGGGTCTAGCTATACATGCCATAGAATATAATGATAGTGTGGTGACTTCTGACTATATTTAACTATGTTCTTGTATAGTAAATGGATCCCAACCGAGCAGCTATTGATGACGCTGCTAGTAACGCGTCGGCTCTCGCGCAAGGGATCGCACCTATAAAAAGTAGACCCGAGACTATGGGTCAAGGTGAAGAGGCTCGGGAAGCCTTCATTCACATGATGAGTAATTGGTACACGGAGTATGTGGGAGCGAATCCTAATGCTGAACCTCCTCCACCCCCTCTTATACCTCAGCCAGTTCCTGTGGCTCCTCAAGGTATAGAATTGGTGAGGATGACCAAACCCCTGGTAGATAAGATACGGAAGAAAGGGGCCAACGAATTTAGAGCTAACATAAACAATGACCCCAAGAGGGCGGAGTTCTGGCTTGAGAACTCAATGAGAGTATTTGATGAACTCTCCTGCACACCTGAGGAGAGCTTAAAATACACTGTGTCATTGCTGAATGACTCGGCCTATCGTTGGTTGAAGACGATAACTTCAGTGGTTCCAAGAGAGAGGGTGACGTGGGACCTTTTTTTGGAAGAATTCTGAATGAAGTATATAAGTCAAAGGTTTATGGACCAGAAATGAAAAGAATTCCTTGAATTGAAGCAAGGAAAAATGACTGTGGTGAAATATGAGCGCGAATTTGTTCGGCTCAGCAAGTATGCACAAGAATGTGTGTCTACAGAAGCTATTTCGTGCAAAAGGTTTGAAGATGGGCTGAATGAGGATATCAAACTTCTAGTTGGAATTTTGGAGCTAAAAGAATTTGTGGTGTTGGTTGACAGGGCATGTAAGGCCGAGGAACTGAATAAGGAAAAGAGAAAAGCCATGAGTGAGGCCCGAGATGCAAGAAAAAGGCCAATAAGTAAGTTATACCAAGCTCAATCAAAGAGTCCAAGGAGATGAACCCTCGAACAACTGCATCAGTTGGATATTCACATCAAGATCGAGGTAATACATACTCAGGCTCGAGAGTTCAAGCCACCTCGATGGCAAGTGTCGGTAATCCAAAGTCCAAACCGGAGTGTCCAAATTATGAAAGGCAACACACTGGGGAGTATTGGGGGAATAACCGAAACTATTACAAGTGTGGTTCACCAGGTCATTTTATCTGAAATTGTCCTGAGAGGGATGACAAGGAAAGGAAGCAAGAGATAAGATCAAGCAATGTATCTTCGAGGGGTAGATCTCAAAAGAACCCGAAAGGAAAGACTAGTAGTAGAGGTGCGCCTCGAGATTCTACTGTGGGATCAGAGGGTCGAGCACCTACAAGGACTTATGCCATTCGCGCTCGCGAAGAGGCATCATCTCCAGATGTAATAACGGGTACTCTTTCTCTTCATGATACCTCTGTTATTGCTCTAATTGATCTGAGGTCTACCCATTCTTACATTTGCATGAGATTGGCATCTAGTATGAGTATGATTGTTGAGTCTACGAAATTTGTAGTAAAAGTGTCAAACCCGTTAGGCAAACATGTGCTAGTTGACAAGGTGTGTAGGAATTGTCCTTTGACAATTAGAGGTCACTATTTTCCAAAAAATCTTATGTTATTGCCGTTTGATGAATTTGACTTGATTCTTGGTATGGATTGGTTGACTACTCATAGTGTTTTAGTGAACTGTGGTAGTAAATTTATTGAATTGAAATGTGAAAATGGAGATGTTATTCTGGTGGAATCAGCTAGGTCAGATAGTTTGCCTGTGATAATTTCATCTATGGTAGCTGAGAGATACTTGAGGAAAGGATATGAGTCCTATCTCGCCTTTGTGTTGAATGTTCAAGAATCAGAGATAAAGATTGAATCAGTGCCGGTGGTATGTGAGTATTCAGATGTATTTTCGGAAGAGTTACCTGGATTACCTCCAGTTAGAGAGGTTGAGTTTGGGATTGAATTAGTTTCGGGTACGACACCTATTTCGGTTGCTCCGTATAGGATGGCACCACTAGAGTTGAAAGAATTAAAATTTCAGTTGCAAGAGTTAATGGACAAGGGTTTTGCAACACCAAGTTATTCACCGTGGGGTGCTCCGGTACTTTTTGTAAAGAAGAAGGATGGGTCGATGAGATTGTGCATAGACTACAGACAACTCAACAAGGTGACAGTGAAGAATAAGTATCCTTTGCCAAGGATAGATGATTTATTTGACCAATTGAAGGGAGCTACGGTGTTCTCCAAAATAGACCTAAGGTCTGGCTATTACCAGTTGAGGGTTAAGGAGCAAGATGTACCAAAAACTACATTTCAGAAAAGGTATGGCCATTATGAGTTTCTAGTCATGCCATTTGGTTTAACGAATGCTCCTGCAATTTTCATGGATTTAATGAATCGTGTCTTCCGACTGTATTTGGATAAATTTGTGGTTATTTTTATTGATGACATACTAATTTATTCTTGAGATGAGAGTGAGCATGCAGAGCATTTGAGAATCATTTTACAGACTTTAAGAGACAAGCAGTTATATGCCAAATTCAGCAAGAGCAAGTTTTAGCTCTGAGAGGTCAGATTTCTAGGACACATTGTGTCGGGTGACGGTATAAGAGTTGACCCGAGTAAGATCTCGGCTATTGTGGAGTGGAAACTAGCAAGGAATGTGTCTGAGATTAGAAGCTTTTTGGGTTTGGCGGGGTACTACAGATGGTTTGTCAAAGCGTATTCCATGATTGCTACCCCAATGACAAAACTGTTGCAAAAAGAAGTTAAGTTTGAATGGACTGAGAAATGCCAACAAAGTTTCGAGAGATTGAAAGCATTGTTGACTGAGGCGTCGATTTTGGTACAACCTGAGTCAGGGAAAGAGTTCGTAGTCTACAGTGATGCGTCATTAAATGGTCTCGGCTGTGTGTTGATGAAAGAGGGTAAGGTAGTAGCTTACACCTCTAGACAATTAAAATTGCATAAGAAGAATTATCCGACTCATGATTTGGAGTTGGCTGCAATTGTCTTTGCTTTGAAGATTCGGCGTCATTATTTATATGGCGAGAAGTGCCAAATCTTCACCGATCACAAGAGTTTCAAGTACTTAATGGACCAAAAGGATTTGAATTTATGACAACGACGGTGGCTTGAATTATTAAAGGATTACGAGTTAGTAATCTTACCATCCGGGGAAAGCGAATGTGGTTGCGGATGCCTTGAGTAGAAAATTCCTATATGCTTTGAGAGCTATGAGTACGAGCTTAGCATTGTCTGATGACGGCGCTATATTGGCCGAGTTGAGGGCTAGACCATTTTTTATTCAGCAGATATGTGAAGCTAAAAGGAATGATAGTGAAATGCAAGTTAAGATAGCTCAGTGCGAATCGAAGAATAACTCAGATTTTAGAGTTAGTTCCAAGAATTGCCTGATGTTTCATGATAGAATTTGCGTACCAAAGGATGATGAGTTAATCCAGAAAATTTTACATGAAGCACACAGTAGTTGTTTGTCAGTACATTCGGGCAGTACAAAAATGTACAATGATTTGAAAAAATTGTATTCGTGGCCGGGCATGAAAAGAGACATCTCCGAGTTTGTTACAAAATGTTTAGTTTGTCAACAAGTGAAAGCCGAGCACCAAGTGCCCTCGGGATTACTTCAACCGGTAATGGTTCCCGAGTGGAAATGGGACTGAATCACCATGGATTTCGTAACGGGGTTGCCTATGACTCCGAAAAAGAAAGATGTTGTGTGGGTCATTGTTGATAGATTAACAAAGTCTGCTCACTTTATACCGATACGTGTGGATTACTCACTTGATAAGTTGGTCGAGTTGTATATTGCTGAGGTGGTGAGATTGCATGGGGTGCCTATATCTATTATCTCGGATAGAGATCCGAGATTTACTTCGAGATTTTGGAAGAAGTTGCAGAAAGCCTTGGGTACGAGACTGAATTTTAGTACCGCGTTCCATCCTCAAACCAATGGCCAATCTGAAAGAGTGATTCAAATTCTTGAAGATATGCTCCGATGTTGTGTGTTAGAATTTGAAGGTAGTTGGGAAAGATACCTACCTTTGGTCGAATTTGCCTACAACAACAGTTACCAGTCGAGTATACGGATGGCACCGTACGAGGCTTTATATGGTCCCAAGTGTCGGACTCCCTTGTATTGGACCGAGCTTAGTGAGAAGCAAATTCATGGGGTCGATCTAGTTAAAGAGACCGATGAGAAAGTGAAGGTGATCCGTGATAGTCTGAAAGCTACTTCGGACCGACAAAAGTCGTATGCGGATTTAAAAAGGAAAGAAATCGAGTTTCAAGTGGGCGACAAAGTATTTCTGAAAGTATCCCCATGGAAGAAAATATTGAGATTTGGTCGAAAGGGCAAATTGAGTCCACGCTTCATTGGGCCGTATGTGATTACCGAAAGGATTGGGCCAGTGGCATACCAGTTGGCTTTGCTGGTAGAGTTAGAGAAAATACACAATGTGTTTCATGTATCAATGTTGTGGCGATATCGTTCCAATCCTTCGCATGTGATCCCTCCAACTGAAATTGAGAAACGATCGGATATGACTTATAGAGAGGAGCCAATTAAGATATTGGCTCAGGAAGTTCAACAGTTGAGGAATAAGAGCATAGCTTTAGTAAAGGTGTTATGGCAAAAACACGGTGTGGAAGAAGCTACATGGGAATCGGAAGAAGCCATGAGAGAACAATATCCAAATCTCTTTATCGGTAAAATTTTCGAGGACGAAAATCTCTGAAGGAGGGGAGAGTTGTAACAACCCGATTTTGGGGCTAGTCGGAGTAGTGGTTTTGGGACCACTAATCTGGGGTTGAAGAAAATTATTTTGGTTTTATTTTATGTGTTATGGCATAAATATATGGTTATATGAAAATTTTGATGCTTTAATTTTAGCAATTGTATGCTTAATTGTGAAAAAGGACTAAATCGCATAAAGTGTGAAAGTTCCATTATACAAGGTAGAGGTGTCTAATAGCCATAGAATATGAAATTGGAGGTCCTTAAAGTGCAATTAGGCCATTATAAGTGTGTTGGCCGGCCATGTAGACAAGGGAGACAAGAGCATTTATTTTTTGTCAACATTTGGTGAAATTAGGTGATAAAAATGAATAAAATAAGATGAATAAAAGAAGCTATCATCTTTCACTATTCATCTTTCCTCTTCAACCGAAATTACTAAAAAGAGTAAGGGTTTTGAAGCTTGAAATTTTAGCAACTCTTCTTCTCTACAAGTAAGTGATTTTGGTGGTTTTATTTGATAATTTTTGTACTTTTGGAGTCCTCAAAGCTTAAGCTAGCTAATGAGGGGACTATTTGGCAAAATGATTGAAATTTTAGGGACTTTCCATGAGAGAGTTTATGTTTTTTGCTGAGTTTTTATGGAAGAAAATGAATGTTAGTGAGATGAGAAACAACTTTTGTGAAAGGAGTTATCATGAAAACACCTAGTTGGGGCTTAGTTGTAAAGATTGTAAATGTGTAATAAATGCATGAAATAAATGGTTTTGTGAGTTGTTTTGAGAGGAATAAATGTTTAGCTAGGCTTGTTTAATGAGAAAATGTGATGAAAGATGATTTACGAGCCTAGGGGCAAAATCGTAATTTTGCCAAAGTGTAAGGGCAAAATGGTCATTTTTGCATAAGTAGAGATTTTGATGTATTATGATTTATAAAGTGATGGAATGAGTGAATTTCATTATTATAGATCAAGAAGAGCGTGAAAACAGCCTTGACCGGGGAAAAGGCAAGGTTACGGACTAAATCGCCAATTAACACATTGTGCACCGAGGTAAGTTTATGTGTAAACGATTCATTTTGAGTATACATGTTGCTATTAAATGGTGCATTGTATGAATGAAATTATTTATGATTGATATGGATTGTATTCAATAGATATTGAGTAATCTCCGTGTTAGTCTAATTATAGATTAATGGTGGGCTATGTGCGATACCACCGTAAATATTCTTAATGGTGGGCTAAGTGCGACACCACCTTACTAATCATTCACGATGGGCTGTGTACGATACCATCGTTTATATTATCATTTAGTGGGCTATGTGCGATACCACCATAAATACTCTTGTTGGTGGGCTATGTTCGATACCACCCTAAATATAGATTGATGGTGGGCTTTGTGCGAAACCACCGAGTGTATGGTATTATTTCGAGGGTTCATTGAGAAATTGTTTAAGTGTTTGTTTCATGTGACCTTGTGGTGATAAGTGCAGGGAATGTAAGCTATTAAATGTGAGCATTATGCTTATTATATGGTTGGAATGTGGTAAGAGATGAAATGAGTATGCTTACTATGCTTATTAAATTGTTTGTTTATTGATTAGCACATGTTATGATGTTTATTGTTTACACGTAAACTTACTAAGCTTAAAGCTTACACCCTTTCTTGTCCCTTGTTTTATAGAGTCAAAGAGCTAGTTCGGGATTCGAAGATAATCGGAAGATCACCCACACTATTAACTCATCTAGGTACATTTAGACTTAGCATTTTGAGTATGGCATGTATAGGGGCTAGGCTTAGTGAAATGTTTTGTTGTTTTGGCCAAGTGTATTGGCTCTTTTTAATATGAACTCTTTTGTATATTGCCATAGTTGATGGCTCATTAATGCTAATATATGAAAGGATGAGGGTATTCATGAGTGTGTGTGTGGTACATGATAGGATTGCTTGATTAAAATAAGTATGAATAGGTTGATATTTGAATGTGACTATGTTTGTACGAGATGGGGTGATAAAAAGAGCTTGGCAAATAGCCTTGTTCTTGTCCACACGGGTAGGCACACAGGCATGTGTCTAGGCCATGTGCGACACACGGTTAGTCCCATGGGTGTGTGGCTAGGCCGTGTGTCCCCTGCATGTTAGTTTTACAAGTCAGTAAGCTCTGTAGTAAACACACGGGCAGAGACACGACCGTGTGTCTCAGCCGTGTGGAAGGCATGCCCAAGGACATGGGCGTGTGCCCAAGCCGTGTGAAGTCTGCACCTGAATTTAGCATTTAATTTGCCACACGGTCGAAGGACACGGGCGTGTTACTGGCCGTGTGATGCAAGTCAGAGGCGACCACGGGCCAGACACACGGGCGTGTGACAGGCCGTGTGATGCAAGTCAGTGTCGACCACGGGTGTCAAACACGGGCGTGTGATATGTGACACGGGTGCGTCCCTCTCTCCACACGGGCGTGTGGAATATTTGGAGAAAATTTTCCAAGGTCTTCCGGAGAGCTTCAAAGGAATTTGATTTGATTCCAAACCATTCCTAAACCATAAGTTAGGCCTTGTAGGATTGTTTAAGACGTGCTTTCAAAAGTTTTAATTGGGAATAGAAAGTCAGGTTTTGATGTGGATTGATTGTTTACGTATAAGTTTAGTAATGCCTCGACCCCTATTCCAGCGTCGAATACGGGTAAGGGGTGTTACAAAAATGGCTTGTAAAATAGCCTTTTTCTGTCCACACGGGCAGAGGCACGAGCGTGTGTCTCAACCGTGTGTGACACACAGCCAGGCAACACGGCTGTGTGTCCCCTGTAGCTTTCAAAGGGTCGCAAGTCAGGCTATTATACGGCCTAGCACACGGCCTGGTACACGGGCATTTTGCTTGGCCATGTGACCTAAGTCAGTGAGTTACACGAGCACAGGCACGGGTTGGGACACAGCCGTGTGTCCCTACTTCGAATGCCCACACGGCCTGAGACACGGGCGTGTCTCTTGGTCGTGTGAGTCATACGACCGTGTGACCCCTGCAATGTTGAAAATTTTCAATGTTTTCTGAAAAATTATCTTTGTTTTCGATTTAGTCCCGCCTTATTTCTAATGCGTATTTAGGTCCTCGAGGGCTTGTATAAGGGACAATATGCATGTTTTGAATTGGTTTTAAAGTGTTTATTGATATGATTTGAAAAGTTTGAAATTTATGCTCGTTTGATTTGAAAACTCTGATAATGCTCCGTAACCTTGTTTCGGCGACGGAAACGGGTTAGAGGTGTTACATTTATTGGTATCCGAGCTACGATTTAGTCAATTCTAGGACTAAAGTAGCGAAATAGGAATTAGTATATACATGCCACATATACCCTGTGATAGTGTGATGCGTTTGATCCATTCTAACAATTTGTTTCTTATAGATTCAAAATGTTAGCAGAATCTAGTCGAGCTATAGTTAACGAAGCTGAAAGTAATGTTCAAGCTTCAAATCCAGAGGCAAGTAACAATGCTCTTATTCCTCAATCGGTTGGTGATGAAATGAAACATATGTTTATAGGAATGATAAACCAATGGTTCAACGAGTTTAAACAAGCAAAGATAGCTACTCCGCCTCCTCTACCCCCTGTTGTGCCTCCTTCAGCACCCCTAAATACTACCACCCCTGTACCGGTGTTAGTTACTCGGGCATCTGTAGATAAGGTTCAAAAATGTAGAGTGGAAGAGTTAAGAGGTATGATAGATAATGATCCGTCAAAAGCTGAGTACTGGCTATTTACAAAGAGAGTTTTTACAAAATTACTGTGCACCCCTGAAGATTGTTTGAGATGCCGGTGTTTTTGCTGAAAGATGAGGCATATTTGTGGTGGGATACTTCGAGTACGATGGTATCGAATGATTGAATTAATTGGGATTTTTCCAGAATGAATTCAAGAAAAATTATGTAAGCCGATTTTTTATCAATCGAAAAAAGAAATAATTTCTCGAATTAAAGCAAGAAAATCGGACTGTAGCTGTAGCAGCCCATTTTTAGTCAAATCGGAACAGTGGTTTCGACAACACAAATTTGAAGTCAAAATATTTACTTTATTCTTATTTTAATGTCTACAGCATGATTGAGTGATTGTGTGAAAGTTTTGTTTAGTAATTTTATCGTTTGATTAGTCAATTTGATAAAAAGAACTAAATCGCGTAAAGTGAAAAACTTGAGTTCTATTAGCTAAAGGTGTCTAATAGCTATAGAACCTTAAATTGAAGGTCCTTATGTGGAAAATAGCCCTTTAATTAGATAGTGGGTGATAATGGCATGGCATTATTGAAATTTTGAATTAGTAATAAGGTTAATTTTGTCATTTAGTAATTAAGGGTTAATTAAAATAAAACAAAAACACCAAATTGATTCATTCATCTTCCTTAACCGATTTTCACATGGAGAATATCCATTTTAGGGCTTGAAGCATTTGGTCATCTCCTAGCTCAATTGTAAGTCTATTTTTGTCCCATGTTTAGTGATTTTTATGTTTTTGATATCATTGCAACTAGGTCTAGCTAGCCCAGGGACTAATTTGTAAAACTGTTAAAGGTTTACGATGTTGCCATTGATGAATATGTATGATTTTTGAAGTTTCTTGATAGATTATGAATGTTTGTTGTGAATTATACAAGTTTTGTTAAGTGATTTTTAGTAAAAATGCAAATTAGGGATTAAATTGTGAAATGTGGAAACTTAGTGGTTAAAATGTGAAATAAATGGAAAATATGGGCTGCTAGGGACCTATTTGTAATTCGGCTAGCATGGGTTAGTATTGAATTTCATGAATTTGTGATTTTATGAAATAAGGACTAAATTGTAAAAGTTGTGAAACATTAGGGGCAGATATGTAAAAGTACCTTAATATGAATTTTGGACTAAATTGAATAGAGAGATAATTAAAAAAGTTAATTTTGACTACATATAGATCAAGAAAAGCGAAACTCAGATCTAGATCAAGGGAAAAATAAAGTTCTCGACTAATCGACCAGTTTAGCCGTTTTTACATCCGAGGTAAGTTCGTTTGTAATAAGTTTTGTTGTAAATATTTTTTAAATGCTTTGATATTGCATAAACTGTGAATACAAGACTACAGACATGTTCGAAAATGATTTGACAATGATTCGGCATTGGAAATCCTGGTTGAACCTTAGGAATAGATAGGATACTAGTGACATGTCAATAGGGAATTATTGTGATTATGTGATTCGGGTGCTGGTCCTGTACATCCTACCGGTGGCTGAGTATACTGGCATGTGTTACGGTTACTTGGCAACTTGTGTGAGCAACACCGTGTAGCTACGTCTTGACCCACAGCTTGTGTGAGCAGGCCTATTGATAGCTCTAGTGTGAGCAGTATATGTGATATGAGATTGAGTTAGCTTCGGCTATATATATATGTGGCACTTCGTGTGCGAGTTTCCCATGTATCCAACTGTATTCCGAATGGTTCAATGGGTAAATGAAATATATGGTTGAAGTATGAGATTGATACGAGATGGTACTGGTATGTACATGGACCGTATAAGCTTTGAATTGAAGAAATTGAGAAGTTTGCATATAATCTTATGATTTAAAGATGTGAAAGGTTTGTTTAATATTATGAGTTACATATTGATATATTTTAATGATTGAATTGTGTATTTATGATTTCATTAAGTTTATTTCATACGAGCTTACTAAGCTATAAAGCTTACTTTGTTTATTTTTCCATGTTTTATAGTGATTTCAAAGCTAGCTCGGATTCGGGGATCGTCGGAGATTTCTTCACACTATCCAACTATCATTTGGTACTTTGGAACTTTGGTATTTTGGTATATGGCATGTATAGGGACTTTGGTCATTTTGGTTCATAAGTTGATGATGATTATGGCCATATGAATTGGCTTGTAAATGTCTAAGGTTTAGTTTTGTGCATAGTTATGTAAGTTGGCTTATTTTGGTTGTGTATGTGTGCAAATGGCTCTGGTTATGTGCTTGATTATGGATATGTGATGTTAGTTGATATTTGGTATTTAGGGGTACTAAATGGTTATGATTTGAGTTTGGTATGTTTGTGGAAGTTGGCTAAATGATGCATGTTTAGAAAATGACCATATTGAAGATTTGACAATGTGAAATATGGCATGAAATTGAATGGTACATTGTGGTATTTGTGTATTGTATTGGTTGGTAATGAAATGGCATGGATTATGCTTGGTTGGAGTTGATTTAAATGCACATATATGCTATGTTTTGGTGCTATCGAGTTTGGTGTAGGTGTGCATAAGATTGGGTGGCAAATTGGCTTGGTAAATAGCCTATTTTTTTCCACACGGGCAGAGACACGGGCATGTGTCTCAGGCGTGTGTGATACACGGTCATGTACACGGACATGTGTCCCCTTGTGTTGAATTAGAAACCAAGTCAGTATGCTCCAGACAGCCTCACACACGGGCATGTGACTTGGCCGTGTGGCATAAGTCAGTATACCTTACAGGTTTGGCACGGCCTAGCACAGGGCCTAGCACACGGCCTGGCACACGAGTACGTATGGCCATTTTTAGGGCACACTGGCTAGCCACACGGGCGTGTGTGTTGGCCGTGTGACCCAAGTCAGAGAGTTACAGGGGGTTGGACACGACCATGTGCTCCCATTTCGAATGTCCACACGGCCGGGCCACACAGCTTATGTCCATTTTTTTTGAGAAAATTTTCTAAATGTTCAAAAAGTTTCCAAAGTCATCAGTTTAGTCCTGAACCACTCCTAATGCATGTTTAGGGCCTCGTAGGCTCGTATTAGGGACAAAATGATTGATTGTGAATGAATTGACTAATTGTATGTGAAATAAATGTTTAAATGTGTTATAAGTCTGGTAATACTCCATAACCCTATTCTGACATTGAATACGGGTGATGTAACACCCCTTACCCGTATTCTATGCTAGTAACCGAGCTCAAGGCATTACCGGCTTAATCCACTTGATCACACTGCTTTAGTCACAACTTGACTACACTCTATGGTCACCACAATGAACTCATTAAGGACTCACAAGGCCTTAAACATACATACAAGAGTTTCGAGACCCTACCAGAAATCTTTGCAATCTTAAAATTTCTTTCACCTAAACAAGGGCCACATGCCCATGTGAAATAGGACACGCCCGTGGGAGCAGGTCGTGTGGTCACACACGCCCATGTCCCCACCCCATGTATAAAAACTTGGGTATTCTTCTTGTATTACACGGCCTAAGAACACGCTCGTGTTCTCCACCCGTGGTGAACACTGACCATCTTACACGGCCTAGGCACACGCCCGTGTGGCTAGCCCGTGGTTGACACTGACTTACCACCTTAACATGCAGGGGACACATGGCCAAGTCACACACCCATGTGGCTAGCCCGTGTGTCACACACGTCCTAGACACACGCCCGTGTGTCTACCCGAGTTGACAAGAACAAGGCTATTTGCCAAACTCTTTTCACCCCTCTAGTTCACACAACATGTATCTATTCGACACATCATCAAACAATTCATGTTTTGCAATATAAACTCTCATGGATAACTACATCTTTTCATATAACAAGATAAACCATTAACCATGGCATTATACAAAATAGATTATCCATCAAAAGGGCCAACACATCCTTGGCCAATACAACAACATAAACTAACTTGTCTAGCCTCTATACATGCCATATACAAAAGCACTAAATCTAAATATACCAAGTGAGCTGATAGTGTGGGTAATCTTCCAAATTATCCGTGTATCTCATCCCGACTCTTTAGCTCTATAAGACAAGGAAAAAGAAAGGGGAGTAAGCTTTAAGCTTAGTAAATTTACATATAAACAATTTACATCATAGCATGAGCTAAACAATAATTAGCATTATACTAAACAAGACAATTCACATTCACCACTATGCTTACTCATTCTATCCCTTACCATATTTCCACCACATCACAAGCTTAATGCTTACATTCATTCATTTGCATACCTGCACTCAACACCACAACTTCTCAACCACACAGCTAAATCACTCGGTGGTTTCGCACTTAGCCCACCATAATCAAATAGTAGGGTAGTATCACACTTAGCCTGCCAAATAGGGCAATTATAGTGGTTTCGCACATAACCCACTAAATAATGTACTTAACGAAAGCATCGCTCACAGCCCATCTTAGTTAAGTATTAAGGTGGTATCGCACTTAGCCCACCGACAAGTATTATCACTACACATTCAGACATCTATTTCGTAATTCATACATCAATTACTCAATAACTACTCCATTCAATCCACTTTAACCGTATAGGTTCTCAATCATGCTATATACTAGTTAGCATCAACAATGAATATGTATAAATGCATTGTTTACACATAAACTTACCTCGGTATTCAAAATGTATGAAGACATGCAATTTAGTCCACGACTTTGTTCTTGCCTCGGTTTCGATCCGGGCTTCGTCTTTCTTGATCTATATTGATAAATCAACTCATTTGATACACACATTGACTAAATTGACTCAAAACTCATACTTTGACAAAATTACCATTTCTCCCCTAAACTTCCTCATATTTACACTTTTGCCCCAAGTCTCGTAAAGTGATTTTCATTCAACTTTGTAGAATTTCATGCTTAGCTGACTCATACTCTCAACTATAGCAACCTTCAATTCTCACTAAATCACTCATGTATGACCATTTTCAAGACTTTTACAAACTAGTCCTTACATGCATTTCTCATGGAATTCACTTAGTAAAAGATGTTTATTCTACATCCAACTCTCATAATCTTCCATAAAACATCAAAATATATGCATGTCATACATGGGTATATTTTTGAACATGCACCCTAGCTCAACATATAGCTAAAAATAGCTAACTCATGTTACGAGGACTTCAAAAATACGAAAAATATCAAAAACAGGACTAGGATGCGCTTACTAGCAAGCTTGAAAATTTTGAAGAACCCTAGCTATGGCTTCTTGAAATTTTCGGCCAAGGGAAGGAGATGAGCATCAAAATTTGGCTATTTCATGTTTTTAATCATTTATTTGACAAATAACCAAAATGCCCTTTTTACCATACTTTCAAATTTTACCCACTCATGCCCATTTTTGTCCAAAAATTAGAATTTGGGCAAATTGCTATTTAAGGACCTCTAATTAATAATCCAAAGATATTTTATACTAAAAGCTTCTAGAATCTCACATTTTGCAACTTTTGCAATTTAGTCCTATTGGACAATTCAATCACAATTAGCAAAATTACTTCATGAAACTTTCATACTGTCATGCAAACATATCATAAACCTTAAAACTCATGTTTCTACTTCGGATTTGTGGTCTCGCACCACTATTCTGACTAGGCCCTAAATCGGGATGTTACAAGACCCTTTAGAGATTTTTTCCCTCGAAAATCTTACCGGTAAAAAGGTTTGGATGTTGCTCTCTCATGGCTTCCTCCGGTTCCCATGTAGCCTCTTCTACACTGTGTTTTTGCCATAACACTTTCACTAGGGTTATGTCCTTATTCCTCAACTACTTCACTTCTCGAGCCAAGATTTTAATCGGCTCCTTTTCATAAGACACATCCGGTCGTATTTCAATTTTCGTTGAAGGAATCACATGCGAAGGATCGGAGCGATATCGCCTTAACATCGATACATAGAACACGTTATGTATTTTCTCTAACTCCACCGGCAAAGCCAACCGGTATGCCACTGGCCCAATTCTATCAGTAATTTCATACGACCCTATGAATCGCGGACTCAATTTCCCCTTTCGTCCAAATCTCAAGATTTTCTTCCACGGGGACACTTTCAAAAACACCTTATCACCCACTTGAAACTCAATTTCTTTTCTTTTCAAATTCGCGTAGGACTTACATCGGGTGCAGGCGACTTTTCGACTATTACGGATCACTTTCACTTTCTCCTCGGTCTCTTTTACTAGATCGACCCCATGGATTCGCTTCTCACTAAGCTCGGTCAAATACAAAGGAGTCTGACATTTACGACCATACAATGCTTCATACGGTGCCATCCGTGTACTCGATTGATAACTGTTGTTATAAACAAATTCGACCAAAGGTAGATATCTCTCCCAACTACCTTCTAACTCTAACACACAACATCGGAGCATATCTTCGAGAACTTGAATTACTCTTTCAGACTGACCATCGGTTTGCGAATGGAATGCAGTACTAAAATTTAATCTTGTACCCAAGGCCTCCTGCAACTTCTTCCAAAACCTCGAAGTGATCCTCGGATCTCTATCCGAGATAATAGATACAGGCACTCCATGTAATCTTACTATCTCTGCAATCTACAACTCGACCAACTTATCTAGTGAATAATCAACACGCACTGGAATAAAGTGAGCCGTCTTTGTCTGCCTATCAACGACAACCCACACAGCATCTTTCTTTTTCGGCGTCATAGGCAACCCAGTGACAAAATCCGTGGTAATCTGATCCCACTTCCATTCAGGAACCATCACCGACTGAAGCAATCCCGATGGGACTTGATGCTCAGCTTTCACTTGTTAAAAAATCAGACATTTTATCACAAACTCAGAGATGTCTCTTTTCATACCCGGCCACCAATAAAATTTCCTCAGATCATTGTACATTTTCGTACTCCCTGGGTATACTGACAAATAACCACTATGTGCCTCATGCAAAATTTTTCGGATCAATTCATCATCTTTGGGTACGCAAATTCTTTCATGATACAACAAACAATCATCCGAGCCCACTCGAAAATCAGAATCATTTTCCGATCCACACTTAGCTCTCTTAGCTTGCATCTCAAAATCATTCCTTTGAGCCTCACATATCTGTTGAACAAATAGTGGCTTAGCTCTCAACTCGGCCAATATAGCACCATCATCAGGCAATGCTAAACTTGTGCTCATAGCTCTCAAAGCATACAAGGATTTCCTACTCAAGGCATCTGCAACCACATTGGCTTTTCCCGGATGGTAATCGATGACTAACTCATAGTCCTTCAATAACTCAAGCCACCGCCGTTGTCGCAAATTCAAATCCTTTTGATCCATCAAATACTTCAAACTCTTATGATCCGTGAATATTCGACACCTCTCACCATATAAATAGTGTCGCCAAATCTTTAATGTGAAAACAATCGCAGCCAACTCCAGATATAATAGCCCGATTTAGGGCCTAGTCAGAATAGTGGTGCGAGACCATGAATCCGAGGTGAATTTATGAGTTTTTAAGGTTCATGCCATGTTTGCATGTTAGTGTGAAAGTTTCATGAAGCAATTTTGCTGAATTGAAGTTGAATGGTCAAAAAGGACCAAATTGCAAAAGTTGTAAAATATGAGTTTCTAGAAGCATTTTGTATGAAATAGC
This sequence comes from Gossypium sturtianum, assembly GCA_025698515.1. Taxonomy (NCBI): domain Eukaryota; kingdom Viridiplantae; phylum Streptophyta; class Magnoliopsida; order Malvales; family Malvaceae; genus Gossypium; species Gossypium sturtianum. The sequence goes on along the minus strand of CM046955.1, from coordinate 73,519,980 downwards.
TTTAGAATACCAATTATAAGTCCTTAAATAGCAATTTTCCCAAATCATAATTTTTGGACAAAAATGGACATGAGTTAGTAATTTGTAAAATTTTAAAGAGAAGGGCATTTTGGTCATTTAGCAAATAAATGATTAAAATGGGAAAATATGATAAAAATCTTATTCATCTTCTTCCCCCTTGTGCCGAAAATTTGGGAGACTCTATAGCTAGGGTTCTTCAAATTTTTGAAGATTGCAAGTAAGGCATCTGAGTCCCGTTTTTAATATTCTTTGTATTTTTGAAGTTCTCGTATATTAAATTAGCTATTTTTAGCTATAAAGTGAGCTAAGATGCATGTTCAAAAATCTACCCATGAATGGTATGCTTGTTAAAGGATGTTTTATGGAAGTTTATAAGAGTTTGATGTTAGATAAACATCTTTTTCTAAGTGAATTTCATGAAAAATGAGCATAGGGACTAGTTTGTAAAAGTTTTGAAATTAGTCATACCTATTAGAAATAATGAGAATTAATAGTGGCTATAGTAGAGAAAATGAATCAGCTAAGCATGTAGTCTAAGAAAGTTGAATGAAAATTATTTTACGAGCCTTGGGGCAAAAGTGCAAATATGAGAAAGTATAGGGGCAAAATAGTAATTTTGCCCAAGTATGAGTAAAGGGTCAATTTAGTCAATGTGAATATTAAATGATCTATTTATGACTATAGATCAAGAAAAATAAAGCCCGGATCGAAACCGAGGCAAGAACAAGGTCGAGGACTAAATTGCATACCTAGCTACATTTTGTATATTGAGGTAAGTTTGTATGATTTCTAAGCTTTATAATTTATATCATTAAATTGCTTAGTATAATGTACAATGTTATTCTAAAAAATGTTTAATGTTATGTTAAACAAATAAATTAATGAGATCAAGCATGAGAAAGCCCCGATTAAAGTTGAATAACTTAGGATACTCGATCTACCACATGAAACAAGAAAGTCCGTATAAGACCAACCCCAGGCATGGCATCGGCAAGCAAGCAAGTTATCATGTAAGTCCAAGGCAAGCTTGGCATTGAGTAAGATATCATGTAAGTCCAAGGCAAGCTTGGCATTGAGTAAGATATCATGTAAGTCCAAGGCAAGCTTGGCATTGAATAAGTTATCATGTAAGTCCAAGGCAAGCTTGGCATTGAACAAGTTATCATGTAAGACCAAGGCAAGCTTGGCATTGAAAAGTTATCAAGAGAAAGAGATCCCATATAAGTCTAAGTTAAGGCGTGGCATTGGTGAGAACAAGAAAGACTTCGTATAAGTCCATGTTAAGTCATGGCCTCGAAATTTAGATGAGATTTAGTATCCTCGGTTATTCATATAAATTCATCGGGCAAACGAGTTAAGCTCAAAGAGATAACAAGAAAGCTAAGTAAGTAAGGTTATTATCAAGTGAAAAGAATATTATTCATGTTATGAATGATGAATTAGAAATTATGAGTATTATGTTCAAGTATCTTTGATCAATGTGATCTAGTGATACAGTACTTTGTTTGCCTATCAAGTATGAGACTAGTAAGTTTCATGAGTTATGTAAGAATCAAGTATGAGTAAGTAAGCTTTATATAGCTGAATTTATGATGCCATTGTTTATATCAAATGGTCTTTATTAAGTAAGAATGTTGCTATGTGTATTATGCAAACTTACTAAGCTAAATGCTTATGTCTTTCATTCTTTCTTTCCATGTAGTCCCGCCAAGCTAATATTGAGGATCACCGTCATCTGAGCTCGAGCACACTATCAATCGCTATTTTGGTATAGCCAAGTTGTTTTATTAAGTATGGCATGTATAGGTAGCATTACATTTTGAGTAAATTTTTTAAGAAGAGCCAAAGTATAGGCTATTAAGTTTGTTATTCTTTTGTATATGGCTAAGTGATTGGCCAAGTGTGTATGTTTATAATTATCAATGAAACATGTAGTATTATTCATGAATGATGTAGTATTGAGTTGTTGAAAATGAGTATAAATTGGATCTTAATTTTGTGGTGGCAATTGGCTTGGTAAATAGCCTCTAAGTGCCCACACGGTTGGACACACGGGCGTGTGTCTAGGCCGTGCGTAAACTGCACCTTAGTCTTATAAGTAAGGATAGACCACGGATTAATCCCACGGCTGTGTGTTAAGGCCGTGCATGACACACAGTTAGAACATAGGCATGTGCCCGGTCGTGTGAAATAAGTCAGTATATCAAGATGTAGTACACGGTCTAGGTCCACGGGCGTGCCAGGGCCGTATGGAAATTGGCAGAATACTGAGTTTTTAGGCACGGTCTGAGGACATGGGCGTGTATGCCTATGCACGGGCGTGTCTTATATTACACGGGCGTGTAACCCCTGTTTCAAAGAAATTTTTTTCGATAAGGTTCCAAAAGTTTACCAGTACGAGTTTAAGGCCTCGTAGGCCCATGAAATGTACGAATTGTTTAAGAATGAGAAGTTTTAATTTCAGAACAAAATTTTATAGCCCGTAATATCATGATTAAGTAAGTTCAAGCATAGTAATGTCTCGTATCCGGTCTGAGCCTCGGACTCGGGTATGGGGTGTTACATTTAGTGGTATCAGAGCTACGGTTTAGTCAGTTCTAGGACTAACGTAGCATGAGCACGAGTCTAGCTATACATGCCATACGTAAGAATGTTTTTATAATGATAGTGTGACGACTCGATTGACGACTTAAATTATGTTTATATATATAGTAAATGGATCACGAAAGAGATATGGCGGATGACGTAGAAAGTAATGCGCCGGCTCTCATTGAAGGGACAGTCTTTGAATGAGAACGAGAATAGACCCACTACGGTGAGTCAAGGAGAAGGAGAAGATGCTAGAGAAGCCTTCCTCCATATGATGAACACATGGTACACGGAGTTCGTTCGCATGAACCGAATGCACAACCCCACCCCCACCTATTCCTCAACCTATCCCAATAACCCCTCAAGTAGTAGAGGTGGTAAGAGGAGAGAAGCCTCCGGTTGATAGAATCAGGAAACATGGGGCAGAAGAATTTCGGGCTAGAAAAGATGATGATCCGGAAAGAGCTAAATTCTGGTTAGAAAATGCCATCAGGGTATTTAATGAGCTGTCATGTACACCTGAAGAGTGCATGAAGTGCGTAGTTTCTCTTTTAAGAGATTCTGCCTATCAATGGTGGAACACCTTGGTATCAGTAGTCCCAAGAGAGAAGATCTCGTGGGAATTTTTCCAATAAGAGTTCAAGAAAAAGTATATCAGTCAAAGGTTTTTGGACCAGAAAAGGAAGGAATTCCTAGAACTGAAACAAGGCAAGATGTCTGTAACTGACTACGAGCGTGAGTTTGTAAGACTCAGTAAATACGCTTGAGAATGCGTATCCACCGAGGCCATCATGAGTAAGAGATTTGAAGATGGGCTAAATGAGGACATCAAACTGTTTGTTGTTGTCCTAGAACTGAAGGAATTTGGTGTGCTAGTCGAAAGGGCTTGTAAAGCCGAAGAACTGGTAAAAGAGAAGAAGAAATCTGAAATAGAGTCTCGTGACTCTAGAAAGAGGCAGTGGAACAAGTCATTCCAATCTTCATCCAAGAATTCAAGAGATTTCCCCGCCCGATCGACTACTTCCACTGGATTTTCCAGGAAGGACAAGAGTAAACAGTATTTGGGAAATAAAGCACAGACTACTTCAGTCGCTAGTGTGGGGAATGTTCGATCTGATAGACTCGAATGCCCATATTATGCAGAAGTCATTTAGGAGAATGTCGAGCACAAGAAAATGCCTGTTTCAGATGTGGTTCCCAGGACCACTACATAAAAGATTGTCCAGAGATGATGAAAGAGGACAGAACTCAGAACCCAAGATCCGGGAGTATGGTCAGAGGAAGGCTGCAGAGAAAACCCAAAAGTGGGGCAAGTGGAAGAGGTAACCCTAGAGAGCAGGCCGTGAGACCCGAGGGTAGGGCGCCTGCACAGACTTATGCCATTCGCGCTCACGAAGAGGCATCTTCCCATGATGTTATCACGGGTACCTTTTCTCTTCATGATGTTAAAGTTATTGCTTTAATAGATCCCGGATCTACACACTCTTACATTTGCATGAAATTGGTATCCGATTTGAGTATGCCTATAGAGTTTACAGAATTTGTGATTAGAGTGTCTAATCCTTTAGGCATAAGTGTGTTAGTGAATGAAGTATGTAGAGAATGTCCATTAATGATTAGAGGTCATTGTTTTAAAGCAAACCTTATGTTGTTACCATTTGACGAGTTTGATCTCATTCTCGGTATGGACTGGTTAACTACCCATAATGTAATAGTTAGTTGTGGGAAGAAATACATTGAAATGAGATGTGAGGACGGGGACACCCTTCACATAGAATCAGATGAACAGAGTAGATTGTCAGAATTGATTTCTCATGTGACGGCACAGAGATACATGAGAAAGGGGTATGAAGCATATTTGGCTTTCGTGATGAATGAAAAAGAAACAGAGTTAAGGATTGAGTCAGTGCCAATAGTATGTGAGTATGTGGATGTGTTTCCTGAGGAATTGCCAGGACTACCACCAGTTAGAGAGGTTGAGTTCAGCATTGAGCTAGCTCCTAGTACTGTACCAATATCTATTACTCCTTACAGAATGGCTCAAACTGAGTTGAAGGAGTGAAGTCGCAGATTACAAGAGTTGTGAGATAAAGGCTTTGCAAGGTCAAGTTGTTCTCCCTCGGGTGCTCTGATTTTATTTGTGAAAAAGAAAGATGGCACTATGAGATTGTGCATAGATTACCGTCAACTTAATAAAGTGACAGTAAAGAATAAGTACCCATTACCTAGAATCGATGATTTGTTCGATCGGTTGAAAGGAGCCATTGTATTCTCCAAAATAGACTTGAGATCGTGGGTACTCTGGCCACGAGTAAAAGAATCGGATGTGCCTAAAACGACCTTCCAAACAAGGTATGGGCATTATGAATTTTTAGTCATGCCCTTTGGTTTGACCAATGCTCGGTGGTATTCATGGACTTAATGAACCGCATGTTTAGACCATACCTTGACAAGTTTGTAGTCGTTTTCATTGACGACATGCGATTTATTCCCAAGATGAGAATGAGCATACCTGAGCACCCTACGGACAGCTTTTACTGATTCTACGAGAAAATCAATTATATGCTAAGTTCAGTAAAAGTAAATTTTGGCTCAAGGAAGTAGGGTTTCTGGGACATATTGTCCCAGAAAAAGGAGTTCGAGTGGACCCCAGTAAGATTTCAGCCATAATGGACTGCAATCCACCGAAGAATATCTCTGATATTAGAAGCTTTCTAGGCCTAGCCGGCTATTATAGACGATTTGTCAAGGGGTTTTTTGTTATTGCAACCCCAATGACTAAATTGTTACAAAAAAATGTGAAGTTTGAGTGGACTGAAAGATGCCAACAAAGTTTCGAGAAACTGAAAGCGATGTTGACAGAAGCCCCAGTTTTGGTTCAACCTAAGACAGGGAAAGAATTTGTGATTTACAGCGATGCATCCTTAAATGGATTATTTGTGTACTTATGAAAGAAGGCAAAGTTATTACTTATGCCTCCGCATGATTGAAGCCTCATGAGAAGAATTATCCGACGCATGATTTAGAATTGGTCGCCATAGTCTTCACATTGAAGATATGGAGACATCACCTATATGGTGAGAAATGTCAGATTTTCACTGATCACAAAAGTTTGAAATACTTGATGACGCAGAAAGAGTTGAACTTAAGACAACGGAGATGGTTAGAGTTGATAAAAGATTATGAGATGATCATTGATTACCATCCGGGGAAGGCGAATGTGGTCGCCGACGCTTTGAGCAGAAAATCCTTATTTGCATTAAGGGCAATGAATTCACGGATGACTTTGTCCGACGATGGTTCTATTCTAGTTGAGTTGAGAGCTAGACCAATATTCCTCCAAGAGATCATTGAAGCTCAAAAAGAGGATAGTGAATTGCAAGTTCAAGAGAGATCGGTGCAAGAACAGATGTTGAGTCAGTCTTGGGATTAGTCCCAATGGAAGTCGATGTTCAAAGACAGAGTTTGTGTACCGAGAAAAGAAGAGCTTATTCAGAAAATTTTGCATGAGGCCCATAATGGATGTTTATACGTACATCCGGGTAGTACCAAGATGTATAATGACTTGAAGCAACGATATTGGTGGTCGAGAATGAAGAAAGATATTTCAGAATTTGTTTCCAAATGCTTGATTTGTCAACAAGTAAAGGCTGAACACCAAGTACCTTCGGGTTTGCTTCAAGCCATTTTAGTTTCGGAGTGGAAATGGGACCGTATTATCATGGATTTTGTAACGGGTTTACCACTATCTCCGAGCAAGAAAGATGCCGTATGGATTGTAGTTGATAGACTCACGAAATCAGCCCATTTTATACCTGTTCGAGTGGATTACTCCCTTGACAAGTTAGCTAACTTGTATGTTTCAGAAATAGTAAGACTTCATGGAGTTCCCTTGTCAATCATATCAGATAGAGATCCGAGATTCACATCCAGGTTTTGGAAGAAGTTACAAGAGGCCTTGGGGACAAAGTTGAACTTTAGTACCGCTTTTGATCCTCAAGCTGATGGTCAATCAGAGAGGTTAATTCAAGTGCTCGAGGATATGCTCAGATGTTGTATTCTTGAATTCCGAGGCAGTTGGGAAAAGTTTCTCCCATTAGTAGAGTTTGCCTACAATAATAGTTTTTAGTCGAGCTTAAAGATGGCGCCTTATGAGGCTTTATATGGGCGTAAGTGTCGAATGCCTCTATATTGGACTGAACTTAAAGAAAACCAAATTCACGGGGTTGATTTGGTTAGAGAAGCTGAAGAGCAAGTGAAAGCCATACGAGAATGTTTAAAAGATGCATCAGACAGACAGAAGTCTTATTTGGACTTAAAGAGAAAAGAGATAGAATATCAAGTCGGGGATAAAGTCTTCTTGAAAGTGTCACCATGGAGAAAAGTTCTCAGATTTGGCCGGAAAGGCAAGTTGAGTCCACGTTTTATTGGACCATATGAGATTACTGAGAAAGTTGGGCCTGTAGCTTACAGATTGGCTTTACCATCAGAGATAGAAAAGATACATGATGTGTTTCATGTGTCAATGTTGAGACGCTATCGATCAGACCCTTCACATGTAATTCCCCAGTCAGAGATAGAAATTCATCCCAACATGACTTATGGTGAAGAAGTAGTCAAGATATTAGCTCGGGAAGTGAAGCAGCTAAGAAAGAAAAGTATTGCCTTAGTGAAAGTATTGTGGCAAAGACATGGAATAGAAGAAGCCACATGGGAACCGTAAGAGAGTATGAGAAACCGAAGATCCAAACCTTTTCTTTGGTAAGATTTTCGAGGACAAAAATCCTAAGGGGAGAATTGTAATGTTCCCGATTTAGGGCTTAGTCGTAATAGTGGTGCGAGACCACGAATTTGAGGTGAATTTATGATTTTTTAAGGTTCATGCCATGTTTGCATGTTAGTGTGAAGGTTTCATGAAGCAATTTTGCTGAATTGAAGTTGAATGGTCAAAAAGGACCAAATGGCAAAAGTTGTAAAATATGAGTTTCTAGAAGCGTTTTGTATGAAATAGCTTTAGAATAGCAATTATAAGTCCTTAAATAGAAATTTTCCCAAATCATAATTTTTGGACAAAAATAGACATGAGTTAGTAATTTGTAAAATTTTAAAGAGAAGGGCATTTTGGTCATTTAGCAAATAAATGATTAAAATGGGAAAAGATGATAAAAATCTTATTCATCTTCTTCCCCCTTGTGCCGAAAATTTGGGAGACTCCATAGCTAGGGTTCTTCAAATTTTTGAAGCTTGCAAGTAAGGCATCTTAGTCCCGTTTTTAATATTCTTTGTATTTTTGAAGTTCTCGTATATTGAATTAGCTATTTTTAGCTATAAAGTGAGCTAAGATGCATGTTCAAAAATCTACCCATGAATGGTATGCTTGTTAAAGGATGTTTTATGGAAGTTTATGAGAGTTTGATGTTAGATAAACATCTTTTTCTAAGTGAATTTCATGAAAAATGAGCATAGGGACTAGTTTGTAAAAGTTTTGAAATTAGTCATACCTATTAGAAATAATGAGAATTGATATTGGCTATAGTGGAGAAAATGAATCAGCTAAGCATGTAGTCTAAGAAAGTTGAATGAAAATTATTTTACGAGCCTTGGGGTAAAAGTGCAAATATGAGAAAGTATAGGAGCAAAATAGTAATTTTGCCCAAGTATGAGTAAAAGGTCAATTTAGTCAATGTGAATATTAAATTATCTATTTATGACTATAGATCAAGAAAAACGAAGCCAGGATCGAAACCGAGGCAAGAACAAGGTCGAGGACTAAATTGCATACCTAGCTACATTTTGTATATTGAGGTAAGTTTGTATGATTTCTAAGCTTTATGATTTATATCATTAAATTGCTTAGTATAATGTACAATGTTATTATGAAAAATGTTTGATGTTATGTTAAACAAAGAAATTAATGAGATCAAGCATGAGAAAGCCCCGATTGATGTTGAATAACTTAGGATACTCGATCTACCACATGAAACAAGAAAATCTGTATAAGACTAAGATGAGGCATGGCATCGGCAAGCAAGCAAGTTATCATGTAAGTCCAAGGCAAGCTTGGCATTGAGTAAGATATCATGTAAGTCCAAGGCAAGCTTGACATTGAGTAAGATATCATGTAAGTCCAAGGCAAGCTTGGCATTGAGTAAGATATCATGTAAGTCCAAGGCAAGCTTGGCATTGAATAAGTTATCATGTAAGTCCAAGGCAAGCTTGGCATTGAACAAGTTATCATGTAAGACCAAGGCAAGCTTGGCATTGAAAAGTTATCAAGAGAAAGAGATCCCATATAAGTCCAAGTTAAGGCATGGCATTGGTGAGAACAAGAAAGCCTTCGTATAAGTCCATGTTAAGTCATGGCCTCGAAATTTAGATGAGATTTAGTATCCTCGGTTATTCATATAAATTCATCGGGCAAACGAGTTAAGCTCCAAAGAGATAACAAGAAAGCTAAGTAAGTAAGGTTATTATCAAGTGAAAAGAATATTATTCATGTTATGAATGATGAATTAGAAATTATGAGTATTATGTTCAAGTATCTTTGATCAATGTGATCTAGTGATACAGTACTTTGTTTGCCTATCAAGTATGAGACTAGTAAGTTTCATGAGTTATGTAAGAATCAAGTATGAGTAAGTAAGCTTTATATAGCTGAATTTATGATGCCATTGTTTATATCAAATGGTCTTTATTAAGTAAGAATGTTGCTATGTGTATTATGCAAACTTACTAAGCTAAATGCTTATGTCTTTCATTCTTTCTTTCCATGTAGTCCCGCCAAGCTAATATTGAGGATCACCGTCATCGGAGCTCAGAGCACACTATCAATCGCTATTTTGATATAGCCAAGTTGTTTTATTAAGTATGGCATGTATAGGTAGCATTACATTTTGAGTAAATGTTTTAAGAAGAGCCAAAGTATAGGCTATTAAGTTTGTTATTCTTTTGTATATGGCTAAGTGATTGGCCAAGTGTGTATGTTTATAATTATCAATGAAACATGTAGTATTATTCATGAATGATGTAGTATTGAGTTGTTGAAAATGAGTATGAATTGGATCTTAATTTCAGGGTGGCAATTGGCTTGGTAAATAGCCTCTAAGTGCCCACACGGTTGGACACACGGGCACGTGTCTAGGCCGTGCGTAGACTGCACCTTAGTCTTATAAGTAAGGATAGACCACGGATTAATCCCACAGCCGTATGTTAAGGTCATGCATGACACACGGTTAGAACATGGGCGTATGCCCGGTCGTGTGAAATAAGTCAGTATATCAAGATGTAGTACACGGTCTAGGTCCACGGGTGTGCCAGGGCCGTGTGGAAATTGGCAGAATACTGAGTTTTTAGGCACGGTCTGAGGACATGGGCGTGTATGCCTATGCACGGGCGTGTCTTATATTACACGGGCGTGTAACCCCTGTTTCAAAGAAAAGTTTTTCGATAAGGTTCTGAAAGTTTACCAGTACGAGTTTAAGGCCTCATAGGCCCATGAAATGTACGAATTGTTTAAGAATGAGAAGTTTTAATTTCGGAACGAAATTTTATAGCCCGTAATGTCATGATTAAGTAAGTTCAAGCATAGTAATGTCTCGTATCCGGTCTGAGCGTCGGACTCGGGTATGGGGTGTTACACCAGATCATGAGTCAGATAATTCTTTTCATGCAGTTTTAACTGCCTCGAGGCGTAAGCGACTACCTTACCCTCTTGCATCAACACACAACCAAGACCATGTAACGACGCGTCACTATAAACCACCAACTCTTTCCCCGATTCTGGTTGAACCAAAACCGGCGCCTTAGTCAACAATGTTTCCAATCTCTCAAAACTCTGTTGACATTTCTCAGTCCATTCAAACTTAAAATCCTTATGTAACAATTTCGTCATCGGGGTAGAAATCATAGAAAACCCCTTCACAAACCGTCTATAGTACCCCGCCAAACCCAAAAAGCTTCTGACTTCCGACACGTTTCTCGACGGTTTCCAATCCATAATAACCGAGATCTTACTCGAGTCGACTCTAATATCATCACCCAGCACAATGTGTCCTAAGAATCCAACCTCTCGGAGCCAAAACTCACTCTTGCTAAATTTAGCATACAACTGCTTGTCTCTTAAGGTTTGTAAGACAATCCTCAGGTGCTCTACATGATCGCCCTCATCCCGAGAATAAATCAGTATGTCGTCAATGAAGACAACCACAAACTTGTCCAAATACGGTCGGAAGACATGGTTCATCAAATCCATAAAAATCGCAGGAGCATTCGTTAAATCGAACGACATGACCAGAAACTCATAATGGTCATACCTCGTCTGAAATGCAGTTTTTAGCACATCGCGCTCCTTAACCCTCAACTGGTAATAGCCAGACCTCAGGTCTATCTTGGAAAATACTGTGGCTCCCTTTAGTTGATCAGATAGATCATCTATCCTTGGTAAAGGATACTTATTTTTCACCGTCACTTTGTTGAGTTGTCTGTAGTCTATGCACAATCTAATCGACCCATCTTTCTTCTTCACAAATAACACCGGAGCACCCCACGGTGAGTAGCTCGGCCTTGCAAAACCCTTATCCGTCAACTCTTGCAATTGAACCTTCATTTCTTTCAACTCTAATGGCGCCATTCTATACGGAGCAATCGAAATTGGTGCCGTCCCCGAAACTAGCTCAATTCCAAACTCTACCTCTCTAACTGGAGGTAATCCGGGTAACTCTTCCGGGAATACATCCACTCACATACCACTAGCACTGTTTCAATCTTTATCTCAGACTCTTGAGTATTCAATACAACAGCGAGATAGGACTCACATCCTTTTCTCAAGTATTTCTCGGCCACTAAGGAAGAAATCATCACCCGGAGACTATCTGATTCACCTGATTCAACCCGAATAACATCTCCATTCTCACATTTCAATTCAATAAATTTACTACAACAGTTCACTAAAACACTATGGGTAGTCAACCAATCCATACCAAGGATCAAGTCAAATTCATCAAACGGCAACAACATAAGGTTTGCTGGGACCCCTAATTGGCAAAGGATAATTTCTACACACCTTGTCCGTTAACACATGTTTACCTAACGGGTTTGATACCTCAACCACAATTTTCGTAGACTTAACGGTCATACTCAAACTAGATGCCAGCCTCATTCAAATATAAGAATGGGTAGACCCTGGATCAATCAAAGCAATAACAAAGGTGTCATGAAGAGAAAAAGTACTCGTTATTACATCTGGGGATGATGCCTCTTCACGAGTGCGAATGGCATACGTCCTCGTAGGTGCCCGACCCTCCGACCTCACAGCAGAGTCTCGTGATGCACCTCTACCACTAGTCCCACCTCCCGGGTTCTTTGGTGGCCTACCCCTTGTAGATACATTGCTGGGTCTTATCTCTTGCTTCCTTTCCTTGTCATCTTTCTCGGGGCAATTTCGGATGAAATGGTCGGGGGAACCACACTTATAACAATTTCGATTGTTTCCCCAACACTCTCCAGTGTGATATCTACCACAACTTGGACACTCTAGTTTGGTCTTCGGATTGCCCACACTTTCCATCGAGGTGACTTGAACTCTCGAGCCCGAACAAGTGTTGCCTTGGTCTCGATGTGAATATCTAACTGATGCAGTCGTCTGAGGATTCGATTCCTTGGATCTTTTCGACTGAGTTTGATATGACTTGCCCATTGGCCATTTTCATGCATCTCGGGCCTCACTCACAGCCCTCCTCCTTTCCTTACTCAGTTCTTCGGCCTTACTTGCCCTATCAACCAACACTACAAACTCTTTTAACTCCAAAATGCCAACTAGAAGTTTAATATCCTCATTTAGCCCATCTTCGAAGCTCTTGCACAAAATAGTTTCCGTTGACACACATTCTTGCGCGTACTTGCTAAGCCTAACAAATTCGCGCTCATATTCAGCTATAGTTATTCTTCCTTGCTTTAACCCAATGAATTCCTTCCATCTTTGATCAGTAAATCGCTGACTTATATACTTTTTTCGGAACTCTTCTAGAAATAAGTCCCACGTCACCCTCTCCTTTGGAACCACTAATGTTAACGTTTTCCACCAGTGGTATACCGAGTCCCTCAGCAAAGAAACGACGCACTTTAAGCTCTCCTCAGGTGTACAGGAGAGTTCATCAAATACTCTCATTGAGATCTCAAGCCAGAACTCTGCCCTCTCAGGGTCATCATCTACTTTAGCTCTAAACTCCTCAGCCCCTTGCTTCCGAATCTTATCTACCCGGGGCTTCGTTACTCTCACTACTTCTATACCTGGAGGAGCCATTGGAACTGGGTGAGGTATAGGAGGAGGTGGAGGAGGTTGAGCATTAGGGTTTGCTCGAACATACTCCGAGTATAAATTACTCATCATCTGGAGAAAGGCTTCCCGAGCCTCTTCTCCTTGACCCCTAATCTCATGTCCACTCTGAACAGGCGCGGTCTCTTGCGCGAGAGCCGGTGCATTACTAGCTCTATCATCAGCAGTCGATTGATCGGGATCCATATACTATATAACATAAAGTTTAGAATCATCAAAAGCCACCACACTATCATTATACGCTTATGGCATGTATAGCTAGACTCTTACACCCACACAGTAGTCCGAGAATCGACAAAACCATAGCTCTGATACCACTAAATGTAACACCCCTTACCCGTATTCTATGCTAGAACCGAGCTCAAGGCATTACCGGCTTAATCCACTTGATCACACTGCTTTAGTCACAACTTGACTACTCTCTATGGTCACCACAACGAACTCATTAAGGACTCACAAGGCCTTAAACATACATTCGAGAGTTTCGAGACCCTACCAGAAATCTTTGCGATCTTAAAATTTCTTTCACCTAAATAAGGGCCACACACCCATGTGAAATAGGAAACGCCCGTGGGAGCAGGTCGTGTGGTCACACACGCCAATGTCCCCACCCCGTGTATAAAAACTTGGGTATTCTACTTGTATTACATGGCCTAAGAACACGCTCGTGTTCTCCACCCGTGGTGAACACTGACCATCTTACACGGCCTAGGCAGATGCCCATGTGGCTAGCCCGTGGTGACACTGACTTACCACCTTAACATGCAGGGGACACACGGCTAAGTCACACACCCATGTGGCTTGCCCGTGTGTCACACACGGCCTAGACACACGCCCGTGTGTCTACTCGAGTGGACAAGAACAAGGCTATTTGCCAAACTCTTTTCACCTCTCTAGTTCACACAACATGTATCTATTCGACACATCATCAAACAATTCATGTTTTGCAATATAAACTCTCATGGATAACTACATCTTTTCATATAACAAGATAAACCATTAACCATGGCATTATACAAAATAGATTATCCATCAAAAGGGCCAACACATCCTTGGCCAATACAACAACATAAACTAACTTGTCTAGCCTCTATACATGCCATATACAAAAGCACTAAATCTAAATATACTAAGTGAGTCGATAGTGTGGGCAATCTTCCAAATTATCTCACAGATCTCGTCCCGACTCTTTAGCTCTATAAGACAAGGGAAAAGAAAGGGGAGTAAGCTTTAAGCTTAGTAAATTTACATATAAACAATTTACATCATAGCATGAGCTAAACAACAATTAGCATTATACTAAAAAAGACAATTCACATCCACCACTATGCTTACTCACTCTATCCCTTACCATATTTCAACCACATCACAAGCTTAATTCTTAAATTTATTCATTTGCATACCAGCACTCAACACCACAATTTCTCAACCACACAGCTAAATCACTCGTTGGTTTCGCACTTAGCCCACCACAATCAAATAGTAGGGTAGTATCACACTTAGCCTACCAAATAGGGTAATTATAGTGGTTTCGCACATAGCCCACTAAATAATACACTTAACGAAAGCATTGCACACAACCCATCGTAGTTAAGTATTAAGGTGGTATCGCACTTAGCCTACTGTCAAGTATTATCACTACACATTCACAGATCTATTTCATAATTCATACATCAATTACTCAATAACTACTACATTCAATCCACTTGAACCGTATAGGTTCTCAATCATGCTATATACTAGTTAGCATCAAAAATGAATATGTATAAATGCATTATTTACACATAAACTTACCTCGGTATTCAAAATGTATGAAGATGTGTAATTTAGTCCACGACTTTGTTCTTGCCTCGATTTCGATCCGGGCTTCATCTTTCTTGATTTATATTGATAAATCAACTCATTTAATACACACATTGACTAAATTGACTCAAAACTCATACTTTGGCAAAATTACCATTTCTCCCCTAAACTTCCTCATATTTACACTTTTGCCCCAAGGCTCGTAAAGTGATTTTCATTCAACTTTCTAGAATGTCATGCTTAGCTGACTCATACTCTCAACTATAGCAACCTTCAATTCTCACTAAATCACTCATGTATGACCATTTTCAAGACTTTTACAAACTAGTCCTTACATGCGTTTCTCATGGAATTCACTTAGTAAAAGATGTTTATTCTACATCCAACTCTCATAATCTTCCATAAAACATCAAAATATATGCATGTCATACATGGGTATATTTTTGAACATGAATCCTAGCTCAACATATAGCTTAAAATAGCTAACTCATGTTACGAGGACTTCAAAAATACAAAGAATATAAAAAACGGGACTAGGTTGCACTTACTAGCAAGTTTGAAAAATTTGAAGAACCCTAGCTATGGATTCTTGAAAATTTCGGCCAAGGGAAGAAGATGAGCATCAAATTTTGACTATTTCATCTTTTTAATCATTTATTTGACAAAGAACCAAAATTCCCTTTTTACCATACTTTCAAATTTTACCCACTCATGCTCATTTTTGTCCAAAAATTAAAAATTGTGCAAATTGCTATTTAAGGACCTCTAATTAATAACCCAAAGCTATTTTATACTAAAAGCTTCTAGAATCTCATATTTTGCAACTTTTGCAATTTAGTCCTATTGGACAATTCAATCACAATTAGCAAAATTACTTCATGAAACTTTCATACTTTCATGCAAACATATCATAAACCTTAAAAATCATGTTTCTACTTCGGATTTATGGTCTCGCACCACTACTCTGACTAGGCCCTAAATAGGGATGTTACAGGTGAGGGGTGTTACATTTATTGGTATCGGAGCTACAGTTTAGTCGATTATAGGACTAACGTAACGTATGTGTGAGTCTAGCTATACATGCCATATATAACCTGTGATAGTGTGATGACTCCTGACAATTTAAACTGTGTTTTCGTATAGCAAATGGATGCCAATCGAGCTATAGCTGATGATGTTGAGAGTAATGCGCCAGCTCCCGCTCAAGGGACAGCACCGTCTGAATTTAGAAACGTATTGAGTAGTCGCGGAGGAGAGGCTAAAGAAGCCTTTTTGCAAATGATGAACGAGTGGTTTATGGAATTTGTTCAAAAAAATCTGGCTGCTCAACAACCTCCACCCCCACCAAATCCCCAACCGGTTCCCATAGCCCCTCAAGGTATGGAAATTCTACGAGTAAATAAGCCACCAGTTGATAAAATCCGTAAATATGGGGCTGAAGAGTTCAGAGCTACCGTTGATGATGATTCTGAGAGAGCTGAATTTTGGCTTGAAAACACTATTCGGGTATTTGATGAACTTCCGTGCTCGCCAGCTGAGTGTTTAAAGTGTGCTATTTCATTATTGAGAGATATAGCGTTTCAGTGGTGGAATACTTTAGTGTCTGTGGTGCCGAGAGAAAGAGTTACTTGGGAATTCTTCCAGTCTGAGTTCCGGAAGAAATATATAAGTCAGTGGTTTCTTGATCAAAAGCATAAAGAGTTTCTAGAATTGAAACAGGGCCGAATGACTGTAACTCAGTACGAAAGAGAATTCGTAAGATTGAGTAAGTATGCTCGGGAGTATGTTTCTACTGAAGAAATCATGTGTAAATGGTTCGTTGATGGATTGAATAAGGATATTAAACTTCTAGTAGGAATTCTAGAATTGAAAGAATTTGTTGTCCTGGTTGATAGAGCTTGCAAAGCCGATGAGCTTAGTAAAGAAAAGAGAAAACCAGATTCAGAGGCTAGAGACTCGAGAAAAATATCGATGAATAAGCCATATCAATCTTCGTCAAAGAAATTCAGAGATTCGTACACTCGTCTAAATGCTTCAATCGGGTTTTCGAACAGAGATCATGGAAAACAATACTCAAGTCCTAAAACTCAAGCTACATCGGTATCGAGTGTTGACAGTGTGAGAAATTGTAGACCTGAATGTCAGCAATGCGGAAGACGACATCCTGGTGAATGTAGAATGAATAACCGGGCTTGTTTCAAATGTGGTTCACAAGATAATTTCATACGTGATTGCCCAGAGTTAGTTGAGAAAGATAGGATTCAAAATGCAAGACCGAGTAATACAGTAAATAGAGGGAGATCACCGAGAAATATGGGAAATCTAACCAGTAGTAGAGGCATGACAAAAGATTCGATTAAGGAATCTGAGGCCAGAGCACCTGCTAGAGCTTACCCTATTCGGGCTCACGAAGATGCGTTATCACCAGATGTTATCACTGGTACATTTTCTCTTTACGACACTAATGTTATTGCATTGATTGATCCTAGATCGACTCATTCGTATGTTTGTTAGAATTTAGTGTCTAGTAAGAAATTTCCTATTGAATCTACTGAGTTTGTGATTAAAGTATCGAACCCCTTAGGCAAGTATGTTTTAGTTGATAAAGTTTGCAAGAACTGTCCTTTAATGACTCGGGGTTACTATTTTTCAGCTGATTTAATGCTTTTTCCATTTGATGAGTTCGATGCAATTCTGGGTATGGATTGGTTGACTCTTCATGATGCTATTGTGAATTGTATACGAAAGACTATTGAATTGAAATGTCAGAACAATGAAATTCTTCGAATTGAATCAAATGAGTCGAGTGAATTGCCGGTTGTAATTTCGTCTATGTCAGCTCAGAGATGTGTGAAAAATGGTTGTGAATCTTATCTTGCTTAAATTTTAGATACAAAAGTGTCAGAATCTAAGATTAAATTAGTGCCAATCGTTTGTGAGTATCCAGATGTGTTTCTAGAAGAATTATCGGGGTTACCACCGATCAGAGAAGTTGAATTTGCTATTGAGTTAGTACCGGGAACTTCACCAATATCTATAGCTTTGTACGAAATGGCTCCGACAGAATTGAAAGAATTGAAATCCCAGTTGCAAGAATTAACGGATAGAGGTTTTGCACGACCTAGTTTTTCCACCTGGGGTGCACCAGTGTTATTCGTAATGAAGAACGACGGATCTATGAGAATGTGTATTGACTATCGTTAGCTTAACAAGGTTACAATAAAGAATAAGTATCCATTGCTAAGAATAGATGTTTTATTTGATCAGTTGAAAGGTGCAACAGTGTTTTCAAAGATTGATATATGGTCTAGTTATTATCAGTTGCGAGTTAAAGATTCAGATGTGCCGAAAACTGCGTTCAGAACGAGGTACGGGCATTATGAATATCTTGTTATGTCTTTCGAATTGACTAATGCTCCTGTAGTCTTTATGGATTTGATGAATCAGATTTTTAGACCGTATTTAGACAGATTCGTTGTTGTGTTCATTGACGACATTCTGATCTATTCACGAGATGAATCTGAACATGCCGAGCATTTGAGAATTGTGCTACAAACTTTGAGAGATAAGCAACTGTTCGCTAAATTCAGCAAATGTGAATTCTGGCTCTGAGAAGTCGGATTTTTGGGATATATTGTTTTAGCTGAAGGCATAGGAGCTGACCCGAGCAAGATTTCTGCAGTTGTTGACTGGAAACCACCGAGAAATGTATCCGAAGTTAGAAGTTTTCTAAGGTTAGCTGGCTACTACCGATGTTTTGTTAAAGGATTTTCAATGATTGTTACACCGATGACCAGATTGCTATAGAAAGATGTGAAGTTTGAATGGTCTGAGAAATGTCAACAGAGTTTTGATCAATTGAAAGCATTGTTAACTGAGGCACCAGTTTTAGTTCAACCTGAGTCGGGTAAAGAGTTTGTGATATACAGCGACGCGTCATTGAATGGTTTGGGTTGTGTTTTGATGCAAGAAAGAAAAGTTATAGCTTATGCCTCTAGACAGTTAAAGTCACATGAAAAGAATTATCCGACGCATGATTTAGAATTGGCCGCTATTATTTTTGCGTTGAAAATTTGGCGACATCATTTGTACGGTGAAAAGTGTCATATCTTTACTGATCATAAGAGCTTGAAGTATATAATGACCGGCAGAAGCCTTCTGCCAGGGCTTTTGTCGGGCGGTTAGCTAGGCCAAGGAGCCAAGCCGAAAAGGTCAGATTTGTGGGAAACCCTCAAGGGATAGCCAGTTGATCCATCTCAAGAAGCCGGAATTCTACTCAAGACGGAGGATCTCCTCTTCAATTCCTTCAGGGGGTTTTAGGGATTTCTTAAGTTTTGTTTTATCTTTTCTTCTGAGATGTTTTTCTTTATTATAATGAACTAAACCCCTCAGATACCTGAGGGGGATGAAACCTAGATGAATCTTGTTATTGTTTTCTGAACTATATAATAAATACTTGATTTGTTCTTAATTATGTGTGCTTAATTCTTGTGTTGATATTTCGCAGATATTAATTCAAGTATGATGTGCTTAGGTGGTGGAGCAAAAGTCCCTGCCTATTCATAGATCTAGCATAATTACAGCGGAGTTGTTCGCGCGCCTAGAGATAGGGTGACGAAGCGTTGCCGGATTAGGGTGAAACCTAATATGGGAATCCATAGATCGAGTTAATGCGATTCTAGGGGTTTAAATTAGAAAGAGATTTCAATTAATCAACCTAGGGTTAGTCGTTATTCGCTTCGAGAGAGGGTCTAATATACATTAGGGAATCCTACGGATCAAGTAAAGTGAATAAATCGTCTGGTTCAGTGTTAGATAACAAGTGAAGTCTAGGTGGATTCTTCCTAAGGGTATCGTTTTAATAAACTGAGTTTTTTCCAAGTATTTCCCCAATTCATTCTTTTTGTCTTTGCGTCTTTAGCTTAGTAATTAGTTAATTTAGATTAATAAACAACTTCACTTATTTTAGGCTAAATAATAGAAAGAAAGTTAGTATTAGTACTTTTAGTTCCTTTGGGTTCGACAATCCGGTCTTGCCTAAGCTATACTACTGTTCGATAGGTGCACTTGCCTCAATCGTTTTCATAGTTAGTTTCTAGGTTCGATCATTCTCATTATAATTTTTAAAACTCTGACTTCACAGCGATCACCTATACATGCCATATACCACATATATATATACACATCTTTCCAAAAGTACCAAAATAGATAGCCGATAGTGTGATTGAGTCACTGACGATCCCCGGAGCCGAGCTAGCTTTAAAGACACTGTAAAACAGAGAAACACTTCACACAGTAAGCTTTAGAGCTTAGTAAGTTCGTAATATAATACATTTAATACAATAATACAATTACGATATACAAAGTTAACCCATCACATAGATCAACTCACAATATGTACCATATCATCCATAGCTAATATAATCATTCAACAATTTATAAATCCATTTAAAATTTCATCAACCACATAGGTTCAATACGTACCTTGGCGAACACTTAGTTAATCACCATTCATGCTACTCAATGCTCAATACATCATTTCGATCAACCTTTGTTGTTCATTCGATTTATTCGCACACTTAGTGCCAAATTCATAGCCGAAGCTTAAATATCATCGCACACTTAGTGCTTTTACTTTAAACCGATTCTAACTCGGTATCGCACACACAGTGCCAATCAGTAAAGCCGAAGCTTCTATTATTTCGCGCACACAGTTCTAATCACCTCTGTCTTAATTTCAATTACGCACACTCAGTGCCACCTTTTCTCAATTTTACATATAACATTTCTAATCCAATAATCACATAATTATTTATTTCATAGCACTTTAACATAAACTTAATAACATGTATTATATCCGAACTTACCTCAGACGTCGATATACCGAGACTAGCCGATCAATCGAGTACTTTGTCTTTGCCTCGATCTCGATCTGAATCTCTCTTTTCTCAGTCTATACATATTCAAATTTAGCTCATTCAATCACCAATTCATTCAATTTAGTCCACACACACATATTTAGGGCATTTTACAAAATAGCCCTCACATTTTTACATTTTGACACTTTAGTCCCTAATTCATCAAATCACAAAATACATAAAATCTCCATTCACATATGCTTAGTCGAATTTTCCCTATGCTCATACAAGCCCATATATTTCATTTATTTCACATTTTAGTCCTTCAAAATGTTATTTTCACAATTTAGTCCAAATTGCTCAATTTCACCGAATATTCAAAGACAAAACATGTTAATCTTTCACCTATCTTTCATATTTCATCATCAACTATCACAAAGCTTAAGCATTCATCAATGGCATATCTCAAAATCTTCATCAAATTCAAAAATTAAAGCATGGGCTAGCTAGAACACTAAGCAACGATCACAAAAACGTAGACATACCTCAATCAAGAATAACAATGGTCGAATGTTTCAAGCCCTAGTTCTTTCTTTTTCTTCTTCAAATTCGGTGGAAAGATGAACAAAATGGCTTACATTTTGTTTTGTTTTAATTATATTAACATTAATACAAATTTTACCATTTTACCCTTAGTTTAAAACATTATAATTTCATTCATTTAATGGCCATTTATGTCCATCTCCACTACCAAAGGGCTAATTACCACATAAGGACTTCTCATTTAAAAAGCCATGCCAAATAGACACTTCAACAATCAACACACAGCTTTTACATTTTATGCAATTAAGTCCTTTTTGCTAATTAAGCACACAATTGATAAAATTTTCACACATGCTCAATCACATATTATAAACACCAAAAATAATATTAAAATAATTTTTTGACCTCGAATTTGTGGTCCCAAAATAACTGTTCCGACTAGGGTCTAAACCAAGTTGTTACAACTCTCCCCCCCTTAGGGATTTTCGTCCCTGAAAATCTTACCAGTGAATAGGTTTGGATATTGCTCTCTCATAACATTTTCAGGGTCCCACGTAGCCTCTTCAACTCCGTGTTTAAGCCACAACACTTTCACTAGGGAAATTCTTTTGTTTCTTAACTCTTTAGTCTCTCGTGCCAAAATTCGAATCGGTTTTTCACTATACGACAAATCTGACTGGATCTCAACCTCAGTAGGAGCAATTACATGCGATGGATCAGATCTATATCGTTGAAGCATCGATATGTGAAATATATTATGAATATTTTCCAATTCAGGTGGCAACATCAATCTATAAGCAACCGGCCCAATTCGTTTAATGATCTCATACGGTCCGATGAACCTCGGACTCAGTTTGCCTTTTCGGCCAAATCGAAGTATTTTCTTCCACGGAGACTCTTTCAAAAACACTTTGTCACCAACCTCAAATTCAATATATTTTCGTTTCAAATCTGCATAAGACTTCTGATGATCTGACGCTGCTTTCAAACTGTCACGAATCACTTTTACTTTCTGTTCAGTCTCTTTTATTAAATCAACCCCGTGGATCTTATTCTCACTCAGCTCAGTCCAATACAATGGTGTTCGGCATTTACGACCATAAAGAGCCTCATATGGTGTCATTTTAATACTAGATTGGAAACTGTTATTGTACACAAACTCAATCAACGGTAAATGCTTTTCCCACGTACTTTCAAATTCAAGAATACAGCATCTCAACATATCTTCAAGAATTTGAATGATCAGCTCGGATTGTCCATCCGTTTGCGGATGAAATGCAGTACTGAAATGTAGCTTTGTGCCTAAAGCCTCTTGCAATTTCTTCCAAAACCGCGAGGTAAATCTAGGATTTCTGTCAGATATAATAGATAGTGGCACTCCGTGCAATCTTACAATCTCAGTAATATACAATTCGGCTAAGTTGTCAAGTGAATAATCTGTTCTCACCAGAACAAAATGAGCTGATTTCGTCAATCTGTCAACTGTCACCCAGACTGCATCTTTCTTACTCGAAGATTTAGGTAATCCTGGCAAAAGTCCATTGTGATTCTCTCCCATTTCCACTCAGGAATCATAATCGGTTGTAATAAACTGGATGGAACTTGATGTTCAGCTTTAATTTGTTGAAAAACTAAACATCTCGAAACAAACTCTGAGATATCCCGTTTCATACCATGCCACCAATAGAACTGTTTCAAGTCATTATACATTTTTGTACTCCCAGGGTGAACAGCCAAACGACTATTGTGAGCTTCATTTAAAATCATCTGAATCAACTCTGAGTTCCTCGGAACAAAAATCCGATCTCTAAATCTCAAACAATCATCGTTATCAACTCAAAATTCTGAATCAGAATTCAAATCACATTGAGTTCGTTTTGCTATCATCTCATCATCATTTTTTTTAGCATCATAAATCTGACGTATAAACATCGGCCTCACTTTCAACTCAGCCAAAACTGAACCATCATCACATAGATCTATCTGAGTATTCATTGCTCGCAAAGCACATATAGACTTTCGGCTCAAAGCATCAGCAACTACATTAGCCTTACCCGGATGATAATCAATCACATGCTCGTAGTCTTTCAATAATTCTAACCATCTTCTCTGTCGCAAATTCAATTCTTTCTAAGTCATCAAATATTTCAAGCTCTTGTGATCCGTATAAATATTACATTTCTCACCAAATAGGTAATGACGCCAAATCTTTAATGCAAATATAATCGCGGCTAATTCAAGATCGTGTGTCAGGTAATTCTTTTCATGCAGCTTTAACTGCCTCGAAGCATAAGCGATGACTTTGCCTTCTTGCATCAACACACAGCCCAAACCATTCAACGATGCATCACTGTAAACTATGAATTCTTTACCCGATTAAGGTTGAACTAACACGGGTGCTTCCGTCAACAATGCTTTCAACTGTTCAAAACTCTGCTGGCACATTTCTGACCACTCAAATTTAATATCTTTCTGTAGCAACTTCGTCAATGGAGTCACAATCATCGAGAAGCCTTTCACAAATTGCCTATAATATCCCGCTAGTCCCAAAAAACTACGGACTTCAGACACATTTTTCGGAGGCTTCCACTCTAAAATAGTTGAAATCTTACTCGGATCAACTCGTATTCCCGTAGCTGATACAATATGCCCCAGAAAACCAACCTCACGTAATCAAAACTCGCATTTGTTGAATTTTGCATACAATTGCTTCTCACGCAAAGTCTGTAATACGATTCTCAAATGCTCAGCATGTTGCATTTCATCACATGAATAAATCAGAATGTCATTAATAAACACCACAACAAAACGATCCAAACACGGTCTAAATATCTGATTCATCAAATCCATAAACACTGCAGGAGCATTCGTTAGTCCAAAAGGCATAACTAAGAATTCATAATGTTCGTACCTCGTTCTGAAAGCAGTCTTCGGTACATCTGATTCTTTAACCCTCAACTGATAGTAGCCCGACCTCAAATCTATCTTAGAAAATACTGTAGCTCCTTTCAGTTGATCAAACAAATCATCAATACGTGGCAAAGGATATTTATTCTTTATCGTCACTTTATTCAACTGTCGGTAATCAATACACATCCTCATAGTACCATCTTTCGTTTTCACGAACAACACAGGAGCACCCAAGGGCGAGAAACTCGGTCGTGCAAATCCTCTATCTGTCAACTCTTGCAACTGAGACTTTAACTCTTTCAATTCTGTTGGTGCCATTCTATACGGAGCTATTGAGATAGGAGTCGTTCCCGGCAATAGATCAATACCAAATTCAACTTTCCGTATCGGAGGTAATCCCGGTAATTCTTCAAGAAACACATCAAGGAATTCACAAACCATAGGTACAGATTCAACTATCATTTCTGTCACTTTTGTATCAATCACATATGCAAGATAAGCTTCGCAACCCTTTTTCATATAGTTCAAAGCTTTCATCGAAGATATAATAGCCGGCAACCCATTCAAATCACTAGATTCAATTCGAACTATCTCACCATTCTGACTTTTCAAATCAATACTCTTCCGTTTACAATTCACAATAGCATTATGCAAAGTGAGCCAATCCATACCCAGAATGATATTAAATTCATCAAAAGGTAGAAACATCAAATTAGCCAAAAAGTAGATATCCCGAAACATTAACGAGCAGTTCTTGCACACTTTATCAACCAAAACACACTTGCCTAAGGGATTCGATACTCTAATCACGAATTCAGTAGACTCAACAGGTAGAGTCTTACTTGATACTAGATTCAAACATACATATGAATGAGTAGATCCTGGATCTATCAATGCAATCACATCAGTATCAAATAGAGTAAAAGTACCAGTAATGACATCTAGAGATGATGCTTCTTCTCGTGCGCGAATAGCATAGGCTCGGGCAGGTGCTCTCGCCTCGGATCTTACAGCTGTATCCGTAGTCCCTCTTTGACTTCCACTCACATTTCCGGTGTTTCTGGGTGGTCTACCCCTAGCCGTCGTATTACTTGGTCTCACACTCTGAACATTTTCTTTCTCAGCTAACTCTGGGCAGTCTCGAATGAAATGATCTCGTGATCCACACTTATAACAAGTTCAATTATTGTACTTGCCTCAGCATTCTCCAACATGTCGTCTTCCACACTATCTACACTCAGGCTTATTGCTTTTGACACTTCCAACACTTGATTCAGTCGGAATTTGAGTTCTTGGACCAACACTTTGTTTCACACGATCTCTACCTGAATGTCCAAACGAAGCATTTGAACGATTACTTGCATCTTTAAATCTCTTCGTCGAAGGTTGAGATGACTTACTCATCAATCTTTTTCTTTCATCTCTAGCCTCAGAATCTGTTTTCTTCTTTCCTTTGCTAAGCTCATCGGCTTTGCAGGCTCTTTCAACTAACACAACAAATTCATTCAAGTCAAGTATTCCAACCAGTAATTTAATGTATTCATTTAGCCCTTCAATGAAACATTTACACATAGTAGCTTCGATTGAAACACATTCCCGTGCATACTGACTCAATCTCACAAACTACCGTTCATACTCAGTAACAGACATGCGGCCTTGTTTCAGCTCTAGAAACTCTTTATGTTTCTTACCTATGAAACGTTGACTGATATACTTCTTTCAAAATTCAGCTTGAAAGAAATCCCAAGTGATTCTCTCTCTCAGAACCACTGATATCAACGTTTTCCACCAATTATATATCGTATCTCTCAATAAGGAAACTGCACATTTAATGCATTCATCAGGAGTCAATGACATCTCATCAAAATGGTATTCTCGAGCCAGAACTCAGCTTGTTCAGCATCATCATCAACTGTGGCTCTAAACTCTTCGGCCCCATACTTTCAGATTTTATCTACAGAAGACTTATTCAATCGAATCGGATCTGCAACTTGTGGCACAACAGGTATTTGTGGGGGTTGAGGTTGTGGAGTAGCCAGATTCGTTCGAACGAACTCCGAAGACCATTCACTCATCATTCGGAAGAAGGCTTGCTTAGCCTTTCCCTCTTGGCTACTAGCAATCGGCCTAGACTTGGCCGGCGCTATCCATTGAGCGGGAGCAGGCTCATTGCTCTCTACATCATTAGTAACTGCTCGATCGGGATCAATTTGCTATATGAAAACATATTTTTAACTGTCAGGATTCATCACACTATCGCAATTATATATATGGCATGTATAGCTAGACTCACGCGTGCTACGTTACTCCTAGAATCGACTAAACCGTAGCTCTAAAACTAATAAAATGTAACACCCCTAACCCATAACAGTCGCCGGACTAGGGTTAAGAGGCGTTCCTACTCATTTTCGAACATTCCATATCATTTTCAACTCAAAGTCAATCAAACAAAATAATTCACGATCATATAGTCCCTTCAATAGGTCAATGAGACCTTAAACATGTGTTAGAAATGGGTCGGGACTAAACCGAACACATACGAAAATTTATGAAATTTAAACATTTTTCTAAGTTACAGAGGTTACACGCCCATTTGGGTAGGCCGTGTGCCTCACATGGCCTCGGACACGCCCATGCGTCCAAGCCATGGCAAAATAGGACATACATACTGACTTGTTCACATGGCCTGAGACATGCCCGTGTGCCTCACCCGTGGTCGACACTGACTTGCACCACACGGCCAGCCACACGCCCGTGTGTCCAGCTCGTGGTCGAGTCTAACTTGTATCAATTCACCAACCTGAATGTCACGGTCGAGCCACACGCCCGTGTACTCAACCGTGTGGGTAATTATAGCCCATTTTCAAGGCCAAATTACCATCCACACTTTGAGATCACCTATAAGCATCAAACCAATACCAAATCAAACCTCAAATGCAGCCAAAACATACCAATACAAGCACCAATTTATCATTTACTATACCATCTATAATCATACTCAATTCCATCTCAAATAATTTCATCCACAATACCAAATTTCACATCCCAAATCATATAGGTCAAGCATCATATAAACCTTACCACATTTCACATTTAAACCACAATTTTCATCAATCATCTAAGCATGGAACATACCATATTCATCATTCACCTAACCCACACATAAACACACTAACATCATTCAACTTTTAAGCTTAAACTATATCTCAGGGCAAGATTTAAACATCTCAAAACATGCCACATTCAATAGCCTATACATGCCATATACCACATATATATATACACATCTTTCCAAAAGTACCAAAATAGATAGCCGATAGTGTGATTGAGTCATTGACGATCCTCGGATCCGAGCTAGCTTTAAAGACACTTTAAAACAGAGAAACACTTCACACAGTAAGCTTTAGAGCTTAGTAAGTTCGTAATATAATACATTTAATACAATAATACAATTACGATATACAAAGTTAACCCATCACATAGATCAACTCACAATATGTACCATATCATCCATAGCTAATATACTCATTCAACCATTTATAAATCCATTTACAATTTCATCAACCACATAGGTTCAATACGTACCTTGGCCAACACTTAGTTAATCACCATTCATGCTACTCAATGCTCAATACATCATTTCGATCAACCTTTGTTGTTCATTCGATTTATTCGCACACTTAGTGCCAAATTCATAGCCGAAGCTTAAATATCATTGCACACTTAGTGCCTTTACTTTAAACCGATTCTAACTCGGTATCGCACACACAGTGCCAATCAGTAAAGCCGAAGCTTCTATTATTTCGCACACACAGTGCTAATCACCTCTGTCTTAATTTCAATTACGCACACTTAGTGCCACCTTTTCTCAATTTTACATATAACATTTCTAATCCAATAATCACATAGTTATTCATTTCATAGCACTTTAACATAAACTTAATAACATGTATTATATCCGAACTTACCTCGGACGTCGATATACCGAGACTAACCGATCAATCGAGTACTTTGTCTTTGCCTCGATCTCGATCCGAATCTCTCCTTTCTCGGTCTATACATATTCAAATTTAGCTCATTCAATCACCAATTCATTCAATTTAGTCCACACACACATATTTAGGGCATTTTACAAAATAGCCCTCACATTTTCACATTTCGACACTTTAGTCCCTAATTCATCAAATCACAAAATACATAAAATCTCCATTCACATATGCTTAGCCGAATTTTCCCTATGCTCATACAAGCCCATATATTTCATTTATTTCACATTTTAGTCCTTCAAAATGTTATTTTCACAATTTAGTCCAAATTACTCAATTTCACCAAATATTCAAAGACAAAACATGTTAATCTTTCACCTATCTTTCATATTTCATCATCAACTATTACAAAGCTTAAGCATTCATCAATGGCATATCTCAAAATCTTCATCAAATTCAAAAATTAAAGTATGGGCTAGCTAGAACACTAAGCAACGATCACAAAAATAAAGAAATCATTAAAAACCGAGCTCAAAACATACATCAATCAAGAATAACAATGGCCGAATGTTTCAAGCCCTAGTTCTTTCTTTTTCTTCTTCAAATTCGGTGGAAAGATGAACAAAATGGCTTACATTTTGTTTTGTTTTAATTATATTAACATTCATACAAATTTTACCATTTTACCCTTAGTTTAAAACATTATAATTTCATTCATTTAATGGTCATTTATGTCCATCTCCACTACCAAAGGGCTAATTACCACATAAGGACTTCTCATTTAAAAAGCCATGCCAAATAGAAACTTCAACAATCAACACACAACTTTTACATTTTATGCGATTAAGTCCTTTTTGCTAATTAAGCAGACAATCGATAAAATTTTCACACAGAACTTTCACACATGCTCAATCACATATTATAAACACCAAAAATAATATTAAAATATTTTTTCGACCTCAGATTTGTGGTCCTGAAATCACTGTTCCAACTATGGTCTAAACTGGGCTATTACATTCAGGACCAGCACCCGAAACATGGTAACCTTAATGACATGTCATTTGTATCCTATATATTCCTAAGGTTCAAACGAGGCTCGATAGTCATCGAAACATCATTATATTTTTTTTCGAATCATGATATGATAATATATCGTAATAGCATTTAATCAAACACATTAAAAATGCTATTTAAATGTACGAACTTACCTCGATCACAAACGAAGAAATATGATCAACTAGTCTGACACTTTTTCTTTCCCTCGATCTAAATCCGTACGATCCTTAACTTGATCTAAATAATCAAATTCAATTCATTCAATAATCATTCTATTCAATTCAAACCAAAAATCATATTTTTTCAAAATTACACTTTTCCCCTAATGCTTTGATTTCTTTACAATTTAGTCCTTAAAATCGTAAATTAAAATTCATGCAATCTCATCCCTACCCAAGCTAGCCGAATTTCATATACAGCCATAGCAACTCATACATTTCACTATTTCTCAATTTCACCACATATTTTACACATTTTTCAAATAAATCCTTATTTGACATTTTCAAGAAAATTTACTTTACAAAAGTTGTTTATCTAACAACAAAGTTTCATTTTCTTCCATCAAACATAAAAAACAATATGAACTCATTCTTGGAAAAAATCTAATCTTTTAACATTTTTGCAAATTAGTCCCTGGGCTAGCTAGATTAAGCTACAACGACTCCAAAAACCTAGAAATCATTAAAAATGGGATTAAAAATACTCACATGCAAGCTAGGAAAGATAGCTGAATGCTTAAGCTTCTTCAATGGCTTTTCTTAGGTTAATTTTTGGTGGTAGATGAGAATAGGAAGATGATACATTGATTTTTCTTTAGTTTAATTTACCTTATTTACTAAATTACGCATTTAACCTTTTAATTAACCTTTGAAAACACATATCTCATGTCCATAAAAGTCCACTCATAATATCAATGGTTTAATTACAACATAAACCCTCTAACCATTTAATATCGTAGCAATTAGATCCCTTTAGCTTATAGAACTCAAGTTTTGCACCTTTTGTAATTTAGTCCTTTTTACTAAATTAAGCATGCAAACGATAAAATTTCTTAACGAAATTTTTATACGATAATACTAACATGCTGTAGACATCAAAATAATAATAAAATAAATATTCTCACATCGAATTTGTGGTCCCAAAACCACTGTTCCGGTTTCACTGAAAACAGGCTGTTACAACTCTCCCCCTAAAGAAATTTTCGTCCCTGAAAATCTTACTAGTAAAGAGGTTCAGATATTGTTTTCTCATAGCTTCTTCCGGTTCCCAGGTGGCCTCCTCTATACCGTGTTGTTGCCAAAGAAATTTCACTAAAGCAATGCTTTTATTTCTCAATTCTTTAACCTCTCAAGCTAAAATTCTGATCGGTTCTTCGTTGTACGACATATTAGGCTGAATCTCAACATCCACTGGTGAGATAACATGCAAAAGGTCTGATCGGTACCATCGTAACATAGATACGTGAAACACATTATGAATCTTTCCTAACTACGATGGCAAATCTAAACAATACGCTACTGATCCGATTCTTTCAATAATCACATATAGCCCAATAAATCGCGGACTTAGTTTTCCTTTACGACCGAATCGAAGAACTTTCTTCCAAGGTGATACTTTCAAGAACACTTTATCACGGACTTGAAATTCAATGTCTTTACATTTTAAATCTGCATACGATTTTTATCGATCTAAAGCTGCTTTCAAACTATCTCGAATTACTTTTACTTTTTCTTCAGTCTCTCAAATCAAATCAACCTCGTTAATCTTTTTCTCACTGAACTCAGAACAATACAACAGAGTTCAGCATTTTTAACAATATAAAGCTTCGTACGGTGCCATCTTTATGCTCGATTGATAACTGTTATTATACGCGAACTCAACTAACGGTAGAAATTCCTCCCAGTTGCCTTCAAATTCTAAAATACAATATCGAAGCATGTCTTCGAGTATCTAAATTACTCGCTCGGACTAATCATCGGTCTGAGGATGACATACGGTGCTAAAATGCAGACGCGTAACTAGAGCCTCATGTAGTTTATTCCAGAATTGTGATGTAAACCGCGGATCTCTATCTAAAATAATTGAAATTGGCATCCCATGTAATCTGACAATCTCAGTAATAAATAGCTCAGCTAATCTCTCAAGAAAATAATCTGTACGCACTAGAATAAAATGTGCAGACTTCGCCAGACGATCAATGGCAACCTAAATTGCATCTTTCCTTCTCAAAGACAAGGGTAATCTCGATACAAAATCCATCGTGACTCGCTCCTATTTCCATTCTGGAATAATCACTGGCTGTAACAAACCAGAAGGTACCTGATGTTCAGCTTTAACTTGCTAACACACTAAACATCTTGATATAAACTCAGAAATCTCTCGTTTCATGACCAACCAGTACATTTGTTTTAAATCACCGTACATCTTATTGCTACCAGGATGAATAACATACTACTATTATGAGCTTTATGCAAAATCTTCTGAACGAGATCGAAATTCCTCGTAACGGAAATTCTGCCTCTGAAAAGTAAACAATCATCGGATCCAATCTGAAAATCTGAATCAGGAGTCTACTCACTTTGTTTTCGTTTAGTTGATAACACATCATCGCATTTCTGAGCCTCGTAAATTTATTGTAAAAACATCGGTCTAGCTTTCAACTTAGCTAAAATCGAACCATCATCAGACAACGCCAATCGCGTATCCAATGCTTGAAAAGCAAACAATGACTTTTTACTCAAAGCATTAGCAACTACATTTGTCTTTCCCGGATGATAATCAATAATCAAATCATAGTCTTTCAATAGCTCGAGCCATCTGCACTGTCTCAGATTCAAATATTTCTACAAACATTAAATGCTTCAAACTTTTGTAATCTGTAAAGATGTTACATTTTTCGCCGTACAGATGGTGTTGCCAAATCTTCAATGCAAACACAATAGCTACAAGTTCTAAATTGTGTGTCGTATAATTCTTTTCGTGCGGCTTCAACTGTCTAGAAGCATAAGCTATCACTATGCCTTCCTGCATCAAAACACAACCTAAACCATTTAAAGATGCATCACTAAAAATCACGAATTCTTTACCCGACTCAAGTTGAACCAACACCGTTGCCTCGGTTAACAATGCTTTCAACTTATTGAAACTTTGCTGGCATTTCTCAGACCATTCAAATCTCACATATTTTTGCAATAATCTCGTCATCGATGTAGCAATCATCGAGAATCTCTTAACGAACCTTCTGTAATACCCGACTAATTCCAAAAAGCTTCTAACCTCAAATACATTTCTCGGAGGTTTCCAGTCAGCAACAGCTAAAATTTTTATCAGATCAACTCTGATGCCCACGGCTAAAACAACATGTCCCAAAAATCCAACTTCCCGAAGCCAAAATTCACATTTTCTAAACTTTCGTTAATAATTTCTTTTCACACAGAGTTTGCAATACAATTCTCAAATGCTCAGTATGCTCAGACTCATCTCGTGAATAAATCAAAATATCATTGATGAAAACAACAACAAATCAGTCTAAATACTCTCTAAAAATTCTGTTCATCAAGTCCATAAATACTGCAGGTGCATTAGTTAAACCAAACGACATCATAATAAATTCATAATGTCCGCACCTGGTCCTAAACATAGTTTTCGGCACATTAGAATCTTTAACTCGCAGCTGATAGTAACCAAAACGAAGACCAATCTTCGAAAATACTATTGCACCTTTCAACTAATCAAACAGATCATCAATACGTAGCAATGGATACTTGTTCTTAATCGTAACTTTGTTAAGCTGACGGTAGTCAATACATAATCTCATAGATCCGTCCTTTTTCTTAACTAATAGAATAGGTGCACCCCAAGGTGAGAAACTAGGTCGAGCAAAACCCCTATCTGTCAACTATTGCAACTGCGCTTTCAACTCTGTAGGCGACATTTTGTAACCACACCAAGAGAGAGTTTTTTAAAATTTGGTAGAGAAAACCAAAATTGGTGAGGAAATTATGCGTATGGAGTGTGAGAGGAGGGAAAAGGCTAAGGCTCCTGGTAAGAGGGATGTTGGTCCTATAGTTCAAGCTATGCGACCCATTAAGCACGCTAGAGATGATAGACCTCGACAGAATATTATGACATTTGGTGGTGGATGCAGGATTCAAAACTACACTAACTATAGTTGTAACACCCGACATAGATGTTATGGTAGAACCTCGAAGATCACATTGGCCATGATGATGAGGCAGTAAAATGTTTAGAAGTTTTCTCTTTAAAAAGTCACCTTGCAAAACGCCTTTGAATCTTGTTCTAACTAAAACCACATTTTGTTAATATCTTTTAACTTTGGAAAACTCAAATATTATGAGTGTTTTAGGAAAACATCATAATACAATTAAAACATCACAATGGACAAATTTCTATATCTAGAACTCATTTACCATTTGGAAAACGTAGGTTGAACATACATCACATAAAATATTTGTTTTATGAGTAGATAGTGTTGAGTTTCGAAAACATAGTATAAATTTGGGAATCGTCCTTATTGAATTTAATTTGTCACTTTTATTGAAAAATCCATCGTAAATTATTATTTTTATCAAACCACTTAAATGATAGTTTTAGAACATAACCCATGCAAAAAAATCCCAAGTCAAAGTCCAAAATCCAAAAATAATGTCCAAACCAAAGTCCATAGTAAGTAAACATAACCCAATATATCAAATAAAAATAATAATAAAGTTTTTTTGAAAAATGACCGAGATTGCTTCCGTAGCTGAGCCCATCCTAACCTCGATTATCTGAAAAATAAGAATTTAAAGGGGTGAGCCTCATAAGCCCGGTGTGTCTCTAATAATAATATTCATAGAATAAAATCATATCAACATTATTTTAAACATATCATAACATATAAATTATTGAATCACAAAATTAGATATGGCAGAATGCGTAATGATGATGTCAATACAACGCTTTTTGAAAAAACAATACAGATTTTAGAAAATAGATTCTACCCAACTCTGCTACACACCATTATGGGGAACTCATCCATCCAATATCACACTAATAATGTGGACTAGCCACCAGATAGTGCAGTCATGTTGCCAGAAACAAAATAGTGTGGTCGAACCACCAGATATTGTAGATTTACTGCCAGATACAGAATAATGTGGACATGCCACCAGAAAATGCAGATTTATTGCTAGATACTTCCTCCATACATTTTTCCCACCCCATGCATGTGATATGGCAAATAGATCAGATTTTCTGTAGCATGCTTTACATGCGAATCAGAATATCAGAATATGACATGCTTAACCATGCGAATCAGATATCATATTTTTATGCATATTTTCACAATGGCATGCTTAGCATGCAAACTAGAATTTTAGAATAGGGCATGCTCAACATGCGAATCCATAGATTAGAATAATAACATATAACATTTTTCACATAGACCAGAATAGCGATAATCATATTTTCATTAGCCATAAATCACTTACATGAGTAATGGGACTCACATATTAACATATATTTCAAAATCACCTAAACAACAAATCATCATCACAGATCTTAAAGTTTTGGAATTTACTTACTTGGTATCATCATTTATTGGTTCTTACTAATCTCTATGAATACTTTCGTATTCACACATACTCATATTATAAAGAATCATATAACCAGAAATATTTCATTTATAATATCAATTATTATTTACTATTTAATCAATATTATTTATTATTATCAAGAACAAGTCCTCACACCTTAGATCTGATTGAATAAATCTCGATTCCTCTTCAAAAGAGTAGTTTGATTCCATGTGTTAATAAAAGATCATCAAATAGCACCCTTTCTACAAATGGTACGTGATTCTGGGATTTTCGAATTATTAAAATAACAGAGGATAAGGCTCGACAATTAATCCTGAAAAGTCGATTAAAGAGGAGGATTTGACAGGAGGGGAGTTTTGAAAAGAGGAAGAGAAGAGAAGAAAAAAATGAAGAAAATCGATGGTCGTTGACGGTGACGACGCAACGACAGTATGGCGGTCGTGACGGTAGAGGTGAGGTGGTGGTGCGGTGGCATTGAATGGTGGTGGAGTGGATGAGATGTAAGTAGAAATGGGTGTTTTAGGCTGTTGAATGGAAGAAAAAGAAGAAAAACCAGTGGAGGAGACGTGGTGGACGACAAAGAGAGGAGAGGGGAGAAAATTGGAAAAATAAAAATGAAATGGTAGGATTTTGGGGTGCTATGGCCGACCAAGGGTTAGCCAAAGTGAAAAATGGCATGTTTGGGGACAAAGGGAGTAAAATGTGGATCATGAGGAAAAAGGGGAGTGAAAAAAAGGTTTTGGATGGTAAGTTGACTCAAAACAAAAGGAAATAAATCTCCCCCTTTATGGTAATATACTTGGACGGTAAGAAGGGTTTGACCTTCTTGAATGGTCAACAACTTTGGCTAAAAATAAATGGGAGTGTAGGGGTTTGAACATAGGACCTTTAAGATTTAATTAACACTCTTAACCACTATGCTACTAACTCCCTTGTGACATAAACTTGCACATACAAATAATAAAAATTATGGTGTGACAGTAGCAAGGGGCATCCAGGTGAATGTTGGAGAAGTATGGGTGCTTGTTTGAGATGCGGGTCTATGGACCATAAGATCAAGGACTATCCGCATCGTACTAAGCAGATGGAAGCTTTCGTACAGAACAGAGTTCAAAATCAGAAGGCTGGGCAGTAGCCTCAAAGGGGTCAGGGTTAGAACATAAGAGGTAACGCTGGGCAGAGACAACGAGCACCAGGTTAGGGTTCTAATCGGACTAATGCAAGACAACCTGAACTTGTTTATGTGGCCAGACGTAGAGATGATCGTGATGCAGTTGACATCATAGCAGGTACTTTTATAATTAATTTTATTCAGTACTTCACTTTGATAGATATTGGTTCAACACACCTGTATGTTTCTTGTTTAATGGTTGATAAATTGGGAATTGGGGTAGAAGAAACTGTTAGTGATGTAAGTATAGTTAGTTGCTTTGGACATTCCGTTACTGTGATTAAAATCTATAGGAGATGCCCATTGGAAGTTTAAAGAGAAATATTTTCGGCAGATTTGATGAAGTTGCCCTTCGTGGAATTTGACCTCATTCTGGGAATGGACTAGCTGGTGGAACACCAAGTTAGCTTGAATTGCACTTCAAAGAAGGTCACTTTGAAGACTTCTATTGGTAAGGAAATTGTGATGGTTGGAGGGTGTAGAGATTACTTATCCAATGTCATCTCCACTTTAGTGGCTGAGAAGTTGGTTCGTAAGGGATGCAAGGTCTATATGGCTTACGTTCTGGACACAAGTTTTAGTTGAACACCTGTAGAGAGTATCCAAACCATGAGGGAGTTTCCCGATCTCTTCTCGGAAGAGTTACTTGGATTACCTCCAAAGCGTGAAGTTAAGTTTGGGATAGATTTTCTGCCTGAGACTACTCCGGTGTCCGCTGCTCCCTACCGCATAGCACCTAAGGAGCATAAGGTGCAACTACAGGAACTTCTGGACCGTGGGTTCATAAGACCGAGTGTTTCAACTTGGGGAGCTCCATTCTTATTTGGAAAGAAGAAGGATTGATCTACGAGGAATTGCATCAATTATCAGCAAATGAACAAGTTGGTTGTACAGAACAAGTACCCCCTACCGAGGATAGATGATTTATTTGATCGGCTCAGAGGTGCTACAGTATTATCTAAGATTGACTTAAGATTCAGATACTATTAGTTGAAGGGGAAAAAATCTAATGTACATAAGACCATATTCAGGACTCGATATGGTCACAACGAGTTCCTAGTGATGCCTTTTGCTCTTACGAATGCTCCAGTTACTTTTATGGACTTAATGAATCGAGTATTTCAGCCTTACCTTGTTCAATTTGTTGTGGTCTTCATTGACAACATTTTCATATATTCTAAGTCTGAATCAAAGCATGATGAACACTTGAGGGTTGTTATGCAAATCCTCTGCAGGAAAAAGCTTTATGCTAAACTAAGTAAGTGCAAATTCTAGCTTTGAGGAGTGATGTTTTGGGGACACGTGGTATCGGCTAAGAGTATTCGTGTTGATCTAAAGAAGATTGAGGCTATTTTGGACTGGAAGTAGCCTAAGAATGTTAGTGAAATTTGGAGTTTCCTTGGTATAGTTGGTTATTATAGGAGGTTTGTGGAGGGATTTTCTCTGATTGCGGCTCATATGACTAGGCTATTAAGGAAGAGTTCTCCTTTTAAGTGGACCGAGGAGCAACAAGCCAATTTTGAGAAGCTTAAGTCCGTACTAACTCAAGCAGCTATTTGAATTCAGCTCGAGTCTGGGAAGGATTATGTGGTTTACAGTGATGTGTCTCATACCGGTCTTGGTTGTGTGCTGATGCAAGACGGTAAGGCTGTGGCTTATGTATTGAGGTAACTTAAATCCCACGAGTGTAATTACCCGACTCATGACCTTGACCTGGCAGCTGTGGTTTTTTCCCTTAAGATTTTGAAACACTATTTGTATGGTGAGAAGTGTATCATTTACATAGATTACAATAGCCTTAAATACCTTCTCTCCCAAAATGAGTTAAACTTAATGCAGCGAAGATGGATAGAGTTGCTTAAGAACTATGATTGTACCATTGAGTACCATCCAGGGAAAGCTAATGTCGTGGTAGATGCATTTAGTAGGAGGTCAATCACCGACTTGAGAGTGATGTTCACTAATTTGAGCTTCTCTAAAGATGAAGGTTTTCTTGCGGAGTTGCAAATAAAACCTACTTTGGTGGATGAGATTAAGATGAAGCAACCTCTAGATACGTCTCTTGTGCCTAGAATTAAACAGGATGAGG
Organism: Gossypium sturtianum; assembly: GCA_025698515.1. Taxonomy (NCBI): domain Eukaryota; kingdom Viridiplantae; phylum Streptophyta; class Magnoliopsida; order Malvales; family Malvaceae; genus Gossypium; species Gossypium sturtianum. The sequence goes on along the minus strand of CM046955.1, from coordinate 73,482,021 downwards.
AGGGTAAGAGTACAAACTTTAGGCTTAAATCTGATGGAGTCTTGTGTTATCGTTGGAGATACTATTTGCATGATGATAAAGATCTGAGATAGTCTATCCTTTGAGAAGCGCATAGTAGTTCTTATGCTATGCATCCTGGAGGGAATAAGATGTACTGGGATCTGAGAGAACTGTATTGGTGGACGGGTCTTAAGCGTGAGGTAACTGAGTTTTGTGGCTAAGTGTTTGACGTGCCAGTAAGTTAAGGCAAAGCATCAGTTGCCTTTAGGCTTGATACAGCCTATTTAGATTTCCTTAGTGGAAATAGGAGCATGTGAATATGGATTTTGTTAGTGGGTTGCCTTTGACACCTATTAAGAAGGATTTAGTCTGGGTGATTGTGGATAATTGATAACTCTAAATTATATAGACTTTTTTAGCACCTTTTTTACTTAGAATTTATGAAAATCTCGAGTATTTTGATAGCTAATTATGTGTTTTTAGTACATATTAATAATTTTGGCACAATTAAAGCAAGATTATAATTTTTGAGTAATTAGGTGCTAATTTCACATAATTCTACTTTATGCTACTGCATTTTGAAAATTTCATAATTTGTGCTACAATTGCTGCAACTTGGTACATTGAATGTTCAAAGCTAATATGGGTGACACCATACCAGCTAAAAATCAATCAGCATGGGATGGCAAAGCTAAGGTATTGGACTCAAAGAATTTGTTTCAACTCGGCTTGGAATTGGGTTGCTAAAATGAACAAGTTTGCCTTCCACATTAGAGCCCAAACCATCCATTAAGGGGGAAAGAAGCCCAAATTCGACAATGACTTGGTAGAGCAGCCCAACCAACTTTGGAACAATTAATTAAGGGTCATTACATGTGTAAAAAAATCACAAATCAACCCCAGTCAAATCCCATAGTTGTTGTCCAACCTCTACCTTAAATCAAGCAAAAATCAAGCTTGAATTATGAAAAAATCAACCCCTCTTCCCATGAAATATGGTCAGCCATGCATGAGAGATTTCTTAGAGATGTGCATGCTATTTTTAGCAAACTCTCAAGCCTTACCTCATGTATAAATACTGTAACACCCCTAACCCGTATCCATTGCCAGATTAGGGTTATAGAGCATTACCGTACAAACAGAACCATAAAACATACATTTCATACATCAAAGAAATCATAATATAAATCATTAATTCACATATATATCGTCCCTAAATCGAGCCCTTGAGGCCCTAGAAATACACTAGAAACAATTCGAGACCAAATTAGAAAAAATTGGAAAGTATAAGAAAAAGTTAGGAAAATTTGACTGGAGGAGTCACACAGCCGTCTGGCCAAGCCGTGTGCCTCACACGGCTAAGACACAAGCTCGTGTCCTAGGCCATGAAACAATCGAAATAGGGACACACGGTCGTGTCCCAGCCCGTGTCCTCACCCATGTAACTCTCCGAGTTGGGTCACAAGGCCGTGTCACACACCCATGTGCCAAGCCGTGTAACTCTCGAAATAGCCCCACACACCCATGTGCCAGGGCGTGTGTTAGGCTGTGTAACAGCCTAACTTGAATGCAATAAAACCTATAGGGGACACACGACTATGTCGCCAGGTTGTGCGTTGCACAGGGCTGAGTCACACACCCGTGTCTCAGGCCGTGTGGACATGAATTTGCCCAAAATCAAGCCATTTTTAACACCAACTCAAGCAATCACCTAAAGGCATTTAGTACACATAATCAAGGCATCAAAACATGACAAAAACCTACAATAAATGACCAATTCAATACTCCAAGATCATTCAACCAATATGCCATAGAAGGCACCTCAAATGCATTCATCAACAACTTACCTAAATATGAAATTATTTGATCACATTTTCATCAACACACATAATTCAAATTCTACAAATCATACCACAATTATGACCATTAGTACTTCAACATAAGCATACCATTTGAGCCATACCATTCATGCATCACAAGTACCAAAATGACACAATCCAACCAACATCAAATGGTACCAAAACAACTTATACATGCCAAAATCATCAACTAACATTCAACTAGATACCAATACAAGTCCACCTATACATGCCATTATAACCTTGGCCAAAACATCAAAAGCTACTGAAACTTATGCTGGATAATGTGATATATCTCCGATGAGCTTCCAAATTGATCGAGCTTAGCACAAGCCTAAGCACCATCATCAATACACAAGTTAGTGCATCCATACATAATTCATTTGAATTAAACATATGATGATTCATTTCCATGTGAACATATATCATTTAACCTTTCCATGAACATATGCATAATACCATATACACACTTACCTTTTTAATTCTTTTCAATCATTTTCATTGCCCGTTGAACCATTTAGAATATCATCGGATACTTGGGAAAGCTCACACAATATGTGCTTAAGCATATAACCGTAACCTTTCCTTTACATCGTTGCTCACACGAGCTGTGAAATGGCCCTGCTCACACAAGCTACGGGTTGGAATGTAATCTACACAATGCTGCTCACACGAGTCGTGGAGTATCCACAACAAATGCAGGACCTCAGCCATCGGTAGGACATTCAAGACCAGCACCTGAAACATGAAATCTCTAATGACATGTCATTTGTATCCTATGAATTCCTAAGGTTCCACTGGGACTCATTAACCGTCATAGCTTTGTCTTGGACATACATTGTTCAATAACATTATATTTCATAATAACACATTATTTAATAACATGAATGTAATAATTCGTACATATGAACTTACCTCAACAACTAGGGCATAGAAACGAGATCGACTAATCCAAGGCTTTAGCTTTTCCCCGATCTAAATTCGTACGTGGTCTATCTTGATCTAAATAGACAAATTCAATCAATTTAATACTTCTATTATTCAATTCAGTGTATATTTCATATTTTTGTAAAATTACTATTTTGCCCCTAATATTTTAACTTTTTACAATTTAGTCTTTAAGCTCATAAATTATAATTTAAGCATTTTCATCCCTCATTCAAGCTAGCTGATTTCATTAGGGACCCTTATCAACTCTTGCAAACAATCATTTCATGAATTTAACTTGAACTTTTACTAATTTTACAAATAAGTCCCTAAATGTCATTTTCATCAAAAATCACTTTACAAAACTTGTTTATCTATTAACAAGGATTCATAATCTACCATTAAACATCAAGAATCAAGAAATAGCATTCATGGCACAACTTGATCCCCAAGCTAGCTAGATTAAGCTACGACTTCAAAAACATAGAAATCATTAAAAATAGGCTTAAAACCACTTACATGCAAGCACTTGAAGTTTCTGAACCAAGAAACCCTAGCTATGGCCATTCCCCCTTCTAATTTCGATGGAAAAGTAACATGAAGAATATGATACATCTTTTCTTTCCTTTAATTTTCAGTTTATTTATTAATTTACTATTTTAACCTTAGCTTTTATCTTAAAAATCACCTAATTAGTGTCCATAAAAGTCCACTAACTATTTGAATGGTCTAACTACCATCTAAGTCCTCTCACTTTAAAGTTTCATAGCCATTTGACCCTTTTTACTAATAGAACTCCACTTTTGCACCTTTTTCGATTTAGTATTTTTCACTTAACTAAGCATGGAAACATCAAAATTTCTTAACAAAATTTTAATACGAGCCTTCTAACATCCCCTAAACATTAAAATAGTAATAAAATAATAATTTACTCATTGAATTTGTGGTCTTGAAACCACTATTCTGATTTAACTGAAAACGGGCTGTTACAAATACCACCCTCATTCACCTCTCAAATCATCCATCAATTGATCATTCATTCATTCAAAACATTCACTCTATTTTACTTTCTCCTCCATGCCTGAGCCTTCCATTTCCTTTCATTTTTCCCATCCTTTCTTTGAGAGTTCCCCCAGTAAGCAATTCCTGAGAGAAAAGCTCCCTTGGTCAGCCACCTTGAGGAGTAATTTGCATCAGAGAAACAGCGAATATCGGAGGAAGCCACCATAAATAGTTCTCAGGAAATCACTGAATTCATCTCAGAGTTTCTTCTTCATTTCTCTTTAAATTGTTCTTAGTTTATAAACACGTTGGCAAATTATTTTATTTATTTTTCATTAATGATAATAACTTAAATTGTTTCAACTAGAATGGTTGCAATTCCTTGATTTGATTCATTCAATTTATGTTGATATTGTTTTGTGACTCAATTATTCATGCTTCCAATTAAAATCATTCATGTTGTTCATGCATTAAAATATGTTTGACTACATTAGAATTAACCGCTCAATCTGAACCAAATGGTGATTAACGGACATAATAATTGGAAGATGCATGCTTAATTTATATCCGAACAAAAATAAATTAAATGTTTCTAATGATTCCTAAAGAACACTATTACCTTGCATAACTTTAAATTTATGTGATTAAATTATTTCAAACCTGACTTGTACCTGTTGCTTTGCGTAAATTCTAAGCAATCCTTAGTTAAATGTTGACCTAGAAATATGCATGTTTTCTAAGTGACAAATCTAAGATCTCAAAAAGGCTAAGATTTTAGATTCCAAGTTCATAAATGATCGAGTTGCCATGGAATTTTTCCAAAACATTTGTTAAGCATGATTATGAATGAATTAAATCAAGAGTTGTAATTATTCTACTTATTCATGTTATTGTTGTTAAATATTGTGAATTACTGCTAAACATTCATTGCATTTTATTTTATCTCATTTGCATATTAGTTGTTAATTTAAATTTAACATCCATCACCTCCAATTATTTTATTTTCTTAACCAACTTTTAAATTATTAATTTTCCAATTACTGACTATCAACACAGTCCCTGTGTAGACGTTACTCTTTTTACTTATTACTTGATAACGACTGTGTATACTTGCAAATTCCATCGCGAACCAAGTTTTTAGCATCGTTGTCAGGGACTGTTAATTTAATCATTATTTGTGAAATTATTTCTTGCAATTTGGTTTATTTATTATTAACTAATCTTTCCTGTAACGCCCCGGAATTTGGGCCTAGAGGTATTGGGCCTTGAGCAAGGGAACGGTTAGGACACTGTGCATAAAAGTTTATGTGAGCTAGGGAATGACACAATTAAATGTCTGCTCAAGTGGTTAAGGGTCCTGAGAGGAGTTGGAAAAGTCCTGGGTTCAAACCTGGGCTTTAGCAAAAAATTTTGTTTTAAGTGGATAAAACCCTGGATGCTTGGATGTAGGCCTTTTAAATTATTGTGTAAAAAAAATGACACAAGGAAGCATGTGGTCTAGTGGTTGTGGCGTCATTAAGGTTGCAAGGGAGCCTGGGTTCAAGTCTTGGCTCTTGCAATTTATTTTGGTTTTTTTTCTTTTAAAGGAACCTGGACTTTGGCCTTTAGACCTTTTAATTAATTTAAGATAAAATGTGACACAAAAGAGCTTGTGGCAAGGAGGCAAGTGGCGTGTTGAGCTATTGAGGGGGGCTTGGGTTCGAATCCCATTGTAAGCAAAAAGGATATTTATTTTGCTAGCATGAGGCGGCAGGAGTTTGAGGTGGTTTCGAACTCTGTTGGGTGAAAGTTTGAATGGGTCTTGAAGGGTGTTATAGAGGATATCAAGGAGGGATAAGGGGAGAGATTTTAGGAGAAAGTTAAGGAATTCAAATTAGGGAGTGTTGTAGCCGATTGGGAAACTTGTTTGTGCAATTCGGCTAAGGGGGTCTTTGGGTATGCATTTTCGGTAATTTGTGAGTGAATAGGTGTCGAATTTCCTCTCTGTCATTTGGGGTTTTTGTTCTTTTTGGCAATTCTGGCTTCTTTTCTCCCTAGTGCCGATTCTGCAAGTTACCTTTCGTGCTCTCTCGGGATTTGATTAGTGTAAGTTTTAGTGCCGAAATCCCTATTCTAGACTTCATTTCTTCTACTTTTTACAGAATCACACTACTCTTTTTCCTCTTGCTCCTTTGTGACCGATTCTCCCCTCCTTACCTCTTCACTTAGTTTTGATTTAGTGGTTCTTCTCTGCTAATCGCTTTGACAAGTGGCCGACCGCTTCATTGTTCTACCGTTCCTATCGGTTGTTTTGGTATGCTCAAATCCTTCTTTCGGCATTCAATCGTTTGGGGGTAAGTGGTGTTTGCCGAATACTCTATGACTTAATATTGAGACTTTAAGCCATATTCTTGAAAATAGTTTTGCCTAATAACGTTCATTGCCTGAGCAGATAATCATCGAGATCGATCCTTAGTCAGCGTTAAGAGCAATAAAGCCTTTTTCGCTCATTCAGGGTAAGGGTAAAGGGGTGGTTTGGGATTGTATGTTTAGGAATCCTAATGTTGGAAGACTAACAATATGATTTGATGGAAAATAGGCTTTGGAGCACGTGGACGATTCGTACATTTCGCAATCAGGTGTGTAACCGTACGCCCGATTTCGTGACTGTCAATCGCGGGATAAAGTTGTGTATTCACACCCCTGTCTATCTGTGAATCGGTAAAAGCCGATAAGCTGAAATGTCAAAACCTCGGTATTCGAGGCCTCATGAGCGTGCGAATTCAAGTGGGGTGAACCGAGCCCCAAATCGTGGGTAGCAGACTGCAGAGGCCACCACGGGCTTTTTCGTGGACTGGGGCCGTTATGGGCCTCGGTGGGTCGAAATGGGCCGCGTGGGCCCAATGGGCTTGTGGGCCCACACGGGTAAAATCCTCGGTAAGTGATGATTGATAGGTTGGTTTATGAGGCTCACGATGCTGTATGTGAATCTGGATTAAATGGGCCACACGAGCGTGTGGGCCCAATAGCGGATTTTGGGCCCATATACACTGTCCTGACCGTGTAGGTTATCTGAGTCGCTCGAAGCGACGATAGACCCTCTAGGAGGTCATAATAAGTACGAAGACCCCAATATTTGTAAAATTACAGAAATACCCCTGTAGGACAAAATGATTGTTTTGCCCTTGTGGGTAAATGACTAACTTAGAGTATGAATTTGACTGATTTGACTGCAATCGTATGACTGAGTTTTAATTGACTTGACTGTGGTCGTGTGACTGATATGCTTTTAATATATGTTTAAATGACTGTTATTGAGCATGGCCATTCTGCATACACCTGTGATGATTGAGCATGACATACACGACATATTGCATGGGATTGGGACATTGTTACGGAGGAAGTGTACGGCCCGTTGTCATTCTGTACAAGTCTTCCATCCTTTCTGCGATATTTATGGCTTTTAGCCGTTCTATCTACGGTCTGTTGACTTAGTGCCGCAACTGGTGCTAAGCTTGGTGTGTTGGCTGGGTGGGTCGATTTTATCCCCACATGGTGTGTTGGTTGGTACGGGTGGTGTATTGGTTGGATTGGGCTGGATTTCTATTTGCATATCTGCATCTGATACTGATTTTGTAATGGGCTTAGGTCCACCTGGTTCTGTTAATGGTCTAAGGCCCACTCGACATCAAGGTTCGTGATGGGCTCAGCCCGGTCTCATTTCGCATACCATATATCTGACTGTTTGTATTATAAGGGATTACACATTGAGTTTTGGCAAACTCACCCTTCTGTCTAACTGTAAAGGTAATCCCTAGCCTTTGGCGATTTGGAGCCGCGAGAGACTCGGAGGTGGCCACACGACCGTTGATGCTCTGCTGTAGACTTTTTATTTGAATTTTATATTTTGGGTTTTAATTCTGTTATAAGGCTTTTGAGGGATTAAATTTTTAAATGGGCTTTAGATTTCCTTATTTAAACCTGTTAAACACGAATTTTCAAAATTAACAACTACTTTCAAAAACACTTAAAAACAGACGTTTTTATATTTCAAACTTTAGGAGCTTCCGCAATTGGAATAATCTAAAGTATCAATGCCAGACATTAAGTAAACGTTTTTTATGAGATGATTTGCTAAACTCGAGCAAAAGGATTTAAACATAGAAATGAACTTTGAATGACAAACTCATTTTTTGAACGACGCTTTGATGTGACATGCCAGATTCGGCCATAACGTCTGGGCCAGGTTTGGGGTGTTACATTTCCTTTTTTGTGATTTCATTTTCAGGTGTTTATGTGTATTGATCAAACTATCGACTTATTTCCTGTAAACCTTGAAATCGAGTGGATATTTAGACAGAAGAGACGAGAAAGACTAGCCTAAAGACAAGCCACAGAAATGGACCATTAAAATCAAAACGAAGTTCAAGGGAATGGAGCTACTAATGCTCGTAATCCAATCCTTGTTGCTGATGACAGGGATCGAGATATAACGTAGTATGTTGTGCCACTTTTTAATGAGCTTAATTCAGGAATTAAGAGACTGGAGATCGAGGCATTACAATTTGAATTAAAGCCCATGATGTTTCAGATGCTTCAGACAGTGGGCCAGTTTAGTGGAATGCCCACAGAAGATCCACAGCTTCACCTTCGACTGTTCATGGAGGTGTGTGATTCCTTCAAGATAGCCGGTGTAACCAAAGATGCATTGAAATTGATTTTTTTTCCATACTCATTGTGAGATAGAGCACGAGCATGGCTTAATTCATTTCCACCCAGTTCAAATTCTACATGGCAAGAATTAGTGGAACACTTTCTTGTTAAGTATTTCCCACCTAGCAAAAATGCTAAGTTGTGGAATGAGACCACTAATTTTTAGAAATAGATGATGAATCCGTATACGAAGCGTGGGAAAGATTTAAAAACTTACTATGCAAATGCCCTCACCACGGGATTTCGCATTTTAACCAACTGGAGACATTTTATAATGGTCTCAACGCACACACTAGGATGGTGGTAAATGCTTCTACGAATAGTGCTCTCCTTTCTAAGCCTTATAATGAGGCTTATGAAATTATTGTAAGACTCACCAGTAACAACTATCAATGGCCAACCAATCGCACAACTTCAAGAAGATGAGTAGTAAGAGTGCATGAAGTGGATGCTTTCACTTCACTTCCAGCTCAGGTATCTTCAATTTCTTCAATGCTTAAATTTTTTTCTACTAACGGACTAAACAATGTTGCAGCTCAGCCACCAAGTCAATTTGACAATATTTCCTACGTATACTATGGGATGGACATTCATTTGAGAATTGTCCATCAAATCTCGAGTCTGTCTATTATGTAAGAAATCAAAACCAGAATAGAAATGGACAAGGACCATATTCCAACTTCTATAACCTTTGTGGCGAAACCATCCAAACTTCTTTCTAAGTAACTAAGGAGTTGGACCGAACAATACCTATATGCAGCACAGATCAAATCAACCTCTAGGTTTCAATCAATAAGTTCAAAAACCACCACAAGCTAAACCGTCAAAAAATTTGGAGAATTTGTTTAACGTGCACATGGCTAAGAATGACACTTTAATCCAGAGCCAAGCAACAACACTGAAATATTTGGGGAACCAAGTGGGTCAGTTAGCTACGGATCTTCGTAATAGACCTCAAGGAGCCTTGCCGAGTGACATTGAAAATCCAAGGAATACGGATACGGAACATTGCAAAGTAGTTGCTTTACGAAGCGGAAGGACTTTGGAACCCAAGGAAGTTGAGATTGAATATGAACTTGCCAAGAGAAATGAAAATCAATTGATAGTTGAAATTCCTGCACCAAAGATGCTAGATTTTGAAAATTCTAAAGAGGTAAAATCTAAACTAGTCAATTCTTACAAGCTAACAACTTTGTCAGATGCAGGTACAATACCTCAAAAAAGTTGTCTGATCCAAGCCAAGGTTCCATCACCTCTATATCCAAAAAGACTCAAGCAACAGAAACAAGAGGTGTAGTTCAAGAATTTCTTGGATGTTCTTAAGCAACTTCACATCAATATCCTATTGGTAGAATCCTTAGAATAGATGCCCAACTATCTCAAGTTTAGAAAGGATATTCTATCTAAAAAGAAGATGCTTGGCGAGTTCGAGACTATAGCTTTAATAAAAGGAGTGTAGTGCATTCCTACAGAACAAGCTACCTCTAAAAATGAAGGACCCCGGGAGCTTTACTATACACTATAACATTGGAGAATCTTACTAAAGCTCTATGTGATTTAGGAACAAGCATCAACTTGATGCCAATGTCTATTTTTAAGATGTTGGGTATAGGTGATGTTAGACCAACAACTGTGACACTTCAACTAGCGAATCGATCTTTAGCGCACTCAAAAGAAAAGATCGAGGATGTTTTGGTATGTGTAGATAAGTTTATTTTTCCTACTGATTTTATCGTTTTAGATTTTGAAGTAAATAAGGAAGTATCGATCATCCTAGGGAAACCTTTTCTAGAAATTGGGAGAACATTAATAGATGTGCAGAAAGGTGAACTCACAATGTGAGTTCAAGATAACCAGGTAAATTTTAATTTTCTTAAAGACATGAAAGTTCCTGATCCGGTGGAAGAATGCTCAGCAATGGAAGAGTTAAAATCCTTAGAATGGGAATGTAATTTTGTGGAAGACCCATTGGAAAACACCTTAGGGTCTGACCCATTAAAAGATGAACAAGCTAAGAAAAATATGGCTTTGATAGAAGCCAATCCGAAGGACTATGTTCAACCAGAACGACTCAAATCATTGGAGTTGGAAGCTCGGGAATACACACAACCCAAGTTGTCAATTGAGGAACCGCCCAAACATGAACTAAAGGTACTATCTTCTCATTTGAAATATGTTTATTTGGGTAACTGTTCTACTTTTCCTGTGATTATTTCAACAGAACTAATAAAACACCAAGAGGAGTAGCTGATTGAAGTTTTGAATAAATTCAAAAAGGTGATCGGTTGGACTTTAGCTGATATTCGAGGAATAAACCCTTCCTTTTGTATGCACAAGATCATATTAGAGGAGGGCGAGAAAGCGAGAATTGATGGGAAAAGGAGACTCAATCCTATTATGAAAGAGGTAGTTTGAAAGGAAGTTATCAAATGGTTAAATGCGGGAATTATTTAACCCATCTTAGATAGTTCATGGGCAAGTACGAAACAGTGTATATCGAAGAAGGTTGGAATCACAATTGTAGAGAATGACCATAACGAATTAATCCCGATGAGGACAGCCAAAGGCTAAAGAATCTATAGAGATTATAGAAAGCTGAACAAGCCAACCCGGAAGGATCACTTTCCACTGCCTTTTATGGACCAAATGTTGGACCGACTGGCAAGTAAAAAATATTATTGTTTCTTATACGGGTATTTGGGGTACAACCAGATAGTTGTAGCCCTAGAAGACCAACATAAAATAACTTTTACTTACCCATACGATACGTTCGCTTTTAGATGAATGCCTTTTGGTTTATGTAATGTACCTGCAACATTTTAACGATGCATGATGGCAATATTTACTAATATGGTTGAAAATTTTGTTGAGGTATTCGTGGATGATTTTTTGATTTTTGGTGATTCTTATTATATTTGTTTAAGTGATTTTGCTAAGGTACTAAAGAGATGTTAAGAGACAAACATTGTCCTTAACTGGGAGAAATACCACTTTATGGTTAAGAAAGGAATTATCTTAGGACACAAAATATCCAGAAGAGGGATCAAAGTGGATAAACAAAAGGTAGATGTAATTGAAAAATTGTCACCCCAATCACTATTAAAGGAGTTAGAAGTTTCTTAGGGCATGTTGGTTTTTACCGAAGGTTTATCAAGGATTTCTTAAAGATTTCCAAGCCTTTGTGTATGCTATTAGAGAACGACACAACTTTTAAGTTTAATAAAGCATGCTTGGAAGCCTTTGAAAAATTGAAAAATCGGTAAATCTCAACAGCAATAATCATTACACTAGATTGGAACTCTCCTTTTGAGTTGATGTATGATGCTAGCAATTTTGTTGTGGGAGTTGTGATGGGACAAAGAAGAAACAAAGTATTCCATCTGATCTACTATGCAAGCAGAACTTTGACAGGAGCCTAACTTAACTATACAGTAACTGAAAAAGAACTTTCTTCTATAGTTTTTGCTTTTGACAAGTTCCATTCATATCTTATAGGTAAAAAAGTCACAGTCTTCACGAATCATTCAACCATTAAATACTTACTCACAAAGAAAGATGCTAGACAAAAGTTGATTTGGTGCATACTCTTACTCTAAGAATTTGACCTTGAGATCCAAGACAAAAAAGGAGTTGAGAATCAAGTAGCAGACCATTTGTCGAGATTGGAACAACACGAGGTAACTCACTTGATACTATTAATGAAAATTTCCCAAATGAGCATATTTTTTAGGTAAGTCGAATCCATGAAACCTCTTGGTTTGCTAATTTTGCAAATTATTTAGCATATGGAATAATGCCTCCTGGAATGACATGCCAACAAAGGAAGAAATTCCTTCATGATAGTAGGTATTACATCTAGGAGGAGCCATTTCTGTTTAAGCAATGTGCATAAAAGATTTTTGTGGTTCCCGTACTACAACGAAGATTTTGCAAGCTAGATTTTTCTAGCCTACGATGTTCAAGGATGCATATGCATAATTGAAGAATTGTGATTGATGCCAAAGGACTGAAAACATATCAAGGAGGAATGATATGCCCTTGACAAACATCCTTGAAGTAGAATGGTTTGACATTTAGGGTGTTGATTTTTAGGCCTGTTTCCTTCTTCTTATGGTAACAAGTACATCCTAGTGGCTATTGACTATGTATCCAAGTGGGTGGAAGCCAAGGCATACCCAACAAATGATGCTAAGGTAGTCATGCAATTCCTACATGATCATGTATTTACAAGGTTTGGGACTCCTAGAGCTATAATGAGCGTTGAAGAATCTCACTTTGTAAATGAATAGCTTAAGTGGTTTCTTGACAAGTATGATGTGAAATATAAAATAGCTATTGCCTATCATACACAGATGAATGGGTAGGTTGAGCTTGCAAACCATGAGCTCAAAGGAATTCTTGAGAATATGGTTTGACCTAACAGAAAGGATTGGTCCTGAAGACTTGATGATGCTCTATGGGCTTATCAAAAACTTTCAAAACACCGTTAGGAATGACTCCTTACAAGTTAGTCTTCGGAAAAGTTTGTCATTTGTCCCTTTTACTGGAGAATAGAGCTCACTGGGCCCTAAAACAATTAAATCTGGACCTAAATCAAGCTAATGAAAGAAGGACAACTTGATGAGTTGGAAGAATTGAGGTTATTTTCATAAGAGAATGGCAAGATGTACAAAGGAAAGACCAATAGATGGCATGACAAACTTATACAAACTCGGGAACTCAAATATGGTCAAAGGGTCTTATTGTTCAATTCAAGATTGAGGTTATTCCCTAGGAAGCTCAAATCTCGATAGATTGGACCATTCATCATTCATAAAGTCTATATTTATAGAGTGGTGGAACTACAGAATAAAAAAGAGAGGTACATTTAAATTTAATAGTCAACGTCTCAAACACTATTGGAATGATGAAGTTGAGTGAATTGATACCTCGTTCAATTTATAGACCCTTGATTTTTATTTTTTATTTTTGAATAAAAGGCATGATTAGAAAAAATTCTTTAATTAGTACATTTGTCTAAGGAGATTGGAACTTAAGCAGGACCATTTGTGACCCCTCCAACATTTCTTGGGAATTTAATTTAATGTAATTTCTCAAGAAAATTTTCTAATTAGCTTAGAAGGAAATCTTATTTTAGTTTATTTCAAGTTTATCTTTAATTTTATGCTGAATAAAAGGATCAAGTTGGTTCAAGTTTTAATCAATTTATTTCTGTTTAGTTTTATTTTAGTACAGATAATAAAATTTTGTAGTTTGGGCTCGAGGCCCAGAATAGTGATGAGGAGAAAAAATACCCATTATTTTTCGCCCCTAAGTTTTCCCCAAACCCTAAACTTGTCACCACTTTATTTCCCTACTTCCTTGCCACCCAAGTCTTTTGAATAGCAAAACTTGTACTATCAAATTACCATAATCCACTACTATAAAAACCCTTTACCAACATTATATTTCCCACATCACCTAAGTAATTAGCTTTAACCCTTAACCTTATATTTTTCTTTTCTTAGTTGCCGACCTTCAAAGCCTAAAATTCTCTGCACAAATTTTCTTTTTAGTCACCGAACCCTGTCCTCGCCACAACATCTTTTTCAATCTATTGCAACATCTCTTCTCCACCATAGCAACCACATCCCATAGTTGAACTTTGCCACAACATCTCACCCGACATTCTCCTTTTCTGCCGCAAATTCCTTGCCACAACTCCATCACCGCCACACCATCTTTGTCGTTACCCCCTAAGTCCTTGCCAATTTTCCATGACTCGAAAGAGAACTAGATCTTTGAAAACTTATGCTGAAAACCCGATTTTAACTCAAGATGAGGAAACAAGGGAGAGATTTGATTTTATCTTCAATAATCAACCTATGTTCCTAGAAAAGAGCATCAGTTTGGAAAGCACTAATAAGATGATTGTGCCAGTATCTATTTGGAAAACAATAGATGCTTTAAAGTGGAATCAATTTTGTGATGAACGATAACTGCCTGAAAAAGAATTAGTACGAGAATTTTATGCCAATTTAATAACGTCAGATGCCACTGAAGTTGTTGTTCGTAAAAAGAAGGTACCTCTTACATCTAAATCTATTAATGATTTGTTTAATCTGCCTGATGTTGAAGAAGATAAACACTCTACCATGATGATAAATGTCAATTGGGATTTTCTACAACAATTACTTAACATTGTTGCAAATCCGGGATCCCAATGGATAATAAGAAAATATTGCAGTCACTCTTGTCAAAAAGAGTACTTAAAACCAGTGGCTAAGGTATGGTTCTACTTTGTACGACATAGCTTCATGTCTATCACACATAGTTCACTACAGGAAATTACGCTTTTAGCGGCGCTTTTAGTGGCGTTTGGACCAAAAACACCACAAAAGTTATACATTAGTGGCACTAATCAGAAAACGCCGCAAAAGGTTAGAGCTATAGCAGCGTTTATGAGGAAAAAGGTCTAGCAGTAGCGGCGTTTATGCGAAAAACACCGTAAAAGGTCCAACATTAGCGGCATTTATGGAAAAACACCACAAAAGATCATTTTATTTTAAACAAAACGGCGCTGTTTTGCTCCCTATATTCTCATCCATCATCCAAGTGGCCATCATCCAAGTGGCCATCATCCCTATAAAAAAGTTAAGCATTAGCGGCGTTTATGAGAAAAATGTCGCAAAAGGTAAGCAATAGATGCGTTTGTCTCAGAAACGCCACAAAAGGCTAGAGCTATAGCGGCGGTTTTTCACAAACGCCGTGATATGTAGTTAATTTTTGTGAAACGATGCCATTTTAGTTATGGTTTTAGTTAATTTCAGGATTTCACTCTATCACAATAACAATAAAATTTAATTATAGTTTTAGGTTTTTTTATTATATAAAATGTTTAAATTTCTTATCTTAATTTAATTTTACATAATATTTTTTTACTAATATAATATTAATGAGTTTAAAAATTAATAATAATGTTAACGGTTGATGTTGTCGTGAATTTTTATTATGAGAAAATAATTTAACAATCTTTATCGTAATAATATTTGTAACACCCCTAACCCGTATCCGTCGCCGGATTAGGGTTACGAGGTATTACCGATCTAAACCCAACCCAGATTGAACATTTTAAATCATTATCAGACCTACTTCAATCATATCCCATTGCATCACAGATGAACAAACTTCATTAATAATCATATCAGACTCACTTGCACGTAATTACATATCAACATATACCTATCACTTATTTTATCAAAAGTTGAAATCAACTAACATGCACCATAACTAAACTACTTATTTTTAATATACAAAAAGGTCTAAATATATAAACATTTCATGCATGATATTCGTTATACATATAGTCATAACCGAATACATAATATGTAATAATGTATTTCCAAGCGTGCTTTATACATTAACTTACAAATCACTAATCCATAAAACCAAATTCACATAAAAGGCATTTTTGATCAAATAACAAAAGTTACTATTCATTTGGTCATTAAATATAAAAGCCCAATATGCACATGTTTATAAACATTTTACCAAAACAAATTATCTAATGCCAAAACCAATATACATATATGTCAAAACCTTGCTTATCCGAATCTAGGGTACACCAAATTTTATACCAATGGCCGAAATCATCCATACATATCAATAATCACATCTCTTAAAATTAACATAGCCAAATTTTAAAGTTTGATACATATCTTACCATAACCTAAACATATAAATCAATCTTCATACATACACGTATACATGTTATGTTCGAATATACACAACCTATAGACATAACCTACATTGCCATTCATACCAATCATGTAAGTATACCTACTTTATCCTACAATTACCATGATCGAATATTACAACTATGATTAACTCGATTCATTTAATTCTCATATCCAAATACCAAACATAACACATTAAGATATATACACCAAAATAAGTTAATACCATAGCCGAATCTATATAAAACCATGATACCATAATTTAGCCATTTTCGCATGGCATTTTGCATATGCACACCATTCAAAATCAACTCAAAAGTGACATAGCCTATACATGCCATAATTTTCAAAATAAGTACAACTTATAAGGTACCAAAGTTAGTTGATAGTGTGATAGACTTGACGATGATCCCCGAGCTCAAAACCGGGCTTCAAAACCTAATAAACAACACAACAACCACATAGAGTAAGCTATCATAGTTTAGTAAGTTATAAGAAATTACAAAACAATGCATTAAACATTATAATAGTCAACCCACACATTTTATAACCCATAATGCCGAATACTCAAACATTTCATATTAAGTTTCACCTTGAACTATAAACCATTTTCTCATCTCAAAACAAATTTATAAGCAAATAAATACATCACATTTCATTAATTTCATATGCAAATATTACTTACCGAATTTGTACTTAATTTTCAAACCATCATGAATCACATACCTGATCATTTTATTTTTGTTTAACACATTTCACTAATCAATATTCTTGGAGGATCCGTAAACCCGCAAACTCGATGCCAGACCATGTAACGTATCGCACACTTAGTGCCGTCACCTTAACATATCGCACACATAGTGCCAAATATTTGTAATGTATTGCACACTTAGTGCCATTACATTAATATTCCACACACTTAGTGCCAAATGACCGATTTCGCACACACAGTGCTCGGTGTTTAGATTCGCACACTTAGTGCTTTACTTGAACCAGTTAATTCACTTCAGTAACCACATATTTACATTCAATTTAGCTTATTACATCTATATTTCAACATCACATTCGGCTATACTAAATATATACAAATATGCATTACATTAGGCCAAATTCATCTCTTAAATCAATATCTCACATAGCTATATCACTAACATATACGTATACTTCACATTCAACTAAATTCATCTCCTAACAAATATTTCATTCGGCATTATCATATTGTATATATTTAACTCTAATAAATACATGTACATCATTGTAGATAAAATTTCAATTCAACCCAATTGCTTAAAAACTTACCTCGAATATCGACGGACTTTGTTTTCCGACTATTCAATTAACTTCTCCTTTCCCCGATCCAATCTCGATCCTTTTTGTTCTTGATCTAAATAAATTTCAAATTAAGCTCATTCAACATATTTTCATTCAATTTAGTCCAAAAACACATAATTGGGCAAATTACAATTTTACCCCTGACATTTTACACTTTTTACAATTTAGTCCTCATTGCACAAAACACAAAATACTCAAAATTTAACCACACTTCTTTAGGGATGAATCTTCATCCTCTTATTATAAGCTCATACAATTCATTTATTTCACATTTTAGTCCCTCAAAAATTTATTTTTACAACTTAATCCTAACTACTAAATTTCATCAAAAATTCAAAGAAACAACTTATTAATCTAACACATATAATCAATATTTCATCATCAACTCACAAAAATAACAAGCTTCCTTCAGTGGCAATTCACTAGATACACATCCAATTCAAAAATTCAAGCATGGGCTAGCTAAATCACATAGCAATGATCTCAAAAACGTAAAAATTATCAAAAATCGAACAAAATCACTTACTTAATTAAGCCTCCAAAGTGCCGAATGAAGCTAGGTTTTTCTTTCTTTTTCTTTTGCTAAGTTTCGGTCATGCGACGAAGAAGATGAACACTTTCATCTCTTTCTTTCCAATATAATATTTTAGCATATATTATAATATATCATAATGTCATAAATAAAATAAACAACTTTAAATCACTATTACATGCATTTTGGCCGGCCACTAAGTTCAATTGTAGTTAAATTGCTACTTTAAACCTCCAATTTATAAAGACATCATCAATTCAGTACTTACACATTTAACCACCAAATTTTCTTTTTACGCGATTAAGCCCTTTTTCACAATTTAGCACTAAAACGATCAAATTTTAATACGAAATTTTCACACACACCAATTCACACATAATGAGCATAGAAAATAATATTAAAATATTTTTCTGACTCGGATTCGTGGTCCCGAAACCACCATTTCGATTAGGGTCAAAATCAGGCTGTTACAACTCTCCCCCCTTAAGGATTTTCGTCCTCAAAAATCTTACCGGTGAATAGGTTTGGATAACGCTCTTTCATTGTATTCTCTGACTCCCAAGTTGCTTCCTCGATCCCATGCTTATGCCACAATACTTTCACCAATGAGATTTTCTTATTACGCAACTCTTTCACTTCTCGAGCCAAAATACGAATCTGTTCTTCCTCATAGGTCAATTCAGATTGAATCTCAATTTCTGATGGACTAATCACATGAGTAGGATCGGATCTATATCGTCGAAGCATCGAAACATGGAAAACATTGTGGATCTTTTCTAACTCAGGTGGCAACATCAACCTGTACGCAACCAGCCCGATACATTCAATAATCTCGTACGGCCCAATAAATCTCGGACTCAAATTACCTTTACGACCAAATCAGAGTATTTTCTTCCATGGTGAGACTTTTAGATACACACGATCACCAATCTGAAACTCTATATCTTTACGTTTCAAATCCGCATAAGATTTACGATTTGGCCCGACGCGCTTTCAAACTTTCGCGGATCAATTTTACTACTGTCTCGTCACCACTTGATTAGATCAACCCGTGTATCTTGCTTTCACTTAGCTCGGTCCAATACAAAGGTGTACAACATTTATGACCGTACAAAGCCTCGTAAGGTGCCATTTTGATACTCGATTGAAAGCTATTTTTGTACGCAAACTCAATCAAAGGCAAGTATCATTCCCACGTACCCTCGAACTCGAGAACACAACATCTCAACATATCCTCAAGTATTTGAATAATTCTCTCGGATTGACCATCCGTTTGAGGGTGAAAAGCGGTGCTAAAATGCAATTTAGTACCTAATGCATCTTGCAGTTTCTTCCAAAACCGCGATGTAAACCTCGGATCTCTATCCGAAACAATAGAAATAGGTACTCTGTGTAATCGTACAATCTGAGAAATGTACAATTCAGCTAGCTTTTCAAGTGAGTAATCTGTATGAACCGGAATAAAGTGAGCCGACTTCATCAATCTATCAATAATAACCCAGATTGCATCTTTCTTGCTCAGTGTCAACGGTAGTCCAGATACGAAATCCATCGTGACTCGATCCCATTTCCATTCGGGTATCATAATTGGCTGAAGCAACCCGGATGGCACCTGATGCTCGGCTTTTACTTGCTGACATATCAAACATTTCGTCACAAATTCTGAAATATCTCGTTTCATACCGTGCCACCAGTAATGATGTCTCAAATCATTATACATTTTTGTACTACCCGGGTGAATAGACAATTTACTATTATGAGCTTCATTAAAAATCATCCGAATCAATTCAGGATCCTTCGGTACACATAATCTGTTTCTGAACCGCAAACATCCCTCAGTATCAACCCGAAACTCTGAGTCAGCATTCGAACCACATTGATTCCTTTTTGGTAATAAATTATCATCCATCTTTTGAGCTTCGCAAATCTGTTGAACAAATAACGGTCTCGCTTTCAATTCTGCTATGATCGCACCATCGTCAGTTATGGCCATATCTGCGTTCATTGTATGCAGAGCAAACAGTGATTTTCGGCTTAGGGCATCGGCAACCACATTAGCCTTCCCCGGGTGATAATCAATCACAAGCTCGCAATCTTTTAACAATTCCAACCATCGCCGTTGTCTCAGATTCAGATCCTTCTGAGTCGTCAAGCACTTTAGGCTTTTATGATCAGAATTGTAACACCCCTTACCCGTATTCAACGCCGGAACCAGACCCGAGGCGTCACCATAATAAAATCCTCAAGATCGCAACATAGGCTCATTGTGACTACTCTCTTAAGTCACCTCATTCTCGACTTACGAGGCCTCACTCATACTCACGAGGGCTCTCGAGACCATATCGAAACTTCTACGATTTTTAAAACTTTTCCATCTATACAGGGCTCACACACCCGTGTAAGATTTGGCACGCCCGTGGAGGTCACACACGCCCATGGTCACTACCCGTGCATGAAAACTCAAGCATTCTGCCAATGCCCCACGGTTAGGGCACACGCCCGTGCTCTCCACCCATAGTGCACACTGACTACCTTAACACGGCCTAGAGTCTAGACACACGCCTGTGTGGCTAGCCCGTGGCCAACACTGATTAACACACACGTTCTAGGCACACGCCCGCGTGACTAGTCCGTTGTCTATTCTGATTTAAAAAACTAACATGCAGGGGACACATGGCCAAGTCACACGCCCATGGGCTGACCGTGTGTCACACATGGCCTAGACACACGCCCGTGTGTCTACCCACATGGACAAGAACAAAGCTATTTGCCAAGTTCTTTTCACCCTCCTAGCATACACAACATGCACTCATTCAGCACATCCATAATCAACTCAAAATCTTACAATCTCACATAGATAACTACATCTTTTCATATAATAAAGTGCCAACAACTATGGCATTATACAAAATAGATTATCCATCTAAAGGCCAACACATCATAGCCATATACAACAAAATTCACTAACTTGTCTAGCCCCTATACATGCCATATACAAAACATTGAGTCTCATGTACCAGAGTGTGCTGACAGTGTGGGCAATCTTCCAATTGATCCTCGTATCTCAATTCAACACTTTTGCTCTATAAGACAAGGGAAAAGAAAGGGAGTAAGCTTTGAGCTTAGTAAGTTTACACATAAACAATTAAGCACCATAGTATAAGCTAAACAACAATTAGCATTATACTAACATATAATGTACAACTATGCTTACTCTTTCTATCCCTTACCACATTTCTAACACATCATGAGTCACTTACTCATAACCATTGACATGCACCCCTGCATTCAATATCACATTTACACAATATACAACATATCATTATTTCTCGATAATACATCCACACAGCTAATCCACACAGCTAATCCACACAGCTAATGTCTCGGTGGTTTCGCACTTAGCCCACCACAATCAGTTAATAGAGTACTATCGCACATAGCCTACCATAAAGGTAATCGTAGTGGTTTCGCACATAGCCCACTAGACAATATACTTAACGATAGCATCGCACATAGCCAGCTCATCGTCATTATGCATTAAGATGGTATCGCACTTAGCCCATCTTTTAGCATTATCACTACACATTCACATATCTATTTACTCAATCATTCATCCATTCACAAAATCTATCACATTCATTCCACTTGAACCACATAGGTTCTCAATCATTCTCAACCATGCTATACACTAGCTAGCATTAACAAATTGTAAGTATGAATGCATTGTTTATGCATAGACTTACCTCGATACTCAAAAGTATAGAAACGTGCAATTTAGTCTACCACTTTGCTCTTGCCTCAGTTTCGATCTGGGCTTTGTCTTTCTTGATCTATAATGATAATTCAACTCATCAATATACACATTGAGTAAATTGACCCACATCTCATACTTTGGCAAAATTACCCTTTTGCCCCTAAACTTTCTTCTATTTATGCTATTGCCCCAAGGCTCGTAAAGTGATTTTTATTCAACTTTATAGCCTTTCATGCTTAGCCAAATCACTTACTCAACTAAAGCAATCATCAATTCTCACTACATCACACATGTATGACCAAACTCAAGATTTTTACAAACTAGACCCTACATGCATTTTCTATGGAAACTCATTTAGCAAAAGATGTTTCCAGTACATCAAGCTTTCATAATCTTCCATAAAACATCAAAATACATGCATGTCATACATGGCCACATATTTGAACATCCATCATAGCTCATCAAATAGCTAAAAATAGCTTACTCATGCTACAAGGACTTCAAAAATGCAAAGGATATCAAAAACGGGCTTAGATGCACTTACTAGCAAGCTTGAAAATTTTGAAGAACCCTAACAATGGCTCTCTCAATTTTTGGAAGCCTTGGAGAAGAAGATGAATAAATTTTGTCATCTTTTCTCCTATTTTAATCACTTAATTATTAAATGACCAAAATGCCCTTTTTGATAAACTTTCTATTTTAACTCATCCATGCCCAATTTTGTCGAAAAATTAGAATTTGGGAAAATTGCTATTTAAGGACCTCTAATTAATATTCTAAAGCTATTTCACACAAATAGCTTCTAGAATCTCACATTTTGCAACTTTTGCAATTTAGTCCTTTTGGACAATTCAACCGCAATTTCACAAAATTGCTTCATGAAACTTTCACACTAGCATGCATACATAGCATAAACCTCAAAAACTCATTCATAAACCTCAAATTTGTGGTCTCGCACCACTATTCCAACTAGGCCCTAAATCGGGATGTTACAACTCTCCCCCTTTAGAGATTTTCGCCCCCGAAAATCTTACCAGTAAAGAGGTTTGGATGTTGCTCTCTCATAGCCTCTTCCGTTTCCCACGTAGCCTCTTCCACACCGTGTTTCTACCATAACACTTTCACTAGTGCTACGCTCTCATTTCTCAATTGTTTCACTTCTCGAGCCAAGATCTTAATCGGCTCTTCATCATAAGACATATCCGGTCTTATCTCAATTTCTATCGAAGGAATCACATGTGAAGGATCAGAGCGATACCGTCGCAACATCAACACATGGAACACATTATGAATCTTTTCCAACTCTACCGGCAAAGCCAACCGGTATGCTACTGGCCCAACTCTATCTGTAATCTCATACGGCCCTATGAATCTTGGACTCAATTTTCCTTTTCGTCCAAATCTCATAATCTTCTTCCATGGGGACACCTTCAAAAACACTTTGTCGCCCACTTCAAACTCAATTTCTTTTCTTTTTAGATCCACGTACGACTTCTGTCGGTCCGAAGCAACTTTCAGACTATTACGGATTATTTTCACTTTTTCCTCAGTCTCTTTCACAAGATCGACTCCATGGATTCGTTTCTCACTAAGCTCAGTCCAATACAAAGGAGTCCGACACTTACGACCATACAAGGCCTCATACGGAGCCATCCGTATACTTGACTGATAACTGTTGTTGTAAGCAAATTCGACTAAAGGTACATATCTTTCCCAACTACCCTCGAATTCTAACACACAGCATCGAAGCATATCTTCGAGAACTTGAATCACTCTTTCAGGCTGACCATCGGTTTGCGAATGGAACGCAGTACTGAAATTCAACTTTGTTCCCAAAGCCTCTTGCAACCTCTTCCAAAACCTCGAAGTGAACCTCGGATCCCTATCCAATATTATAGACACAGGTACACCATGTAACCTCACTATCTCTGCAACATACAGTTCAGCTAACTTATCCAGTGAATAATCAACACGTACTGGAATAAAGTGAGTCGACTTCGTTAGTCTATCCACAACAACCCACACAGCATCTCTCTTTTTCGGAGTCATCGGCAACCCCGTCACAAAATCCATGGTAACCCGATCCCACTTCCATTCGGGTACCAACACCGTTGAAAGCAATCCCGAAGGCACTTGATGCTCGGCTTTCACTTATTGACAAATCAGACACTTTGTCACGAACTCTGAAATATCTCTTTTCATACCCGGCCACCAATAATACTTCTTCAAATCATTGTACATTTTGCATGCGCCCAATGTCTTGACAAACATCCACTGTGGGCCTCATGCAAAACCTTTCGGATTAACTCCTCATCTCTTGGTACACAAATTCTGTCACGATATAGCAAACAACCATTCGAGCCCACTCGAAAATCAAAATCACTTTCTGATTCACACTTAGCTCTCTTAGCTAGCATCTCACTGTCATTTCTCTGAGCCTCACATATCTGTTGAACAAATAGTGGCTTAGCTCTCAACTCTGCCAGAATAGCACCATCATCAGACAATGCTAAAATCGTCCTCATAACTCTTAGAGCATACAAGGATTTCCTACTCAGAGCATCCGCAACCACATTCGCTTTTTCGGGGTGGTAATCAATGACTAACTCATAGTCTTTCAACAACTCAAGCCACCGTCTCTGTCGCAAATTCAGATCCTTCTGATCCATCAAATATCTCAAACTCTTGTGATTCGTAAAGATCGGCACTTCTCACCATATAAGTAATGTCGCCAAATATTTAACGCGAAAACAATCGCGGCCAACTCCAAATCATGAGTCGGATAATTCTTCTCGTGCGGTTTCAACTGTCTCGAGGCGTAAGCGACTACCTTACCCTCTTGCATCAACATGCAACCGAGACCATTAAACGACGTGTCACTGTAAACCACGAACTCTTTCCCCTGTTCTAGTTGAACCAAAACTGGTGCCTCAGTCAACATTGTTTTCAGTCTCTCGAAACTCTGTTGACATGTCTCAGTCCATTCAAACTTGACATCTTTGTGCAATAGTTTCATCATCAGGGTAGCAATCACAGAGAACCCCTTTATGAAACATCTGAAATATCCTGCTAATCCCAAGAAACTTCTGATTTTCAACACGTTCCTCGACGATTTCCAATCCACAACAGCCGATATCTTACTCGGGTCAACTCTAACACCATCACCCGACACAATGTGTCCTAGGAATCCGACCTCTCGGAGCCAAAACTCACTCTTGCTAAACTTAGCGTATAACTGCTTATCTCTTAAAGTTTGCAAGACAATTCTCAAATGCTCTTCATGATCGTTCTCATCCCGAGAATAGATCAATATGTCGTCAATGAAGACAACTACAAACTTGTCCACATACGGTCTGAAAACACGGTTTATTAGATCCATAAAAATTGCCGGTGCATTTGTCAAACCAAACGGCATAACCA
This sequence comes from Gossypium sturtianum, assembly GCA_025698515.1. NCBI lineage: Eukaryota > Viridiplantae > Streptophyta > Magnoliopsida > Malvales > Malvaceae > Gossypium > Gossypium sturtianum. The sequence continues at coordinate 73,456,788 of CM046955.1, read as the reverse complement.
AAAACTCATAATGGCCATACCTTGTCCGAAATGCAGTTTTCAACACATCCTGCTCTTTCACTCTCAACTGATAATAACCAGACCTCAGGTCTATCTTGGAGAACACTATAGCTCCCTTCAGTTGATCAAAAAGATCATCAATCCTTGGTAAAGGATACTTATTCTTAACCGTCACTTTGTTAAGCTGTCTATAGTCTATACACAACCTCATAGACCCATCTTTCTTATTCACAAACAATACCGGAGCACCCCACGGTGAGTAGCTTGGTCTTGCAAAACCGTTATCTGTCAACTCTTGCAACTGAACCTTCAGTTCTTTCAACTCTAAAGGTGCCATCCTATACGGAGCAATCGAAATAGGTGTCGTTCCCAGAACTAACTCAATCCCAAACTCAACCTCTCTCACTGGAGGTAATCCGGGTAACTCTTCCGGGAATACATCCGGATACTCACATACCACTGGCACCGTTTCAAACTTTACTCCAACCTCTTGAGTATTCAACACAAAAGCAAGATAGGACTCACACCCTTTTCTCAAACATTTATCAGCCACTAAGGAAGAAATAATCACTGGTAGACTATTCGATCCACCTGATTCAACCCGAACCACATCTCCACTCTCACATTTCAATTTAATTAACTTACTACCATAGTTCACTAAGATGCTATGGGTAGTCAACCAATCCATGCCTAGGATTAAATCAAACTCATCGAACGGCAACAACATCAGGTTTGCCGGAAAGCAATGACTCTCAATCATCATAGGACAATTCTTACACACCTTGTCCACTAACACATGCTTACCTAACGGGTTTGACACCTTAACCACAAAGTCCGTAGACTCAACAGTCATACTCAAACTAGATGCCAATCTCATGCAAATATAAGAATGAGTAGACCCTGGATCTATTAAAGCAGTAACAAGGGTGTCAAAGAGAGAAAAAGTGCCCGTTATCACATCAGGGGAGGATGCCTCTTCGAGAGTGCGAATGGCATACGTCCTCGCAGGTGCCCGACCCTCCGGTCTCACAGCAGAGTCTCTAGATGCATCTCTACCACTATTCTCGCCTCTCGGGTTCCTTGGTGTTCTATCCCTTGCAGACACATCACTGGATCTCATCTCTAGCTTCTCTTCCTTATCATCCCTCTCGGGGCAGTTTCGGATAAAATGGTCGGGGGAACCACACTTATAACAGTTTCGACTGTTACCCCAACACTCTCCGATGTGATATCTACCACAACTTGGACACTCCGGTTTGTTCTTTAGATTGCCCACACTTTCCATCGAAGTAGCTTGGACTCTCGAACCCGAATGAGTATTGCCCAAGTTTCGATGCGAATAACCCACTGGTGTTGTCGTCCTAGGACTCACTTCCTTGGACCTTTTCGACTGGGCTTGATACGACTTGCCCATCGGCCTCTTTCTAGCATCTCGGGCTTCACTCAAAGCCCTGTTCTTTTCTATACTCAACTCTTCGGCATTACTTGCCCTTTCGACCAACACCACGAATTCTTTCAACTCTGAAATACCCACTAGGAGTTTGATGTCGTCATTCAGTCCGTCTTCGAACCTCTTACACAATATGGTCTCTGACGACACACATTCTTGAGCGTATTTGCTAAGCCTAACAAACTCACGCTCATATTCCGCTACTTACATTCTTCCTTTCTTCAACTCAAGGAATTCTTTCCTTTTCCGATCAGTAAATCGTTGGCTTATATACTTTTTTCGGAACTCTTCCAGAAAGAAGTCCCACGTCACCCGCTCTCTCGGGACTACTGACGTCAACGTCTTCCACCAATGGTATGACGAGTCCCTCAGCAAGGATATGACACACTTCAAGCTCTCTTCAGGTGTACAAGAGAGTTCCTCAAACACTCTCATCGAGTTCTCTAACCAGAACTCTGGCCTCTCAGGGTCATCATCAACCTTAGCTCTAAACTCCTCAGCCTCGTGTTTTCTAATCTTATCTACCGGGGGTTTCGATATCCTAACTACATCAATACCTTGAGGAGCCACAGGAATTGACTGAGGTATAGGGGGAGGTGGAGGAGGTTGAGCATTAGGGTTCGCTCGAACGTAATCCGAGTACCAATTGCTCATCATCTGGAGAAAGGCTTCCCATGCCCCTTCCCCTTGACCCCTAGCCTCGGGTCCACTTTGAACAGGCATGGTTCCTTGCGCAGGAGCCGGCGCATTACTAGCTGCTTCATCAGCAGTCAATGGATCAGAATCCATATTCTATATAAAACAAGATTTAAAATCATCAGAAGCCACCACACTATCATTGTACACTTATGGCATGTATAGCTAGACTCTTACACCCGCTACGGTAGTCTTAGAACCGATAAAACCATAGCTCTGATACCACTAAATGTAACATCCCTTACCCGTATTCAACGCCGAAACCAGGCCCGAGGCGTCACCATAATAAAATCCTCAAGATCGCCACATAGGCTCATTGTGGCTACTCTTTTAAGTCACCTCATTCTCGACTTACGAGGCCTCACTCATACTCATGAGGGCTCTCGAGACCATATCGAAACTTCTACGATTTTTAAAACTTTTCCATCTATACAGGGCTCACACGCTCGTGTAAGATTTGGCACGCCCGTGGAGGTCACACACGTCCATGGTCACTACCCGTGCATGAAAACTCAAGCATTCTGCCAATGCCCCACGGTTAGGGCACACGCCCGTGCTCTCCACCCGTGGTGCACACTGACTACCTTAACACGGCCTAGAGTCTAGACACACGCCCGTGTGGCTAGCCCGTGGCCAACACTGATTAACACACACGTTCTAGGCACACGCCCGTGTGACTAGTCTGTGGTCTATTCTGATTTAAAATACTAACATGCAGGGGACACACGGCCAAGTCACACGCCCATGGGCTGACCGTGTGTCACACATGGCCTAGACACACGCCCGTGTGTCTACCCACATGGACAAGAAGAAAGCTATTTGCCCAAGTTCTTTTCACCCTCCTAGCATACACAACATGCACTCATTCAGCACATCCATAATCAACTCAAAATCTTACAATCTCACATAGATAACTACATCTTTTCATATAATAAAGTGCTAACAACTATGGCATTATACAAGATAGATTATCCATCTAAAGGCCAACACATCATAGCCATATACAACAAAATTAACTAACTTGTCTAGCCCCTATACATGCCATATACAAAACATTGAGTCTCATGTACGAGAGTGTGCTGATACTGTGGGCGATCTTCCAATTGATCCTCGTATCTCGATTCAACATTTTTACTCTATAAGACAAAGGAAAAGAAAGGGAGTAAGCTTTGAGCTTAGTAAGTTTACACATAAACAATTAAGCACCATAGTATAAGCTAAACAACAATTAGCATTATACTAACATATAATGTACAACTATGCTTACTCTTTCTATCCCTTACCACATTTCTAACACATCATGAGTCACTTACTCATAACCATTGACATGCACCCCTGCATTCAATATCACATTTACACAATATACAACATATCATTATTTCTCGATAATACATCCACACAGCTAATCCACACAGCTAATCCACACAGCTAATGTCTCGATGGTTTCGCACTTAGCCTACCACAATCAATTAATAGGGTAGTATCGCACATAGCCTACCATAAAGGTAATCGTAGTGGTTTCGCACATAGCCCACTAGACAATATACCAAACATCACACATAGCCAGCTTATCGTCATTATGCATTAAGATGGTATCGCACTTAGCCCATCTTTTAGCATTATCACTACACATTCACATATCTATTTACTCAATCATTCATCCATTCACAAAATCTATCACATTCATTCCACTTGAACCACATAGGTTCTCAATCATTCTCAACCATGCTATACACTAGCTAGCATTAACAAATTGTAAGTATGAATGCATTGTTTATGCATAGACTTACCTCGATACTCAAAAGTATAAAAACGTGCAATTTAGTCTACCACTTTGCTCTTGCCTCGGTTTCAATCCGGGCTTTGTCTTTCTTGATCTATAATGATAATTCAACTCATCAATATACACATTGAGTAAATTGACCCACATCTCATACTTTGGCAAAATTACCCTTTTGCCCCTAAACTTTCTTCTATTTACACTATTGCCCCAAGGCTCGTAAAGTGATTTTTATTTAACTTTCTACCCTTTCATGCTTAGCCGAATCACTTACTCAACTAAAGCAATCATCAATTCTCACTACATAACACATGTATGACCAAACTCAAGATTTTTACAAACTAGACCCTACACGCATTTTCTATGGAAACTCATTTAGCAAAAGATGTTTCTACTACATCAAGCTTTCATAATCTTCAATAAAACATCAAAATACATGCATGTCATTCATGGCCACATTTTTTAACATCCATCATAGCTCATCAAATAGCTAAAAATAGCTTACTTATGCTACAAGGACTTAAAAAATACAAAGAATATCAAAAACGGGGCTTAGATGCACTTACTAGCAAGCTTGAAAATTTTGAAGAACCCTAACAATGGCTCTCTCAATTTTCGGTAGCCTTGGAGAAGAAGATGAATGAATTTTGTCATCTTTTCTCCTATTTTAATCACTTAATTGTTAAATGACCAAAATGCCCTTTTTGATAAACTTTCTATTTTAACTCATCCATGCCCAATTTTGTCCAAAAATTAGAATTTGGGAAAATTGCTATTTAAGGACCTCTAATTAATAGTCTAAAGCTATTTCACACAAATAGCTTCTAGAATCTCACATTTTGCAACTTTTGCAATTTAGTCTTTTTGGACAATTCAACCGCAATTTCACAAAATTGCTTCATGAAACTTTCACACTAGCATGCATACATAGCATAAACATCAAAAACTCATTCATAAACCTCAGATTTGTGGTCTCGCACCACTATTCTGACTAGGCCCTAAATCGAGATGTTACAGGAATAGACATGGCATTTTTCACCGAACAGATAGTGGCGCCATATCTTCAGAGCAAAAACTATTGCGGCTAATTCAAGATCGTGCGTCGGATAGTTCTTTTTGTGTGGCTTTAACTGTCTCGAGGCGTAGGCTACAACCTTACCCTCCTGCATCAAAACACAATCCAAACCATTCAAGGATGCATCACTGAAAATAACGAACTATTTACCCGACTCTAGCTGAACAAGCACTGGGGCTTCAGTCAACAAGGTTTTCAACTGATCGAAACTCTTCTGGCACTTCTCTGTCCGTTCGAATTTAACATCTTTTTGAAGTAACCTTGTCATAGAAGTTGCAATCATCGAGAAACCTTTCACGAAGCGTCTATAATAACCGGCAAGTCCCAGAAAACTCCGAACTTCAAAAATATTCCGCGGGGGTTTCTAATCCAGTATAGCCAAGATCTTACTCGGATCAACTCGAATACCTGATGCTGAAACAACATGCCCCAAGAAGCTAACTTCGCGTAACCAGAACTCACATTTACTAAATTTTGCGTACAATTGCTTATCACGCAAAATTTGTAACACAAGTCTCAAGTGTTCGACCTGCTCGGTTTCGTCGCGCGAATAGATCAGAATGTCATCTATAAATACAACTACAAACCGATCTAGATACTGTCTGAATACCTGAATCATCAAATCCATGAAAATAGCAGGGGCATTAGTGAGTCCAAACGGCATCATTAAGAACTCGTAGTGGCCGTATCTCGTTCGGAAAGCAGTCTTAGGCACATCAGAATCTCTAACTCGCAGCTGATAATAACCCGATCTTAAATCGATCTTTGAAAATACTGAGGCTCCCTTTAACTGATCTAATAGATCATCAATGCGCGGCAACGAGTATTTATTCTTTATGGTTACTTTATTGAGCTGTCGATAATCGATGCACATTCTCATAGTTCCATCTTTCTTCTTCACAAATAACACTGGCGCACCCCAGGGAGAGAAACTCGGTCGAGCAAAACCTCTATCTGTTAATTCTTACAACTGAGCTTTCAACTCTTTTAATTCAGTCGGTGCCATTCTATACGAAGCTATCGAGATCAGAGTCGTCCCTGGCACTAACTGAATACCAAACTCTACTTCCCGCACAGGTGGCAAACCCGACAATTCTTCTGGAAACACATCCGGATACTCACATAAAATAGGTACAGATTCAATCTTCTTTTCGGTCACTTTATTATCAATCACATAAGCAAAGTAAGCTTCGCAACCCTTTCTCATATACTCTCGAGCCAACATCGAAGATATCACTGCTGGTAGCCCATTTAAATCCGCAGATTCAATCCAAATTATCTCATTATTCTGGCACCGCAGATCAATAGTCTTTCGTCTGCAATTCACTACGACATCGTGCACAGTTAACCAATCCATACCGAGGATGATATCGAACTCATCAAATGGTAGTAACATCAAATCAGCCGGAAAACATGAATCTCGAATCATCAAAGGGCAATTCTTGCACATCTTATCAACTAGCACACACCGGCCTAGGGGGTTCAAAACCCGAATCACAAATTCAGTAGACTCAATAGGTAAAGTCTTACTGAATACTAATGTTTCACATACATAAGAATGAGTTGAACCGGGGTCAATCAGAGCAATTACACTAGTATTAAAGAGAGTAAATATACCGGTGATGACATTTGGAGATGAAGCCTCCTCTCGAGCACGAATGGCATAGGCTCTAGCAGGCACACGAGCCTCTGATCAAATAGCTGTATCCGAAGTCCCTCTCTGAGTGCCGCTCCTACCTCCCACATTTCGGGGTGGTCTACCTCTAGCTGCAGTATCGCTCGGTCTTGCACTCTGAGCATTATCATTCTCAGCTAACTCTGGGCAATCCCAAATGAAGTGATCCTGCGAACCACACTTGTAGTAAGCTTGATTGTTGGACTTGCCCCAACATTCACCAAAATGTCGCCTACCACAATGTTGACACTCGGGTTTATTCAGTCGAGTATTGCCAACACTAGCAATCGAGGTAGCTCGTGAACTCATTGGTGGTCGCTCTCGTATGGAAATCCCAGCATTAGTCTTAGATCGGTTACTGTCATTTTGAAACTTCTTTGGTGCCATCTGAGAAGTTTTACTTGCTGATCTCTTGCAAAAATCTCTAGCTTCAAATTCAGCTTTTCTTTTCTCTTTTTCGAGCTCTTCGGCCTTGCAAGCTCGCTCGACAAGTACTACGAACTCTTTTATTTCAAGTATGCCGACAAGCAATTTTATGTCTTCGTTCAGTCCCTCCTCGAATCTTTTACACATAGCATCCTCGGTAGCAACACACTCTCGGGCATAACGGCTGAGTCTCACAAACTCACGCTCATAATCAGATACAGTCATATGACCCTGTTTTAATTCGAGAAACTCTTTGCGTTTCTGATCAATGAATCGTTGACTGATATACTTTTTGCGAAACTCCGCCTGAAAGAAATCCCAAGTAACCCTTTCCTTTGGAACAACCGAAACCAAAGTATTCCACCAATAGTAGGTAGAATCCCGTAATAAAGATATAGCACATTTCAAGCACTCTTCGGGTGTACAAGATAGTTCATCAAAGACACGAATAGTATTATCGAGCCAAAATTCAGCCCACTCAAGATCATCGTGAGTGTGGCCCTAAACTCTTCAGCTCAGTATTTTCCGATTTTATCAATGCGAGGCTTATTTAATCTCTCGGGATTAATGATCAAGGTACCACAGGCACTACAGGTGGATTTTTCGGATTCGGGGGTTGTTGAACAGCCGGATTTGTTCGGATATATTGGTTAAACCAATCATTCATTATACTAAAGAAGGCTTTCTTAGCCCCCTCATCTTGATTACTCGTAGCTGGTCGAGATTCATCCGGCGCGGTCCCTTGCGTGGGAGCAGGCGCTACACTCTCGACATCGTCAGCTACAACCCGCTCAGGATCAGGATCCATTTACAATATAAAAAGAGAAAACATGTTTCATTGTCAGAAGTCATCACACTATCATAATAAAGATATTTATGGCATGTATAGCTAGACTCACACATGCTACGTTAGTCCGAGAACCGACTAAACTATAGCTCTAATACTAATCAAATGTAACACCCTTAACCCGTATCCGTCGCTGGATTAGGATTACGAGTTATTACTGATCTAAACCCAACCCAGATTGAACATTTTAAATCATTATCAGACCTACTTCAATCATATCCCATTGCATCACAGATGAACAAACTTCATTAATAATCATATCAGACTCACTTGCACGTAATTACATATCAACATATACCTATCACTTATTTTATCAAAAGTTGAAACCAACTAACATGCACCACAACTAAACTACTTATTTTTAATATACAAAAAGATCGAAATATATAAACATTTCATGCATGATATTCGCTATACATATGGTCATAACCAAATACATAATATGTAATAATGTACTTCCATAGCATGCTTTATACATTAACTTACAAATCACTAATCCATAAAACCAAATTCACATAAAAGGCATTTTTGATCAAATAACAAAAGTTACTATTCATTTGGTCATTAAATATAAAAGCCCAATATACACATGTTTATAAACATTTTACCAAAACGAATTATCTAATGCCAAAACCAATATACATATATGTCAAAACCTTGCTTATCCGAATCTAGGGTACACCAAATTTTATACCAATGGCCGAAAACATCCATACATATCAATAATCACATCCCTTAAAATTAACATAGCCAAATTTTAAAGTTTGATACATATCTTACCATAACCTAAACACATAAATCAATCTTCATACATACACATATACATGTTATGTTCGAATATACACAACCCAAAGACATAACCTACATTGCCATTCATACCAATCATGTAAGTATACCTACTTTATCCTACAATTACCATGACCGAATATTACAACTATGATTAACTCGATTCATTTAATTCTCATATCCAAATACCAAACATAACACATTAAGATATATACACCAAAATAAGTTAATACCATAGCCGAATCTATATAAAACCATGATACCATAATTTAGCCATTTTCGCATGGCATTTTGCATATACACACCATTCAAAATCAACTCAAAAGTGACATAGCCTATACATGCCATAATTTTCAAAAGAAGTACAACTTATAAGGTACCAAAGTTAGTTCATAGTGTGATAGACTTGACGATGATCCCTGAGCTCAAAACTGGGCTTCAAAACCTAATAAACAACACAACAACCACATAGAGTAAGCTATCATAGCTTAGTAAGTTATAAGAAATTACAAAACAATGCATTAAACATTATAATAGTCAACCCACACATTTTATAACCCATAATGCCGAATACTCAAACATTTCATATTAAGTTTCACCTTGAACTATAAACCATTTTCTCATCTCAAAACAAATTTATAAGCAAATAAATACATCACATTTCATTAATTTCATATGCAAATATTACTTACCGAATTTGTACTTAATTTTCAAACCATCATGAATCACATACCTGATCATTTTATTTTTGTTTAACACATTTCACTAATCAATATTCTTGGAGGATCCATAAACCCGCACACTCGATGCCAAACCATGTAACGATCGCACACTTAGTGCCATCACCTTAACATATCGCACACATAGTGCCAAATATTTGTAATGTATCACACACTTAGTGCCATTACATTAATATTCCACACACTTAGTGCCAAATGACCGATTTTACACACACAGTGCTCAGTGTTTAGATTCGCACACTTATTGCTTTACTTGAACCAGTTAATTCACTTCAGTAACCACATATTTACATTCAATTTAGCTTATTACATCTATATTTCAACATCACATTTGGCTATACTAAATATATACAAATATGCATCACATTAGGCCAAATTCATCTCTTAAATCAATATCTCACATAGCTATATCACTAACATATACGTATACTTCACATTCAACTAAATTCATCTCCTAACCAATATTTCATTCGGCATTATCATATTGTATATATTTAACTCTAATAAATACATGTACATCATTGTAGATAAAATTTCAATTCAACCCAATTGCTTAAAAACTTACCTCGAATATCGACGGACTTTGTTTTCCGACTATTCAATTAACTTCTCATTTCCCCGATCCAATCCCGATCCTTTTTGTTCTTGATCTAAATCAATTTCAAATTAAGATCATTCAACATATTTTCATTCAATTTAGTCCAAAAACACATAATCAGGCAAATTACAATTTTACCCTTGACATTTTATGCTTTTTGCAATTTAGTCCCCATTGCACAAAACACAAAATACTCAAAATTTAACCACACTTCTTTAGGGCCGAATCTTCATCTTCTTATTATAAGCTCATACAATTCATTTATTTCACATTTTAGTCCCTCAAAAATTTATTTTTGCAATTTAATCCTAACTACTAAATTTCATCAAAAATTCAAATACAAAACTTGTTAATCTAACACATATAATCAATATTTCATCATCAACTCACAAAAATAACAAGCTTCCTTCAATGGCAATTCAAAAAATACACATCCAATTCAAAAATTCAAGCATGGGCTAGCTAAATCACATAGCAACGATCTCAAAAACGTAAAAATTATCAAAAACCGAACAAAATCACTTACTTAATTAAGCCTCCAAAGTGCCGAATGAAGCTAGGTTTTTCTTTCTTTTTCTTTTGCTAAGTTTCGGTCATGCAACAAAGAAGATGAACACTTTCATCTCTTTCTTTCCAATATAATATTTTATCATATATAATATATCATAATGTCATAAAATAAAATAAACAACTTTAAATCACTATTACATGCATTTTGGCCGGCCACTAAGTTCAATTGTGGTTAAATTGCTACTTTAAACCTCCAATTTATAAAGACATCATCAATTCAGTACTTACACATTTAACCACCAAATTTTCTTTTTACGCGATTAAGCCCTTTTTTCACAATTAAGCACTAAAACGATCAAATTTTAATACGAAATTTTCACACACACCAATTCACACATAATGAGCATAGAAAATAATATTACAATATTTTTCTAACTCGGATTCGTGGTCCCGAAACTACCGTTCCGATTAGGGTCAAAATCGGGCTGTTACAATATTATCAACAAAAAGCCCATCCCATCATTTTAACGGAAAAAGTTAATAATACTATCAATTTACTCTTATTAATAACATTACAAAAATTATGTTAAATTAAAATTTTAATTTAAAGATATTAAATTATGCAAAATTATATTAATTTTAATTTAATTATATTAAATTATGCAAAATTCTGCAAGATATTAAATTATTTAATTAAAATGGATATGAAAGATATAATAATTCAATATAAAAATTGCTCATAAAAGAATTCAAGCATTAGCGAGGTTTAGGGTTTGGGGTTTAGGGTTTGGGGTTTAAGGTTTAAGGGTTAGGGGTTAGTATTTAAGGTTTAGGATTTAGGGGTCTAAGTTTAGGGTTTTAGAGTTTGAGGGTTTAGGATTTTAGGGTTTCAAGTGTTTTGATAAAAATACCGTAAAAATCATTTTATTTTAAAGAAAACGGCGTTGTTTTGCTCCCTGTATTCTCACCCATCATCCAAGTGGACATCATGTATTCTTTTTGACAACTCATGCACTCTTTCATCCTCTTCTATTTATTATTTAACTAGTTTCTTTATATTAATTAAAATATAATTTGTTTCGAATTTAATATTTAAAATCTTCAGAAAAAATTAAGGACAATTAAAAAAATTTAAAAGTAAAAACATAGAAAAATATATGTTAAAAGTGAAAACAATTAAAATACTATTATTTAAAATAATTTTAAAGTTTTTTGGGTATGACTGATTGTTTTGAATTTTATATATTAAATAATTTCTTATATAATTGTAAAAGAGGTAATATTAAATTTAATATGTTAAATTTATCAATATAGTTTAAATTATTTAAGAGATAATAGATAAACTTTCTATATATTAAAATTAAAAAAATTGCTAACTTATGCATCTCTAGAGATACAAAATTAATTAGTAAATTGAAAAAGTTATTTAAATTTCCTAAAATATTGAAAGAATATATAATTACAAAAGAGAAATTTTTTTTTAAAATATTTTTTTTTCATATTTTGAAATTTTTTATTTTTTTTTTCTTACATAAAAAAATTAAATTTTATCTAATTCTTTCTATATAGTGCATGCTTCTTTTCTTTTCTTTTTAATATTAAATTTTGTCCATTTATTCCGTCAGTTAGAGCATATTAAACAATATATATACATGCATATATGTGTGTGTGTGTGTCCCTTCTGTTAAATTCTTCGTTATGTATTTAATAAAGTCAATTTTGTGTCTGGCTGTAGGCATTAGTGATAATAAGATATATCATTATCACTTAAATCTTAGAGGAAGTATTTTTGCCAGAAGGCTGACTAGGCTACCTTCAATTCCTAAGAATGATGCAAAGTTCAGGTATGCGCCATACTTAAACATTTCTCTGATCTTAGGTTATATTTTAGCTTTATATTTTAATTATTATTTTTGAGTTTTAGAAAATGAAAATATTAGAAAAATCCCTTTGTTTATATTTGAACTTTGTTAAAACTTGAAATGCTTCAAAAATTATTGGTTTTACATGTGAATTTTACCTTCATTTGTTTTTTTACTGTGTTTTAGTTGGAGAAATTAAAATATTTGAAAAAAATTGCTTATTCATCAATTTACATTTGAGATAACCTTGATTCTAAAACCATGGTTTTGAATATTTTTCAGCTTATTAAGAGAGTAAGATGGCATCCACTTTTATAGCCATGTCATCAGTTGGCTCATTCGTTGCACCTAATGGTTTGGTCATGGATAAGAAGCTTTCATCTTCTTCCAACAGATTTTCATCTTTAGCATCCATTTCTTCATCTTCATTTCTTAGTAGACGAAATGTTATTCTTAGAAGATCTCGTCTGCCCAAGATTTTTGCAGCAAAAGAGCTACATTTCAATAAGGATGGGTCAGCCATAAAGAAATTACAAGTGAGTCTTTGTTTCAAATGCTAAAAAGTTACCTAACTGGTTAAGTATTCAACTGAACTTCACAGCCTTTATATGTTTGCTCTAGCTTACTTCATGTTCTTTTGTTGTAGACTGGTGTGAACAAGCTTGCTGATTTGGTTGGAGTCACTCTTGGACCAAAAGGCATGAATGTCGTTCTAGAGAGCAAATATGGTTCTCCCAAAATCGTTAATGATGGTGTGACAGTGGCTAAGGAGGTATATTGCGTTTACTTTAACCATTTTTATGTCGTTTAAACAGCCTGGTAAGGACAAGTTTTCCAGCATTTATACAAGAGTCCAGTATTTAGATGAGTGTTGAGTCGATCTTAATTATAATGTCCAAGCAACCCATCATGTTAAATTTCCAACATTTAATTCAGTAAGTCCTATTTCATATTTATACATATTAAATTATAACATTTCTACAAGCAACTGATATGACTAAAGTAAGTTCTTCGAAATGATCTGGCTCATGTGAATTATCCGCAACTATGTTAAGCATTTGAATATTATTCTTTACTGCTAAGAATTTGTATTCGGAGTTGAAGGGATGATTGGAAGTATGTGAGAAATGAGAGAATAATGATTTCTGTAAGTTTCTTTGTCTCCGGTAAGTTACATAAATGAAATTCGTGATGGGTGAAAAACCTTCTGTTATTTAATTATTTGCAGGTGCTCTCCAATGATAACCCTAGGTATGGATTCAATGCTGCCACTGGAAATTATGAGGATCTTATGTCTGCAAGAATTATTGATCCAACCAAGGTTAGCTCCCTTGTTAAGTGCTTGACTCCATTTTAATTGAATGCTCGTGTTCCAAATAGCTTTGTCTCTAGTTTACAATTTTAACCCCAAGTGTTTTTAAAGCTAGTGGGACTCAAATAAAATTTGTATATCCATGAATCGCAAGAATATTCGGTAGAAAGGAAGCCTAGGAGGAATTTAGGGAAAGGATTTGTGTTCAAATCCCAGTTTTTGATGATTATATTTTTCTTGATATAGGTGGTCAGATGTTGCTTGGAGCATGCAGCATCAGTGGCCAAGACATTCTTGATGTCTGATTGTGTGGTTGTGGAAATAAAGGAACCCGAGCCCGTGCCTGCTGGGAACCCCATGGATAATTCAGGTTTGCACTTCTGAATCTAACATGATTAGTAATGGAACACTTTCTTGTTCTTTATATTTTGCATGCTAATATGTCGGGTTCATTGATTATGTCAGGATACGGCTACTAAAGCTGATGTTGAAGGGAAACCGAATAAGGTATCAAATCTCCATCGTAGCAACGATGAACCTGTTTAGAGTAGAATGCTTATTTTTGTTGTTGATTAATTATTGAAAAATCCTTAAGATCCTGGTGATATATAAGATTTGCATTTTGCAGTTCAGTGTAACAATTTTGAACATCATTTTTTTAGTGAAAGGAAGAAAGTTGGTACTTACTGTTTGCTGTTTTTTATTGGTAGAAAATTTTTCAACTGAATTTTATTTAAACTGTCGTAATAAATTGAATTTCAACACATTATTTATAAGACTAATTTCATGGGGAGCGCTATAGTTGATATTACTATACGAACAAAAAATAAAGGTAAACGATGAAGAAATATCATCGGAACTACAAATTTTGAGGAATATCAAATGTGACATGAAAGAACGATAAAAAGCAAAGAAGCAGCTGGATAGTGGTGGATATCCCACTTCAAACAGCAAAGAAGTTCGTGGTGTTTTTTCATAAATATCGCCAAAGAACATAATTTTTAGCGGCGCTTTTATTAAAAATGGCGCTAAAGAACATGATATTTAGTGGCGTTATTGGAGAAAGCGCCGCTAAAGGTCATGTTCTTTAGCGGCGTTTGTGGGAAAAACGTCGCTAAAGGTTATGCTCTTTAGCGGCGTTTGTGGGAAAAGCGCCGCTAAAGGTCATGTTCTATAGCGGCTTTTTCCACATAAACGCAACAAAATTTATCAGCGTTATCTATAGCGGCATTTTTTGCAGCATTTTAATAAGTGTCGCAAATTGTTTTAGCTGTGCTTATAAGCGTCGCTATAGGCCTAAAAAAACGCTGCTAAAAACCTGTTTTGTTGTAGTGGTTCCACCATCTCGATGGAACGAATGCTTTTTTGTATAAAATTATGATATAAAATTCCATCAATGTGGGAAAAAATTATTCTCAAGCAAATTCAAGATTGTGCTAGGAAAAAGGTAGGAAGTGTAACAACCCGTTTTAGTCAAATCGGAATAGTGGTTTTGGGACCACAAATCCGAGATCAAAATATTTATTTTATTGCTATTTTAATGTCTACAGCATGATAGTATGTTTGTGTGAAATTTTCGTTAAGAAATTTTATCGTTTGAGTGTTTAATTTGATAAAAAGAATTAAATCGCGTAAAGTGTAAAATTTGTGTTTAATTAGTTAAAGGTATCTAATAGCTATGAATTATTAAAGTGAAGGTCCTTATGTGGTAATTAAACCATTGTTAATGTGGGTGGACATTTATGGACATATATTAAGTGATTTTTAATGTTTAATTAAAGGTTATAATAGTAAATAATTAAATAAAGACTAAGTAAATAAAATAAAAACACATTATCATCTTTTTAGTCATCATCTTCAACCGAATATTGAAGAAGAAGAAGAAACAATTTTTGTCCATTTAGTGTTCGGTCATTTTGAAGCTTGATTGGTAAGTATTTTTGTCCCGT
This sequence comes from Gossypium sturtianum, assembly GCA_025698515.1. NCBI lineage: Eukaryota > Viridiplantae > Streptophyta > Magnoliopsida > Malvales > Malvaceae > Gossypium > Gossypium sturtianum. The sequence goes on along the minus strand of CM046955.1, from coordinate 73,441,082 downwards.
TTTTAATGATTTCTATGTTTTTGAGATCGTTGCAGCTTAGTCTAGCTAGCTCAGGGACTATTTTGCAAAATTGTTAAAAGTTTAGGGTTTTTTCATTGATGATTGTTGGTGTATTTTGATGTTTAATGATAGAAAATGCATGCTTGTTGTTAGATAAACAACATTTGTTAAGTGATTTTTAGTAAAATGTCCAATTAGGGATTAAATTGTGAAATGTGTAAATTTGTGGTTAAATTGTGAAATAAATGAAAGATATGGACTTCTAGGGATGTAATTGAAATTCGGCTAGCATAGGTTTTGGTTGAATTGCATGAATTTGTGATTTTATGATATAAGGACTAAATTGTAAAAATGTTGAAATGTTAGGGGAAAAAATGTAAAATTGCCTTAGTGTGTGTTTTTGGATTTGAATAGAGAGATTATTAAATAAGTTAATTTTTATTATATTTAGATTAAGAAAGGCGAAATACGAATTTAGATCGTGGAAAGAACAAAATTTTGGATTAATCGACTTAATTCATCGTTTTTGCATTCGAGGTAAGTTCGTATATAATAAACATTGTTATATTTGTGTTTTAAATGCTTTCATATTGCATAAATTGTGATTACGACATTGCGGACATATTTGACGACAATTCGGCAAGTGAGAAATCCCGGTTGAACCTTAGGAATAGATTAGGATACGAATGACATGTCATTAGGTGCTGGTCCGTACGTCTTACCAGTGGCTGAGTTATCTGGCATGTGTTGCGGATTCTCGTCAGCTTGTGTGAGCAGCATCGTGTAGCTACGTCATGACCGTCAACTTGTGTTAGCAGACCCGTTATAGCTCGTGAGTGAGCATCATTGAGATAGTTTTGGCTATGCATTGTCACTTAGTGTGCAAGATTCATTGAAATAGCTTCGGCTATGTATTGGAGCTTAGGGTCCCGAGTATCCGATTTTATTCCAAATGGTTCAACGGGTATAATAAAGATGTGAATTGGTGAGAAATAGATACGTATCGGTACAGGTATGTACGGAAAACTATATGAGCATTGAAGCTATGGAAGTTGTGAGTTTATGATCAATTATGTGATAGAATTTATGTTAACCACATGGTTAAATGTATTGTTGTATATTATATTCATATTATTTGAATGATAAATGAATGGTGAGATTTGCTTATTATTTCATACGAGCTTACTAAGCTTTATAGCTTACATTGTTTATTTTTCCGTGTTTTATAGTGAAATCAAAGCTAGCTCGGAATCGGGAATCATCAGAGACTTCATCACACTATCCAACTATCACTTTGGTACTTTTGAATCTAAGTTTATGGATATATGGCATGTATAGGATTATGGTCATTTTTTATATATAGTTTGATAATGAATTTAGTCATTTGAAATGGCTTGTAAATGTTAATTTTTTGGTTTTGTATATAGCCATGAGAGTTGGCTTAATTTGGTTGATTTGGTTGTGTATTCATATGTGCATATGGCTTTGGTTATGTGTTTATTGATAGATATGTGATGCTTGATGATAATTGGTAATTAGGGATACTAAATGGTTGAGATATGAGATTTGGTATGTTTGAATTATAGGTAAAATAATCCATGTTTGAAATGTAACCACATTGATGATTTAAGAATGTGATAATTTGGTATAAATTGAATGGCATATTGTGATATTGTGTCCCTTGTATTTGTTGGTATTGAAATTGTAACAGCTCGTTTTTAGTCAAATCGAAACAGTAGTTTCGTGACCACAAATCCGAAGTCAAAATAATTATTTTATTATTATTTTAACCTTTACAGCATGATAGAATGATTGTGTGAAAGTTTCATTTAGAAATTTTATCGTTTAAATGGTTAATTTGATTAAAAGGACTAAATCGCGTAAAGTATAAAACTTGAGTTCTAATAGTTTAAGGTATTAATTAGTTATGAAATTAAATAGTGGAGGTTTTTATGTTGTAATTAGACCATTAATAGCATGAATGGACATATATGGACATCATATTTGTATTTTCAATGGTTTAATTAAAGGATAAATAAGTAAATAGATTATTAAATGATAATTTAATAAAACAAAAGGCAAATTTTATTCATCATCTTCTTCCTAGCCGAATTTAGGGCTTAGAAAAGCCATGAGAATAGCTTGAAGCATTTGGTCACTTCTCCTAGTGCATATCAAGAAAAGTGAACTACGGACTTAGATCGGGGAAAGAACAAGGTTTTGGATTAATTGACTCGTTTTGCTGTTTTTGCGTCCGAGGTAAGTTCGTATGTAATAAGTTTCGTTACAAATATATTTTAAATGCTTTGATATTGCATAAACTGTGAATACGAGACTACGGACATATTCGACAATGATTTGATGACGATTCGGCAATGGTAATCCTGGTTGAACCTTAGAATAGATTAGGATACGAATGACATGTCATTAGGGCTTATTGTGATTATGTGATCCGGTTACTGGTCCTGTACGTCCTACCAGTGGCTGAGTATACCGGCATGTGTTACGGTTACTTGACAGCTTGTGTGAGCAGGCCCGTTGATAGCTCGAGAGTGGGCATATAAGTGATATGAGATTGAGATAGCATTGGCTATGTATGTGGCACTTTGGTGCGAGTTTCCCGAGTATCCGATAGTATTCTGGATGGTTCAATGGGTAAATGAAAGACGTGGTTGAGTATGGGATTGATACGAAATGGTACAAGTATGTAGATGAACTGTATAAGCCTTAAATCGAAGAAATTGTGAAGTTTGCATATAACCATGTGATTAAAGATGTGAAAGGTTTGTTAGTTAATATGTGCTACATGTTGATGTATTCAATTTGTTGAATTGTGTATTTATGATTACATTGAGTTTATTTCATACGAGCTTACTAAGCTGTAAAGCTTACTTTGTTTATTTTACTGTGTTTATAGTGACTTCAAAGCTAGCTCGGATTCGGGGATTGTCGGAGACTACGTCACACTATCCTACTATCACTTTGGTACTATTGAGCTTATGTTTTGAGTATATGGCATGTATAGGGACTTTGGTCATTTTGGTTATGTGTTGGTAATGAATTTAGCCATTTGAACTGGCTTGTAAATGTTTAAGTTTGGTATTGTATATAGTCATGAAAGTTGGCTTAACTTTATTGGTTTGATTGTGTTTATATTTGTGCATATGGTTCTTATTATGTGCTTGGTTGATGGTTGTGTGATGCTTGATGGTAATAGGTATTATGAGTATCAAATGGTTGAGTTGTGGATATTGGTATAATTGTGAGATTAGGCTAAATAATACATATTTGAGTTTGGTCATTATTGATGTTTGAGTAAGTAAAGTTTGGAAGGAATTTGGATGGCATATTGAGTAATTATGTTTTGTGTTGATTGGTATTGGAAATGGTATAACATATGCTTGAGTGAGGTTGATTGAATGCCTATTATATGCCTTGTTTTTGGTGCTATTTTGTTTGGTGTAGGTGTATACAAATTTGGGTGGCGAAATGGCTTGGTAAATAGCCTATTTTTGTCCACACAGGCAGAGACACGGGCGTGTGTCTCAGCCGTGTGCGACGGACAGTCAAGCTACATGGCCGTGTGTCCCCTGGTGTTGAATTAAAAACCAAGTCAGTATACTCCACACGGCCTCACACACGGGCGTACGACTTGGCCGTGTGGCATAAGTCAGTATACCCTGCAGGTTTGGCATGGCCTAGCACAAGGCCTGGTACACGGGCGTGTATGGCCATTTTTAAGGCACACGGGCTAGTCACACGGGCGTGTGTGTTGGCCGTGTGACCCAAGTCAGAGAGTTACACGGGGTCGAATACGGGCTGGGACACATCCATGTGTTCCCATTTTGAATGTCCACACGGCCGGTGACACGGGCATGTCTTTGGCCGTGTGACACACATGGGCATGTGTCCCCTGTTTTTGGAAAATTTTTCTAAGTGTTCGATAAGTTTCTAAAGTTATTAGTTTAGTCCCGAACCACCCTGAATGCATGTTTTTGAGCCTCGTAGGCTCGTATTAAAGAAAAAATGAATGTTGTTGATTGATGATTACATGAAATTGAAAATGTATGAGAAATGTATGTTTAAATGTGTGATATGTTTGGTAACGCTTCGTAACCCTTTTCCGGCGTTGAATACGGGTGAGGGGTGTTACATTTATTTGTATCAGAGCTATGGTTTAGTCCATTCTAGGACTAACGTAGCATATGTGAGAGTCTAGCTATACATGCCATATATAACCTATGATAGTGTGATGACTCCTGACAATTTAAAATGTGTTTTCGTATAGTAAAAGGATCCCAATCGAGCTGTAGCTGATGATGTAGAAAGTAATGCGCCTGCCTCTGTTCACGGAGTTTGTTCGAAAAAATTTGGCTGCTCAACAACCTCCACCCCCATTTAATCCCCAACTGGTTCCTATAGCTCCACAAAATGTGGAACTTTTACGATTAAATAAGCCGCTAGTTGATAAGATTCGGAAGTACGCGGCCGAAGAGTTTAAAGCTACTATTGACGATGATCCAGAGAGAGCCGAGTTTTGGCTTGAAAACACTATTAGAGTATTAGATGAGCTTTCTTGCACACCGTCTGAGTGTTTAAAATGTGCTATATCACTTTTGAGGGACACATCGTATCAGTGGTGGAATACTCTAGTGTTAGTGGTGCCGAGAGGAAGAGTTACCTGGGATTTCTTTCAAGATGAGTTCAAAAAGAAATATATCAATCAACGGTTCATTGATCAAAAGCGAAAAGAGTTTCTTGAATTGAAACAGGGCTGTATGTCAGTAACTGAATATTAGCGAGAGTTTGTTAGACTCAACAAATATGCTCGGGAATGTGTTTCAACTGAGGCCATAATGTGTAAAAGATTCGAAGATGGATTAAACGAAGACATCAGACTGTTAGTCGGGATTGTAGAGTTAAAAGAATTTGTTGTCTTGGTTGATAAAGCTTGCAAAGCCGAGAAGCTTAGCAAAGAAAAGAGAAAATTGGATTCAGAGGCTAGAGACTCAAGAATAAGATCGATGAGTAAACCGTACCAATCTTCGTCAAAGAAATCTAGAGATTCGTACACTCGTCCAAATGCTTTAATCGGGTATTTGAACAGAGATCGTGGAAAATAATACTCAAGTCCTAAATCTCAAGCTACATCAGTATCGAGTGTTGGCAGTGTGAGAAACTGTAGACCTGAATGTCAACGATGCGGAAGACGACATCCTGGTGAGTGTAGAATGAATGACTAGGCTTGTTTTAGATGTGGCTCACAAGATCATTTCATTCGAGATTGTCCCGAAGTAGATGAGAAAGATAAATTCCAGAATGCAAAACTGAGCAACACAGTTAATAGAGGGAGGCCACCTAGAAACACAGGAAATGTGACAGGTAGTAAAGGAGCAACAATGGACTCTGCTGTGAGATCTAAGGCCAGAGCACATGCTAGGGCTTACGCTATTCGCGCTCGCGAAGATGCGTCGTCACCCGATGTTATCACCTGTACATTTTCTCTTTATGACACTAATTTGATTACTTTGATTGATCCTGGATCGACTCATTCATATATATGTATGAAATTGGTGTCTAATAAGATTTTTCCTGTTGGGTCTACTGAGTTTGTGATTAAAGTATCAAACCCCTTAGGCAAATATGTTCTAATTGATAAAGTTTACAAGAACTGTCCTTTAATGATTCAGGGTTACTGTTTTCCGACTGATTTGATGCTATTACCTTTTGATGAATTCGATGTAATTCTAGGTATGGATTGGTTGACGTTGCATGATGCTATTGTGAATTGTAGACGAAAGACTATTGAATTGAAATGTCAGAATAGTGAAATCATTCGAATTGAATCAGATGAATCGAATGAATTGCCTATTGTGATTTGTCTATGTCAGCTTAGAGATGTGTGAGAAAAGGTTGCGAAGCTTATATTGCTTATGTTTTAGATACAAAAGTGTCTAAATCTAAGATTGAATCAGTGCCAGTAGTCTGTGAATATCTGGATGTGTTTCCAGAAGAATTGCCTGGGTTACCACCGATCAGAGAGGTTGAATTTGCTATTGAGTTAGTACCGGGAACATCACCGATATCTATAGCTCCGTACAGAATGGCTCCGACAGAATTGAAAGATTTGAAATCTCAGTTGCAAGAGTTAACAGATAGAGGTTTTGCACGACCTAGTTTTTCGCCCTAGGGTGCACCAGTATTGTTCGTAAAGAAGAAGACGGATCAATGAGAATGTGTATTGACTATCGTCAACTCAATAAGGTTACGATAAAGAACAAGTATCCGTTGTCGCGAATAGATGATTTGTTTGATCAGTTGCAAAGGGAAACAATGTTTTCGAAGATTGATTTGAGATCGGGCTATTATCAGTTGCGAGTTAAAGATTCAGATGTGCCAAAATCTGCGTTCAGAACGAGGTACGGACATTATGAATTTCTTGTTATGCCTTTCGGATTAACTAACGCTCCTGCCATTTTTATGGATTTGATGAATCAAATTTTCAGACCGTATTTAGACAGATTTGTTATAGTTTTTATTGACGACATTCTGATTTATTCACGAGATGAGTCTGAGCATGCCGAGCATTTGAGAATTGTGGTTCAAACTTTGAGAGATAAGCAATTGTTTCCTAAATTCAGTAAATGCGAGTTTTGGCTCCGAGAGGTTGGATTTCTGGGACACATTGTTTCAGCAGAAGGTATACGAGTTGATCCGAGTAAAATTTCAGCAGTTGTTGATTGGAAACCACCGAGAAATGTACCCGAAGTCAGAAGCTTTTTGGGGTTAGTTGGTTATTATAGACGTTTTGTTAAAGGATTCTCGATGATTGCTACACCGATGACTAGATTGCTACAGAAAGATGTAAAATTCGAGTGGTCAGAGAAATGTCAATAGAGTTTTGATCAGTTGAAAGCATTGTTAACTGAGGCACCAGTTTTGGTTCAACTTGAGTCGGGTAAAGAGTTTGTGATTTACAGTGACGTGTCATTGAACGGTTTGGGTTGTGTTTTGATGCAAGAAGGAAAAGTGATATCTTATGCCTCTAGACAGTTGAAGCCGCATGAAAAGAATTATCCGACGCATAATTTAGAGTTGGTCGCTATTATTTTCGCATTGAAAATTTGGCGACATCATTTGTACGGTGAAAAGTGTCACATCTTTACCGATCACAAGAGCTTGAAATATATAATGACCCAGAAAGATCTGAATTTTGAGACAACAAAGATGGCTCGAGTTGTTAAAAGACTATGAGTTAGTGATTGATTATCATCTGGGGAAAGCGAATGTAGTTGCGGATGCTCTGAGTAGAAAATCATTATTTTCTTTGAGAGCGATGAATACTCAGTTAACCTTATCTGATGATGGTTCGATTCTAGCAGAGTTAAAAGTGAAACCGGTATTTCTTCAGCAAATTCGCGAAGCTTAGAAGTATGATAATGAATTGCAAGCCAAAAGAATGCAATGTGAGTCGTCTAGTGATTCAGACTATCAGATCGGATCTGATGATTGCTTATTGTTCCGAGGTAGAGTTTGTATACCGAGAGATCTAGAGCTTATACAGAAAATTCTGAAAGAAGCACACAGTGGTTGTCTATCTGTTCACCCGGGGAGTACTACAATGTACAATGATTTAAAATAGTTGTATTGGTGGTCGGGCATGAAACGAGACATTTCTGAGTTTGTATCGAGGTGTTTGATATGTCAGCAAGTTAAAGCTGAACATCAAGTGCCCTCGGGATTACTACAGCCTGTGATGATACCCGAGTGGAAATGGGATAGAATTACGATGGATTTTGTATCGGGATTGCCCCTGTCTCCGAAGAAGAAAGATGCTATCTGGGTTGTCGTAGATCGACTGACGAAATCATCACATTTCATTCCAGTACGTACTGATTATTCGCTTGATAAATTAGCTGAATTGTACATTTCTGAGATCGTTAGATTGCACGGGGTGCCAGTTTCGATTATTTTGGATAGAGATCTGAGGTTTACGTCGCGATTTTAGAAGAAATTGCAAGAAGCTCTAGGTACGAGGTTGAATTTTAGTACAACATTTCATCCGCAAACTGACGGTCAGTCTGAGAGAGTAATACAAGTTCTCGAAGATATGCTTCGTTGTTGTGTTTTAGAGTTTGAAGGCAATTGGGAGAAATATTTTTCGTTGGTTGAATTCGCATAACAACAGTTTTCAATCGAGCATAAAGATGGCACCGTATGAAGATTTGTATGGTCGTGAATGTCGAACTCCATTGTACTGGACCGAACTTAGTGAGAAAAAGATTCACGGGGTTGATTTGATTAGAAAAACAGAAGAGAAAGTGAAAATAATTCGCGATAGTTTGAAAGCAGCTTCAGATCGACAGAAATCATACGCGGATTTGAAACGAAAAGAAATTGAATTTCAAATCGGTGATAAAGTATTTCTGAAAGTATCTCCGTGGAAGAATTTTTTTTGATATGGTCGCAAAGGCAAGCCGAGTCCGCGTTTCATCGGACCGTATGAGATTATCAAAAAAATAGGACCAGTAGCATATCAGTTAGCTTTACCGTCAGAGTTAAAAAAGATCCACAATGTGTTTCATGTGTCGATGTTACGCCGATATAGATTAGATCCATCACACGTAATTTCTCCGACAGAAATTGAGATTCAACCTGATATGACCTACAACGAAGAACCGATCAGAATTTTAGCTCGAGAGGTTAAACAATTGAGAAATGAAAACATAGCTTTAGTGAAAGTACTTTGGCAATGACACGGTGTTGAAGAGGCTGCATGGGAGCCCGATGATGCTATGAGAAAACAGTACCCTAACCTATTCACTGGTAAGATTTTTGGGGACGAAAATACCTAAGGGGGGAGAGTTGTAACAACCCATTTTTAGTCAAATCAGAATAGTGGTTTTGGGACCACAAATCAGAAGTTAAAATAATTATTTTATTATTATTTTAACCTTTACAGCATGATAGAATGATTGTGTGAAAGTTTCGTTTAGAAATTTTATCGTTTAAATGGTTAATTTGATTAAAAGGACTAAATCGCGTAAAGGGTAAAACTTGAGTTCTAATAGTTAAAGGTATTAAATAGCTATGAAATTAAATAGTGGATGTCTTTATGTTGTAATTAGACCATTAATAGCATGAATGGACATATATGGACATCATATTTGTATTTTCAATGGTTTAATTAAAGGATAAATAAGTAAATAGATTATTAAATGATAAATTAATAAAACAAAAGGCAAATTTTATTCATCATCTTCTTCCTAGCTGAATTTAGGGCTTAGAAAAGCCATGAGAATAGCTTGAAGCATTCGGTCACTTCTCCTAGTGCATATCAAGAAAAGCGAACTACAGACTTAGATTGGGGAAAGAATAAGGTTTTGGATTAATTGACTCGTTTTGACGTTTTTGCGTCCGATGTAAGTTCGTATGTAATAAGTTTCATTAGAAATGTATTTTAAATGCTTTGATATTGCATAAACTGTGAATACGAGACTACGGACATGTTCGACAATAATTTAATGACGATTCGGCAATGGTAATCCCGATTGAACCTTAGGAATAGATTAGGATATGAATGACATGTCATTAGGGCTTATTGTGATTATGTGATCCGGGTGCTGGTCCTGTACGTCCTATCGGTGGCTGAGTATACCTGCATGTGTTGCGGTTACTTGACAGCTTGTGTGAGCAGCACCATGTAGCTACGTCTTGACCCACAGTTTGTGTGAGCAGACCTGTTGATAGCTCGAGAGTGAGCATATAAGTGATATGAGATTGAGATAGCATTGGCTATGTATTTGGCACTTTGGTGCGAGTTTCCCGAGTATCCGATAGTATTCTGAATGGTTCAACGGGTAAATGAAAGACATGGTTGAGTATGGGATTGATACGAAATGGTACAGGTATGTACATGAACTGTATAAGCCTTAATTCGAAGAAATTGTGAAGTTTACATATAACCATGTGATTAAAGATGTGAAAGGTTTGTTAGTTAATATGTGCTACATGTTGATATATTCAATTTGTTGAATTGTGTATTTATGGTTACATTGAGTTTATTTCATACGAGCTTACTAAGCTATAAAGCTTACTTTGTTTATTTTATTGTGTTTATAGTGACTTCAAAGCTAGCTCAGATTCGGGGATCGTCGGAGACTACGTCCCACTATCCTACTATCACTTTGGTACCACTGAGCTTATGTTTTGAGTATATGGCATGTATAAGGACTTTGGTCATTTTGATTATGTGTTGGTAATGAATTTAGCCATTTGAATTGGCTTGTAAATGTTTAAGTTTGGTATTGTATATAGTCATGAAAGTTGGCTTAACTTGATTGGTTTGATTGTGTATATATTTGTGCATATGGTTCTTATTATGTGCTTGGTTGATGGTTGTGTGATGCTTGATGGTAATAGGTATTATGAGTATCAAATGGTTGAGTTGTGGATATTGGTATAATTGTGAGATTAGGCTAAATAATACATATTTGAGTTTGGTCATTATTGATGTTTGAGTAAGTAAAGTTTGGTAGGAATTTGGATGGCATATTGAGTAATTATGTTTTGTGTTGATTGGTATTGGAAATGGTATAAAATATGCTTGAGTGAGGTTTATTGAATGCCCATTATATGCCTTGTTTTGGTGTTATTTGTTTTTTGTGTAGGTGTATACAAATTTGGGTGGTGAAATGGCTTGGTAAATAGCCTATTTTTGTCCACACGAGGCGAGACACTGCGCGTGTGTCTCGGTAGTGTGTGCAACGTATCTTGGTCAAAGCTACACTACTTGTGTGTCCCTAGTGTTGAATTAAAAACCAAGTTAGTATGCTCCACACGGCCTCACACACGGGCGTGTGACTTAGCCGTGTGGCATAAGTCAGTATACCCTATAGGTTTGGCACGGCCTAGCACACGGCCTGGTACACGGGCGTGTATGGCCATTTTTAGGGCACACGGGCTAGTCACACGGGCGTGTGTGTTGGCCGTGTGACCCAAGTCAGAGAGTTACATGGGGTTGGGCACGGGCTGGGACACGGCCATGTGCTCCCAATTTGAATGTCCACACGGCCGGTGACACGGGTGTGTCTTTGGCCGTGTGAGACACACGGACAGGCCACACGAGCGTGTGTCCCTTGTTTTTGGAAAAATTTTCTATGTGTTTGAGAAGTTTCTAAAGTTATTGGTTTAGTGCCGAACCTCCCCGAATGCATGTTTTTAAGCGTCGTAGGCTTGTATTAGGGACAATATGAATGTTGTTGATTGATGATTACATGAAATTGAAAATGTATGAGAAATGTATGTTTAAATGTGTGATATGTTCGGTAACGCTCTGTAACCCTATTTCGGCATTGAATACGGGTGAGGGGTGTTACAGAAATGGTATAAAAGATGTTTGGTTGAGGTTAATAGAATGCCTATTTTTATGCCATGAATTGTGCTATTTGGTTTGGTGTAGGTATATGCAAATTGGGTGGCAAGATGGCTTGGTAAATAGCCTATTTTTGTCCACACTGGCAGAGACATGGGCGTGTGTCTCAGCCTTGTGTGACACACGGTTAGGTTACACGGCCGTGTGTCCCCTGGTGTTGAATTAAAAATCAAGTTAGTATGCTCCACATGGCCCAGCACACGGGCGTGTGATTGGCCATGTGGAATAAGTCAACATACCCTACAGATTTGGCACGGCCTAGCACATGGCTTGGCACACGGGCGTGTGGGGCCATTTCGAAAGGGCACACGGGCTGGTCACATGGGTGTGTGGTTGGCCGTGTGACCCAAGTCAGGGAGTTACACGGGGTCGAACACGGGCTGGGACACGGCCATGTGATCCCATTTCGGATGTCCACACAGCCTGTGACACGGGGGTGTCTTTGGCCGTGTGAGACACATGACCGGGCCACACGGACGTGTGCCCCGTGTAGTTTGAAAAATTTTCTAAGTTTTGTAAAAATTTCTTGAGTTATCGGTTTAGTCCTGAACCACCCCGAATGCATGTTTTGGGCCTCGTAGGCTCGTATTAGGGACGATGTGAATGAAGTTGAATGATGATTATTTGGAACTTGAAAATGTATATGAAATGTGTGTTTAATTGTATAGTAAGTTCGGTAATGCTTCGTAACCCTATTCTGGCGTTGAATACATGTGAGGGGTGTTACAGGAAGTGCTTACTTTCCATAATTGATTACTTCAATTTGTTTTTGAGCACAAGTTCGATCTAAAACAAACCTGAAAGGTCGATATGTTCAAGGTTGCATAACAAAACACGACCTTGAAAGGTTAGTAGAGAATGTTGAACAATTGAATCAGACCGAACCAGACGAACCAGAACCTAAAGAGTTGTCAACCAATTCTGAACCAGATGTTGACTCAATAAATGAACCAGAAAAAGAAGAATCCGAAGGTTAACCGAACAACCCTGAACCAGAAATGGAACCAAATGTTGTTGAACCAGTTGAGACAAATGTTAATCCTAAGTTGACTATTCCGATTACCACTCCTTCAAACATCAATGATAAATCAGAATTTTCAACTATGATGGATATGTGAAAATTTATGCATAACCAACAACAGGCTTATTGGAAATATACAAGAATTAGAGATGACTCCATAAGGAATGTTGTTAAGAATCCCGCTAATAATTTGTTTACTTTCATTCCTGAGTTTCCAAATCATATCTTCGAGTCATGGGAGCAAGATTCAAGGTAAGAAGAGTTCGTGAATTCAAGTGAGAACGAGAAGGAAAAAGAACAAGACAAAAGGGGATTATACAAATTAATAAAAGGGGGAATTTGTTTTTCTTAGTATTTCTTTTAAGACAATTTTATATTTACATTGGTAGTATTTTGCTTTCGCACAATAAAATTGAATAAATTGCAAGTTATGAATTAATTAAGCCAATGCCTTTCCATTAATTTTGTTCTCTAGTAAAGAGCAAAGTAGTGTGGTAATGTGAATGTATATGTCTAGGATTGGATTTTTCAAAGAAAGACTTGGTACTTAAGCAGACTTCATGACTCGCCTCTCTTTCTTGAAATCCTACCTAGTGTACAGTTCTCATTCACTTCTTTTTTATTTTGCATGTAGCTCCTCACTTTTGTTTTTTTTTTCAATGATATCTTAAGTGCTTTTATTTAATTTTTTTCCGTTTTCCCTCTTTTTTCTATTTTTTTTCAAAATAATGTAAACAAAGAAAATAAAATAAAGACATAAGGAAACAAAAAAAAAAAATTTCATGTTTTATTGTCTCTCTCACCGAAAATATCCACCTCGATGTCTATACATATTCCAATCGATACTTTAAGCTAAAACGATGTATCCATTAAGCACTAATATTTAAACTAAACAAACAAAGGACTGAGAAGGACTAAGCACTAAGACTTAATTTTAGCTAGACTATAAGTCAAACAATTAATCATAAAGGGTGAAAAAAAAGAAAGAAAATAGTCTATATAAGCTAAAATCAAGGGTACTAGGGATATGCATATATGCACAGTTAGTTTGAAAGACACAAATGATCCAAATAATGCCTAAATCATTCCTTTAACTAAGTTCGCCTTTGATTTCGCCTTAAAAAGAGATCAAGCAGATTCTAGGCTCAATTTCAATGACATTTACATCCACATGTAATTAGTCATTAGCAAAATACTAGATCAAAATATGTGCTCAAATTTATCAGGTACTTAATTGCAAGAAAAAGTAACACCAAATATGCATCATGAAAAACTATATTTTAATATGAAAGGATTATGACATGGTGTATCATCATCAAACTAGAACTAACCAATTTTTTTTTAAATTAAAAAAAAAAAAACTCACTAAATGTCAAACCACACAACTAAACACCAAAAAATATATTCATTAAAAGGCGACTATATCTTTCTCTAAACTTAAATAACATATTGTCCTCAATATGAGAAAGAGACTATACACACAATAACCATAAAAAAGAAACATTAACAATAAATATTACGAACAAAAGTACAAAAGAGAAGGAAAAGAAACTTAATGACCTTGTAATATATAATATATTAGATTGGGTATATTGTATATATATAATATAGACAGATTATCTAGAAAATTCCGTATCTATAACAGCATGAACAGGATAACGTGGACAACAATGGATGCTAAGTAGTGGATAGTTGTTTTCAGTTTCTAGGGAACCTGTAATCTACCTTGAATTACAGCTAGATATGTTTCTAGTTTGTCTGCAAGAGTATGGACATGTTCTAGTTGTGTCTATCTCTGGTGTTGTTTAATCTGTTCTGAAGCAAATTCGGTGGAAACAACTTATAGAATTTGAACATTGCTGCCTATTTTAATTTTCTTTTTCTGAAAGGAATTGTCTTGTTAGTTACAATATGGGGATTTTGAGGCTTGCAGTCTTGGAATATGGAGAGAAACTCAAGTGAGTTCGATGCCGTATTACGTTTTTGGATTTCAGGCAGCAGCCATTCATGACCTTCCATTACGATTTTCTTGTTCGGGGACATTAAGGACAACTGAACAGTATCAAGGTAGCGACAATTTGCTTCTTTGGATAATATAAATTTACTCAATAATCCAAAAAATAAAGAACAAGTGAATCACAGCTCTTAAGAGTTTGCAGATTTAGACAGTTTTTAGTAGTGTTTGTATTCACACAGAAATGGTGTTGACAACTTGGCAAGTACACTTGATTAGAGGTTCTTTTATCATTTCTTCAATTAGTTGGACCTCTTGTTTAAAATAGTTGGTCTCATCAAACTTGTGATTATCAGAAAAAACTTAAACAAAACTCATTTCCTTTCCCACACAAGTAATGGATTAATGTAAACAAATGATAAATTTTATGTTATTTTACTGAGATATATTCTAAATTTAACCAGAAAATACACCCAAATCAAACCTGACTCTATTGGTTTTGGAAGCAAAGCATATGTATGACCATAGAGAGAGAGAAAGAATGAATTGTCCTTATATCATCAATTCATTTCTAATGCAAAGATGACATTCATCATGCAAAATTGATTATAATGGATCCAACTCTCATGCTTTCCATGCCTTCTCATTTATACCTTAAAACCTTTCTCTCCTTCTTTCTTCTCAAATAGCAGCTTAGTTTTCAGGAGCTATTGTAAGTGCATCACTATTATCTCTTTTATCATCAGTCTTTTTTTTTTTTTTTTTTTTTTGCAGCTTAACGCCTTGTAGATTTCGTGTTTTATTCTAAAATCAACAGATAAGATGGTCAGACCTCCTTGTTGTGACAAGCTAAATGTGAAGAAAGGCCTATGGACTGAAGAAGAAGATGCAAAGATACTTGCATATGTATCAAAACATGGAACTGGTAACTGGACTGCTGTTCCAAAAAAAGCAGGTTAATTTATTGGATGTTTTTGTATCTTTTACATTAATGCTTAATTTGTTAGTCTAAGAAACTAACCACTTTATTCCTTCCATATGGACCTCATGCCATATCTGAGTATGGTCTCCAGGGCTTAGAAGATGTGGGAAAAGTTGCAGACTTCGTTGGACTAATTACTTGAGACCTGATCTTAAACGCGAAAGCTTCACACCGCAAGAAGAAGAGTTGATCATTCGCCTCCATGCAGCTCTTGGAAGCAGGTTATATTGTTCTTGGTTTATTCTTAGTAGGCAGCCAGACTCATGCAACTTTTTGTTTAAGTTGCACCATGAAAATTTATCACACTTTCATGCAACTTCAATTTTCTCCTCTTTTTTTTTTTTTTTTTTTTTTTTTTTTTGTGACATGGGAATGGGATCATAACAAACATTAACTGTAAATGATGCATGAAAGCTAACAGTTTTAACAACCGGTTACAATTACTGGTGCAAGATGTATGACACTCTCATTATGCATGACTGGTTTGTTTGTGTGGTCCAGGTGGTCTATCATAGCCCAACAGCTTCCTGGCAGAACTGACAATGATGTAAAAAATTATTGGAACACTAAGTTGAGAAAGAAGCTTTCTGAAATGGGGATTGATCCTGTTACTCACAAACCTTTTTCTCAAGTCCTAGCTGATTACGGGAACATCGGTGGCCTCCTAAAATCTAGAACCCGAATCGGATCTTTGAATCGAGACATGAAGAACTCATTTATGATCAAACCAGAGCCACATCCACCCCAACCAGCAATAGCAACAGAAGGATTTCCCAACATCAACAACAGCCGAGTGATGACAACAATGGCATCCCCTGGAATTGAACCAATCCGGGAAAACTTCTTTCCAAGCAGCAACATTAACCAGCATGCTGCTACCTGTGGTTCCCTAGATCTGCTTTCTCAGCTTCAAGCTATAAAACTAGTGACAGAAGCCTCCAACTATGCCGGCTACCAAATCATCTCACCTCAGTTCCCTAATCAATACACATTATCATTATCATCACCATCCTCTTCTTCTTCTACTTCTTCTACTTGCTCCACTACAGCACAAGAAAAAGCTGGTCTTGCTTTCAGCTGGCGTGATTTCCTTCTCGAAGACGCATTTTTACCATATGATCATCATCCCCAAGGACAAGATCACATCCCGGAATTCGAATCCAAGGACATTGCACCACAAAATCACAGTGGCAATGAGACTAGTGCTGAACACATAGATGATGATAAAAACATCATCATCAACAACAATAGTAGAGTACTCTCAGGAATGGACAGTGAGCTGCTAAGCTATGGTATTCAAGCTTCATCATCAACTGAAAGTTCATTTGTGGCAGCAATGCTTGATCAAGAAAATGAGATGTTCTCAGAATTTGCAAATCTTTTGGAAGATCCTTGTTATTAACTTTAGTAGGTCCACCATATAGAATATAAGTAAGAATAATTGACATCAGAATAAAAACTTCTGGTAATGTGTAATCATTTTTAGTATGGGATTGAATTGAGTATTTGTTTCCATGTTAAGGCTGCTGAAGAATCTCCTTTGTTTTAAAGAAAAAAAAATAGTGATCTGATCTCATATTATATAACAACTCAAAGTTAGAGGGATTTTTTTGGATAAAAATTAATCATAAAACCACATGCAAGTTAATCAAAATTTACATCAATACTAAAAGAGCTCAATCTATTTTTCCTTATTTTCTTTTTTTAATGTTTTAGTTTATTATTTTTTATTAAGTTGTTTGTAATTGGTGCAATACATTGGAAAGCTTTATTTGTATTAATTTATGTTAACTTGTAACATACTTAATAATATTTAAATAATATATTATAAAGTTCAATTTATATCGATGTTATTTAAGAATTCTAAAGCATTATGAGTTTGAATTGATTTATGCATGTAATATCTTCCTTAAGTGAGTATTATTGGTTAAGGGTTAGAATGTATTAAAAAATAACACAATAAAATTTAATTTCAAGGAAATATATGGTATATGTTTGAAGTTATAGAAAATACTTCATTGTTAATACACTTTTGAATCAAGATTTTGGAAGATGGCTCAATCTGCAAGAAAGATGAGCTATAAGGGCGTCAGAGTTAGCACTCTGATTGTTCTTCGATTAAAGAATTCAAGTTTAGTGAGAGAATAATCATGTAAAAATTTGGTTAAGAAGGCGAAGAAAATATAGATGAGAGATTGATAATACCTCATGCCCCTATGTTAGGCCTCCAAGCTTGGCTCTAATTGGTTGTTGGTGTAAAGAGTGGTCCATGTTATACCAAGTAGAGTTGGTAGTGCTTGACAATTAGCCTATTTTGTCCTTTTTCACATTGTGGATTAATAATAGGCCCCTCGAGTTTGGAAATGGTGATAAAGTGACCAGGTAAGACCAAAGCAAACAAAATATACTCTTAAATGAGCAAATTAAGGATGTGGAGGATGTCATAGGTTTAGTTGTATCTCGTGAAAGATTTGTACTCAATTAATTGTGTGGGAGCAAAACTTTGTGATCAAGTTTGTAGGTAGCATCGGAAGAGCTGGCAAGCGGGTGGGCCTGGGCGACCTCATTTCGGGCTTACCTCTAACGTGGATTTTCTCAAGCTTGGATCAACTTCAGCTTGGGTTTTCTCTGACTCGGATCTATTATGAGCTCAAATTTTCTCGGGCTTGAGCCATTTCAAACTCAAATTTTTCGAGGTTGGAACAAGCCAAGCAGGCTCTGTCATATTCAAATAATTTTAAATTTTATAAGTTATAAATATTTTAATTTCGAATGTAATAACTCATTTTACTTTTATATAATGACACCACAATTCAAGTTTACCTTATCAAAAGCATAAATTATATATATTTAATATAATTCTTTTATATAAAATTGTTAAACTACTTATTATATTTAAAATTTATTATTCTATGATATTATATGAATTAACAAAAATATCTTTTATTGTTTATTATTTTATTATATACTTAGTTTTCTTAAGTACGAGTTTGGTTGTGTATATCAATTAAAATATGTTAACATTATTTTATAATTGTATATAAATTTAATTTTATGATTGATATTACAAATAAATTTATATATTTTTAATTCAATGTTTTATTTTATAAAAATAATATCTTAAATTATTATATGCGATATACAATTTCCTAGATTAAACATAGATGAAAATGTATTTATGAAATCTATTAAATTTATTTTGTCTAAGTAATATATTAACAAACTATAAATGATTTAAAAGTTTAAACCTTATTCATTATTAATTTATTTAATTTAAATTTTATGATTTATAAATGATTTTTAAAACATATATAAATATATTAAAAATTAGATAATAAACCTACCGTACGAGTTTGATTGAATATATTAATTATAATACTAAATCATTTTATTGAAAATATTATTATTTTCTATAATTTTATTCAAAATATACATTATCTTAGGATTAATTGTTTAATGTTGACCACTCTCGTAAGGATTAATTGTTTAATGTTGACCACTCTCGTACCCTTTGTAAAAAATCTTGATAAAAATTATATCTCATTTGGACATTTGTAATAGTTTTCACAAAACTCTATTTTAAAATTTAAATAATGTACCGATAATAGAATAAAAATAAATTAATAATCAAAACAAATTAATGGCCAAAAGAACATGTGTTCATCAAAACCTTTGCCCAATAAATGAAAAGTTATAAAGCAAATATCTTTTAAAAAAAAACCCTAATATCAAATCATGAATTAGATTAAATAAATTAAAAATTGAACCTTCAAGTTAATTATAAAAATTTAAGTGTTAGTGTAACACCCCTTACTCGTATTCGATACTTGAACTAGGTACGAGGCATTACCATACTTAACTTGCTCAATCATGCAACATCGATTCGTAAAAAAATTCATTTCAAATTAAAAAATTTCATTCAAGACCATAATGTCCTTATTATAGGTCTACAAGACCCTAAACTTGTACCCGGAATGGTTCGAGACTAAACCGAAAACTTTTGAACCCTTAGACAAATTTGAAATAAAACAGGGCCACAAGCCCGTGTGAAGGATGGGACACGCCCGTGTGGAAAATCACATGCCCGTGTTCCACACCCGTGTGGATTTATTTTCAAATTCGAACCTACAGGGGTTTTCACACGGCCGGACACACGCTCGTGTCCCTGGCCCGTGTCCCTCACACGGCTACGACACGCCCGTGTCTTAGCCTGTGTGCAAAAACCATGACATTTTGTTTATGACGTCATCACCTCAATAAGGTCACACGGCCAAGGCACACGCCCGTGTCCTTAAACCGTGTGTCGAATTAAATTCCAAATTTCAGGTGCAGACTTCACACGGCCTGGGCACACGCCCATGTCCGTGGTCGTGCCTCCCACACGGCTAAGACACACGACCGTGTCTCTGCCCGTGTGTTTACTACTGAGCATACTGACTTGCAAACTTAGCATGCAAAGGGGACACACGACCAATCAACATGCCCATGGGACTGACCGTGTGTCACACACGGCCTAGACACATGCCCGTGTGTCTAACCGTGTGGACATTTGAAAGGCTATCAACCAAGCCAAATGCCACCCTGCACAGCAACCATACTTATACCAATTCAAACCAACATATAATATGACATAAGGCACTTCTAAGAACTCAAAATCAAAACATCCCCACAAGCATGCACTTCATGAATTTCATCATTTTGAATATAAGAACTTGTCAAGTATTGGCCAATTTCCAATGACCATTTACAAAATGAATTGAACAACATTAATAGCCAACACTTTGGTTAAAAAATATGACATAACAAAATGACCAAGTCCTATACATGCCATACTCAAAATAAATCTAACTTTGCTATACCAAAAGAAGTTGATAGTGTGATTTTCAAACTCCGACGTTCCACGAATTCCCGAGCTAGCTTGGCAATACTACAAGGAAAAGGGAAATGAGAGAGGTAAGCATAAAGCTTAGTAAGTTTGCATGAAATAAATAACAACATAAAGGCTCATAATGTCATCCATCCATTACATTGAATACAACACAAGTCTTAAGTTCATTGCCATAACTTACTCATGCTTACCTTTACCAATCATATATCATGTCTCATATCGTAAACATTTCTCGTGAATTACTCACACGTACCTCTATCACTTCATCACATGGCTTTAGCACTAGTCTCATTTCTATTATAAGCGAAGCTATTTACTCAATGAATTCACTTGGAATACACAAAATTACATATTATCATTTTTAACGTAATTGCGACACCAATGTCACATCCCAGATGTGGTCTTATATGGGATTTCCTCTAGATGCCGATGCCATATCCCAGATATAGTCTTATACGGGATCTCATATCGATTGTCGATGCCATATCCTAGATATGGTCTTATACGATTCTCATATTCGATTGCCGATGCCATATCCCAGATATGTTCTTAAACGGGATTTCAATTCGATGCCGAGGCCATGTCCCAGACATGGTCTTATACGGAACCTTACCCATCTCAAGTCTTGATGACATTATTCTCACATTTATTATAGTCCAACCGGGACTTCAACATCGCAATTCTCATCATTTTCTCATTCAACATCATTACTCAAATTTCATAGAAATAATGTTCATCATCACTAATATCAAACATTTTAAAACATACTAGCATGATGTTGAATTTATTCACACAAACTTACCTCGATTTCAAAATAGGCTAAATTGTCGATCTAGTCTAATACTTTGCCCTTTCCTCGGTCGAGGTTAATTCTTTGCTCTTCTTGATCTATAATAACAATTTAGCTCATTTAATCGCCACATAATAAATACATTTCAATAATCATAATTTTGGCAAAATTACCATTTTGCCCTTAAACTTTCACAAAATTACCATTTTACCCTAGGCTCGGAAATCAATTCTAATCAAATTTCTTTCTTTAACGAGCCTAGGTGAACATTTGTTACTCTTTTAGCAGCCCTCAATACTCATTATTTCACACATTTACCACATATTTTACAACCTTTACAAAAAGGTCCTTTTAGGTGTTTTCATGGTAACACCTTTCACAAAAGTTGTTTATCTAACAACTATGACTCATTTTCTTCTATAAAAATGCAGCAAACAACTTAAAAGCTCACATGGCAAAACTCTAAACTTTCAACCATTTTGCAAAATAGTCCCCTCTTTAGCTAGCTTAAGCTTTAGGGGTTCCAAAAGTACAAATATTATCATGAAAAATCACCAAAGTCACTTTGTAACACCCTTAACCCGAAACCGACACCGGAATAGGGTTAAGAGGCATTACCAAACAATCGGAACATTTCACATCCATATCACGGCACAAAGTCAAACATCAATCAAACATATTCAAACATGAGTATATAGTCCCTTATCGAGGTCTTCGAGACCTTAAACACGTGTTAGAAAGAGGTCAAGACTAAACCGAACACTTACAAAAGTTTCCAGAAACTCAAAGATTTTTCCAAACTGCAGAGGTCACACGCCTGTGCTGTCAGGCCGTGTGCCTCACACGGCTACCAGACACACCCATGTGTCCAAACCGTACCAAAATAGAGCATACATACTGACTTATCCCCACGGTCACTAGACACGCCCGTGTGCCATCGCCGTGTGAAATTAGGCTAGCTACTGACTTGGTCACACGGCTATCAGGCACGCCCGTGTACCATGCCGTGTAACCTGCTGATACGGGCACGCCCGGGGCACCATCGATCTTCAAGTCAACGAGGCTCGATGCCAAATTCCCAAGTGCCGTGGAGCTTGTGTGCATCTTGGTGCACTTCCAAATTGAGTCAGATTAGCTCAATCGAGCTTAATTTGAGCTCACTCGAGCTCGCTCCAGCTCATTGAGCTGATTGCTTTTTTAATTTAATGCTTTAAATAAATTGGACAATTTAATTATTTAATTTTCTACAGCAAGTTAAGTTTCTAAATATTTTATTTAGTGTCAAATTTAATTTTCCTAAGTCTAATTTAATTTGTGTCATTTTATTACAGCCTTTTAAGTGTGTTTTAATTTAAGAATTAAAGTGCTGAATTTTTTTCATTAAAGTAGGGGCTGCCGAATTTAGTATGTGTGCTAAGTGTGTGTTCAATGTGTCCAAAGTGTCTATTGATGTGTTTTGGACGTGATTAATTGTTATTCAATTCATTTGGCTTGATTTAATATGCATTATCAAGTGACCCAAAATTCATTTCCTCTTCTAGAAACATGGCTAATGATGTTCCCAAGGGCTGTACATGGACTTGGACGAATTTCTTCTTCATGAAGCATGGCTATTGACGTTCCAAAAGGCTGAATTTACACATCCAAGAGGGCTGATCACGTTCTCCTTTATTGCTGGTCATTTTTCAGCCAAGAGAAGCACTTTAATGAGCTCATTTAAGCTTAATTGATTGAACCTAGCTCTTTGCCCTTTCACCACATGCAATTGCCCTTCTAGAAAGCTTGTCAAAAAGCTACCAATCACCGAATTTTGCCAAGGAGTTTAAGGGGCATTATTCCGAATTTTCCAACAATTATTAGTTGAAATTAACTTAGCTATTAAGCTAATTTTGTGACCATTCGGCTAGCACCTTTAGTTGCCTATAAATACTTGTTATTTTCATTAGTTATGTTAGACTTTTTTTGATTATTAAACTTTGATATATTTTATGAACTTATGTTCTTGAGTGAGTTTTATCTCCTCTTCGTTTTTGTAAGAATTTCGATTCTGACTTATCAAGCTTGCTTGTGGCGTCAATCGTATTCTTCCATTTTATTATACCAACGGTTCTTATCTTTATAGATAACGGGTCTTGGTCCGCCATCGATTTCATCCTTTCCACCTTAAACGTTATAGAAACCGGGGTGACACATCTTTGTGTTGAATCGTTTCTTGTTTAAGTCCGATTCTCCATTTCCACCAAATTATCAAAATATCACCTATCCCTTATCCATCTTCCTTTCTAAAACCAAACCTATCCTTCTCCTTATCCGAATCATTCCCACACTTAAATACCTCCATTCCTAACTTAATCCATCTTCTAAACTAATTCACTTATGCTTCCGCAAACTCATCTGTATATTCCTATTATTTCTCGAAAGGCTTATCACCTCCTCGTAAACGATTGGGCAACTCGCATACATTTCGACTCTTCCCGAGGTGGACTGTATCATCTAGTATCAGAGCTATAAAATGAGGAGCACGACGACGATCGAAAAGCCGGAAGTTAGTTCGTAAGTAAAAAAATAAAAAAATTAAAAAAAATTTGAAGTTGTAATTTCATTCTTATTGTGTTATTTCATGTACTTTGAGTGAAAAAAAAAAGAAAAAAATGAAAATTCAAAAAAAAAGTGAGTAAAAAAAAAGTGAAGTTCTTGAAGTTTTTGCAAGATTGTGTTCTCATCCCTTCTACCCAATCTTTCTATCATCATTTTGAATTCATCTTACCCACCCCAACGCCACTATACCAAAATTTTTTTCTTTTTCAGCCTCCCCTATACCTATAAATCGTTTACCCTTGAAACCCCTTTGAAGCCGACCCTCAAGCCACGATTAGTCCTTTGAAACAAAGTACGAAATTGTGAGAGCGAGAGAGAGCGGTAAAAGGAACGAGTGCTACGTTAAAGAAAAAGCCTTATACGAGTGAAAACACGAGTGTGAGCGATTTTTCTTTGTGAGTGACTTGTGAGTTTTTGTGGTGAGGTTTTACTTTTCGGTTTTATTCTTTTAACGATCTTTCTTTGTAGAAAATAAACATGAATCAAGAAGCATTCTCCGAATCTGATTATCAATACTTGTTGAACGGAATGCGAAGCACCGTGAACACCAAGTTTGACAAATTGCACAAGCGGTTGGATAGAATCGAGGAACGAGACCAACAAGAGTGACTTTCTTCAAGTCGAAAGATGGAATCAACGCCGTCTTGAAAATATGCCTTCAAAGATCATCCGAGAAGAAATATCAATCATGAATCTTATTCGACGAATTCGAGGTGAAGCGAAGTGGATTTCGAGTTTGAAGCTTGTTACGATGATGAACGCAAAAGTATGAGCTATTCATCGACTGCTTCAAAGATGTAACGCAAGGAGACTCTTACACCAAGAATCGACTGTGATATCTATGAGAACATTCTTTCGATCCTTGAAGCAAACCCTTGTATTTCTGATTCTTTTGAAACATCTTATTGTTGTAATAAAAATGAAAAAGAAAAATCAAAAGAAAAAGAAAACGAGAGTGAAAAAGAAGAAAAAGAAAATAAAGAGAAAGAAATTGAAAAAGAGTTCGTGAGAGAGAAAGAAATAGAAAAAGAAATCGAGGGAAAAGAAAATAAAAAATAGAAAGAAGAAAAAAAGATTGAAAAAGAAAGAAAAGAAAAAGAGTTGGAAAAAGAAAAGCGAGAACAAGATGAGCAAGAAAAAGAGAGTGGTTTTTCAGCTAACTCTTTGGACTTTTGTTCTTCTTCTGTGTCTTTATTTCAGGTGCCCAACGTATCGCACGATGATTTCCAACTGCAATACCTTCCCGACGAGCGACATTTTCGTGTGATCAATAAAGGTAAAATTGAAAACAAAGTCAAACCACATGAAACTGAAGGTAAGAAAGGTAAGTGTTTTGAGAAAATTTTGTCTCCACCAAATTTGTCTAATGAATGTGATCATGTAAACGATATTGTCCTTTGCCATCCCTCTATCCCTTGTGACATTTTGAATGATGGTAAGAAGAAATCATTTCTTGAAAATCATGGTGATGCAAAGTATGATGGTGGAGAGACGCATAGCCGACAAATACAAGACTCAAGTAAGTATGATGATGATTTTTCTCTTAATCCCAACCTGTTTGATTGTGGTTATTACGAGATTTGTTCATTGTCTAATACAAAATCTTTGAGTTTTTGTAAATTCGTTTTGAAACATGTTAAGAGTTTTGATCGTTCGATCTTGAACATACATAATTCTTATTGGTCTAACATGTGTGATTTTTCGAAACCGTTGTCCCATCTTGACTTAAATAGTCAAACCCATGTTTTTAAACCGGGAATCCGTTCTGATTTGCTTTGTGAGAAATTCAAGTATCACCTGGTAAGTTTGAAAGACTTCTATCATTTTGATACTTGGTTTTTGAGTAAGGTTGCGAAATTTGTTTATTTTGTCTACAATTTTTATTCGCTCCTTAAGCGAATTTTGTGGTTGTATTTGAGATTTACAATCCATTTGAAAGGTGTTGATTCAAACGCAAAGCTTCGACTACATTACTTGCCCGTAGAGAGAAGGTTTGTATTGCTCGACCGAGGTAAGAATGATCTTTATCTTTCCGCGCATCAAGGTAAGCCTACTGAAAGTATTGATACATTTTTACTCTCTTTGGATGGTGCTAAGCTTTGCGTTGCTGATTTCGTCTTTGTGAAACATTTAGATCATTACATGCTTAATCGTTCTATTCTGCCTGTTTGTGATCTACCTGTTTTCTTGATTGATGAAAGGATTCTTACGTTTGATAATTTTGATAATATTCGTGTGAAAGAGTCCAAATTTCGTCACATGTGCAATCCACTTGAAGATTTTGAGACGTTTTCATTCTCTTTGGATGTTGATAGAGATTTTGTTAATGAATTTCATTTTATAGATCATTTAGATCATGAATTGTTTGAATGCCCTATTCTGCTTAATGATGATCTATCCATTTTGATCATTGACAAAAAGAATCTTGTGTACGATAAAATTTATAACTCATGTGCGAGTAATTTCATAAATCGTTCAGCGCAAGATTTGGCTGTTCAATTTCGTGTGCCATGTGCTCTTTCTCACATATCTGCTTGTGATGCTTATATCTATCATCTGATGAGTTACTCGCATGTTGATTTTGACTTTTGGAATCTGTTTAAATCGTATGCATGCGAAGAAGCCTATTCACTTCTGTTGCAAACATTTTATAAGGCTTTGTTCATTTTATATGATAAAATGTTTATGCCCGTTTGCGTGCCATCTATTTGTCTTGTTTTGCTTATATTTGGTTTGCAAGAATGTTTGCTAACTTATGGTTATCTTTTTAAGGTAATGCGATTATCATCTGTCCTATTTGATCGAGGAAAACCGAGTCAAGAGGAATTTTGTTCGGAAAACCAACAGGTCGATTCGAGGACGAATCGTCTTGAAGAGGGGAGGGATGATACGGGCACGCCCGGGGCACCATCGATCTTCATGTCGACGAGGCTCGACGCCAAAGTCCCAAGTGCCGTGGAGCTTGTGTGTATCTTGGTGCACTTCCAAATTGAGCCAGATTAGCTCAATCGAGCTTAATTTGAGCTCACTCGAGCTCGCTCGACTCATTGAGTGATTGCTTTTAATTTAATGCTTTAAATAAATTGGACAATTTAATTATTTAATTTTCTACTGACAAGTTAAGTGTCTAAATATTTTATTTAGTGACAAATTTAATTTGCCTAAGTCTAATTTAATTTGTGTCATTTTATTACTGACCTTTTAAGTGTGTTTTAATTTAAGAATTAAAGTGCAGAATTTTTTCATTAAAATAGAAATTGCGAATTTAGTATGTGTGCTAAGTGTGTGTTTAATGTGTCCAAAGTGTCTATTGATGTGTCTTGGACGTGATTAATTGTTATTAAATTCATTTGGCTTGATTTAATATGCATTATCAAGTGACCCAAAATTCATTTCCTCTTCTAGAAACATGGCTAATGATGTTCCCAAGGGCTGTACATGGACTTGGACGAATTTCTTCTTCATGAAGCATGGCTATTGACGTTCCAAAAGGCTGAATTTACACATCCAAGAGGGCTGATCACGTTCTCCTTTATTGCTGGTCATTTTTCAGCCAAGAGAAGCACTTTAATGAGCTCATTTAAGCTTAATTGATTGAACCTAGCTGCTGCCCTTTCACCACATGCAATTGCCCTTCTAGAAACCGTCCAAAAAGCTACCAATCAGCTGAATTTTGCCAAGGAGTTTAAGGGGCATTATTCCAGAATTTTCCGGCAATTATTAGTTGAAATTAACTTAGCTATTAAGCTAATTTTGTGACCATTCGGCTAGCACCTTTAGTTGCCTATAAATACTTGTTATTTTCATTAGTTATGTTAGACTTTTTTGATTATTAAACTTTGATATATTTTATGAACTTATGTTCTTGAGTGAGTTTTATCTCCTCTTCATTTTAAATGCAATTTCGATTTCGACTTATCAAGCTTGCTTGTGGCGTCAATCGTATTCTTCCATTTTATTATACCAACGGTTCTTATCTTTATAGATAACGGGTCTTGGTCCGCCATCGATTTCATCCTTTCCACCTTAAACGTTATAGAAACCGGGGTGACACATCTTTGTGTTGAATCGTTTCTTGTTTAAGTCCGATTCTCCATTTCCACCAAATTATCAAAATATCACCTATCCCTTATCCATCTTCCTTTCTAAAACCGAACCTATCCTTCTCCTTATCCGAATCATTCCCACACTTAAATACCTCCATTCCTAACTTAATCCATCTTCTAAACTAATTCACTTAAGCTTCCACAAACTCATCCGTATCTTCCTATTATTTCCCGAAAGGCTTATCACCTCCTCGTAGACAATTGGGCAACTCGCATACATTTTGACTCTTCCCGAGGTAGACTGTATCACCTGCCCAGACACACCTCGAAGTGGTCCTTGAGCCACACAGCAGAGACACACGCCTGTGTCCCTTGACCATGTATGCAAAATAGGCCATTTGCAAGGCCAATTTGCCACCCACACTTGGGTCAAACCTACAAACTTCAAAGCAATACCAATTCATACTTCTAAATGCTTTCAAAACATACCATTTCATGCACCAATTAATCATCAACAATACTATCTACTTCCATTCCTAATATCATCACAATGAGTCCATTCAAAGTAACAATTGTACATTCCAAAACATATATATATATCTAGCATTATATAATCCATGCGATAATTCATCTTCAAACCACATCTTTCATCAACTACCTAACCATGAAATATACCAAATTTATAGCTCATTCATAAGTTCAACATCATTCAACTTCCAAGCCAAATCACATGGCAAGGATTAAGCATTTCAAAACATTCCATAACTTCTAGCCTATACATGCCATACTTCAACTATATACATCTTTTCAAAAGTACCCAAAAATAGATTGTCGATAGTGTGATAGAGATGCTGACGATCCTTAGATCCGAGCTAGCTTTACTGACACTGTAAAACAAAGAAACAAATCACACAGTAAGCTTTCAAAAGCTTAGTAAGTTCGTAACATAATACATTATACCAAAACAAACCATCACATAGATTAATTGACAATCACATATACCATACCATCCAAGCTAATATGTTCAATTAACCTTCCA
The DNA here is from genome assembly GCA_025698515.1 of Gossypium sturtianum. Taxonomy (NCBI): domain Eukaryota; kingdom Viridiplantae; phylum Streptophyta; class Magnoliopsida; order Malvales; family Malvaceae; genus Gossypium; species Gossypium sturtianum. The sequence continues at coordinate 73,412,330 of CM046955.1, read as the reverse complement.
TAAACTCATTCACATTCACATCAACCACATAGGTTCCGAACGTACCTTAGCTAACACTTAGTTATCGATCACTTATGCCACTCAATACTCAATATTTCATTTCGATCAACTTTCGTCACTTCTTCGATTCAATCGCACACTTAGTGCCCAAATCATTAGCCGAAGCTTATATTAACATCGCACACTTAGTGCATCTATATCAAACCAATCTTAAATCGATATCGCACACACAATGCCAATCAAAAGTCGAAGCTTATATTATTTCACACACACAGTGCTAATCATCTCGGTCACATTTCCGAATACGCACACTTAGTGCCACATAACTCGAGCCCTCACATAGCATTCTCAATTCAATAATATCTCACCATTCATTTCATAACATTAAACATAGTTAAATACATGTATTATGTCCGAACTTACCTCAGACGTTGAAATATCGAAACGGTCGATTAATCGAGTACTTTATCTTTGCCTCGATCTCGATCCGAACTTCTCCTCTCTTGGTCTATACACATTCAAATTCAACTCATTCAATCACCAATTCATTCAATTCAATCCAAACACATATATTTAGGACATTTTACAAAATAGCCCTAACATTTTCACATTTCGACACTTTAGTCCCTAATTCATCAAATCACCAAATACACATAATTTCAAATCACATATACTTAGCCGAATTCTTCTCATGCTATTACAAGCCCACACATTTCATTTATTTCACATTTTAGTCCTTCAAAATATTATTATCACAATTTAGCCCTAATTAGCTAAATTCACCAAAGATTCAAGAACAAAACATGTTCATTTAACACATATCTTTCATTTAACACCAATACTCATCACAAAGCTCACCATTTCATCAATGGCACATCTCATAAACGTAATCAATTCTTCAAATTACAACATGGGCTTGATAGTAGACTAAGCAACAATCTCAAAAACATAAAATTCATCAAAAACCAAAGTCAAAACATACCTTAATTTGAATCAAAAGCTAGCCGAATGCCCTAGCTAAATTTTCTTTTCTTCTTCTTTGATGTTTCGGCCAAAATAAGATGATAACCATCATCTTTCAATTGTTTGTTTTATTTAATATCACTTTATTAGCCCATTTACAAAATTATCCTTATTACTAAACATATATATATATATATATAACATATATAAGGCCATCAATGTCTTTTAATCATCCACTATCTAAATATTGGCATATTTGCCTCATAAGGCCTCCACATTTAAAAGCCATAACACATAGATACTTCAACAATCAGCACACAACTTTTACACTTTATGCAATTAAGTCATTTTTGCTAATTAAACATACAATCAATAAAATCTTCTCACAGAAATTTCACACAGGCTATATCACATATAATAAACACCAAAAATAATATTAGAATATTATTCTGACCTCGGATTTGTGGTCTCGAAACCACTATTCTGACTAGGGTCTAAACCGGTTGTTACACACTTACTTTCAAAGGTGAGAAGTTGCTGAAAATTTTGAGCTCTCAAACCCCTATTTTGCTTGTATTTTTCGGTGGAGAAGATGGAGAGAAAAGATGATATATTTTCTTTCTATATTTTATTTTATTTCTAGACAACTTACCACCTAACCCACCAACTTGATAAATTTGACATCTTTTTGTTCCCTATGGCCGGTCAACCATTACTAGATGGGTTAATTTGCACTTTAAGGACCTCCAATTAATATTATATAGCTATTAGGCATCTCTAGCTTGTAAAATAGAACTTTCGCACTTTATGCGGTTTAGTCCTTTTTCGCAATTAAGCATGCAATTGCTAAAATTAAAGCACCAAAATTTTCTTGCAGTCTTGCAATCATGCTATAACACATAAAACAACATTAAAATAATTTTCTTCAACCTCGGATTAGTGGTTCTGAAACCACTGTTCCGACTAGCCCCTAAATCGGGCTATTACAATTCCCCCTTAAGGATTTTCGTCCCTGAAAATCTTACCGGTGAAAAGGTTGGGATATTGGTTTCTCATAGTCTCATCGGGCTCCCATGTAGCCTCTTCTACCCCATGTCTTTGCCATAACACTTTCACAAGGGCTATACTTTTGTTTCTCAACTGTTTGACTTCACGCGCCAAAATCTTAACCGGCTCCTCACCAAAAGTCATGTCCGGTCGAATTTCTACCTCTGATGGTACAATCACATGTGAAGGGTCTGATCGGTAGCGACGCAACATAGACATGTGGAAGACATCATGAATATTTTCCAACTCAGGTGCAAAGCCAAACGATAAGCTACCGGTCCTATCCTCTCGGTAACCTCATATGGTCCGATAAATCGCAGACTCAATTTGCTTTTCCAACCAAATCTGAGGACTTTTCTCCATGGTGATACTTTCAAAAACACTTTATCACCTACTTGGAACTCAATATCTTTCCGCTTCAAATCCGAATAGGACTTTTGTCTGTCTGAGGCAGCTTTTAGACATTCACATATCACTTTTACCTTCTCTTCGGCTTCTCTGGCTAAATCGACCCCGTAAATCTGATTCTCTCTGAGTTCAGTCCAATATAGGGGCGTTCGACACTTACGCCCATACAATGCCTCATAAGGCACCATTTTCAAACTCGACTGAAAACTGTTATTGTAGGCAAATTCCACCAACGGTAAATACTTTTCCCAATTACCTTGAAATTCCAAAACACGGCATCGGAGCATGTCTTCAAGTATCTGTATTACACTTTCTGACTGCCCGTCGGTTTGCGAATGGAAAGCTGTACTAAAGCTCAATTTTGTGCTTAAGGCCTCTTGTAACTTTTTCCAGAACCGTGACATAAATCTCGGATCTCTATCTGAAATAATCGACAACGGTACTCCGTGAAGTCTCACAATCTCAGAAATATACAATTCGGCCAACTTATCAAGTGAATAATCAACTCGTACTGGTATGAAATGAGCTGACTTCATGAGTCTATCGACCACGACCCATACGGCATCTTTCTTTTTCGGCGTCAATGGTAAACCCGTCACAAAGTCCATAGTAATACGGTCCCATTTCCACTCGGGAACCATAATAGGCTGAAGTAAACCCGAGGGTACTTGATGTTTAACCTTCACTTGTTAACAAATTAGACATCTCGATACAAACTCGAAAATGTCTTTCTTCATACTCGGCCACTAATACCATTTCCTCAAGTCATTATACATCTTAGTGCTGCCTGGATGTACAGACAAACATCCACTATGTGCCTCATGTAGAATCTTCCGAACAAGCTCATCATCTTTGGGTACATAGATCCTATCTCGAAACATCAAACATCCATCAGGACTTATCCAAAAGTCTGACTCGACATTTGACTCACATTGAACTCTTTTAGCTTGTAAATCATTGTCACCTTTCTGAGCTTCACAAATCTCTTGGAGAAACGTCGGTCTACCCCTCAACTTGGCTAGAATAGAACCATCATCTGACAAAGCTATCCGCGTATTCATGGCTCTCAGAGCAAACAGGGATTTCCTGCTCAAAGCATCAGCGACCACGTTTGCCTTTCCCGAATGGTAGTCAATCACTAGCTCATAATCCGTTATTAGCTCTAACCATCTTCTTTGCCTTAGATTCAACTCCTTTTGAGTCATCAAGTACTTTAAGCTCTTATGATCAGTGAACACCCAACATTTCTCACCATATAAATGGTGTCTCCAAATTTTTAGTGCAAATACAATTACGACTAATTCCAAATCGTGGGTCGGGTAATTCTTCTCGTGTGGCTTTACTTGTCTAGAGGAATATGCTATCACCTTACCCTCTTGCATGAGTACACAACCTAAACCACTCAAACATGCATCGCTGTAAACCATGAATACTTTTCCTGGCTCCGGTTGCACTAAAACAGTAGCTTCAGTCAACAACACCTTTAGTTTCTCAAAACTCTGTTGGCACTTTTCTGTCTATTCAAACTTTACATCTTTTTGTAGCAACTTCGTCATCAGAGTAGCTAACATGGAAAATCCCTTGACAAAACGTCTATAGTAGCTAGCTAGGCCCAAAAAACTCCTAACTTCGGTTACATTCCTTGGCGGTTTCCATTCAATAATCGCTGAAATCTTACTTGGGTCGACTCTAATTCCATCTCCCGAGACAATGTGCCCCAAAAATCCAACTTCCTTAAGCCAAAATTCACTTTTACTAAACTTGGCATACAATTGTTTATCTCTCAAAATTTACAGAACCGTTCTCAAATGTTCAACATGCTCGTTCTCATCCCGAGAGTAGATCAATATATCATTGATAAAAACTACTACAAATTTATCCAAATACAGCCGAAAGACATGATTCATCAAATCCATGAAAACTGCAGGGGCATTTGTTAAACCAAAAGGCATGACCAAAAATTCATAGTGGCCATACCTTGTCCGAAATGCAGTTTTCGGCACATCCGAGTCCTTTACTCTCAACTGATAATATCCAGACCTTAAGTCTATCTTGGAAAACACCGTGGCTCCCTTCAATTGGTCAAATAAATCATCAATTCTTGGCAACGGGTACTTGTTCTTCACAGTTACCTTATTGAGTTGCCGATAATCTATACATAACCTCATGGAACCATCTTTCTTCTTCACAAATAATACGGGAGCATCCCACGAAGAATAACTCGGTCTTGCGAAGCCTTTATCCGTTAACTCTTGCAACTGTGCTTTCAGTTCTTTTAGCTCGGTAGGAGCCATTCTGTATAGAGCAATAGAAATGGGGGCAATACCAGGAGCTAACTCAATCCCAAATTCAATCTCTCTAACCGGAGGTAGCCCTGGCAATTCCTCTGGGAAAACATCCGAATACTCACATACTATGGGCACTGATTCAATTCTTAGCTCAGTCTCTCTAGCATTCATCACAAAGGCAAGGTAAGCTTCGTACCCCTTTCTTAGGTATTTTTGAGTCAGCAAGGATGATATCACTACTGGCAATCTGTCTTGCTCATCTGATTCAACACGAATAAGATCCCCACTTTCACACTTCAACTCAATAAACTTCCCTCCACAGTTCACTATCACATCGTGAGTAGCTAACCAATCCATCCCAAGGATGACATCAAATTCATCAAATGGCAATAACATGAGATTAGCCAGAAAATAATGACCCCTAATCATCAAAGGGCAACCTTTGCATACTCTATTGACCAATACACATTTGCCTAGGGGATTTGACACTCTTATCACAAATTCAGTAAACTCTACAGGTATGTTCATGCTAGAGACTAATTTCATGCAAATATACGAGTGGGTAGATCCCGGATCAATTAAAGCTATAACACGAGTATCATAGAGAGAAAATGTACTCGTGATCACGTCGGGGGAGGAAGCCTCTTCGCGAGCGCGAATGGCATAGGTTCTCACCGGTGCTCTACCCTCAGCTCTTGCAGTATGCTCTCTAGATATATTCTTACTACTCATTTCATTTCCCGGGTTTCTCTGTGGTCTTCCCCTATCAGTACTTCCCGGTCTTTCATTCTGAGGCTTCTCTTTCTCACCCACCTCGGGGCAATATCTGATAAAATGGTCTAGAGATCTGTAACACCCGATACCCGAGTCTGAGGCTAAGACCGGATACGAGACATTACTTTGCTTGAACTTTCTTAAACATGTACTTACAGGCTGTAAAATTTTGTTTCGAAACAGAAACTTCTCTTTCTTAATCAAAACACACGTTTCATGGGCCGACGAGGCCTTAAACACCTATCCGAAAACTTTCGGAACTCAATCGGGAACTTTTCCTTGAAACAGGGGTCACACGCCCATGTGACTTGGGACACGCCCGTGTACCCCTAAGACATGCCCGTGTCTTCTACCCGTGGTCGACACTGACTAATTTCACACGGCCTTAACTGTAACACCCATTGCCTAGGTTCTACGCCGGAATCGGGCCCGAGGCGTTACCGAACTCAAACCACTTGATCGCCACTTAGGCTCGTCGTAACTACTCTCTGAAGTTATCTCAACAACCTCTTTCTCGACTTATGAGGCCTCACTCATACACACGAGGGCTCTCGAGACTAAACCAGAACTTTTTCCAATCTTAAATTTTTTTCTCTTTTATCTGGTCTCACACGCCTGGGTGCAAGATTAGACACGCGGGTGCATGGACACACATGCCAATGTCCCCCAACCGTGCCTAAAACCCAAAGATTCTCGCCAATGCCCCACGGCCAAGGCACGCGCCGTGCTTACCACCCGTGGTGCACTGCGACTACCTTAACACGGCCTAGAGTCTAGACACACGCCTGTGTGGCTAGCCCGTGGCCAAACACTGGTTAATCCCAAAGCGCCTAGACACACGCCCGTGTGGCTAGTCCGTGGTCTATTACGATTTAAAATACTAACATGCGGGGACACACGGCCAAAGCACACGCGCAGTGGGGTGACGTGTGTCACACATGGCCTAGACACACGTCCGTGTGTCTATCCACATGGCCAAGAACAAAGCTATTTGCTAAGCTCTCCTCACCCTTGTATCTTACACAACATGCACTCATACAACACATCCATAATCAACTCAAATTGAATTGCAATCTCACATAGACAACTATAACTTTCTTTCATATAATGTAATAGCCAACAACCATGGCATTATACAAAATAAGCTATCCATCTAAAGGCCAACACTTCTTAGCCATTTACAACAAAATTCACTAACTTGTCTAGCCCCTATACATGCCATATACAAACCATTAAGTTTCATGTACTAAAGTATGCTGATATGTGGGTTTTCTTCTGATGGTCATCGTATCTCGATTCAACGCTTTTAATCTATAAGACAAGGGAAAAGAAAGGGAGTAAGGTTTGAGCTTAGTAAGTTTGCACATAAATAATTAAGCATCATAGTATAAACTAACCCACAAATAGCATTATACTAACATATAATATACCATTCTGCTTACTCTTTCTATCCCTTACCACATTTCCAACTCATCATGAGTCACATACTCATAACCATTGAAATGCACCCCTGCATTAAATATCACATTTACATAACATACAACACCTCATTATTTCTCGTAACACATCCATACAGTTAATCCACATAACTTATCCACACAGCTTATCCACACAGCTAGTTCACATAACTAATCCACACAGCTATTACACACAGCTAATACACACAGTTAATCATCACAGCCAATATCTCGGTGGTTTCACACTTAGCACACCACAATTGATTAATAAGGTGGTATCGCACTTAGCCTACCATAAAGGTATTCATAGTGGTTCAGCACATAGCCCACTAGACGATATACCTCACGATAGCATCGTACATAGCTAGCTCATCGTAAATATGCATTAGGATGGTATCGCACTTAGCCCACCATCTTGCATTATCACAACACATGCACAAGTCTACTTACTTAATCATTCTACTTAAACCACATAGGTCCTCAATCATTCTCGATCATACATTCATTCACAATTTCTACTATATTCATCCCACATAGGTTCTCAAACATGCTACACACTAGCCAGCATTAACAAATTGTAAGTATGAATGCATTATTTATGCATAAACTTACCTCAATACTTATTCAATACACACATTGACTAAATTGACCCATATTTCATACTTTAGCATAATTACAATTTTGCCCCTAAACTTTCTCATATTTACACTTTAGCCCTAAGGCTCGTAAAGTGATTTTTATACAACTTTCTACCCTTTCATGCTTAGCCAAACCACTTACTCAACTAAAGAATTCATCAATTCTCACTAAATCACACATGTATGACCAAACTAAAGTTTTTCACAAACTAGTCCCTACATGCATTTTCATGGAAAATCACTTAGCAAAAGATGTTTCTACTACATCAAGCTTTCATATTCTTCAATAAAACATCAAAATACATGCATGTCATACATATGTACATTTTTGAACATCCATAATTGCTCACCAAATAGCTAAAAATAGCTTACTCATGCTACTAGGACTTCAAAAATACGAAGAATATCAAAAACCGGGCTTAGGAGCACTTACTAGCAAGCTTGAAAAATTGAAAGAGCCCTAACAATGGCTATTGGAATTTTCGACAGCTTGGGGGAGAATATGAGTGAATTTTTGTCATCTTTTCACCTATTTAATCATTTAATAACTAAATGACCAAAATGCCCTTTTTTGATAAACTTCAAATTTTAACTCATCCATGCCCAATTTTGTCCAAAAGTTAGAATTTGGATAAATTGCTATTTAAGGACCTCTAATTAATAATATAAAGCTATTTCACACATATAGATTCTAGAAACACACATTTTGCAACTTTTGCAATTTAGTCCTTTTGGACAATTCAACCACAATTTCACAGAATTTCTTCATGAAACTTTCACACTAGCATGCATACAAGGCATAAACCTCAATAACTCATTTATAACCCTCGAATTTGTGGTCTCACACCACTATTTTGACTAGGCCCTAAATCGGGATGTTACAACTCTCCCCCTTTAGAGATTTTCGTCCCCGAAAATCTTACCAGTAAAGAGGTTTGGATGTTGCTCTCACATAGCTTCTTCCGTTTCCCACGTAGCCTCTTCCACACCATGTTTCTGCCATAACACTTTCACTAGTGCTATGCTCTTATTTCTCAACTGTTTCACTTCTCGAGCTAAGATCTTAATCAGCTCTTCTTCATAAGACATATCCGGTCTTATCTCAATTTCAGTCGAAGGAATCACATGTGAAGGATCGGAGCGATACCGTCGCAACATCGACACATGGAACACATTATAAATCTTTTCGAACTCTACTGGTAAAGCCAACCGGTACGCTACAGGCCCAATTCTATCTGTGGTCTCATACGGCCCTAAAAACCTTGGACTCAATTTCCCTTTTCGTCCAAATCTCATAATTTTCTTCCACGGGGACACTTTCAAAAACACTTTGTCGCCCACTTCGAACTCAATTTCTTTTCTTTTCAAATTCGTGTAAGACTTCTGTCGGTCCGAAGCAGCTCTCAGACTATTACGGATTACTTTCACCTTCTCTTCAGTTTCTTTCACTAGATCGACCCCATGGATCCGCTTCTCACTAAGCTCGGTCCAATACAAAGGAGTCTGACACTTACGACCATACAAAGCCTCATAAGGTTCCATCTGTATACTCGACTGATAACTATTGTTGTAGGCGAATTCGACCAAAGGTAGATATCTCTCCCAACTACCTTCGAATTCTAACACACAGCATCGAAGCATATCTTCAAGAACTTGAATCACTCTTTTAGACTGACCATCGGTTTGCGGATGGAATGCAGTGCTAAAATTCAATCTCGTACCCATGGCCTCTTGCAACTTCTTCCAAAATCTCCAAGTAAACCTCGGATCTCTATCCGATATAATAGACATAGGTACACCATGCAATCTCACTCTCTCTGCCACATACAACTCAGCTAACTTATCCAGTGAATAATCAACACGTACTGGAACAAAGTGAGCCGACTTTGTCAATCTATCTACAACAATCCACACAGCATCTCTCTTTCTTGGAGTCATCGGCAACCCCGTTACAAAATCCACGGTAATCCGATCCCACTTCCATTCGGGTACCATTACTGGCTGAAGCAATCCCGAAGGCACTTGATGCTCAGCTTTCACTTGTTGACAAATTAAACACTTGGTCACAAACTCTGAAATATCTCTTTTCATACATGTCCACCAATACAACTTCCTCAAGTCGTTGTACATTTTCGTACTGCCCGGATGTACTGACAAACATCCACTGTGGGCCTCATGCAAAACCTTTCGAATCAACTCCTCATCTTTAGGAACACAAATTCTGTCACGATACATTAGACAACCATTCAAATCCACTCGAAAATCAGAATCACTTTCTGATCCACACTTAGCTATCTTAGCTTGCATCTCACTGTCATTTCTCTGAGCCTCACATATTTGTTGAACAAATAGTGGCTTAGCTCTCAATTCTGCCAAAATAGCACCATCGTCAGACAATGCTAAACTCGTGCTCATAAATCTTAGAGCATACAAGGATTTCCTACTCAGGGCATCCGCAACCACATTCACTTTTCCCGGGTGGTAGTCAATGACTAACTCATAGTCTTTCAACAACTCAAGCCACCGACTCTGTCTTAGATTTAGATCCTTCTGATCCATCAAATACTTTAAACTCTTGTGATCCGTAAAGATTTGGCACTTCTCACCATATAAGTAATGCCGCCAAATCTTTAACGCAAAAATAATCGCCGCTAACTCCAAATCATGAGTCAAATAATTCATCTCGTGCGGTTTAAGCTGCCTCGAGGTGTAAGCGACTACCTTACCCTCTTGCATCAACACGCAATTGAGACCATTAAACGATGCATCACTGTAAACCATGAACTCTTTCCCCAATTCTGGTTGAACCAAAACCGGTGCCTCAGTCAATATTGTTTTCAGTCTCTCGAAGCTCTGTTGACATGTCTCAGTCCATTCAAACTTGACATCTTTATGCAATAGTTTCGTCATTGGGGTAGCAATCACAGAGAACCCCTTTACGAAACATCTGTAATATCCTGCTAATCCATAGAAACTTCTGATTTCAGACACGTTCCTCGTGTTTTCCAATCCACAACAGCCGATATCTTACTCGGGTCAACTCTGACACCATCACCTGACACCATGTGTCCTAGGAATCCGACCTCTCGGAGCCAAAACTCACTCTTGATAAACTTAGCATACAACTGCTTATCTCTCAAAGTTTGCAAGACAATTCTCAAATGCTCTTCATGATCGTTCTCATCCCAAGAATAGATCAATATGTCTTCAATGAAGACAACTACAAACTTGTCCACATACGGTCTGAAAACACGGTTCATTAGATCCATAAAAATCGCAGGTGCATTCGTCAAACCAAACGGATAAACCAAAAACTCATAATGGCCATACCTTGTCCGAAATGCGATTTTCAACACATCTTGTTCTGTCACTCTGAGCTGATAATAACCAGACCTCAAGTCTATCTTGGAGAACACTGTAGCTCCCTTTAGTTGATCAAAAAGATCATCAATCCTTGGTAAAGGATACTTATTCTTCACCGTCACCTTGTTTAGTTGTCTATAGTCTATACACAACCTCATAGACCCATCTTTCTTCTTCACGAATAATACCGGAGCACCCCACGGCGAGTAGCTCGGTCTTACAAAACCCTTATCTGTCAACCCTTGCAACTGAACCTTCAGTTCTTTCAACTCTACAGGTGCCATTCTATATGGAGCAATTGAAATAGGTGCCGTTCCCGGAACCAACTCAATTCCAAACTCGACCTCTCTCTCCTTTGGAGGTAATCCGGGTAACTCTTTCGAAAATACATCTGGATACTCACATACCACTGGAACTGTTTCAAACTCTACTCCAATCTCTCGAGTATTCAACACAAAAGCAAGATATGACTCACATCCTTTTCTCAAACATTTCTGAGCCACTAGGGAAGAAATCATCACTGGTAGACTATTCGATCCACCTGATTCAACCCGAACCACATCTCCACTCTCACATTTTAATTCAATAAACTTACTACCACAGTTCACTAAGACATTATGGGTAGTCAACCGATCCATGCCTAGGATTAAATCAAACTCATCAAACGGCAACAACATAAGGTTTGCCGGAAAACAATGATTCTCAATCAATAAAGGACAATTCTTACACACTCTGTCCACTAACACATGCTTTCCTAATGGGTTCGACACCTTAACCACTAAGTCCGTAGACTCAACGGTCATACTCAAACTCGATGCTAATCTCATGCAAATATAAGAATGAGTAGACCCTGGATCTATTAAAGCAATAACGAAGGTGTCATAGAGAGAAAAAGTACCCGTTATCACATCAGGGGAGGATGCTTCTTCACGAGCGCGAATAGCATACGTCCTCGCAGGTGCCCGACCCTCCAATCTCGTAGCAGAGTCTCTGGACGCACCCCTACCACTATTCCCACCTCTAGGGTTTCTTGGTGGTCTACCCCTTGTAGACACATCACTAGGTCTCATCTCTTGTTTCTCTTCCTTATCATACCTCTCGGGGAAGTTTCGGATAAAGTGGTCAAGGGAACCACACTTATAACATTTCCGACTATTTCCCCAACACTCTCCGGTGTGATATCTACCACAACTTGGACACTCTGGTTTGCTCTTCGTATTGCCCACACTTTCCATCGAGGGAGCTTGGACTCTCGAACCCGAGCGAGTATTGCCCAAGTCTCGATGCGAATAACCCACTCATGCTGTCGTTCGAGGATTCACTTCCTTGGATCTTTTCGACTGGGCTTGGTATGACTTGCCCATCAGCCTCTTTCTAGCATCTCGGGCTTCACTCACAGCCCTCCTCTTTTCTGAACTCAGCTCTTCGGCCTTACTCGCCCTCTCAACTAATACCACAAATTCTTTCAACTCCAAAATGCCCAATAGGAGTTTGATGTCCTCATTCAGCCCTTCTTCAAACCTCTTACACAAGATGGTCTCAGTCGATACACATTCTTGAGCGTATTTGCTAAGCCTAACAAACTCACACTCATATTCCGCCACTGTCACTCTTCCTTGTTTCAACTCAAGGAATTCCTTCCTTTTTCGATCGGTAAATCTCTGGCTTATATACTTCTTCCAGAACTCTTCCAGAAAGAAGTCCCACGTCACCCGCTCTCTCGGGACCACTAGCGTCAACGTCTTCAACCAATGGTATGCTGAATCTCTCAGCAAGGATACGACACACTTCAAACTCTCTTCAGGCGTACATGAGAGTTCATCGAACACCCTCATCGAGTTCTCTAACCAGAACTCCGCCCTCTCTAGGTCATCATCTACCTTAGCTCTAAACTCCTCAGCCCCGTGTTTCCTAATCTTATCCACCGGGGGTTTTGATATCCTCACTACATCAATACCTTGAGGAGCCACTGGATTTGGCTGAGGTATAGGAGGAGGAGGTGGGGGAGGTTGAGCATTAGGGTTCGCTCGAACATAATCCGAGTACCAATTGCTCATCATCTGGAGAAAGGCTTCTCGTGCCTCTTCCCCTTGACCCCTAACATCGGGTCCACTTTGAACATGCATTGTTTCTTGCGCAGGAGCCGGTGCATTACTAGCTGCTTCATCAGCAGTCGATGGATCGGAATCCATATACTATATAAAACAAGATTTAAAATCATCAGAAACCACTACACTATCATTGTACACTTATGGCATGTATAGCAAGACTCTTACACCCGCTACGGTAGTCCTAGAAACGGCTAAACCATAGCTCTGATACCACTAAATGCAACACCCCTTGCCCAGATTCTACGCTGGAATCGGGCCCGAGGCGTTACCAAACTCAAACCACTTGATCGCCACTTAGGCTCATCGTAACTACTCTCTGAAGTCATCTCAACAACCTATTTCTCGACTTATGAGGCCTCACTCATACACACGAGGGCTCTCGAGACTAAACCGGAACTTTTTCCAATCTTAAAATTTTTCTCTTTTATACAGGTCTCACACACCCGTGCAAGATTAGACACGCCCGTGCATGGACACACACGCCCATGTCCCCCAACCGTGCCTAAAACCCCAGCATTCTGCCAATGCCCCACGGCCAAGGCACACGCCCTTGCTTACCACCCGTGGTGCATACTGACTACCTTAACACGGCCTAGAGTCTAGACACACGCCCGTGTGGCTAGCCCGTGGCCAACACTGGTTAATCCCACACGCCCTAGACACACGCCCGTGTGGCTAGTCCGTGGTCTATTCTGATTTAAAATACTAACATGCAGGGGACGCACGGCCAAAGCACACGCCCGTTGGCTGACCGTGTGTCACACATGGCCTAGACACACATCCGTGTGTCTATCCACATGGCCAAGAACAAAGCTATTTCCTAAGCTCTCCTCACCCTTATATCTTACACAACATGCACTCATACAACACATCCATAATCAACTCAAATTGAATTGCAATCTCACATAGAAAACTATAACTTTCTTTCATATAATGTAATAGCCAAAAACCATGGCATTATACAAAATAAGCTATCCATCTAAAGGCCAACACTTATTAGCCATTTACAACAAAATTCACTAACCTGTCTAGCCCCTATACATGCCATATACAAAACATTATGTTTCATGTACCAAAGTGTCTTTGATATGTGGGTTTTGTCTTCGATGATCCTCGTATCTCGATTCAACGCTTTTAATCTATAAGACAAGGGAAAAGAAAGGGAGTAAGGTTTGAGCTTAGTAAGTTTGCACATAAACAATTAAGCATCATAGTATAAACTAACCCACAAATAGCATTATACTAACATATAATATACCATTGTGCTTACTCTTTCTATCCCTTACCACATTTCCAACTCATCATGAGTCACATACTCATAACCATTGAAATGCACCCCTGCATTAAATATCACATTTACATAACATACAACACCTATTTCTCGTAATACATCCACACAGTTAATCCACATAACTTATCCACACAGCTTATCCACACAGCTAGTTCACATAACTAATCCACACAGCTATTACACACAGCTAATACACACAGTTAATCTACACAGCCAATATCTCAGTGGTTTCGCACTTAGCACACCATAATTGATTAATAAGGTGGTATCGCACTTAGCCTACCACAAAGGTATTCATAGTGGTTTAGCACATAGCCCACTAGACGATATACCTCACGATAGCATCGTACATAGCTAGCTCATCGTCAATATGCATTAGGATGGTATCGCACTTAGCCCACCATCTAGCATTATCACAACACAAGCACAAGTCTACTTAATCATTCTACTTAAACCACATAGGTCCTCAATCATTCTCGATCATACATTCATTCAAAATTTCTACTTCATTCATCCCACATAGGTTCTCAAACATGCTACACACTAGCCAGCATTAACAAATTGTAAGTATGAATGCATTAGTTATGCATAGACTTACCTCGATACTCAAAAGTATAGAAATATACAATTTAGTCCACCACCTTGCTTTCGCCTTGGTTACGATTCGGGCTTTGTCTTTCTTGATCTATAATGAATAAATCAGCTTATTCAATACACACATTGACTAAATTGACCCATATTTCATACTTTAGCATAATTACAATTTTGCCCCTAAACTTTCTCATATTTACACTTTAGCCCTAAGGCTCGTAAAGTGATTTTTATACAACTTTCTACCCTTTCATGCTTAGCCAAACCACTTACTCAACTAAAGAATTCATCAATTCTCACTAAATCACACATGTATGACCAAACTAAAGTTTTTCACAAACTAGTCCCTACATGCATTTTCATGGAAAATCACTTAGCAAAAGATGTTTCTACTACATCAAGCTTTCATATTCTTCCATAAAACATCAAAATACATGCATGTCATACATATGTACATTTTTGAACATCCATAATAGCTCACCAAATAGCTAAAAATAGCTTACTCATGCTACTAGGACGTCAAAAATACGAAGAATATCAAAAACCGGGCTTAGGAGCAATTACTAGCAAGCTTGAAAAATTGAAAGAGCCCTAACAATGGCTATTGGAATTTTCGGCAGCTTGGGGGAGAAGATGAGTGAATTTTGGTCATCTTTTCACCTATTTAATCATTTAATAACTAAATGACCAAAATGCCCTTTTTTGATAAACTTCAAATTTTAACTCATCCATGCCCAATTTTGTCCAAAAGTTAGAATTTGGATAAATTGCTATTTAAGGACCTCTAATTAATAATCTAAAGCTATTTCACACATATAACTTCTAGAAACACACATTTTGCAACTTTTGCAATTTAGTCCTTTTGGACAATTCAACCACAATTTCACAAAATTTCTTCATGAAACTTTCACACTAGCATGCATACAAGGAATAAACCTCAATAACTCATTTATAACCCTCGGATTTTTGGTCTTGCAATACTATTCTGACTAGGCCCTAAACCGGGATGTTACATTGACATGCCCGTGTGCTAAACTTTGGCATTCTGACTTATCCACATGGTTCATACACACGCCCGTGTACTTCAGCCCTGTGGTAATTCAATTTACAAGTGCAAGGTGCAGACTTCACACGGCCAGGGCACACGCCCATGTGCTAACCGTGTGTGACACACTATCTGAACAAACGGCCGTGTAATTAGCCCGTGTTCTAATCTGACATAAGACATTAAGCTGCAGGGGACACACGGCCTAGACACACGCCCGTGTGTCTATCCGTGTGGGCACTTAGAGGCTATCTACCAAGCCTTTTACCACTCTCATTTGCATACAATCATATATCATCACATAATTTCACATGGCTTTAATATAACTCTTGAATTAAAGACATTTAATCATAGGAGAAATAAAGTCTTTATCCCATACACTAGGGAGGACTATATCCAATACAATTACAAACAACTTAAGCCATCATGTATAGCTATACACAACCAAATTATAAATTCTCTTAGGCCAACACAACTTGGCTACATCAGTTAGAACTTAATACATTTTAAAAGAATCCCTATACATGCCATGACTCAAAAGAACTTGAAACACCATACCAGGAGTCTACTCGATAGTGTGAAAACATCTCTGGCGGCCTCCAACCCGAGCTAATTAAAAACCTATAAGAAATGTGAAAAAAAAAAAGGAGTAAGCAGAAATGCTTAGTAAGTTCATCTGTATACAACTGAAAAATACTGATATTCATTGAATATCCATGACTTCAAGGTGTTATAATTAGTTTTTCTCATAAACCCATGGTTGCTTACTCAACCACTCTTGAAGCTTACTCATTCTATCTCTTACCACATTCTTACCATGCCACAAGCCAGTTGATCGTTTAATTAACATACATTCCTGCACTGATCACCACATGATCATATAAAACAACACATCAAGCATTTTCAATAAGCCATTCATAATACTAAACTCTCGGTGGTTTCGCACTTAGTCCACCATTGAATCTCTAATAGGGTGGTATCGTACATAACCCACCAGTCATTTATACTTATGGTGATTTCGCACTTAGCTCACCAATCATTTATAAGCGATGGTATCACACACAGCCCATCATCACCATCAATAAGGTGATAATGCACATAGTCATCGTTATTTTTACATTCGTGGATAATAATTCACATGTATATCTCTATTTCAAATGTTCATTCGAGAACATCCTCACACACTTCTGTTCTTACTTAACTTTCTACGATACTCGTACGCATTCACACAATGCATTAACAATTCTATCTCAAACGACTAAGATGTATTGATTACACATAACCTACTAGAGGTTCATCATACACTGAGTTCATCTCAAATTATTAAATAACACCCTTGAGTCTCATACACATAATGTCATATTGACATCATACCCCCGATAGGGTCTTACATGAATTAAAATATCAAAGCCACGTCCCTGACATGGTCTTATTCAATATCTCACATCGAGGCCATATTCTAATATGGTCTTACACGGGACCTTAACTATCATCATATCATGCTATTTGCATTTCCCATTACTCTTAAATTCAATTCTCTTGACATCTCATCAAAGATATCTCATACATTCATAGAGTAAATATACATTCCATACAACATTGGAATACTAAATTAAATCATAGGTAATTGCAACATTCGCACATGAACTTACCTCGATGTCGAAAGGGCCGAAAGGGACTTTTTGCCCACATTTCTCTTTTCACCCGTTCTAGGTCCAAAACTCATTTTCTTTGATCTAGAAGAATGGAATTTACTGATTTAATCACTAATAAATCATAATACACCATAATCTACACTTTAGGAAAAATGACAATTTTTCCCCTATACATTGGCAAAATTACGATTTTGCCCCTAGGCTCGTAAATAAATTTTCATCACATTTTCTTGTTAAAAAAGCCAACCTGAACATTTAATCCTCTTAAAACTATCCACAATTCCAACTATTTCATGCATAAATGATCAAACTACAACATTTGTATCTTAGTCCAAATTAGGTGTTTTCATGACAACACCTTTCACAAAAGTTGTTTCTCATCTCCCTAACATTCATTTTCTTCCATAAAAACCCAGCAAACAATCATAAACTCTCTCATGGCAAGTCCCTATACTTTCAACCATATTGCAAACTAGTCCTCTCAATAGCTAGCTTAAGCTTTGAGGACTCCAAAAATACAAAAATCATCAAAATGTCTTACTTGAAGAGGAGATGAGCTGCTGGAATTTTGAGCTTCAAAAACCCCCATTCTTGTTTGTATTTTCGGTGGAAGAAGAGAAGAAATAAAAAGATGATAGCTTTTTGCTTATTTCACCTTATTTTATTTCTTTTTAATCACCTAACACGACCACATTTAATGCTCTTGTCCCCTTAGCTTTCCTTGACCGGAAAAACTAATCCCCATGGCCTAATTGCACATTTGGGACCTCCAATTAATAATCCTTAGCTATTTGAGACCTCTAGCAAATAAAATAGAACTTTCGCACTTTATGCGATTTAGTCCTTTTTAGCGATTAAGCCTGAAATTGCTAAAATTAAAGCACCAAAATTTCCATGCATCCTTATTAACATGTTATAACACATAAAATAACATGAAAATATTTTTCTCTAACCTCGGATTAGTGATCCTGAAATCACTGTTTCGACTAGCCCCTAAATCGGGCTGTTACAATTCTCCCCCTTAGGAATTTTCGTCCCCGAAAATCTTACCAGGAGAAGTTGCTCCTAACATTCCTGAAACATTTCCACTAACTCTTCAAAATCAAAAATCGACTTATCCCCAAGTTTCTCTCGCCAACAACCTTTAAGCTGTAGTACACAAGGTCGAAGCACAACTTGGGACCTAGATTACTCTTCCTTTCGGGCACATATATTCAGAAATCTTACAACTGTGAACTCGGCACATGCTAAAATGATCATTCGGATCTTTATCGCACACTTCACTAAAATTCGGATGACATCCCCCTCATTTGAAATCAAGTCACTTCAAATTTGAAATCTATTGTATTTTATCTCATTCTATCACAAGGATATTCACCGACTGTAATAGTCCTGACTTGCATGCTTAGAAAATTCAGCTTTTAGTGGTCGACTACTTCTGACCATAAACTCAATCATATCATAAAACGTACTCAGTTTTCAAAACATTTATGCATATAATTGCATCTTTTCTTAGTCTTGCATGAGTAGACCTGCTATTACTAAGTCTCATACCAAAACCTTCTGTATATGTTCTGAATTCATCAATATACACATTCTACCTTAAGGTAACACCAACAATGGAAATCTTATTCGACCTGAATTTTAACGTCTTAGTCAAACTCACTCAGAGCTTATTTAAAATACCATCCATGGCATCAACTAACCATGCCCAAACTATAGGCTTCGAGCCAACTTACTCATACTTGCCTTTTTTTTAGCACATACCGTGCCACACAGCGTACTCGTTTCTTTTTGACTCATTCACGATTGTCTGTATTCACCCAATCACATGGCTTTAGTACAATTCCCATTTCTACTTCTAAACTCATCTACTTATCCCATTAATCATTAGGGATAGTCAAAGACGCATATTAAATCGTCATTCATCAGAGGTACTGAAGCCAATGCCACATCTCCGAGGTGGTCTTACATGGAGTCACCTCTAAATGCCAATGCCATATCCCGGATAAGGTCTTATATGGACTTCCATATCAAGTATCGATGCCATATCCCGAATATGGTCTTATACGATTCTCATTTTCATTACTGAAGCCATATCCCGGATATGGTCTTATACGAGATCTTAACTCGGTGCTGAGGCCATGTCTCGAACATGGTCTTATACGGGACCTTATCTATTTCATATCTCAATGATGGCATTTTCATATTCAATATGGTCCGCTAGGACTTCAACATCTCATTCAACATTAACTAATCAATTTAGTAAAGCATTATACATCAATGTAATGCCAAGCATTCTCAACATGCAAGTATAAATGTTGCATAATCACATACAAACTTACAAACTCTTTTTCTTGATTCACACTGAACTCAATACTAAAACTTTCAGTTAATAGTACCTTTAATGACTTCTAACCTAACCATCACGGTTAAAAAGTTTCAATGAGCATACCTCTGTATCATGATCCTCACTCATGTACACATAGAATTTCATTCTCCTTATTGATTCATGCGTAATTATACACTTAACTAGAATCATATCTCAATACATCAATCTACTCTTTTCTCCTCACTGAGAATATATTTCAAACACACTCTCGTTTGAGTTTCTCTTGACGTGCTAATTTAAAACCTTTACTATCGTCATATCTCAGGATAGCAGAGATATCTCAATCAAGTGCATTAACTCTATCCGGTTTACCCGAAAACCCATCGCACAACGTGAAACTTGTGATTTCACCTCTTATACTAGAATTATCACCTTTCTATGATCAAATCAAAAGTGCAATCATAGTAAATATAACTACCACAACTCAAAGAACATACACTTTAAAGATAACCATGATCAACGGAAATATAAGAGAAATCTCACATAAAGGTTTATCACTAACATCCTCCTCAAAGTACCAGAATAAGGTTACGAAGAGATAAAGGAATATCGATTTCAATTGATTAAATCAACAACTATTTTGTCTAATCTTACAGTCAGCTAACATTCTCACATGATCACGATTCATGGAAAGAACAACTACATCACCCCTGAAAGGCAACAGATATTAATATGAAGTACTCAAAGAGATCATTATGGTCCATACAACCATGGTTGTCATGGTCAAACACTTTCACAGTTCAAATATTGTTTCTCCAACCATTTCCGTTATCAAAACTTTTTGACTATTCCTTTTCATTAGTGAACATCAAATCAGGAAGGTCTCGATAAGCGTACACCTCATGCTTCCTACTCAATTGAGTCAAATAGCCTAGGCTAACTTTCTCTTTACTCTTAACATTGCATAATCAGTGCAATCTTTAAAACATTCAGATATTCTTCTCAAAGCTGTTCTCACTTTCTAACTACCCTTATCTCGATATACGTTACTACTTGTTTTGCCACTAAACTCTTTCATTTCGTACTCATGAGCTTATTCAACTTAACCCTCGTAAGGATCTCATTATAAATCAACAGTAGTAAGGGGGTGAGGTCGTAAAGCCTCTAACTTGACTCTCATGACTACATACCTATGATTTAACATTCGTCATTAATGTGATATCATCGTAGTCACACAACTCACTCCAGGCGAGTTTTCACGCTTACTCATGCTACAATTGTTTCTATCACCCATAATTCGAACAGTGACTTCACTTACTCAAGTTCCACATTAATGTCTACTCAAGTATTCAACATTTAAACTCTGGTTTCTCTTACCATTACTTATCAATTTAGAGAATGTCTTACGGTTTGAGTACGTCGTTTACTTAATTGCCATAGTCCAACTACGGTCTTACTCGTATCACAACATTATAGCCCAGCTATAAACTTACATGTCGTCACGACGCCATAGCCTCGCTATGGTCTTACACGGAATCTCATATCAATACCAATGCCATATCCCAGATACGGTCTTACATGGAAACTCCTGTTGATGCTGATGCCATATCCTAGATATGGTCTTGCACGGGATCTTATATCAATATCGACGCCATATCCCAGATATGGTCTTACACGATTTCATGTCGAAACCAGGTCCTGGACGTGGTCTTACACAGAATCACGTATCGTTGCCAATGCCATGCCCCAGACATGGTCTTATATGGGATCACATGTATTGCCATGGTCCAACCATGGTCTTATTCATCAATTTATCATTAAACGACCGTACTCATCTCCTGCATTCTACTTAGTCAAACTTCTCAGTTTAACTCCCACACTATAATATGTGTGGCTTCATAATAGAGTTGTAAAATAAGACATTATACATCCTCTACTTTAACAGTCGCATATGAGATTCAACTATGTGGACATATTGTTCATACATCATTCAAACAGTCGTACATACATACGTATCCGTTCTCTGGATATATTTATTATAAACAATGGCGTTACAAACCTCTAATGCCTACTTACTCTTACTGATTCTTACATACATCATGGAACTTACTAGTCTCATGCTTGTAAGGTAAACAAGGTACCTGTAACACTTGATCACATTGATCAGCATACTTTACTATGATAAGCATACTCCCAATATCATCATCCATAACATGGATAATACTTCTTAGTTAACTTTAACTAACATGGCATGATATCAACTTCACTTATTTAACTTTCTTACTATCTCATTTAAGCTTTACTCATTTGCCTGACGAATTTCTATGAATAACCAAGGATACTGAATCTCATCTCACATAACTCGATGCCAAAGCCATATCCTAGACATGGTCTTACATGGGATCTCTCAACTTGGTATCGATGCCATGTCTTGACATGGACTTACACGAAGTCTTCCTTGTGTGTTCCCTTGGGAACTTACCATTGCCATGTCTTGACATGGTCTTATTTGGTATCTTTACTCATGAACTGGTCAATGCCGAGCCTTGGCTTGGACTTACATGAAATCTTCCTTGTTACTCACCAATGCCATGCCTTGGCTTGGGCTTATATGGGTCTTCATCTCATAATAACTCTTCAATGCCAAGACTTGTCTTGGTCTTACATGATAACTTGCTTGATTGCCGATGCCATGCCTTGGCTTGGTCTTATACGGACTTTCTTGTCTCATGTGATAGATCGAGTATCCTAAGTAATTCAACTTCAATCGGGACTTTCTCATACTTAATCTCATTGATTTCTTTGTTTAACAAAGCATCAAAAATCTCATGGAATTAAGATATATTCTACATCATATTTAACAATTCAATGATATTAATCATAAAGCTTAGAAATCATACAAACTTACTGAAATTAGCTCGGTTGGGAATCATCTCTATCTTAACAAAACAATTTCGTTAGAGCCGAGAGACATCACACTATCACGATCCACATATGGCATGTATAGCTAGACTCTTACTCACGCTAGGTTAGTTCGAGAATCGACTAAACCATAGCTCTGATACCACTAAATGTAACACCCCATACCCGAGTTTGAGGCTAAGACCGGATACGAGACATTACTTTGCTTGAACTTTATTAAACATGTACTTACGGGCTGTAAAATTTTGTTTCGAAACAGAAACTTCTCTTTCTTAATCAAAACATACGTTTCATGGGCCTACGAGGCCTTAAACACCTATCCGAAAACTTTCAGAACTCAATCGGGAACTTTTCCTTAAAACAGGGGTCACATGCCCATGTGACTTGGGACACGCCCGTGTACCTCTAAGACATGCCTGTGTCTTCCACCCGTGGTCGACACTGACTAATTTCACACGGCCTTGACACGCCCGTGGCTTTGGCCCATGTGCTTATCTTTGGCATTCTGACTTATCCACACAGTTTATACACACGCCCGTGTACTTCAGCCGTGTGGCAATTCAATTTACAAGTGCAAGGTGCAGACTTCACACGGCCAGGGCACACGCCCATGTGC
This sequence comes from Gossypium sturtianum, assembly GCA_025698515.1. Taxonomy (NCBI): domain Eukaryota; kingdom Viridiplantae; phylum Streptophyta; class Magnoliopsida; order Malvales; family Malvaceae; genus Gossypium; species Gossypium sturtianum. The sequence goes on along the minus strand of CM046955.1, from coordinate 73,388,829 downwards.
TAACCGTGTGTCACATACAGTTTGAACAAATGGCCGTGTAATTAGCCCGTGTTCTAATCTGACTTAAGAAATTAACCTGCAGGGGACATACGGCCTAGACACACGCCCGTGTGTCTATCCGTGTGGGCACTTAGAGGCTATCTACCAAGCCTTTTACCACTCTCATTTGCATACAATCATATATCATCACATAATTTCACATGGCTTCAATATAACTCTTGAATTAAAGACATTTAATCATAGGAGAAATAAAGTTTTTATCCCATACACTAGGGAGGACTATATCCAATACAATTACAAACAACTTAAGCCATCATGTATAGCTATACACAACCAAATTATAAATTCTCTTAGGCCAACACAACTTGGCTACATCAGTTAGAACTTAATACATTTTAAAAGAATCCTTATACATGCCATGACTCAAAAAAACTTGAAACACCATACCAGGAGTCTACTCGATAGTGTGAAAACATCTCTGGTGGCCTCCAACCCGAGCTAATTAAAAACCTATAAGAAATGTGAAAAGAAAAGGAGTAAGCAGAAATGCTTAGTAAGTTCATCTGTATACAACTAACAAATACTGATATTCATTGAATATCTATGACTGCAAGGTGTTATAATCAATTTTTCTCATAAACCCATGGTTACTTACTCAACCACTCTTGAAGCTTACTCATTCTATCTCTTACCACATTCTTACCATGCCACAAGCCAGTTGCTCGTTTAATTAACATACATTCCTGCACTAATCACCACATGATCATATAAAACAACACATCAAGCATTTTCAATAAGCCATTCATAATACTAAACTCTCGGTGGTTTCGTACTTAGTCCACCATTGAATCTCTAATAGGGTGGTATCGCACACAGCCCACCAGTCATTTATACTTATGGTGATTTCGCACTTAGCTCACCAATCATTTATAAGCGATGGTATCACACACAGCCCATCATCGCCATCAATAAGGTGATAACGCACATAGCTCACCGTTATTTTTACATTCATGGATAATAATTCACATGTATATCTCTATTTCAAATGTTCATTCAAGAACATCCTCACATACTTCTATTCTTACTTAACTTTCTACGATACTCGTACGCATTCACACAATGCATTAATAATTCTATCTCAAACGACTAAGATGTATTGATTACACATAACCCACTAGAGGTTCATCATATACTGAGTTCATCTCAAATTGTTAAATAACACCCTCGAGTCTCATACACATAATGTCACATTGACATCATACCCCCGATAGGGTCTTACATGAATTAAAATATCGAAGCCATGTCCCTGACATGGTCTTATTCAATATCTCACACCGAGGCCATATTCCAATATGGTCTTACACGGGACCTTAACTATCATCATATCATGCTATTTGCATTTCCCATTACTCTTAAATTCAATTCTCTTGACATCTCATCAAAGATATCTCATACATTCATAGAGTAAATATACATTCCATACAACATTGGAATACTAAATTAACTCATACGTAATTGCAACATTCGCACATGAACTTACCTCGATGTCGAAAGGGCCGAGAGGGACTTTTTGCCCACATTTCTCTTTTCACCCGTTCTAGGTCTGAAACTCGTTTTCTTTGATCTAGAGCAATGGAATTTACTGATTTAATCACTAATAAATCATAATACACCATAATCTACACTTTAGGCAAAAATGACTATTTTGCCCCTATACTTTGGCAAAATTACAATTTTGCCCCTAGGCTCGTAAATAAATTTTCATCACATTTTCTTGTTAAACAAGCCTAGCTGAACATTTAATCCTCTTACAACTATCCACAATTCCAACTATTTCATGCATTAATGATCAAATTACAACATTTGCATCTTAGTCTAAATTAGGTGTTTTCATGACAACACCTTTCACAAAAGTTGTTTCTCATCTCCCTAACATTCATTTTCTTCCATAAAAACCCAGCAAACAATCATAAAATCTATCATGGCAAGTCCCTAGACTTTCAACCATATTGCAAACTAGTCCTCTCAATAGCTAGCTTAAGCTTTAAGGACTCCAAAAATACAAAAATCATCAAGAATAATCATCAAAATGACTTACTTGAAGAGGAGATGATGTAACACCCCCAAACCCGGCCCATTCACTACGACCGAATCTGGTTATGTCACTGGGAAAGACGGTTGGAAATCTTTGACCTTAGAATTAAACTTGAAAATTTGTTATCGCTGAAAATCGTGTCCATTTAAAATTATTAAATCATGTAAGCTTGTTTAAAACTTCCAAATTAAGACATTATTATAAGTTGCTATAATATGAATCTTTTAGAAAATATTCCTAAGTGTAGTGTAAACTTCAACATTAATAAATAGAGTACTTTAAATCAAAGAGGCCCTTATTACATCAAATAAAATACCAAAATACTCGATAATATAAAATACTTAAATAAAGTAAAACATCTTCGTATGAAAATCTCTTCTCGCATGGGCCACCTTGTATCCACTCCAACCCGTCCACTAATCATGACTCACTGCGATGATTAAAAAGTTGGGTGAGTCATACAGACTCGAGTGTGTAAGTTAACCATGAAATCCACCCACATGCTAGCCACATAATATCCCAATTATCGGATGCAATAAGTAATACATATATATATTCATTATAACAATTACCACAATCGGCTTGGTCACATTCAAATCATACTCAAAATCTTTGGGCTAGGCCCATTTCTCGATAAACCACATATCAACTGGGCTTGGCCCATTTCCACGTATGTTTCCAAAACATACCTATCCTCATGTCATATTGGGCTTGGCCCATTTCCATATTATTACGAAAATAATGCAACATGATTCCCAACCCAACCTAGGGTCCATCCGCTACACACCCCCTTATCCAAATTACCACACACGGGGACTATCGAGTCACCCTCTCCTTTCCCTCCAAAAAGGCAACCAATGCCATCCACGATGTAGCGTATAGCCAACATCAAACCACGATGGAGCACCACAGCAATCCATCAAGCCACGATATGGCATAAAGCCCATATCAATCAAGGTAACCACGCGAACTAAATCGCAAAGATCCACAACGCGACCTCGATCGGCGCCAATCCACGATGTAGCACAAAGTCGACATCAACCACGCACTCGAAGTACACCCGCACCTTCTTTTCATAACCCACCCATGCACATGCCACATAAAATATAATCGTGATCATGCATGCACATGCTTATTAATGTCCATAAACATACTCATAAACAAATAATCACACTGCAATAGATCCGATACTAACCTGGTCATCGCTATACCCTTTTAGGGGTATATATATGGCATACTCATTACTGCACTTGTTAGTAAAACATATAACACATAAAACCCGGAAACAGTGGGTTAGTTACACACCTTATTACTAGGAGTTCTAGACTCTCGATCCTTGACGCTATCGTCTAGCGAAACTACGGCTATTTGCCTAACGTTTTCCGTTGCACGTCCACACCCGGTGGCCAATCACGCATCGCGAGACGGCTCTTTTCTTGAACTTCGGAATAGGACCTTCCTTGCCCACTGATGGTTGTGGCCTCCATCAAAAGCTTAATCAGTAAACAGTTAACCCCAAAACACCACTTAAGCATTTAACCTTAAAAAAATAACCTTACCTCTACTTGATCAAACTGATTTGCTACAAACGGAGGCTTGGCCAACCACTAAAAACCCCAGTATCTCACCACGGAACCGAAAAGATCTAAGTTAACACTCGGCCCAAGTGCTATCAAGTTGAGAGAAAGAAATTCGGCAAAGGGGTGATGGATGTAGATTCGGCTATTAATTAAATCAAGGGGTAGGGAACATTGGTTTCAGCCAAAGAGAGGAGAAAGAAAGGTGTGGGGTGTACTTTTCGGTTTTGAAGTGAAAAGGAAGGAAATAGGGAGAGTGAAGGGTTCGGCCACTTGGAAAAAATGTGAGAGAAGAAGAACAACAAGCTTTGGAGAAAAGGTTTGGCAACCAAGGAAATGGGGAACAAAATTCGGCAAGGGAGAGAAGGCGGATGGTGAATGAATAATGAGCACTTCCCCTATTTATACTAAAAGGCCAAGCTCCACCCCCAAAAATAATCCTCAAAATTCTCCTAAAATACCTCCCTTCCACCCATTCAAAAGTTTGAATGAGTCAAACTTTACCTAGCCAAATTCAAAAAAATTGACCAAGTCTTCTCCACCTTTTAAGCCTTTCAAACCGTCCATCCACCCCACCAAGATGACGCAAAAAAAAACAATGCCCATTTGCTGCTCTTGCGAATCGAACCTGAGCCTCTTCCCCCCTGCAAATGGCGTCACACACACAAGGCCTTAGTGGCGCCTATCCTGCCACTCCACCAGCTCCTTTCTTGTGACATAAACTCCCAAACAATTCTCTTAAGACACCCCTCGCCAAGCTCCCCCTTTTAGCCCCTAAAACTAAAAATTTACCAAAGCAATCTACCACCACCTAGGGTTCTCAGGACCCCTAAAACTTACCCAACCACACACTAGAGTGTGCCAACACCCGAGAATTCTTTGATCCAAAAGAATATAAACATCACATCCAGCACGATTGGACATGATATTTTAAAACCCTCGTAACTAAGATCATCTCATAATTTATAAAACTTCGAGCAATTTTGATTTAAAATATGAGAGTTCTTCGATCTGAAAGAATATAAATATTACATCCAGCACGATTGGACATGATATTTTTAAACCCTCGCAACTAAGATCATCTCATAATTTCTAAAACTTGTTAAAAGGATATTTAGTTATTTAGCCAAACGGAAAATCGACACACAGCACGATTGGGCATTATTTCCCGAATTTCTAAATACCAAAACATTGCCTTATTTTAAAAGCTTTAAATAAAATATAGTAATCTTATAAAAATGTATTCATAAAACACTAAATAAATAACTATACAATGGCAATCATAAATAAATAAATGAAAGAATATAGGCAAGTAAAATATATACATAAAACCCTAAATATCAAAATAGAAATTACTAAATAAATATGAAAATTTTCATGCAAGATTATTAATAAATAAATAAATAAAAATCACATATTTATATGATATAAACAATGTAAACAATGCATAAATAAGAAGAATAGTATATAATGATTTTAAATAAAATATAATATAAACAATATAAATGAAACATGTTTTTCAATATAAATATATAAAAATATGATATAATATAATTCTATATAATGTATAAAATTTTAAAATATATAATATAATAACTAATATATGAAAATAATATATAATTAAAATAATATTTAAAAAATAAAAAATAATAAAAAATATATATAAATTTTATATTATAAACAAGTTAATAAATAATAAAAATAATATGATAAAATTAATTCAGCACAATATTAATTTTTTTTAAAAATAAAATAAAAAGCTCGAGGATCAAATTGAAATAAAATGTAAGTTTTAGGGTTAATTCAAAAAATAAAAAATTAAATTGGACGAAATTAAAAAGACTGAAAAATGAGGAAGGACTAAATCAATAAATAACCTATTTCAGGAAAAAAAAACGCGGATCCTGGTTCAATCGAGTCGGGTCACACGGGTCTTCAATTACTTAAACGGCGCCGTTTTTGAATCCATACTTCAGCCCTAATTTTTTTCTTAAAATTCATTTGTTACAGATCTTTTTTTTTAAAAAAAATCAGAGGAAACTTTTTCTCCCCAACCCCTTCCATCTATATTCGACCGGCGCTGACTTTATCGAAGATCGAGCGCCACGGCCTAGGACGGTGGCCTGGGCTTCGCAAGACGGGGAGTTTAACCCCCTTTTGGAAAAGATGTGAAGGCTTAGCCTTCTTAGCCCGAAAACAGAAAGAAAGGAGAAACGACCAAGGTCTCTACTCTGCCTGGTCTGATTCCGACGTCTGCGATGATCTCCGGCGACGAGGGTTACTCAGGTACTTTCCTTTCCTTTCTCCATTTTTATTTCGTGTGTAGTAAAATATAAAAAAAAATAAAAATGAAAATAATAGAAAAAAACGAAATCACCTTAAAAAATTGACTGCTTTTGTATTCGTATTCGGACTGTAAATTTCAAATTTTTTCTCGATTCCCCCCCTTTTATTTACAAGTTTTTGGGGCTTTATATAGCCTTGAAAAAATATAAGAAAATAAAAGGAAATATTCTTTTGCCATCTTTGTTCTGCTTTTGTTTCCATCTTTTTCCTTGTCTGTGCAGGTCTTGAAGCAAGAAGTCCGGTGATGATGCGAGATTTGCACACGGATCGCTGCGCGATCGAAGGTGGGCGCGAGACAGGGGCCATTTGCGGCGCGAAAAGCGGCGTGGGTTATGGACTGAGGCGCGACGATTGGGGATGGTGGCTGTGCTGAACCCTCGCCTGCGGCGCCTAGGGTTTTTGGGAAAACCCTAGGTTTCTGTTTCTGCTTAATGTTTTGGGCCTTTTGGGCCACGGGTATTTTGGGTTAGGTTGGGTCTTGGGTAATTTATTTTGGGCTTTGTAAATTGATTTTGGGCCAAATGTTGTAACTGGACTGTTTAAAAATAAACACTGGTTTTATTTATTTTGGTTTATTTTAAAGCCCGGTCAAAATTGGGCTCTTACAGCTGCCCCTCTTTGCTCATTGTTCGTGAAACGAGAATAGAGCAAAGACTATAAAAGGACCAATTTTGCCCGGTCTTGGCTGATCCTCGACTTCTTGATCCTCGCTTTCTTCATATGGCTTCCAACTCTACTGCAATGGTATTGGAACTTCATCTCAATTTCAGTAAGTCTGCTAGCTTTATTTTGCTTCTTGCAATTTCAAGAATGCCAAATTGATGTCTTTGGTCTGCTTCCTACAACTTCAGGAAGATGGGATCTGTTGTGTCTTCGATCTACTTCCTACAACTTCAGGAAGATAAGATCTGTTGTGTCTTCGATCTACTTCCTACAACTTCAGGAAGATAAGATCTGTCTTCAGTCTACTCCCTACAACTTCAGGGAGATAAGACTGAAATTCTTTTCGATCTGCTTCCTACAACTTCAGGAAGATAAGATCTTCTGTCTTCAATCTACTCCCCACAACTTTAGGGAGATAAGACTAAAATTGTTTTCGATCTGCTTCCTACAACTTCAGGAAGATAAGATCTTCTGTCTTCAATCTACTCCCCACAACTTCAGGGAGATAAGACTGAAATTCTTTTCGATCTGCTTCCTACAACTTCAGGAAGATAAGATCTTCTGTCTTCAATCTACTCCCCACAACTTCAGGGAGATAAGGCTGAAATTCTTTTCTATCTGCTTCCTACAACTTCAGGAAGATAAGATATCTGTCTTCAATCTACTCCCCACAACTTCAGAGAGATAAGGATGAAATTTTAAATCAAATTGTTCGAAGTTTTTTAGAAATCATATTTTTAAATACTTTTAAGTTTCAAACATTTGGACATGATTTTATCGATTAGGTACCAATTTTTTTGGGCGTTATGAGGGTGCTAACCCTTCCTCATACGTAACCGACTCCCGAACCTATTTCTTTGTTTTTCGTAGACCAAAATTAAATGTTTTAAATAAAACACTTTACAAGGTGATCCAATCACACCTAAGTAAAAAGGGATTGGTGGCGACTCCTATTTTCATTTTTAAAAGTCGATCCACGTTTTTAAACCAATTTTAAAATGGTTTCGACTATATTATTTGCATGATACCATTGAAGGGACTTGACATCGAGAATTATTATCAAATCTATTATCTAATGCAGTTATTAAAACTAAGTATATACTATTTTGTAAGGAAGCTAAAATTGAAAGGTAGAAGCATGAAATGATTGTTAATCATCAAAGGAAATGGAGAGGACTAAAGTATAGATTTTACAAGGACCATAAGAAAATTAAAACCAAAAAAAAAATTGAAACCAATAATTAAGATAAATTTAATTTTCATAAATAATCAAATATTAATTAGTAATATTATTACTACCAAAAGATAAAAAAATTTAAATAAATAATTATTCTTTATTAAATTTAACTTGAAATTAATAATAAATTAAATTAAATTTTATAGAAAAAATTGAATACCTCAAAGAAAACAAACAATAAATTTAGTTTAGTATTTGATGTAATTCAATATGTACCGTTGGATCTTTTGGAGTTCAACTATAAGTAGAAGCAATCTCCCTCATTTGTAACAATCTCATTGTACTTTATTTTTTAGTTAATGAATGTATTTGAGAGCATTTACTCAAACATTGTGTGTCGTTGCTTTATTGTGGGTTTTTTTTGTTCTATCCACTCTTTTGTCTTGTAATACCCCTAACCTGTATCCGTTGCCGAAATAGAGTTACGGAGCGTTACCGTAAAAACGTAACTCAAATCATTCATTTCCAAAAATTTTGTAAATCATAGCATAATTCATTCAAACACATGCACATCGTCCCTTATTCGAGCCCTCGAGGCCTTAGAAACACTTTAGAAACGATTCGGGACTAAATCGGAAACATTTAGAACTTTATGGAAAAAAATAAAAATTTCACACTGCAGGGGTCACACGGCCGTGTAGCCAAGCCGTGTGACTCACACGGTTGACACACACGCCCGTGTCTCAGGCCGTGTAACATTTGAAATAGGGACACACGGTCGTGTCCCAGCCCGTGTCCGTGCCCGTGTCACTCTTTGACTTGGGTCACACGGCCAAGCCACACGCCCGTATGCCAAGCCGTGTAACACTCGAAATGGCTTCACACGCCCGTGTATCTGGCCGTGTGCTAGGCCGTGTAACTTTTGAAAAGAAACCTTTAAAAATTATAGGGGACACATGGCCGTGTCACATGACCGTGTGCCACACACGGCTGAGACACACGTCTATGTCTTAGGCCGTGTGGACAAGAAATTGGCCAAAATCAAGCCATTTCCTTCACCCACCTCAAACTTGCACTTAAATATCATTTGCACATATGACCAAGGCATCAAAACATGTTCAAACATGCATAAAATGACCAATTTCAAATGGCCAAATTCCATTCAACCAATATGCCATATAGGTACCTCAAACACATACATTAAACATACCTAAACATGTGCATATTTAACCATTTATCAACTAACTTATTTCCATACCAAAACATATCAAAATTGACACATACCAACCCTACCATATTGGATTCATGCCATATCAAAATAACTTTACCATTTGGACCACTTCTCACATGCATCAAAACCATCTAAATGACACCAATCTAGTCATTACCAAATGATTCCAACAACCAACATATAAACATAACATATTTCAATCATGCAAATCTATTCAAAAACTTTCCAAAGCATACCATAACTTGACCATGTTGTGGTCAATTCATCACCTACCATTTTAGCTATTCAAACATGCATTAATACATTGTCAAAATAACACACATCAATAAGGCATCAAAAGTACCAAGGTTACGCCAACCACAATGACATATATATGTCAAACTCATCAACTAACATGAACCACAAGTCCAACAATACATGCCAATATAACCTTGATCAAGACATCAAAATCTACCAATATAATCGCTGGATAGTGTGATAGATCTCTGACGAGTTTCTAAACCGATCGAGCTTCCTATAATCTGCAAAGTAAGAGAAGGATGACTACATAAGCTGTAACACCCCAAACCCGGCCTAGAAGTTAGGCCTGAATCTGGTGTGTCACATGGAAGTAAAAACTATCTTTGCGATTATTAAAAACTTGCTTGAGAAATACAGCCTCTTTGTTAAAACCAAAAACACTTAAGCAATTGTTAACTACGTAATAATCTTTAAAAACCTTTTTGTTTGCGGAAACATTTTTGAAATAAAAATTTACGAAAATGTGACGTTTATAAATAGAGTTGCAGAAGCATATTGAAAACGTTGCGAAAACGTAGATAAAATACAAGTATTTTGAGAGGTTGTTTGATAAATCGATAATCGAACTAGTAATCTTTTAAAACCGTGACTTTTGAAAATGTCATTGATAAATTTATAGAAAATCTGAGTTAAGATTATTTGTAAAAGTTTGTTATGAAATCCTTTTGTTAAACAATTTTGGAAAATCTTTACTTAAGTTTTTAGAAAAATTCTCATTTAAAAACAATTCGAGCAAAATTTAAAGTACGTCAACATAAAGCAAAAATAAATACTCCAGAGGCCTTATTACATCATAAAAACCAAAATAGTAAAGTGAACGAAAATAGAAATCTAAAGTTCAAAATAAACACCATTTCTGAAGTATGGTCTCCCTCGAGTCATCCATAGCCCAAGTCCATATCATCAAGCATTACCTACAAGGGTTAAGAGAAAGGGGGGTGAGTTACAAGAACTCAGTGTGAAATCCCTTTACCGTCATCCACTGGGCCTGAACCCATATAACAATCATCTTGGACCAAAGCCCATAAACAAATAATAAATAAATGAAATGAATGCAACCCATCCCATCCGACCAGCCGTCTAACTCTCCACCCGTACCAACCAATCTCTCCTGTGGGGATCAAGTCAACCCACCCCGCCAGTCTCTCCAATTTGCAGTCAAGCCGCCATTTATACTATTTGTGGCTGAGCCACCAGAATTATATACGGTAATATAATCGGCACACAGCCTCGGTAAAAAAAATGATCGACACAGAGTCGTTAATTCATATGTTAGGCACATAGCCCCGGTAAATACGTTTAGCACAAAGCCATAATCACGATGGCACAAAGCCAAATCACGTTTATATTGGCACATAGCCTTAATCACGATGGCACAAAGCCAAATCACGTTTATATTGGCACATAGCCCTTATCGGTATTTGTGGTAATGCCACCGGTCTATACTTCTCTTCATTCATATTTTCCCATCCCATACAAAATTATGTAAATGCAACATTCATAGTAAGGCATCATATTTACAAATATAAACAACAATAATTACTCCAGAGATTTGTTACGATAAATCAACCCATTATAACACTTTGCAATTCGGCCCATTAAGGCATTCTATCAAATCAGCCCATAGGGGCATTTTCGGTAAATCGATCCATAAGGACATTTCGATAAATTGGTCCATAAGGACATTTCGGTAAATCAGAAATTTTACCCACTAAGGGTAATTCAGTAATCTCGTAACCTAGGGGTATTTCGGTAATTTACCCTCCAAGGGTTATTTGGTAATTCGGCAACCCCGGACTTAACTACTAATTTTGAGCATAGAAAATTGAAACTATCCATCTGCGTCATATTGACTAAACTGACCATAACTCGGATTAGGAAACTTGAAATTTAGATCCGTAAATTTTTCTTGAAACTAGACTCATATATCTTCTTACGATAATTTTTCCAGAATTTTTTACTTAACCATTTAGTACAGTTTATTCCTTAAAGTTTCCCTTGTTTCACTGTCCAACGATTCTGACCTCTCTTACCTTAATTTCAAATATCTCACTATACGGTTTTCATATACTGCTCCCACTTGTTTCTAATGAAAATAGGCTCACTAAGGAATCTGTACATATAAACTATAACTTATAATTCACTTTTTACAATTTTATATGATTTTTCCAAGACAGATCAGGGAACCACGAAGTCATTCAGAACCAGTCTCACTAAAATTAAGATATCTCAGAATATAGAATTCCTTTTCCTTCTCTGTTTCTTCCATATCAAAATAGACACAGTAAGCTTTAATATGATCTCTTATACACTTTTTAAATCCTTATATCCTATTTTTCATGATTTTTCAAATACATGTAACTCTTTCTGACCGAAACTGTTTTATTACAAAATACGATTACCATTACGATCATACGCACGACCGAGTGATCACGGATGCCGGTTTTCGGTTTTCTTCGGTATTTTGACCAAATCACAGAACATATCATACAAACTTTCAGAGAGATGTGAGATTACACACCATATCAAACATGTATTTGGAAGGTACGGGATTACACACCTGATTTTGATTTCCTAAAGAACCACTCGTCGATGACCTAGAACAATACCAACCAAAAGTTAGCCTCGGATTTCCAAAAGATTTCGTATCACTTACACTTGAATCACTTACCATTATATCCGAAGGTAGAAATATATCGAGTGATTTGTCCCTAAAACATATAGTCGATTAGTCGAAACTTCAATCCGATTTGCAACATAGCCAAATAGAGATATAACGAAAAATCCAAAAATGAACCCCCTTACCTTATCGATATTGGATCCAATTTCCACCGTTTGACTTCGGCTAGAACAATACACGGCCTCCCACTTAAAGCACTACGAAAAGAGAGTGATTAAGACGTGAAGAAGTGGAGGATAACACCATTTTCGGTTACGATCACGATTTACAACCGAATAGTGATAAATACTTATTCAGCTAAATAGAAAAAAATATGATCATATAAAAGAATTCACTTACCGATTTAATCGAAGAAAGAATGTCAACCCACTTGAGAAAATGATAAAGAAGAGGTGAATGAACAAATTTTGGTCTCAATGGTTTGGGTACATTCGGCAACAAGAAGAAAGAAAAGAAGAGAATATGTTCTTTAGTGGCTTGTAATTTCGGCACAAGGTAGAAAGAAATTTGGAGAATACCAAATAGTGCAAAGAGAAAGGTTTTGGCCTAACAAGCACCAAAAATTCAATCAAAAGGCAAAGGAGAATTCGGCTATCAAGGAAGGTGGAAAGAAAATGAGTATGTGACCTAACAAAAGAGAGAAACAATGCACTATTATGCTAATATGTTTAGCCAATGAGGGTTGCAAATTGGGAGAAATGACACAAAGTTGCCAAAGGGAATTTTTGCCAAAACACTACTAAGTCTTTACCAAAAGCCAACTAAAAATTCAGCTACCTATTCTCCCCAAAACCGTCCACATGCATCCCCCCTAGGATAAGAGTTTGGCCACCCAAGCTTTCCAAAACATCACCCACGAAATAAGCCTCATGTCCTCCTTTCTTTCCTATTTCCCTTGATTCCTTTCCCCAACTTCAACCTTGCCTTATTCATATAGCCACCTTACCAAAATAATGAAGTCAACCTTGCCATGAATGCCTCTTGGCCGACACTTAAGGAAAGGGTGCAAAAATATAAGTCAAAATTTGCACACAAAGTGATTCGAACCTCTTCCCTCAAGGTAGTACATGTGGCGCCATAACCTCTTTGCCATATGCTCATTTATGCAAGCAAATTACTCTCTTATTTCCATAAGCCTTAATGCCACTTACTATTTCTCCTAAATAGGCTTAAACACCAAATTTTTACTAGGGCCCGATTCAACCCCGAGCCTTCATAGAACCCCGTAACTTTCCAAAATCATCTTCTTATTCAGTCCAACTTGAAATAATGCCGTTCTCTTATTCTCAAAAATTTTTAAAACTCTTCTACGCTCAAGGCCCAATGGGCCCAATCCTACTAGGCCCAATTTCGGGATATTACAATTCTACCCTCCTTAAAGAAATTTCGTCCTCGAAATTTCCATCCAACTACTAAACGCACTGCTCAAATCACACCACTATGCTTTCGCTGCGCACTCTGATCTTAATAACCACAATGTACCTTTAACAAAATCTTGAATCCTTTTTCACACAACCAAACATCTAGTCACAGAAGCAAGCAGTTATCTACCACTTATACTGAAAATTTTCTACATTCAATCATCACGTCCAAACAAGACATTCCTGACTTAATGGTGATGAAACAATTCCGAGCCTTATGCTCCTTAGACGCGCATCTCAAGCATGCTCCTGACCTCCTCCAGCATTTTCCCGGATGACGCCTTCTGCAATAATCGCAAGCCGGAAAGTTTGGTCGTGCCTTGACATGCTTTATGGAACGAGACTGCGACCCAAAAGAACCGCGATCTAATTTCTTCTTACAGCTCACAGACCCAACTCGAAACGCTTCACCGATTCTTTTAACCTCTTCCAATACCTCATTAACTATCTGAGTCAACTCGATAACCCCAGCTCGGTCATGAGACCCCGTCTCAGCCACTGGCGATGCTAACGCCTCCCTTTCGGAAACATGCCTCGGTGCCGAAGATCTAGCCCTAGCACCTCGGCCTCTACCACGTCCACGTCTACCACGTCCACGTCTTCTAGCGTTCATGTTTACTAAGTCGATTTAATATGATTAAGAGTTTTATGAATCATTATGCTATTTCAGTGTTTATTAAACAATGTTTTATGGAGTACAAGAAGTAAAGTTGTTTTCGCACAACGCATCCTAAAGTCTCAATCTCTATAGTTTCAGCTCCTATGGCTTAAATTTCTAGAGTATTTCTATTTCGTAGAATTTTCGTACCACAGTAATAACACAATAATCAGAAAACAAATACTTACTTGACTTGGTGCCGGATACTCGTGGTGCCATACTTCCTTTAGAACATATATTTATAAATCAAAATTCTAAAACGGCTTTGGAAAATGCTTTTGAACCCAAACCACGGTGAGTTTTGCAACTGGGCTCGATACCATAAAATGTAACACCTAAACCCGGCCTAGAAGTTAGGCCCGAATGCAGTGTGTCACATGGAAGTAAAACCATCTTTGCGATTATTAAAAACTTGCTTGAGAAATACTGACCTCTTTGTTAAAACCAAAAACACTTAAGCAATTGTTAACTACGTAATAATCTTTAAAAACCTTTTTGTTTGCGGAAACATTTTTGAAATAAACAATTTACGAAAATGTGACGTTTATAAATAGAGTTGCAGAAGCATATTGAAAACGTTGCGAAAATGTAGATAAAATACAAGTATTTTGAGAGGTTGTTTGATAAATCGATAATCGAACTAGTAATCTTTTAAAACCGTGACTTTTGAAAATGTCATTGATAAATTTATAGAAAATCTGAGTTAAGATTATTTGTAAAAGTTTGTTATGAAATCCTTTTGTTAAACAATTTTGGAAAATCTTTTTTTAAGTTTTTAGAAAAATTCCCATTTAAAAACAATTCAAGCAAAATTTAAAGTACGTCAACATAAAGCAAAAATAAATACTCCAGAGGCCTTGTTACATCATAAAAACCAAAATAGTAAAGTGAACGGAAATAGAAATCTAAAGTTTAAAATAAACACCATTTCTGAAGTATGGTCTCCTCGAGTCATCCATAGCCCAAGTCCATATCATCAAGCATTACCTACAAGGGTTAAGAGAGAAAGGGGGTGAGTTACAAGAACTCGAGTGTGAAATCCCTTTACAGTCATCCACTGGGCACGAACCCATATAACAATCATCTTGGACCAAATCCCATAAACAAATAATAAATAAATGAAATGAATGCAACCCATCCCATCCTACCACCGCCTAACTCCACCTGCACCAACCAATCTCTCCCGTGGGGATCAAGTCAACCCACCCGCGAGTCTCTCTAATTTGCAGTCAAGCTGCCATTTATACTATTTGTGGTGAGCCACGTAATCGAATTATATACGGTAATATAATCGGCACACAGCCTCGGTAAAAAAAATGATCGACACAGAGTCGTTAATTCATATGTTAGGCACATAGCCCCGGTAAATACGTTTAGCACAAAGCCATAATCACGATGGCACAAAGCCAAATCACGTTTATATTGGCACATAGCCTTAATCACGATGGCACAAAGCCAAATCACGTTTATATTGGCACATAGCCCTTATTGGTATTTGTGGCAATGCCACCGGTCTATACTTCTCTTCATTTATATTTTCCCATCCCATGCAAAATTATGTAAATGCAACATTCATTGTAAGGCATCATATTTACAAATATAAACAAAAATAATTACTCCAGAGATTTGTTACGATAAATCGGCCCATTATAACACTTTGCAATTCGGCCCATTAAGGCATTCTATCAAATCAGCCCATAGGGGCATTTTCGGTAAATCGGTCCATAAGGATATTTCGGTAAATTGGTCCATAAGGACATTTCGATAAATCGGAAATTTTACCCACTAAGGGTGATTCGGTAATCTCATAACCCAGGGGTATTTCGGTAATTTACCCTCCAAGGGTTATTTGGTAATTCGGCAACCCCGGACTTAACTACTAATTTGAGCATAGAAAATTGAAACTATCCATCTGCGTCATATTGACTAAACTGACCATAACTCGGATTAGAAAACTCAAAATTTATATCCGTAAATTTTCCTTGAAACTAGACTCATATATCTTCTTACGATAATTTTTCTAGAATTTTTTACTTAACCATTTAGTACAGTTTATTCCTTAAAGTTTCCCTTGTTTCACTGTCCAACGATTCTAACCTCTCTTACCTTAATTTCAAATATCTCACTATACGGTTTTCATATACTGCTCCCACTTATTTCTAATGAAAATAGGCTCACTAAGGAATCTGTACATATAAACTATAACTTATAATTCACTTTGTACAATTTTATACGATATTTCCAAGACAGATCAGGGAACCACGAAGTCATTCAGAACCAGTCTCACTAAAATTAATATATCTCAGAATATAGAATTCCTTTTCCTTCTATGTTTCTTCCATATCAAAATAGACACAGTAAGCTTTAATCTGATATCTTATTCACTTTTTAATTCCTTATCTCCTATTTTTCGTGATTTTTCAAATACACATCACTGTTTCTGACCGAAACTGTTTTATTACGAAATATTATTACCATTACGATCATACGCACGCCCGAGTGATCACGGATGCTGGTTTTCAGTTTTCTTCGGTATTTTGACCAAATCACAGAACATATCATACAAACTTTCAGAGAGATGTGAGATTACACACCATATCAAACATGTATTTGGAAGGTACGGGATTACACACCTGATTTTGATTTCCTAAAGAACCACTCGTCGATGACCTAGAACAATACCAACCAAAAGTTAGCCTCGGATTTCCAAAAGATTTCGTATCACTTACACTTGAATCACTTACCACTATATCGGAAGGTAGAAATATATCGAGTGATTTGTCCCTAAAACATATAGTCGATTAGTCGAAACTTCAATCCGATTTGCAACATAGCCAAATAGAGATATAACGAAAAATCCAAAAATGAACCCCCTTACCTTATCGATATTGGATCCAATTTCCACCGTTTGACTTCGGCTAGAACAATACACGGTCTCCCACTTAAAGCACTACGAAAAGAGTGTGATTAAGACATGAAGAAGTGGAGGATAACACCATTTTCGATTCATTGATCATGATTTACAACCGAATAGTGATAAATACTTATTCGGCTAAAGAGAAAAGAATATGATCATAGAAAAGAATTCACTTACCGATTTAATCGAAGAAAGAATGTCAACCCACTTGAGAAAATGATAAAGAAGAGGTGAATGAACAAATTTTGGTCTCAATGGTTTGGGTACATTCGGCAACAAGAAGAAAGAAAAGAAGAGAATATGTTCTTTAGTGGCTTGTAATTTCGGCACAAGGTAGAAAGAAATTTGGAGAATACCAAATAGTGCAAAGAGAAAGGTTTTGGCCTAACAAGCACCAAAAATTCAATCAAAAGGCAAAGGAGAATTTGGCTATCAAGGAAGGTGGAAAGAAAATGAGTATGTGACCAAACAAAAGAGAGAAACAATGCACTATTGTGCTAATATGTTTCGGCAAGGAGGGTTGCAAATTGGGAGAAATGATACAAAGTTGCCAAAGGGAATTTTTGCCAAAACACTACTAAGTCTTTACCAAAAGCCAACTAAAAATTCAGCTGCCTATTCTCCCCAAAACCGTCCACATGCATCCCCTAGGATAAGAGTTTGGCCACCCAAGCTTTCCAAAACATCACCCACGAAATAAGCCTCATGTCCCCTTTCTTTCCTATTTCCTTGATTCCTTTCCCCAACTTCAACGTTGCCTTATTCATATAGTGACTTACCAAAATAATGAAGTCAACCTTGCCATGAATGCCTCTTGGCCGACACTTAAGGAAAGGGTGCAAAAATATAAGTCAAAATTTGCACACAAAGTGATTCGAACCTCTTCCCTCATGGTACTATATGTGGCGCCATAACTTCTTTGCCATATGCTCATTTATGCAAGCAAATTACTCTCTTATTTCCATAAGCCTTAATGCCACTTACTATTTCTCCTAAATAGGCTTAAACACCAAATTTTTACTAGGGCCCAATTCAACCCCGAGCCTTCATAGAACCCCGTAACTTTCCAAAATCATCTTCCTAATGAGTCCAACTTGAAATAATGCCGTTCTCTTATTCTCAAAAATTTTTAAAACGCTTCTACGCTCAAGGCCCAATGGGCCCAATCCTACTAGGCCCAATTTCGGGATGTTACATAAGCAATGAATGCTTAGTAAGCTTGTATAAACTTTAAACATAATATTCCATTTCAAATATGGACTTTATAAGTCATGAATAACTCTATACCAATGCCTCAAGATTTATCAAACTACATAACTATCATCTCACAAATGAATAGGTTCATTAACAACCCGAATACATTCCATTTAACATAATAGGGTCTTATAAGTTGAATTACATAATCATCAACCTTATCTTAAAACAATGAACCATCTCATTTACTTACTTACTATTCCATTACTTAGCAATAGCTTAATTACGTTATCAATTCACGAATTAGAGTACTTATTCATGACATTAGTAAACTTGCACATAGCATAAGTAAATTTCTTCCTTACAAGTAAGTCCTTTAACTCAACAATCCTTTTATTTCATCATATTACATCTCTACTATGAACTTACCATTTCATTACCTATTCTCACCTGTTTCATTTGCATAACACGTAAGACATAAGCATGTACATCAACCATAGCCACAAGCTAGTGCATTTAAACATAACTCTTTTGAAATCAACTACATGATAAACCATTTCATGAGAAATTAAATACTTTGATTCTTACCACTTTTTCATGCACATAAGTATCTTTCCATTTGGTCACGTACCATTTCAATTCATATCTTTAAAATTAACATAATAAAATCCAACCAATAGCTTGGCACAAGCCTAAGCATCATCAACAACACATGTTAATGCTCAATTCATAATTCACTTGAATAACATAAGATAAGTCATTGAACATGAATAACCTCACTTGAAATCATCAACTCCATGAACATAGTCATACTTTCATTTAACATTTCCTTTTCATTCCTTTTCATAGTTTTCATAATATGTTATTTGAATACTTACCGTTCCTTCCCTTTTCATGCCCGTTGAACCACTTAGAATAACATCGGATACGCAGGAAAGCTCACACAAAGTGTGCTAAACATATAGTCGTAGCTCACACGAGCTGTAAAATAGGTCTGCTCACACAAGCTGTAAAATGGGTCTGCTCACACAAACTGACGGTCGAAATGTAAGCTACACGATGCTGCTCACACAAGCTGATGAGTATCCACAACAAATGTCGGACCTCAGCCATCGGTAGGACATTCAGGACCAGCACCCGAAACATGGTAACCTGGGTCTGCTCACACAAGCTGACGGTCGGAATTTAGCTACACAATACCGCTCACACAAGCTGACGAGTATCCGCAACAAATGCCGGAACTCGGCCATCGGTAGGACATTCAGGACCATCACCCAAAACATGGTAACCCTAATGACGTGTCATTTGTATCCTATATATTCCTAAGGTTCAAACAGGGCTCGATAGTCATCGAACGTCGTTGGATTTCCATCGTCTCTTTACTTGATAAATTGTACAATAACATATATATTGATTCATTTACAATAGAATCACACATTAAACATTCAATTTAATCAACTTTAAATGGTTATAGTTCATACGAACTTACCTGGCTAAATTTGCAAAAATGTCAAAGTATAGGGCTATTTGGTAATTTTCCCTTCTTCTCGATTTTCACTCGTTCTTGATCTAAATTAATAATTTCATTAAATTTATTAATTTATATAGTAAAAATAATTCATTTTATGCAATTTATTCATTTTTGACTTTTTTACAAAATTGTCCCTAACATTTTACTTTTATTCAATTTAGTCCCTGAGCCTAAAACATGTAAATTAACCATTTTTATTGCAAACCCATGATAACTTATTATTAATATCATCCATTTCAGCTCATTTTTGCAACAATTTAACCCCTAATCGTTAAATTCATCAAAAATCACTTAACAAAATACTTATAATTAACAACTAATACCTCAAATTCATCATTTAACATCTAAAATCACAAGTTTCATCAATGGAAAAATTCAAAATCTTTAACAGTTTCAAAAACGAAGGTACGGACTAGCTGGACCTAGTTGCAATAATCTCAAAAACATATAAATTATTAGAAACGAGTGAAAAAATCACATACCAATTTAGCTTTGAACTTGCCGAATTTTCTAGGTCTAAAATGGCTCCCTTTTCTCCTTTACAATTGGTGAAGAAGACAATTAAAAGATGATAAAGCTTTTGGTTTTATTTAATTTAATTTAATTTATCAAATTATAATTTTAACCTTGATTAATAATTAAATAAAACACAAAATCCATGTCCATATTTGTCCACTAACTCCTTAAATGGTTTAATTACCATTCAAGTCCCTTTACTTTTATTCATTAAGCCATTTAATCACTCAGATCAAATAGTGATCAAATTTTACATCCTTTACAATTTAGTCCTTTTTAATTAATTAACATCGAAACATTAAAATTTCTTAACGAAAATTTAATACAACCTTAATAACACTCCATAAATATTTTTATAAATATTTATCGGCTCGGTTTATAGAAACGAAGTCCCGATATCTCATTTTCTAAAATCACTTAATTTTAGGGCCTTACCACTTGAACTTAATAAATCATTTATATAACATAAATTACCAAATCAAAAACCTTTTTAAAACCATATTTGACTCGTAAATATTCGTAAATAATATTTACGAACATACTCGTCGAATTTGTGGTCCCGAAACCACTGTTTCTGACACCACTGAAAAATGGGTTGTTACATGTCTTTTTAGTTTGCTTCTGTTCTATTTCAGTGCCTTACAGGAATTCGTTTGTGAACTCTCACTGTTCAAATGTTAAGTTGACTTAAGCGGATTTAAAATAAAAAAATCAACTAAAATCACGCGAATTATTAAACTAAAATTCCAACCCCATGACACAATCGACATTGATCAACACATCAACACACAGTAGCTTTTTAGACCACATTGAGCCATTGACTAACTGAAGTTTAAACTTCAATTTATCATTTAAAATGAATTAGAAGTAGGAGTAGTCGGTACATGGACAAGCTCGTAGAGAATAAGAACACATCCCTTAGGTCATACACCGCCACAATAATGACTTAAAGAGTAAAGTAGAAGAATTGAGGAAGGTGCTCCATGACATGCAAACAGCCTAACCATGTGGAGCAAGTTGGGTCCCAAGTGCTAACAATCCCTTGACACCTGAAATAGAAAAAACATTTTTCCTCACAATCTCAAGCTCCCCAAAGAAAAATATCACTACATTAAGGACCTTGAAGAACACATTGAGCAATAAAATTACTATATGAAAATTCTAAGGGTCTCGGACACATTAAAGTGCAGTGTGTTCCAATTACCATAAAAAGGCCAAGAGTATGTATTCTTCATTGCCAACAAGGTCCACCCATAGTTTTAAGAATTTGAAAAGGCAACCCATAAGGAACTTCCTCGCTAACACAGAGGTAGGCAAAATAAAGACCAACTTACTAGGAATTAAATAGAAACATAGTGAATCCATCAAGGTTTTCACTCGTCATTTCAACATGACAGCAATTGAATGTCGCAACCTAACCTATGACTAGGGTGTGCATGTCTTTATAACAAGTTTGAGACATGAGCATCTCAAGTACACCTTGACCAATGAAAAACCAAAACAACACAATCATGTTTATGATAAAAGTAAGCATGTTTGCAAAAAACAAAAGACATAGCGCAAGCTTGTAACACCCTAAAATTTTAGAGGTTGGGGTTTGTATGGTTTTGAGATATCAACCGCGATCAAAAAAACAAAAGACATAGCGCGAGCTTGTAACGCCTTAAAATTTTTGATGTTGGGATTTGCACAGTTTCGAGATATCAACTGCGAGAAATTCTCAAGAAACAATATTATATTATTTGCATGATACCATTTAAGGGACTTAACATCGAGAATTGTTATCAAATCTATTATCCAATGTAGTTATTAAAATTAAGTATATACTATTTTGTAAGAAAGCTAAAATTGAAAGGTTAGAAGCATGAAATGATTGTTAATCATCAAAGGAAATGGAGAGGATTAAAGTACAGATTTTACAAGGACCATAAGAAAATTAAAACCAAAAGAAATTGATCTTTGCATTGACTTAAAAGATCCACATTTTAAACCAATAATTAAGATAAATTTAATTTTCATAAATAATCAAATATTAATTAGTAATATTATTACTACCAAAAGATAAAAAAAAAATTAAATAAATAATTATTCTTTATTAAATTTAACTTGAAAATTAATAATAAATTAAATTAAATTTTATATAAAAAAATTGAATACCTCAAAGAAATAGAACAATAAATTCAGTTTATTATAATAAAAAAGTTATAATGAGAAAACACGCCAGCTTGCTATAAGTTCAACTTGATTGTCCAAACATATATTCGGACACGATATTGAACAGACAGTGAAACAAAAATAAAAAGTAGAGAATGTAATGAGAGATTTGCACATAGTCATTTGTTAACGCGGTTCAGAAACAATTCTACTCTGCGAAGTCTCGCTCGGTAAATGATTCTTATTCAACAATCCTCCGGATCACCTATAGGCTTAAGCCCAATCTACCTTTACACAAATAAGTAATTGTAGCCCCAACACCTACCCCAATTGTTACAAATCACTCATCCAAAAAAACTCACTTACATCAAGTATAAACTCTCCAATAAAAGCCTAACATAAGAGTGCAAAAAATACCACGTATAATAACCAGCCAAAGGTACTACAAAAGGCACCTTCAAATGTCGGCACAACGACCTATTTATACTAAAGTCAACATCTTCCCCAAGTAGACTTGATAAAGTAAAACTCTCAGATATAATTTGAATATATCTACCAAGATCACCCGTCGAGCAGGGATGAAAGTCGGCCTTAGTGATCCGACGATGCCGAGTGGAAGTGCAAAGGATAGGCACAAGCCTTATTCACAAAATTAAGTCTTATCTCAACTTCTTTAAAACTCCAAATTTAACCATGACGATAAGGCACAAACATCCATAAATCAGGTTTTAAAAGTTCATTTGCTTATGCAACATCACATGAAAAAGCCCAAGTAAAATAAGCCAACAAAACACCTAGGTTGTCCTATCATCTTGACTGATCAAACATTGAGTCTTCAGTGTTGAACAACATTTGTCCTAACATATAATATCTTTCAATTAATTTAAATATTTTTTAATATTAAAACTTAACTGTATAAATATTACTAACATTTTTTAATAATTTCATTGATCTTGATTACTAACTTTATCTCCTTTTTGTCTCAATAAAAATGTTGTATTTATGTTTTTAAGTTGAACTTGTTAAACTTTAACTTCAATTTATTTTAAATATATTAATTAATTAATTTTTATGAACTACTTCTTTTAAAGTTTTTATAATATATCTTTTTAAATTTTTTATCCATAGTAAGTTTTTATAATATATCAAAAATGTAACAATTTAATGAGTTGGATGGACCATTAGTATAAGTATGTTCGTGTCCATTGTAAAATCATATAAACTTAAATAACAAATTCGCACCTAAGCTCTACCTAATTTCTCATCTTAGCACCTAATTTTCTTTTATCAAAAGTAATAATCACCCTTTCCCTTAAAAATTTCCAACTAATTAAAAGCTACCATGTTGCATAAAAGCCACATAAGCATTAGCATTTATATCAAATAATTTCAAAATTAAAATAAGACTATTTTAAAAGATAATTTTTCAAAAAAAATTATGAATATTTTTAAAAGAAAATATTAATTATATAAAATTGAAAACATATATAAAAAGTCTAAAGATACATATAATTTGAAGTTTAAACAAAGACAAAAAAAATATTCAAAACAAAAATTTTAAAATTATATAAAATTCAAATTTAAAAAATTCTAAAATGTATTTTTATAATATATAAATTATACATTATAAGACTATGTAAGTATATAATATATATCATAAAACTAAAAAAATAAATAAACAACTTCAAATTAAAAGTTAATCAAGATTAACCAATCAACACCAATCAACATCAGTTAACTTCGACCAACACATCAACACCTGATCAATATCGATTAACATGCAGTTGTCAAGGGTCACAGATCAAAACCTGTAATAAATGCACATAAACCGTCCCATGGAAATCAACTGATCATTTCATCTACTGGAACTGACCCAATTTGTGGAACACGTGGAGTACTTGAAGCTTTGGTGGCCCAAGAAAACATTCCAGTAAAACTAGTGTTACCAAGGTAATTATTGTAAATCTCGTAAGACAAAACTATATAGATTTTAAAACCCTTGGGACTCTAATATTATAGATAGGCACTAATCTCAGTCGTCGATGTAATTCAATATGTATCTTGTGGAGTTTTTGTTCTATCCAAACTCTTTTATCTTTTAAGTTTACTTCCGCTTTATTTTAATGCCTTACAGAAATTCGCTTGTGAACTCACTGTTCAAAAAATAAGTTGACTCAAACGGATTTAAAATAAAAAAATCAAATTTATGAAATTAAAATTCCAACCCATGACACAATATTATAACTTTTATACCACATCACAATTTACATTGATCAACACATCATCAATACTAATCAACACGCAGTAGTAGCTTTTTACACCAAATTCAGCCATTGACTAACTGAAGTTTAAACTTCAATTTATCATTTAAGCCCATTATATAGCATCAATAGATTCCAAAGGACACTAATCTGTAAACGTTTTATTTTATATTTATTCACCTTTTATTTGATTTATGCATTTTTATTCTAATTACATAAAATTGTGTTTAATATTAATTATTATTTTAGTAATTTTGAATATGTATTATAGTATCAATTGGAAACCCAAGCAAGCCAAAAACTAGTTAAATTTATGTCGAAGGTTGGCCAAAGGAAAAGATAAAAATGCTACTTGCATAAAGAAAAGAACATTGAAGTATTTTTTTTTTTAAATCCATTAAAACTAAGAGAATGTGAATCTTTCTTTTCATATAAAAAAAAATGAAGCCTCATGATTTAGAAGAAAAGAACAAGAAAGAGAGTGATATATCAGTTAAACAAAGACAAAGATGCAATAATCCTACCACCAATTGTAAGTCCTCGGTTCATCATTGCCAAAACTGGAGAACCTTGAAGCCGAATATCTATGAGAATTCTTCGGTTTAGAAGACTGAGAACCCAATATACGACCACTAGATTTCTTACGTCCCTCAGTGGATGGCGTTGAGGGAGAATTCCAATGGTTCCTTGTGTACTTCCTATTGGAGAAATCTCCAGCATCCTCTGTGATCCAACCACCTCTTTGCTTTTCTTTTCGTGGTGTACTGAAGCCCTTCTCTTCTGATTTTATCTTTTTCCTTTTGCGGACCTTGCCATGATCATGAGGTGCAGACTTGTATCCAAAGAACTCTCTATTTTCTCTACGAGGTCTTTCACTAGGAGTAGATGGTTCACGATTTCTTTTACCAACCTGTTACGATAAATATAGTCACTGTCCATAACACATCAAGCTGAAACATTCCGCCTCACTTAAAAGAACATAAATAATAAATGGACCACACTTGAAACTGCACTGAAATTTACCTTAGCAGAACTGCATTCGCGAGCAAAGTGTCCTCCTCCTCCACACTTGTAGCATAAGCTAGACAATGGGGTAGAGGTGATGCATTCACGTGCAAGGTGTCCTCCTTCACCGCACTTATAGCATATGCTAGGTGACCCATTTGAAACTGCACTGAAATTTACCTTAGCAGAACTGCATTCGCGAGCAAAGTGTCCTCCTCCTCCACACTTGTAGCATAAGCTAGACGATGGGGTAGAGGTGATGCATTCACGTGCAAGGTGTCCTCCTTCACCGCACTTATAGCATATGCTAGGTGACCCATTATCAGTAGTTTCTTTTGTTTCTCCACGTGATCGACCACATGACTACATAATCAATTCCCATATAAAATGGTACAGTTAACACTTATTAGAAATGAACATTTGCAAAATGCATACATATAATCATGTGAATGAAAGAACTATTTTGAACCCGAATGTTCTATGGAAGATTGTTTACAATAGTGATTTCTGGATAATATAAGTGATGTTAGCAGTTAGGTATTCAACGTAATACTCAATCCAGTTAGCTTGTGAAGAGAAATGGAACAATATTAGTGGACAGCAGTAAGAGACTTGTCAACCTTTGGGAAACCATAAGGAATCACAAGGAAGTAACCAAATTTTTTAAAAAAGAAATACAATTAAAGTAACTGAAGAAAGCAGACAGAATGTGTACACATATTGAGAATCAAACATGAACTAGAAAAAATATTTTTAAAAATAAAAGGAATGGATCAATTGACAAGTGGACACGTTGAGAATCACAGCCTGAAAATAAGTTCAGGGACAGAAAAGCAACCTTTTTGCAATTCGTTCTAATAAAATATGCACATGACAAGTAAAAACTCACCAAACCAGTATGACCCACTTGGCCACATCTGTAACAAGAAACTTCTCTTGCATTGGTATCAACAGAATTAACACAACACAAATGGCCAAAACTCTTGCAGACATAGCATTGTATTTCCTGATTCAGGAAGAAGAAAAACATAAGTAATATTGATTAGAGAACAGGAATCCTAAAAGAAAACCCAAATTGACATCAATGGAAAAGACAATAATTAACAACACTCGTAGGGAACATGAAGAAACCTTGATATCATCATGAGAATAGTCATTCCTGCATGAAAACATGTCATGCCCAGAACCTCCACATCTTAAACAAAATCTACCATGCTTTGAGCCACTGTTGTGTTTGTCTGGACAATCCTTTGCACGGTGACCACTTTTTTTGCATATGAAGCAATCTTGCGTCTACAAAGAAATTAAAATTACAAGCACACCAATACTAATGCCCCAATTAAAATTTTCAAAACATGCTTTAACAATCACTGGTAGGACCACTTTATAATTTCTATTTGAAAATGAAACAATTAGAGGAAAGGCATAAAGAAGTGATAGGTAAATGATGCATCCACCATTGGATCTACAGACCCTTCAAAGAGCTAAAGCCTACTAGAAAGCAAGGAGGTACCTGCTTAACCACTAAAGTTTATCACTGTAATATCACCAGTGTGTTAAGAATCTTATTTTATAAAGGCAACACATAAGCGTGTCCAACCATTTCCAGGAAAGAAAATTGTAGTAACTTCAAAAATATTCATTTCCTCCCTATGAATAGATAAAAAAAAATTAACATACCCACTTCCAACCCAAAAAGGGCACAGCACAATTCAGAAAAGATATTAACTTAAACAGACAGCTAGAAGTTAAAAGATATTGTAATAAGTTAAACATCAGTCTTCCCGTTCATACCTTTGAGCACTGTCTAGCCCCATGATCCAAACTCCCACAAAGGAAGCATGGTTTCTTCCGCTTTGAAGCAGATTTACAGTTCACTGCCATATGCCCTTCTTCGCCACAATTATAGCATGTTTCCCAACCACTATCTGGAGGATCAAAGTATCTCGCCCCCCGCTGATAGAATAAATAACAAAGAGATGCTGAAAACCAATCCACCAAAGGGAAATTTTCTTCTAAACCACAGTTCAAAGAAAATATTTAAACTCACAAGAAGCTTCCGGAGTACAATATTGTCAGATTTGTCTACAGTATTTGAGTCAAGAGATTCAACAGTCTCTACATCCTTAGCCATAATAATCTCCTCAACTGTCTCGACCTTCTCTATCATCTCAGCTTTATTTCCATCCTCTGCAACTGTGACCTGGTGCAATAACAAAAGAGATTGCAAAATTAGATAAAAAAGTTAGCCATATAACATGCTGCAAGATTGAATCCAGTACAACATTTATTCAACAACACACTCAACAAGAAAAAAAAAACAATACATAACCAGCTGTGATGAAAACCATAACAGAAATAAAAGTAATCTTGACAGTTAAAAGTCCAATTCTAACTATTTTTTGAAGCCAAGTCCAACATACCAGAGTCGCATTATTGGAATTATGAAGTACAACAAAAGTATGATTCCTTTCCTGCATTTTCCTAGCAGAAACTCTTTTTTATGCCCATAAATTACCTGGTTATAAGATTAATATCAGTACCCAATATATAAAGGCAAGATGGTCTCCCCAAAGGTAAGGTCACCCTCTTTACACTTCTTTCATTTCATCATATTACTTGATATCTCCACTATCTATGAGATACCGAAATAAACCTTATAGCACTAACTAGGGCGCCCCTTGATTGTCTTTTTCTTGCAGACCCTAAAATGTGAATAACCACCACAAATTCGGGCATCAGTGCATTACCAAAGAACTGTAATCTATAGCAGGCATTCTATAAATAATAATAATAATAAAGAATGGGAAAAAATCAAAAAAGAGGCCAGCTCCTGATAGAAGTTTGCAGGAAAAGAGAAAAGGTCAAGTTTTCTCGGTAAACAAGACCTCCCATAACGAACTTGGAGAAGGAGACAGAACAAAAACCAAGAACTTATTAACCAAACAAACAGAAAATATTTATTCAACAAGACTTATCCAACAAATCTTCAATAAATAGCTTGACCAAATAACTAAGCGGAACAAGCTGGAATTCAAATTATCATAGCAAACAAGCATAGAGGATCCCTCATTTGAAACAGTAATCGTAAATCCCAAAGCCTATCTATATTTACAACACTTCAAATCATATTAAAAGTTCCAAAAAGTTATGATTCTTTACTTGTATCATCTCATCAACTCTCTGTAGGAAAAAAAAAATTACTTTTAAATAAATTTCAACTACATTATTTTTTTCTCGGAGCAGCACATTGGATCAAAACAATCATTACTGAAGAAACAACAAAAACAGAATTTTAACCTTTTCAGTTTTCGTTTTCTTCTTTTTCCTTTTAACAATTTTCTTACTTTTCAAATCCAAATCTGCCTCTTCACGGCCACCACTGGTACCAGCTACATCAGATCCCCCGCGTGACGACGAAGCCAAACCCACCACAGAAACGACGCCTGGGTCATCGGAAACGCCGTGGCATCCTTCACTAAACCTCGTCGCTTTCACCAATAGTGCTTTCTCCACGATCTTCAAGCTTAGGTCTTCATTGGCTTCCTCGTCGTCACTACTGCTTAGTACCATCAATGGTTTCGAGTCTAATGGTCCCGATTCGTTCTCTTCGATCTCAAATTTTGCTGATTTGGCGTTGCCCTTCTTCGCCATGAAGATCTATTTTAGGGAATGCAATTTTCTTGATAATTAGGGTTTGCAGTTTTCTGCAACTGCAGGGAAATATCCTAAACGGTGCCACGAAAGCTAGGATTTTTATTTTATTTGACCTGTCATTGAATTTTGCGGTTGAAATTTGAAAAAGAAAGTTGGGCTACTTAGCCCGAAAAAACCCAGCATTTATGGGCTTTATATTTAAATTTTCTCCCAAACTAGTTTCATTAATTGCTTTGTATTTAAATTTAGGCTTAACGACTCAGTTTGCTTTCCCACTTTAATATTTAATTTTTTTGTTTCAGATTGCTACTTACTTAAACTATTATTTCATTATTTGGTTCATTTTTTTTTAACAGCATTAAGAAAACCAATTACAATGTGATGTCCATCAAAATGTGCCACTGGCACATCCAACCAATTATAATGTGTTAGTTACAATTAATTTATTTAAAATAAAAGCATTATAAATTTAAATTAAAAAATTATATTATTAAATATTTAAATATTAACAAAATCTTTGACTTTGATAAACCATTACTTGCATTGACCACTGTTAATAGACATTGACCGATCGTTGACTGTCGTTGACAGTCTACATGACTCTATTAGAATATGTCACGTGCCCTTTATATTTAATTTTTTTCCCAAATTAATGTCATTAATTGCTTTAGATTTAATTTTAGGTTTAATGACGTCTTACTTTCTCATTTTAGTACCTAAATTTTTTGCTTCAGATTTATACTTAAACTATCATTCCATTATCTAGTTCAATTTTTTTTAACAGCATTAAAGAAATTAATTACCATTTGGTGCCAATCAAAATGTGTAACATGACAATTAGTTTATTTAAAATAAAAACACTAAATTTAAATTAAAAAATTAGAAAATTATATTATTAAATATTTAAATATTAAAAGAACCTTTGACTTTGATAAACCATTAACTTGCGTTGACCACTGTTAATTGACATTGACCATCCATTAACCATGGTTGACAGTCTACATGGCTCTATTAGAATGTGCCACGTGCCCTTTTTGTTTTTTAATATTACATATATAAAATATTTTTTTCATTTTATTTTTAAAAAAATTATTAAAATATTATATTTTTCAATATTATTAAAAAATATATTTAATTATTTATATTTAGTCATATAATAATTATTAATATAATTTATTATTTTAATAAATTATTTAATGTTTCAATTTTATGAGCTACCTAAACATACTAAAGATATGTAATTACAAGTGATTGCACTCAAATTCAATTAATGGGTGGTTTTTCAAACGCGTCCTAAAGAATAATGTTTGTTTCCGGTGCCCTTCGTCTTATTTTATTTATATAATTTTATAATTATTAAATTATTTTAAAATCAACTCTTAACATCAACTCAATCCTTTTTATTATAGTATAAATTACAATTGAATTTTAATTTACATATTAAATAAATAACTTTGGACCTAAATTGTGACTTTTGTTGGGTGTTTACCGTTTCTAGTAATAGACCTAAAAATATTAAATGAATAATATCATCTTGCCAACAAAATTTTATCTATTTAAATAAAAAATTTCACCCTAAAGTGCTAATATAATCATTTGGGTAAAATAATTTATGTAAAAAGTAATAAAATAAAAAAATGGTATTTCAGAAATCTTACTTCCCATTCTCTAACTTTTCCTTCAAATTGGGGTAAATAAAAATTAAGTAATTCAAGGAATAAAAATTAAGTAATTCAAGGGAAGCAAAAATACTCAACTCCCTTTACTTTTCCTTACTTAAATAAAGGTTTAATGCTCAATTCAGCCTCGAACTATGCATATTTTCTTACTATGGTATCTAAATTTTTTTATCCCAGATTAATAGTTAAACTATCATTCTATTACTCAAATTGGCCCACAACATTAAAAAAAATTCAAAACTGTTAGGTGGCATTATTAGAACACACCACATCAGTCTTCTTTTTTATTTTTAATATTATATATATTATATAAATTAGAAAGGTAAAAAAATCATATATAATATATAAATAATTCAAAAAGTTTAAAAATATTTTTTTATAAAATTCTAAAATATATAAATTTTAAAAAGTTAAAATAATATATAAAAATAAAATAAAGGTATTTAAATTTTAGAAATTTGCAAAATAAAACTTAAATTTTCAAAAATATATAATCTAGAAAAAATTTCATAAATTTGATTTTTTTTTCAAAAATTCTAAATTCTAAAAATTCAACACAATATATTTAAATTTTCAAAATATAAAAAGTTTAACTTTTTTAAAAAAAAAAAAAGAGAAATTGGAATTGTTTAACATTAAAAAAGAAAAAATTAAAAATATATATTTAAAAAATTTCAATAATTAAAAAAATGAAAAAAAAGCATTATTTTTAGAAAATTTATATTTATGAAATATATTTTAAAAATTCTGTCAACAGTGGTCAACATTGGTCAATGGTGGATAAAGTCAATGATTTTTTAATATTTAAATATTTAATTTTTCTATTTTTTAATTTAAATTTAATATTTTTATTTTAAAAACTTAATTATCACGTGACACATCCTGATTGGTTGGATGTGTCACATGGCATATTCTAATTGGCACCACATGTCAACCAGTTTATTTAATGCCGTTACAAAAAATAAGTTGAACCAGGTGATAGAACGATAATTTAAGTACCAATTTAAAAAAAAAAAAGTTTAGGTACTAAAATGGGAAAACAAGCAAATTGAGAATTAAGCCTTAAATAAAATATGTTATACAAACAAGGAAAATGGTATTACTTTCCCCTTCATGTTATTTCAGTGCAATCTAAACATAGGATTAGGGTGAATATACTTGACGGGTCAATCAAATTAGTCAATCTATTATTAAATTGATCAATTCAGTTATTGTACTCTTAAAAAGGATCAAATAAGACCAAATTGGAATAGAGTAACATTTATTGTTTAAAAAATATCATTTACTATTTAATAGAGTTAATATTTTTAAACTTTTTATAGTTCAATAAATAAATTTTTTTGTTGGGAATTAAACTGTAATTTAGAAAAAATATAATTTTCAAGATATTTTTTATACAATAAATGTTAACTATGCTACAATTGAACTTATTTGATTCTTTTTAATGGTATAAGAACTAAATTGATCCATTTAATAATAAAATGAATAATTTGATCCAGTCCCTATAATACAAGTACTTCCCAGATACTTTTTAACCTTGGAGTGGTGATCCAAAATCATTGTCATGTAAGATTGTGTTTATTTAACTAAAATGATTTCTAAAAAATATATTGATTTTTATTTTGAAAAAATTGATATTTTTCAAGCATGTAGGCGATTCTGTGTAAAATATTTTTTGTTGTTTGAATTTTTTTCTTTAAATCATTTTT
The DNA here is from genome assembly GCA_025698515.1 of Gossypium sturtianum. Taxonomy (NCBI): domain Eukaryota; kingdom Viridiplantae; phylum Streptophyta; class Magnoliopsida; order Malvales; family Malvaceae; genus Gossypium; species Gossypium sturtianum. Next base: position 73,356,058 of record CM046955.1, on the reverse strand, counting down.
TGAAAGTTTTTTCTTGAAACATAAATTATATTTTTAAATTATCTTATAATAACTATACTATATTGATAAAAATCAATGTATGAGAGTGAAAAAGGGTACATGGAACCTAAAAGAGATAAATGAAACTAAGCAAGATTTTTAAAAAATACTCAAATTTATGGTATTAAAATATTCATATTTTATATTATAAAAAATTTATAACTAAATATTTATAAATCATAATCTATATGCCTATAATTAAAAAGCTAATATAAAATGTTTTTAATACAATAGTAAGAATAATATTCAAATTTTAAAATTAAATGTTAAAATTATCACTAAAATAAATTTTAATATTAAATAATTTTATTTAAAATTTAATTAGATTAAATTTTTTTATATATTATTAAATATAAATATGTATTTTAATAATATTAAAAAATTGAGATTAATATTTTATTATTTTTTAAATATTAAAATTAAAATTTTATTATTAATAAAATAATGTTTGGTTGGACTGGAATTAATTTTTATCTAAAAGTCATGTTAGTAATATATACTTTTCAAAAGCAAATAACAATTTCATAAAGAAAGGCCTATCTTTGATTGATAAAAAATATTTTTTTATTGATGAAACAAACACATAAAAAAAAGCAAAATAAGACCTATATGTTTTTTTTTTTTAATTAATTAGGCCTTTAGGCCAGTTTTAAAATTAATTAGGGAAGTAGACCGATTTTAGGAGAGAGAAATGCAAAGTACGTCCAGCTAGGCGCACTTTCTCATAGATGGCAAAAAAGCGCGCCCAGTTGGACGCGCTTTTCGTTTCTCTTTCCAGGGTTAAGGCTTTTATTTTTTTAGGTTTAGGATTTTTATTTTATTAGGGTTAGGGTAACGAAAGATATCTATTTCGATTTTATTTTGATGTTGATGTGGACAGAATTATGAAAAATGGCCCTTGGATTTTAATTCTCATTTGCTGATTTTACATCGATTAAAGGAGGGGGAAGACCCTCTCATTGTTCAATTTCACTGGGTTGATTTTTGGATGCCTATCCATGATCTTCCTCTTGGTTTTATCTCTGAAATTGTTGCTCAACAATTGGGCAACTTTATTGGTGCCTTTATTGAATATGATGCATCAACAACTCAATCAGGGTGAGAATCAACGTCAAAGAACCACTGAAAAGGAAGAAGAAGCTTGTGCTACCGAATGGTGAGTCAGTTTATATTCGTTTTGAATATGAAAAACTTACTTTATTTTGTTTCCTATGTGGTAAATTAGGGCATGGTGAAATTTTTTGTCTGATTCGAGCCCATCATCCGCGATAGGATTATCTGTTTAACTGGGATATCTCATTACGTGCTCAGTCAAGGAAAGATTTGGCGTGGAGAATGTCCCTAAAAATTGGGTTAGTAGAAATTGGGTTAATGAACCGAGAGTGGTCACGACCGAATTTTTATTTAGATAATCTTTTGTTCATTTGATAATAAATAAATATCAATTATAATGTCTTTCTTTTCTAGCATGCCTCTGTCTACTAGTTCCTAGCAGGTTCTTGTGTTTTAATTTATTTTTTTCGGTGGGGATTGACGGCGTTGATATGGTTTTCTTTTTAGTGACTCTTTATTTTCATCTGTTTTAGTGGATCTAGTTAATTTCGTTAGTATGGAGAAAGTGTTAGTAGGTTTGTCTTTAGATGACGAGGAAGATGAAATTTTGTAGGAAAAAATGAATAGGGTGGAATTTTGCCTAGTTGGTTGCTTTTTGACGGCCAGTGTCATTCACTTCGTAGCAATGAGAAGCACGATGGCCAATCTATGGCATCCGGTTGAAGGGGTTTAGATCTTGGAGTTAGGAGAAAAATGATATTTATTCAGATTCTTTCATACGATGGATTTGGAAAAGGTGATTAAAGGATCACCATGGACTTTTAATAATCATCTTTTATTGTTACATCAATTAATTAGGGGTGAAGATCCTTTGAAAGTACTGCTTGTTTATGCGAATTTTTAGGTTCAGATCCATGGAGTGCTGACAGGTTTCTTTAATGGGGTTTTGGCGAGGCAATTAGGGGATTTCCTCGGGAAATATATGGAATATGATAGTCTGAATCTCAATAGGGGGTTACAATCGTATTTACGAGTAAGGGTGAACTTAGATGTTCGACATCCGTTGAAAGGGAAGAAGAATGTGTTTTTTTTCTTTTGGAATTTGCTCCTATGTTAGTTTTAAATATGAACGATTGGCCATGTTTTGCTTTTTTTGTGGGCGAATAGGGCGCAATGACTCTTTTTGTCAAGCTAAAATGGCGCTAGGTTTTGAAGTGGCTGAAATGTAGTGGGATCTATCGTTAAGAGCTCAATCTAAAAGAGCTCTTGCTATAAGTAGTGTGTGGTTACGGGAGGGAAGTGAAGGGGCAAAAAAAGGTAGGTTTTCGATGGGGCAAGCAGCGGAAAGCAGCAGTCAGAAAGATGGTTCTCATTGGGAGGGTGTGCTAAATATTGACCCAATGTTGGGAGTTAATCTAGAAGGGGATGTATCTGTCATACCTAATGAGGGTGGGGAGTCGTCTTCAATGCAAGGTCAAGTATTAATGGATCATGATTAGGAGGAATGTGAGATGGGGGGTAGGAAGAAAAGACGCAGAAAGGAGGAAGAGAATTATGCAGAAGTAAAAGAGTTGAGATCATTGATTGTTAGAAATAGGAGAGTATCAGGAAGAGACCATTTTATATCGGCGGCTGCCAATGGGCAAGTTGACCGGTCACAATGAAAATCATAAGCTAGATTATCTGTGATTTGGGGAGCCCACAGGCTGTAAGGAGGCTTCGACATGTGCTGAAGATGTATAATCCCCAAATAGTCTTCTTTTTGGAGACTAAGTTGAGTAAGGTGCAAATGGAACGTGTTAGAAGAAAGTGCGGTTTTCTTAATGGCATTGAGATTTTGGCTGAAGGTTCGAAGGGTGGTATTAGTTTGGCTAGGAAATGAGATATTTCGGTAAACCTCAGAAATTGTTCTAACAATCATATTGATGCTGATGGTTCTGAAGTTAGTGAGGGAAGCAAATGGAAGTTTACAGGGTTTTATGGCTCGCCTTATGCACGGAATAAGGAGGCTTTATGGAATTTGTTGAGAAGGCTTTAGTGTGATCCGGAGATTCCTTGGTTTGCTTGTAGTGATTTTAATGAGATAATGTATGCGAATGAAAATATAGGAGGTTTACCTAGAGATGAAAGAAGAATGGAGGCCTTTAGAGGGGTTTTGGGGGAATGTCAATTAATGGACGTTGGCTACTCTGGGGTTTGGTTTACATGGGAAAGAGGAAATTTACCGGAGACCAACATTAGAGAGAGGCTTGACAGAGGAGTGGAAAATGTTAGCTGGATAAACTTGTTCCCTAATGCGTCTATTCAACATCCGGCGTATTCTTTCTCAGATCATTGTCCTCTACTTATACAAATGGATCAATTTGGGAATAGTAGTAGAGGACATAGTTTTTGATTTGAAGCATGGTGGGTTTTGGAGGAGTCCTTTGATAGAGAAGTGGAGAAAATTTGGAAGGGTTCTTCGGTTGATCTTTTGGGTAAGTTGAATGTATTGAAAGAGGGGTTAGTCAAATAGGCTAAACAAATCAATCAGAAGATGGAGGGATCTAAGCGGTACCTAATTAGTAGACTGGAGGAGTTGATGAAAGCAGAGAGGGATGATGAGAATCTTGCTAAAATAATCAACACAAAGATTGGGCTAAATCTTGAGATTGAAAAATATGAAGTCTATTGGGAACAGAGGGCTTGAGAAAACTGGTTAAAATTAGGTGATAGGAATACCGCTTTTTTTCATAAATATGCATCTCAACGAAGGCGTGATAATTATATTGGCTGCTTGGAATATGAAGATGGGAGTAGAACTTCTGATGAAATAAAGAAGGAGGAACTAGCTCGGGGTTTTTTCATAAACTGTTTTCCTCAAACAGTGTTGGGGATCTAAATCATCTTCTTTTAGGGATTGAGCCATGTATCAGTGCTGAGGATAATGCAAAGCTCACGTTGAAATATACTGAGGAAGAGGTTTGGATGGCGATTAAAGAGATGGGATCTACAAAAGCACCGGGGGAGGATGATTTTCCAGCCTTATTCTTTCAAAAATGTTGGCACATTGTTGGAAGGAATGTTACAACCTTTTGTTTGAAGGTTCTTAATGAAGGTATGGACTTTGAATCTCTAAACGTCAGAAATATTGTTTTGATTCAAAAAGTTCCACATCCATCGGATCTATAGAATTTCAGGCCTATTAGTTTATGCAATGTGATTTATAAAGCGATAGCTAAAATGATAGTGAATCATTTTAAGGTAGTAATTTCTAATTGCATTGATGGAGCCCAGAGCGCTTTTGTTTCGGGAAGATCAATTTCAAATAATGTTCTGATCGCCTATGAAATTATGTATACTTTTCGATAGAAGAGAGTAGGGAAAAAAGGTTTTATGGCAGTGAAACTTGATATGAGCAAGGCTTATGAGAGAGTTGAATGAAAGTTTATTAAGGAGATGATGATTAGCATGGGTTTTGATTTGGCTTGGTTTTCTTTAGTCATGAAATGTATCTCATCTGTTTCATATTATGTCATTATAAAGACGACTAAAGGACTTAGACAAGGGGACCCCCTAAGCCCATTCTTATTTCTGATTTGTAGTGAATGACTTTCAGCCCTTATGAGGATAGTAATGCGAGATGGCCTGATTAGAGGCGCTAAAGCTAGGAGCGGCCCAAAAATTTCTCATTTGCTTTTTTAGAATGATTGTATCTTCTTTGAAGAAGCTAGCAACAGGGGGGCTCATACCTTGAAAACTATCTTGAGAGAATATGAAGTTGTTCGGGTCAATGTGTTAATTTCAATAAATCAACAGTGGTTTTCAATACCAATACTTCTAAGGGGGATAGGTACATTGCATCAGGGATTTTGGGGGTTCGTGTTTTGAATAATACAGAAAAATACATTGGTTTGCTTAATTTGGTGGGGAAAAATAAAAAGCAATCTTTCCAACTTCTTAAGGATAAATTCAAGAAGCAAACTGAAAGTTAGAGTATTAAAGTTTTATCTCAAGGAGGTAAAGAGATATTTATTAAAGCCGTTATCCAATCCATCCCCACTTATTCAATGGCATGTTTTCTTTTACCTAAGTCTTTATGTGATGAGTTAGATAGCATTATGGCCAAATTTTGGTGGCAGAAAAGTCATGACAAGAAGGGTATTCATTGGTGTAACTGGGATTCCCTTTGTGAGCTTAAGGAAAACGGAGGAATGGGTTTTCAAAAATTTATAAAAATTCAATATCGCATTGTTAGCAAAGCAGGGTTGGCGTCTTATTAATTATCCTAATTCTCTTCTAGCTCGAGTTTTAGAAGCGAAATATTTTCCATTAATAGATTTCTTAAATGCAAGGTTAGGGAGTCTACCTTCATATACCTGGAAAAGCGTGTGGGTAGCAAGGGGACTAGTTCAGAAGGTGCTAGGTTGGAGGGTGGGTTCAGGAGAAAGAATCTCCATCAGAGAAGATGCTTGGTTACCAAGATCTGTAGGATGTAGACTGAACGTTACAATCACTAATGATGGAGTTAAATTTGTGTCTGATTTAATCAATGCTGGAACTAGAGAATGAAAAGAAGAGTTAATCTTTAATACCTTTCCTATGAATATCGCAAATACTATTACAAAATGGTTCCCTTCTTCCTACTGATTATACATCACATATTAATTCTAGATATTTCTACAAAAAGCTATGGAATTTACAAATTCCTCCGAAAATTAAAACTATGGTTTGGAGATTTTCATGGAATTTTATCCCTACTCTAGTCAATCTAAATTACAGAAGGATTGCAATGAATACTTTGTGCCCACGATGCTGTAATTCTTTAGAGGATTCTATCCACGTGTTTCGTGACTGCCCTATATCAGTGGAGACTTGAGTCAGTCTTAATCTCTCATGGCTGCTGAATAATTCGGATAATAGTTTCTGGAATTGGATTACCTGGGTGTTTCAGATTGCTACCAGTGAGCAGTGTAGAATCTTCTGTTGTGGGCTATGGACACTCTGGACAAGCTGAAACCGCCTCGTACATGAAATGAAAACTGTGTCTGGTAAAGAGATCTCAGATTGGACCATAACCTATGTTAGAGAACTTGAAGGGATTGAAAAGGAAAAGCTTACCCGAATGAGAGATCTAGACAAGTGGGAACCCCCTCATGAACCTTTTTTAAAGATGAACTTTGACGGGGCTTATGACCCCTAACATGCAAGATTTGGATCGGGGTGGTGGTGAGGAACCCACTGGGGAAATCTTAGCTTCCATGGCAGTGGGTCATAGAGCAATCTTTTCTCCGTTCGCTGCTAAAGCGCAAATGTGTGTCCAGGTGCTGCGATTAGGCATTCGTATGGGGATTAAGTGTGTGATTATCGAAAGGTATTCATTGACAACAATAAAGAAAGTTAAATCAGATAGTTTGGATATATCGGAGATAGGAGCCATTACTAAAAATATTCAACAATGTAAATAGCACTTTCAACAGATTTTTTTCAGGCACATTTCAAGATCGGCAAACTCTCTTGCTCATCAGTTGGCTAAAGAAAACTTGGAAAAGAGGGAAAATCTTTACCTGGGTGGAGGAGCCCCAGATTTCATGCGTAGGAAAGAGGAGAAGAGAAGACAACGGACCCCATATTAAGTTTAGAGAGGGGGAGGTTTCTGGAATACGATGAATAGCAACCAAAGGTTTTTGATTGAGTAGTGGTGGAGTTGTCCTTGATGATCTGAGTTCGAATCCCTTCCCTCTCATTAATTTTTTTTTGGTGCAAATTTGTTTTAAAACCTTAGCAAAGATCATCCCATGTTTTAATTATTTTCTTGTTAAAATGATTAACAAGGAAAAAAGTGGCCAAGTGGTTAAGTGTTTAATATGTTTTATAAAGGTCCTAGGTTCAAGTCTCCTCATCTACATCATTTAATTTAATTTTTTTTGTGATTTTCCCCATGTGCTTAAAGTCCTTGCCGTCCAACCTAGCTTGCTATAAGAGGGGAAGATTCTTTCCTTTTCTTTTGGTCAACATACCATAATTGTGGAGACCGTGATCCCCTTTTCACTCCTTTGTCCCCCTAAGTTGCCAATTTCTCCATTATTTTCCTAATGAATGGTTCATTGAACCTAAACAAGGTTGACCATACTTTTTCCATCTATCCTCACACTCTCCGCCCCTTATTGCTGCACCACCCATTTCTCCTCCTCATTTCCTCTTTTTTTTTCTCTCATTTTTGATTAGCTCCCAACCTCCCTTTTTGCTTTCTTTTTCTTTTTCTCTCACCGTTCTTAGCATTGCATCACCATCACCTCACCACCGAACCACCACCTTACCACCTCTCCCCTCTCATTTTTCTCCAAACGCCGCCCTCTACCACCGTGGCAACCACCGCACACCACTGCAAAACTTCTCCCTTTTTCTTATTTTATTTTCTCTTCTCATTTCTCCTATTTTAAGAGAGTGACCGAACCCATATTCTTTCCTTATCCTCCGTTGAACCACCGCATCCATCGTAGGACCACCGCCATCGCCGTCGTAGCACCACTGTCAACGATGGAGATCCTTTCTCTTTTTCTTTTTCATTTCAAATGTTCATTATATATAATCAAAAATTCTGCACTAAATATTTTGTTTAATACCTAATTCTAAACTCTATTTTTCTTGGGCTTATTTTTGAATAATCCTCATTTTAGATCATTCTTTCTCCTCCAATTCTTGATCATTACGATCCGTCGAACCTTCCGTTTCAATATAGTATGTATAAGAGTAAGGGTTGTGAAGAAATATTTTTCTTCCATTTGCCGAATACTTTAGAGAGCCTTAGTAAATTATTTTCCTCGTGTATTAACATCTCTTATGTCATGTATTGTTGAAGGGCCAATCGACATCAACCCGAGAGACCACTTAATGTGGGGATTTAAATCGCTTATCCGAGAGATTATTTTAAGGGTAAGTGATAATGGAAAAATCGACACCATTGTTGATTGAATAGGTAATATTGTATCAACCTTAATCACGATCGTTATTAACGTAAGATCACTATTGTTGATTGAATAGGTAATCTAATTGTTAGATCCACATGTGGGCGTTCTTAAGGATTTGTTGCATATCGAATCTACGATCAAGTGTGGGTTTTAACACTAAACTAAATTAACTTTTTATTTTATATTGATAAAAATGTTGTTATTTAAATAATTTTATTGATAAGGATACTTTATGTATCCATAAAGAGAAATAAACCATCAATATGGATTTTGTTGTAACAGCTCAATTTTGGGGCTAGTCAGAACAGTGGTTTCGGGACCACTAATCTGAGGTTGAAAAAAAAATTAATATAATTTTATGTGTTATAGTATGATTACAAGGATGCATGGAAATTTTGGTGCTTTAATTTTAGCGATTGTATGCTTAATCGCGAAAAAGGACTAAATCACATAAAGTGCGAAAGTTTCATTTTATAAGCTAGAGGTGTCTAATAGCTTTGGAATATAAATTTGGAGGTCCTTAAAGAGCAATTAGACCCTTGGAGAATGGGTAGACGGCCATAGGGGACAAAATGAGGTCAAAATTGGTCAAGTAGGTGGGTTAGGTGGAATAAATTGAAGGAAATAAATAAAATAAAGAAAAGGCTATCATCTTTTTATTTTCTCTTCTTCTTCCAACGAAATTTCACACTCAAGAAAGGGCTTTGGGAGCTTGAAATTTCAGCAACCTATTTTCCTTGCTAGTAAGTGATTTTAATGGCTTTTCTTGATAATTTTTGTACTTTTGGAACCCCTAAAGCCTAAGTTAGCTAATGAGGGGACTATTTTGCAAAATGGTTGAAAGTTTAAGGACTTGCCATGAGAGTGTTCTTGTTGTTTGCTGAGTTTTTATGGAAGAAAATGAATGTTAGAGGGTTAAGGAATAACTTTTTTGAAAAGTGTTACCATGAAAACACCTAAATGGGGCTTATTTGTAAAGGTTGTAATTGTGTAATAAATGTATGAAATGATGGGTTTCATAAATTGTTGTAAGAGAAATAAATGTTCAGCTAGGCTTGTTTAATGAGAAAATATGATGAAAAATGATTTACGAGCCTAGGGGCAAAATCATAATTTTGCCAAAGTATAAGGGCAAAATGGTCATTTTTGCCTAAGTAAAAATTTTGATGTATTATGAATTATGTAGTGATTAAATGAATAAATTTTATTATTATAGATTACGAAGAACGCGGAAACAACCTTGACCGGGGAAAAGGCAAGGTTACGGATTAAGCCGCAAATTAACATATTTTACACCGAGGTAAGTTTATGTGTAAACGATACATCTTTAATACATACGTTGTTACCTATTGATGCATTGTATGGATGAACTTACTTATTGGTGAGATTGATTGAAAATGATAGATAATGAGTAATTCTCGTATGAACCTCGGAATAGAAATGTAAGTACGGATAAATACCCGTAATTATTATTTGGTGGGCTATGTGTGATACCACCGTAATTATCGTTGTTGGTGGGCTGTGTGCGATACCACCTTAAATATTCACGATGGGCTGTGTGCGATACCATCGTTTATGTTATTATTTAGTAGGCTATGTGCGAAACTACCATAATTATTCTTGTTGGTGGGCTATGTGCGATACCACCCTATTATTGATTAATGGTGGGCTGTGTGCGAAACCACCGGATACCTAGTATTATTCTGAAGGGTTCATCGAGAAACTTGTCTAAGTAAATATTTCATGTGGCTTTGTGGTGATGAGTGCAGGGTATATGTGCAAGTAAATGTGAGCAATATATATATGTCATATGGTTGGAATGTGGTAAGAGATGAGATGAGTAAGCATGATTATGAAAATGTGAATTGTTCTTACATAATATGTAATGTTTGTGATTGCTTGGCATATGGTATGATGCTTATTGTTTACATGTAGACTTATTAAGCTTAAAGCTTACTCCCTTTCTTTTCCCTTGTTTTATAGTGTCAAAGAGCCAGCTCGGGGTACGAAGATAATCAGAAGATCATCCACACTATCAGCACATCTTGGTATAGTTAGATTTAACATTTTGAGTATGGCATGTATAGGGTCTAGACTTGGTTGAATGTCATATTATTTTGGCCAAATGTGTTGGCTCATTCAAAGATGAACTCTTTTGTATAATGCCATAGTTGGTGGCTCTTTCTTATCAATCTATGAATGGATGAGGTTATTCATAATTGTGCAAGTAGCATGTAGATTTACTTGGTTTAAGTATGCATGAATGGGTTGATGTTTGAATGTGATTTATGTTGTATGTGTTAGGGTGATAAAAAGAGCTTGGCAAATAGCCTTGTTCTTGTCCACACGGGTAGACACACGAGCGTGTGTCTAGGCCGTGTGTGACACACGGAGAGCCACATGGGTATGTGGTTAAGCCGTGTGTCCCCTTGCATGCTAGTTTTACAAGTCAGTATGCCCATTAGTAAACACACAGGCAGAGACACGGCCGTGTGTCTCAACCGTGTGGAAGGCACGGCCATGGACATGGGCGTGTGCCCAGGCCGTGTGAAGTCTGCACCTAAAATTGGAATTTAATCCGCCACACGGTCTAAGGACACGGGCGTGTGCCTAGGCCATGTAACGTTTTTGAGTTGATGACATCAGAAACAGAATGCCAAGGTTTTGGCACATTGGCTAAGACACGGGCGTGTCGAGGCCGTGTGAGGGACACGGGCGTGTGTCCGGCCGTGTGAAAACCCCTGTAGGATTCGAATTGAAAAATAATTCCACATGGGTGTGGAACACGGGCATGTGATATGCCACACGGGCGTGTCCCTTACTCCACATAGTGAAAATTTTTTAAGGTTATCTAGAAGGCTTCAGAAGGGCTCGATTTTATCCCGACCCACTCCTGAAGGGAGGATTTAGATAGGCTTGTTTAAGAGGTATTTCGAAAAGTTTTAAATTGGGAGTAGAAAGTCAGGTCTCGAAGTTGTATGATTGATTGCGTGTAAGCCTAGTAATGCCTCGTACCCTGTTCCAGCGTTAAATACGGGTAAGGGGTGTTACATTTGTCAAGTAAGTATTTCCCCAAACCGTATATGTTGTGAAAAGCATGTTGTGTGATATTGATGCTTATTATTAATTTGAAAAATATGTACATCTCATTCTCATGTTATGTGATTATATGGCATATGTAATGTTCGCATGAAAATAAATTGTGAAATTTTGGCACCATGTGTACATATGAGATTTGCATGTTAAACATGCCTATATGATTTGAGCGATTTTGGTCATATCACATGCATGGGGTGGGATATGTGAAAGGTGAAAGTATGTGGCAGTTTATCTGCATTAATGTGACAGTGTTCAAGATTTTGATTATGCGGCAGTATATCTGCGATTTTGGTGACACTAATCACAATTTGGTGTGTTGGATAGAAGAGTTCTGGGGAACTCAATTTTGGTGTGTAGCGGAGATAGGTAGGACCGTTTTCATAAAATCTGCATCGTTTTATGAAATGTGCATTGACATGATCATGCATAGTATAAGTGTAAAATATTGAGTTATATGAAATTGATATGATTATTATCATTGTATAATGTATATGGTTATATGTATGTGATTGCGTTAATGTTAATCTCACACTGAGCTTTATAGCTCACCTCCCTTTAGTTTTCTAATTTTACAGATAACCCCGAGGTTAGGATTCGATGACGACATTTGGAGGAGTTTCTCGAAAGTCTTTTTAAATTAAAGTAATTAAATTTTATTTTGATATTTTGGGTTTGTAATAACTTTGAGTATAGACTGTGGCATGAGACTTTATTTTGGAGATTTTTTATTCTGATTTGCATAAATTGCTTTAATGACATTAAGTTTTTTTAAAAAAAAACTACATAAATTAGTATTTGATAAGATTTCGCTTGAAACTCGATTTTTTAATTATAATCTATCAATAACACATTTTTCCGCTGAATTTTTGGAATATGAGTTTTTAATAAATTTAGACTTAGTTTTCAAAATTATTAATGTTTACAAATGAGTTTTCTAAATACATTTGATTTATAAAGTTAATATGTTTTTATTTCTGAAATAATGACGAATAACCAAATTCTCCAATTTTGAATAAAAAGACAAATGAGTTAGAAGTATGATTGAAAATCCAAAATAGTTTTGAATAAATGATTGAATGTTTACAATTGAGATATTATTTATTTTGATTCCTAAAATTTGTATGGTTTTTATGAAATTAAAATGAATGTTTTATTTCAATTGTTTTGAATTGATAAGCCAATTGTTTTTATTTTTTTTAAAATTTAGAAAGTTTATTTCGGTCATTTTTGTGGACAAATGGTTTTTGAAATGAGATTGAAAATAAAGTTGAACATTCAATTTTACTAGTTTTGAACGAACTACGGAAATGGTTTAAAAAAATACGTTTGAAATCAAGAAAAGTTTCTCTGGGCCATTCCAGTGGCCAATGTAGCTTTTTGAATTCGGCCATAATGATTGGGTTGGGTTTGTGGGGTTACAGAGAAGCTGATGGTTGGTGGAAGACGATGGAGGTGGTGCTTTTAGTTTTAGAAATTCCACGAAAATCGCAGAATGGAGGAATTATGGGAAATCACAATATATTCTCACTATTAGGGGAGGGAATTGAGAAGCTGTTTCCATTCATTTTCAATAAAAGGAAATGATAATATACCTCTTGGTCATGACCCACTAAAACTGGGGGTATTGGGCCAAGGCTATGATAAGTATGACGCAGACATGTCAATTTATGAAGAAGAAAACAGTCCAATTAAATAGAGTGATGGGCTTAAAAGACCCCATATTAGACAATTGCTTTAGGAGTTTCTCACAAGGAAGATTCTAATGAAGCCTCGGGTACTTCCTTCCAGGTACCAAATTCAAGTAAATCGGTAGGCCTTGCAAAGCAAGCCAGCCGAACATAATGAAGCTCTTAAGTTGGAACGTTCGAGGCTTAGGGAGACCTTGAACAGCTCGTCGACTCTGGCATAAGCTGAGAGATATGAACCCCAATGTGGTGTTCCTAATTGAGACAAAACTTTAGGGTGCTAATATGGAAAGAGTAAGACGCAAATGTGGTTTTCAACACGGGATAGATGTCAATTCAGATGGAAGGAGGGTGGTTTATCAACAGGATGGAATAGTGATTGTAAGATTTCTCTTTAATCTTTCTCGAAAAGGCATATTGAGATCATGATTGATGAGGATTCAGATGGCAAAACATTGAGATGCACCGAGTTTTATGGAGCACCTGAGCAGAATATGAAGGAAGCATCGTGGAACTTGTTATGGACGCTAAATGATTGCCTACAAATCCCTTGGCTAGTCATAAGGGATTTTAACGAAATTGTCTATTCTTCTGAAAAGAAAGGTGGCTTACCTCGGAGAGAAAGACAAATGGGTAGTGTTGAAACCTTTTTGGAAACTGACTTTTCTCATTTTAAAACGAAGACAAAGTCGCCACCAATCCTTTTTATTATGTATGATTGGATCACCTCAGAACTTAATCATTTTAATAAAAGGGGTAGATTTACTAAAATGATAATTTTTGGTCTATAAAATCTAGGAAATGGGTTCGGCAATCGGTTACGTATGAGGAAGGATTCGCACCCTCATAACACCCAAAATTGGTACCTAGTTGATTACTTGATGTCTTAGCGTCGAAAATTAAGAATTCGAAGAGAGTTTTAAAATGCGATCCCTTTTTATGTGATGTTATTTGATGTCGTCTAAATTAAATTTTATGGAGGAGGCTTTCTTATTTCGGGTCAATCAAGACGAAAAGTCATGTCCCATAAGCTGGGGCACAAGATCTCAAATTCTTGAAAAGAAGAACACTCATCATCTAATTATTACCTAAATCTTATACATTTTTAATTTTAAAAGGACGTTTGATTATTTCGGTTCAAGGAGAAAATCGTACCCCGTAAGTTAGGGGCACAATTTCTAGAATCCCCTAATTAAAGAACATCGCCTCGGTTCAAATTGCTAAATATACGTCGCATGAAAATGAATATAGCCAGAACTCGGGTAGTGTTTTCTAACCAGAACTCGACTTTCTCGGCATCGTCGTCACTGGTAGCCCTGGACTCTTCAACCCCATACTTACGGATTTTATCTACCGGAGGCTTGTTCAACAGATTCAAATTCATAGTCTGAGGCATAGCAGATGTCTGAGGTTGTGAAACAGCCGGATTATTTCTTATGAACTGAGTGAACCACTCACTCATCATCTGGAAGAAAGCTTGTTTAGCTTCTCCCTCATGACCGCTCGTAGCCGGTCTCGAATCAGAGGGCGCTGTCTCTTGAGCAGGAGCAGGCGCATTGCTTTCTACATCGTCAGCTACGGCTCTTTCGGGATCCATTACTATATGAAAATCACATTTTTCACGTCAGGATTCATCACACTATCACAGTTCAGATAGATGGCATGTATAGCTAGACTCTTATACACTACGTTAGTCTGAGAATCGACTAAACCGTAGCTCTGATACCAACAAAATGAAACACCCCTAACCCGTGTCCGTCACTGAATTAGGGTTAAAGGTATTACCGGACAAATCAGAAACTTTTACAGACATTTCATAATACAAGTCATCAATTGCAATCACATGTCCCTTAGATAGATCACCGAGACCTTAAGCATGCTTTAGAGAAGGGTCGGGACTAAACCGAACACATACGAAAATTCTCAAAAATTTAAAACTTTTTGAACACTGCAGAGGTCACACGCCCGTGCAGTCAGGCCGTGTGCCTTCCACGGCTACTAGACACACCCATGTGTCCTGGCCGTGCCAAAATAGAGCATGTATACTGACTTATCCCCACGGCCACCAGGCACGCCCGTGTACCATGGCTGTGCACTCTTAAGCTAGATACTGACTTATTCACACGGCTACCGAGCACGTCAGGTGTACCATGGCGTGCACATTTGGGCTAGCCTCACGACTTAATCCCACAGTCAATAGGCACGCCCGTGTGCCACAACCGTGTATGCATAACAGGCCCTTTGCAAGGCCAATAGCCACCCACACTAGGGTCATACCTACAAGCATAAACAAGCCTATTTCCACAATCAAATGGCAACCAAAAACACACCAAATGGTCATCATATTATTCCATTCAATCTCATTTCTAAACATGCTAATTTGTACAATCAACTCTCATGTAAATCCAAGTATAATTCAACCATAACCTCATTAAATCACTAAGGCATCAACTTATACATAAGTTTACCATTCATAAAGCTACTTCATTGCCATCAAGCCATACCAAAACATGCACCAAATACAATATTTACTCATGCACATTACCAATATTAACTAGCCAAATCACATGGCTATTTACATCTCAAATATATACCAAATCAGTAGCCTATACATGCCATACTTAGTATATACATTTCCAAAAGGTACCAAAATGAGTTTGAGTAGTGTGATGACGATCCTCGTCGGTCCCCGAGCCTTCAGTAGCTTCGACGATCTATAAAACAGAGCAAACACACACAGAGTAAGCTTTTAAAAGCTTAGTAAGCCATATTGATAACATGATTATTTTGCATGATTTCTTGTGTTTAATTCGGTTTATTTCTGAATTAATCCCTGCTAAATTAGTATTTTTATGATTTAATTCTTGTCAGGGATGCAATTGATCAAAAGCAAGCTGAAAAGGGCCAAATTGAGAGAAAATTATGGAAATGGGGCCAAATAAAAAAGATGGAGGAAGCAAAGGACACATCAAGCAATTTGACTTTGTAAAAAGCCAAAAATAGAAAATCCTATTTGTAGTTTAGTTTATTTTATTTTTTTGTTTATTTTTATTTTTAATTATTTAAGATTTTATATTAAATTAATTAAGCCTATTTTTAGTAAACCCCATGTATATAAATATGGGTCTTTTGTTATTTGAAAATCATCAATCAATCAAATATTTCTTTTCCTATTTCTATTTGGAGTTGGATTGCTCTCTTTCTTTGCCTTTTTCTACTTCAATTTGGAGTAGGATTTCTATTTTTCTTTTCAAGTTTGCGTCAAACATTCTGCTTATTTCAATTCTATTTGTTTGTTTTTCCAAAATTGGTTTAATTGCCTTCCAAACCCCTTTCCTTTCCCAAATTCCATCATCCTTTACAAAAGCCCAAACACTTTCCACAACCTTCAAGCATGATTAAAATCATGCCACACTAAACCCCTTTCAGCCTTAAGCCGGTGTTAACCCCGTCAAAAGATCCGCGAGTTACAAACCTGAGCTATTTAACCCCAATTTTCCAATATTTATTATTTCTCCAGATTAAGAGTATGACCTCGTCAACTCACAAAGTCAAGTCGATGCAAAGTAAAAAAGACGTCGTTTGAGTTAGTGTGGCTAGACATACAGTTGGAATTCCGAAAGGATCGATTGTCTAATTGGTCTTCCGTGAACACATTGGCGTGCCAAGTGGGGATTACTGTTTGGTTCCGTCAAGGGAAGTAGTAACCGGATTTAAATGTCCCAGCGTTTGAGGGGATTGGTTTGAGCTAGGCTCTTCTAGAACGTAAAGCTGCTGGAGTTCTAAATCACGAATGTTTCGTAGGTTGTTCGACCGGTAAGGGTTAGTTATAGGACGTTCCATAACTAATTTACACAAGGAAGAGTTGGTGTCCGAGGCGTCCTTGGTAGCTATAACTAGCTTATTGGAAAAGAGGAGTTCATCTAATTTCGAGGATCGGGTCAAAGACGGAAAAACCCGCGCTTAAGGCTGAGCTATGTTTAATCGATTTTTCTTCAGATTACTTCATTGTTTTTATTTTCATCTTTTACTTTTTACGTTTTTTTCTCTGTTTATTTTAGGTTACATATTTTATTTTCCCCAACTTCGCGGGCACGACAATTGCCCAGACACAAATCTGGTCGAGATAGAAACAATTATCAGTAAACCCAGTCTCTGTGGGATCGACCCTACTCCCTATACTGCTTAAATTTGCAAATTAGGTGTAGGTTTATATTGGTGGAATCGACAACCATCATTTTGGCGCCGTTGCCGGGGACTGACAACACTTACAATTGTTTAAATTGTCTTCATGACCAGATCTTCATCAGGAGATCTCGAATACGACCCAGAGATCGAGAAATTAGCGCGAGCACGACGCAAAGAGACGGAAGCTCTTAAACGTGCAAGTAAAGCAGAAGTTGAACTAGGACAAGAGATCCTAGAGTCCGACGTCGAAAAGTTGAGCGAAGTGATTCGTACAGAGGTAATTCGACGTGGGAAACGAGTCGAAGTGGTTGAACCTGAGACCGAACCACTTTTAGAAACAAAAGGCAACCTCGGTGAACCAGAAAGGATGGCAAACCAAACCATTCGTCAACTAGCCGCTGCTCCCAACGAGCAAACACCGTTATGTATCAACTATCCAATTGATGGAACCCCTTTCGAGTTGAAGTCAGGCTTGATTCATCTCTTGCCCACTTTTCAAGGCCTGAAGAACGAAAATCCACACACCCACTTGAGAGAATTCCACATGGTCTGCTCAAGCATGAAACCTCAGGGAGTACCCGAAGATGAAATCAAACTTCGAGCCTTTCCTTTTTCTTTAGTTGATACGGCAAAAGAATGGTTATTTTACTTACCCACCGGTTCTATCACAACGTGGGATGACTTATCTCGTGTATTTCTTGATAGATTCTTTCCAGCATCGCGAGCAGCTAAACTTCGGAGGGACATAGTGGGAATTCGCCAAATGGAGAGTGAATCGCTCTACGACTATTGGGAGCGGTACAAAAAACTGTGTGCAAGTTGTCCTCAATACGGGTTGACCGAACAATCACTTCTTCAATATTTCTACGAGGGTTTGCTTCCTATGGAAATGAAGATGATTGATGCTGCTAGTGGAGGGTTGCTTGTCAATATGACTCCTCAAAGGGCAAGAGAACTGATATCCACCATGGCGGCAAATTCTCAACAGTATCGGCCAAATTTGGAACCTGTAAGACGGGTTCATGAGGTAAACGTTTCATCTTTAGAAGATAAATTGGATAAGCTTACGAATGTTGTTCAATCTTTGCTTATAGAAAAGAAGAATCCGACCTAACTGTGTGGAATTTGTACGTCTGAACATCCGACAGATTTGTGCTTAATCCTTAACGACAATTCAACGGCACATATTGATGCTGTCGGAAGTTTTCCTGGACCTCCGCAAAGACGCTATGATCCCTTCTCCAACAACTACAATCCTGGGTGGAAGGATCATCCCAACTTGAGCTACGGAGCTAATCCCCGATATAATCCATCGTACCAACCGAGACCTCTGTAACCACCACAACAGCAACCCAAGCCGAGCACATCTCTAGAAGCTATTATGGAAAGACTTGCCGCTGATACTGCAAAATATCAACAGAGGACAGACGCATCAATACAAGAGTTAACTAATCAAGTTAGTAAACTCTCGATGACAGTTAATCGTTTGGAGTCTCAAGGTAAATTACCTTCCCAGACAGAGCCGAATCCTCGACAGATTGCCAGTGCAATAACTCTTCGTAGCGGAAAGGTTCTGGAAACAGAGCTAGCCAAAAGTTGTGGGCAAGACAAGGAACGGGAAAAGTAGATATCTGATCCAACAGCCAGACTGGAATCAGAAATTCGAAAACCAGTTGTGATGCCACCTCCTTTTCCAGGGAGGCTTGCAAAGGATAAGAAAGAAAAGGAGGAAAAAGAAATCCTCGAGACATTCAGGAAGGTGGAGGTAAATATCCCTTTACTCGACGCTATCAAACAAATCCCTCATTATGCGAAATTCCTTAAAGAATTGTGTTCTAGCAAGAGAAGGTTGATAGGTAATGAAAGAGTAAATGTAGGAGAAAATGTCTCTGCAGTACTGCAAAAGAAAGTTCCGCCCAAATACAAGGACCAAGGTATGTTTGCTATTTCTTGTGAGATAGGTAATGTAGGCATTAAGAAAGCCATGTGTTATTTAGGGGCTTCCATTAATGTTATGCCTTATTCTACTTATAAGTTGATTAACGCGGGTCCTTTAAAAGAAACATGAGTAATAATCCAGTTGGCGGACAGGTCAGTCGTCTATCCCGAAGGGCTGCTTGAAGACGTCTTTGTTAAAGTTAACGAATTAGTTTTCCCTACAAATTTCTACATTATTAATATGGAAGATGATAACTCAACTAATTCGTCTAACATTTTGCTTGGAAGGCCGTTCCTAAGTACCGCAAGCGCAAAAATCGATGTTCGAAGCGAAACACTGACAATGGAATTTGATGGAGAAATCGTGAAATTCAACGTCTATGAAGCCATGGGTCATCCTAACTCATTATTAAATATTTCTAGCATCGATCTTATAGATTGCTTAACTCAATCTTATTCCGAATATCATGACTTTGATGAGTTGGAAACTGTCCTTTACAGAAGCATTGACATGGATGTTTTACATCATCTGGAGGAATTAGCAATCGTAGAGGATCCGTTGCGAGAAGTTGTCAAACACTTGGAAACGCAACCATTATTGACAAACCAAGGTAACCAATCTGAACTATTACCTTCCCGAACTAAAATGTTACCTTCGGTTTTATAGCCACCAACCTTGGAGCTTAAAGAATTACCGGACCACCTTAAGTACGTCTTTTTGGGAGAGAAAGACACCTTACCGGTGATAGTGTCAAAGAAACTAACCCAAAACGAGGAGGAAAGTCTAGTCCGAGTGCTGAGAGATTATAAGGAAGCTATTGGTTGGACGATAGCCGACATAAAAGGGCTAAGTCCATCAACTTGTATGCACAAAATCTCCATCGAAGATAACACAAAACCAAAGAGAGATGCTCAGAGGCGCCTTAATCCACCCATGATGGAGGTAGTAAAGAAGGAGATCCAGAAACTGTTAGATGCTGGAATGATATACCCGATTTTCGACAGCGATTGGGTTAGCCCGGTTCATGTCATGCCCAAGAAAACTGGCGTGACAGTGGTGAAAAACTCGTCAGGAGAGCTGGTCCCTACACGAGTCCAAAATGGATGGAGGGTTTGCATCGATTACAGGAAATTGAATGCAGCTACTCGGAAAGACCATTTTCCACTCCCCTTCATCGATCAAATGCTCGAGCGATTAGCCGGTAAGACCCATTATTGTTGTCTCGATGGGTACTCAGGATTTTTTCAAATTCCAGTGGCTCCGGAGGATCAAGACAAAACAACTTTCACATGCCCCTTCGGAACGTTTGCGTATAGACGAATGCCGTTTGGACTCTGCAATGCTCCGGCCACTTTCCAAAGATGCATGGTGAGCATATTCTTCGATTATGTCAAGAAAATCATCGAAGTCTTTATGGATGAATTCACGGTATACGGTAACTCTTTTAACGAATATCTCGATAATCTTGCTAAGATATTACAAAGATGCCTAGAATTTAATCTTGTTTTAAATTATGAGAAATGCCATTTCATGGTTGACAAAGGATTAATTTTAAGTCATATAGTTTCCTCGGAAGGAATTATGGTCGATAAGGCAAAAACGGATATTATTAACTCGTTACCTTACCCCACATCTGTGAGGGAAGTTCGTTCGTTTCTTGGCCATGTAGGATTTTACAGACGATTCATGAAAGATTTCTCGAAAATTGCGCGACCGCTTTGCATTCTGTTACAAAAGGATAAAGAATTTGAATTTGACCAGACTTGTAAAGATGCATTTGACGTGCTGAAGCAGAAATTGGTCTCCGCTCCCATAGTGCAGCCACCAAATTGGAACTTCCCGTTCGAAATCATGTGTGATGCAAGTGACCAAAGTGTGGGAGCTATTCTTGGCCAAAGAATAGGGAAAGAGCCTCATGTTATCTACTATGCCTCAAAGATTTTGGATGCTGCCCAAAGCAATTACACAACCACTGAGAAAGAATTATTAGCTGTTGTGTTTGCTTTAGATAAATTTAGATCTTACCTCTTGGGAACTAAGGTAATTATCTTTTCTGATCATGCAACTTTGAAATATTTAATAGGGAAGAAGGAGGCAAAACCCCGACTGATCAGGTGGATTCTACTGCTACAAGAGTTCGACTTTGAAATTCGGGATAAAAAGGGATGCGAAAACCTAGTAGCTGACCATCTGAGTCGACACGATCCCGATGAGCGACACACCATTGAAGGACAACTTCCCAGATGAAAACCTATTTTCAGCAAATGCAGTTCATCCTTGGTACGCAGACATAGTAAATTTCCTCGTTACAGGTACTGTTCCTTCAGAATTACCAAGGTCTAAAAAAGATAAGATAAAAAAGGATGCGCGATATTATATTTGGGACGATCCTTACCTTTGGAAGCATTGCTCGGATCAGGTAATACGACGATGTGTAGCAGAAACAGAGGTACAGTCTATCTTAACTTTTTGTCATTCTTATGCATGTGGAGGGCACTTTGGACCTAAACGCACTGCACACAAAATTCTCGAATGTGGATTATTTTGGCCAAACATATTTCGTGATGCCTTTTTATTTTGCAAAACTTGTGAAAAATTCCAAAGAGCTGGCAACCTTAGTCGTCGAAATGAGATGCCCCTTACTCCTATTCATATTTGTTAAATTTTCGATGTGTGAGGCATCGACTTTATGGGTCCCTTCGTTTCTTCTTTCGGTAATTTTTATATACTCTTAGCTGTTGATTATGTCTCTAAGTGGATAGAGGCGAAGGCCATTCGCAATGATAATGCTAAGACCGTAGTTGACTTTCTTAAAAGTCTTATTTTTTCCAGGTATGGCACTCCACGAGCAATAATCAGTGACAGAGGAACTCATTTTTGCAATAAGCTCGTAAGTGCACTTATGGAGAAATATGGAGTGACTCAACAAATTGCCACTGCTTACCATCCACAAACAAACGGGCAAGCCGAAGTGTCGGATCGAGAGATCAAGTCTATTCTGGAAAAGACGGTTAAACCTAACAGGAAGGATTGGAGTTTGAGACTAAATGACGCACTTTGGGCTTATAGGACAGCTTACAAGGGACCAATAGGCATGTCACCTTACCGACTCGTTTTCGGTAAACCGTGCCATCTTCCGGTCGAGTTAGAGCACAAGGCATTTTAGGCAGTTAAGCAGTGTAATATGGAAATGGAGTCTGCAGGAAAATCTCAGAAATTGGACATCCAGGAACTCGAGGAAATTAGAAACGATGCATATGAAAATGCTCGAGTTTATAAAGAAAAGACGAAGGCATTCATGACAAGTTCATCACTAGGAAGCAGTTTTCAATAGGATAAAAAGTTCTTCTATATGACTCCACCTTAAAAATTTTCGCTGGTAAGCTTCGATCCAAATGGATAGGACTATTTACTATTACTAATTTATTTTCGAATGGTGCAGTGGAAATTCAAAGCGAAGAAACCCGGAAGTGCTTTAAGGTGAATGGTCAACGACTAAAACCCTTTTTCGAGAATTTTCAAACGCACATAGTTGAAGAGATTGTTCTCGACGAGCCAAGAATTTGAATAACAGCTCGTCGAGCTAACGACGTTAAACAAATGCGCTTTTTGGGAGGCACCCAAAATTTCTTTTCATTTATTTAAGTTTAAGTTTTAGTAAAATTTAGGGTGTTTATAAATAAATTTTTACTTAGTTCAATTAATTTGATGTTTTCAGGAAAATAATGGAGAGCATGAATTTTTTCCCGAGAGTCGGATAACAGTGGTGGCGCGGGCACGACATGCTAATATGGTGACAAATATTTACCAAAATAAAAAAAATCCCCAACCTTTATAAAATACCCACCCATCCTTTTAACCCACCAACACCAACCCAAATACCAACCCAACAATAATAACCCAATAATTTAACCCATTTTACCCAATCACCCATTCAACCCATCTAAACTCACCCAATAAAAAAAATAAACCAAAACCCAACAACACAAACCCAATATACCACCCAATTAACCCAACACCATGACCCAAACAAAAAAAAAAATCAAAAGAAAAAAAAAGAAAAAAGAAAAACAAATTAAACACCCAAAAATCCCTAAACTTTTTCATCTTCTTCATCTTCCTCAAAACAAATCCCTAACACCCAAAAATCCCCAAACTTTTTCATCTTCTTCATCTTCCTCAAAACAAATCCCTAACACCCAAAAACCTCTACCGCCGTTCAGCCCCACCATCACCGGCGCCGCACACGTCGCCTTTACCGTCACCACCATTCAGCCCTCGCCGACGATGTAGCACGCCGCCACCATCGCCGTTTTCCCCTCCCCATCGCCATCACCAAACGACCTCACTACCCTTCTCTTCCATTTTTCTTTTCTCCACCACGAAAGCATCCTCCACCACCGTTCAGCCCCCATCGTCGCCGTTACGCCTCTCCACCGTCGAATCTAGCCTATCGAAGCCCAAAACCCCCAACACCACCACCTTTTCCTTTTTTTCTTTTTTCTTTTCTCTCCAACAAAACCACCCCCTAACCACGTCCACAACCGAAGCCACCACCGTCGCCACTCTCAAAAATCAGCCAAAATGCGCCGTGACCACTCACCACCGCCAAACGCCGTGCACCGCCGCTACCGCCGCCGTGCTCCGCCACCATCTTCGTAGCAACAGAACCGATTTTTCGCAGCGATTGCACAGAAGCGATGGTCTAAACTCGAAACCAAATGGCCGACAATGTTTCAGTTTAGCTCAACCGAAATCGGCACTATTTTTCAGCGCCTCCCGTCGTTGATTTAGCCGACGACGACTCTCCTCCACCTATTCCATGACAAACCGCCGGCCTATCGAGAGCCCACCGTCAACAAAGTCTGACCCCGATCGAAACAGACACTTCGGATAGTCCAGAAGAAGTTGGGACCTCTAACGACCATGTCGAAGCTACACCCACCGTCGATGAACGAGTCTCTCAACGCCAAACCCGAAGTCGTCGACAATTGACACGTGAGCCATCGACAACCCCGAACAGCAGTACTAATGCTATTGAAGGAGAAAACCCACCCGACTCGCCTAACGAGCACGTTCGACCACCCCGAGACAGTCAACGCAATAGACGTAGTCGTGCCAATACAATTCCTACCAAAAGTCGTCTACGTGGATTTCTAAACTTTTCGACATCGGAGCATCAAACACGATACGACGCCATCCGACAACGCTCGCTCCCGGTCTGTAAGCAAATCGATTTTCCCACTCTTGAACTTTTAGATATTCATGATGCTGTGCTTCATTATTTTGATGCTATTGGTTGGAATTTATTTGCTAATATTACTTGTAATGCATATTATGAATTAGTATATGAATTCTATACCACATTTAGCTTCGATATAAATGCATTGTGAACTGTTGAAACACAAAATATTGTATGCTTTCGTTTGCTTGGGCGGGACTTTCGGATGTCAATTTCAGAATTTAACATTGCCATGGGTTTCATCGACTCTGATGATATTCAATTCAATTCCTATCATTCTGCTCTGTTAGATATTCCGAGCAACTTTGATGCTCAGCATGTTTATCGTGTTTTAACTAATTCTGATCATCTTTATAATCCGAAGACCACAAAAGATTTATTGGTGCATGAACCTGCCTTGAGATATATACATCGATTTTTGGCATTTAGCTTTTCAGGTAGAAATGGCGCATCATCTGCTTTGACTAAAACCGAACTGTTCTTTTTATGGTGTATGCATTCGGGTCTTAAAGTTAATTTAGGATATTGGTTCGCACGAAATTTTCATGCCGTTTTGCGTTACAACCGTCCACTTATACTTGGATCATTTATTTCAAATTTAGCCTCTCGACTTTTTCAATCTGAAATTGATTTCTCAACCTTGACATGTGCATATAGTATGGATAGTCTCGATAAATATTGCTTGGATTCTATGGGATTGCTTGCCGGCACCCCTACTTCGTGTTATTTTGTTCCTCCAGGTACATGGGCCACTCGTAAAGATAGGGTTTTTCGCCAACGTCCACACATCAATACGAGAGAGCAAGATGAACAACCTCTATCTGTGGAGGCACGTTTAGGCCGAATCGAGGCGAGACTTGGAACGATGGAAAATCAAGTCTCCACAATCCTTGATATCCTACAAAGTCGTTACCCCCAACATCGACAAAATCGTTGAAGACACACATGGGGAGTACTCTGAACTTTTCATTTTATTAATTTCAGCTGCTGTTTTTCCTTTCTATAATATGACACAGGCTTGAGGACAAGCATAGAATAAGTAGGGGGGATTAATATAATAAGTATGCATGGATGGTTGATTGATTTTTGCTGCATGATTCTCTTTTGCATATGTTCAATCTTGCATTGAATTCATTCAACAGTTTATTTGACATTGAGCCTTTAATCTCATACTTAGTCAACTTGGACAATTGGGCAATTTTTTTTTATTTAAATGCTTAAATATATAGGTTAATTGACACTTGTATTTTAAGGTTGATATATGTAGCTAGATTTTCATGAATTGATTGTTTGAAAAAAAAATATATTTGCTTGTGCATGCATAAATTCAAAAAAAAAAATGATGAAAAAAAAATAAATAAATAAAGGCTCAAGTTATGAGTGAAAGTTTCGAAAACGTGACCGGATTGAGTAACCGGGGTGAGGTGCTTGGGTTGTCATCTCATCTCGCATAAAAATGTTCGAGTGACAAGTCGGTAACTTAATAACATTTCGCTAACAGAGCCCAATAATAAAGACTGTTTGAACTGAGTAACCGGGATAGGGTGCTTGGGTTGTCATCCTAGTTCGCGTAAAAAAGGTTTGACCATGTCTAATTTATTTTTCTAAAAGTTTAGTTAATTAATAATGCCTTGCAATTTATTGGATTCAAACTCAATTTAATGAAATTATCTAGTTCACATATTTCAAATTTTATGACACTTGTCTTGTTGATTAAACTATATGTTCTGAGCATTTATTTAATTATTTTTGCCTATGTTGTTTACATTGAGTATGGATGCAGAAAAGAGGCTCGATTTTTAATAAATTGTAGAATTAATTCTAATGTTTGAAAGAACAACATGCTTGAGGGCAAGCATGAGATAAGTAGGGGGATTTGATAACATGATTTTTTTGCATGATTTCTTGTGTTTAATTCGGTTTATTTCTGAATTAATCCCTACTAAATTAGTATTTTTATGATTTAATTCTTGTCAGGGATGCAATTGATCAAAAGCAAGCTGAAAAGGGCCAAATTGAGAGAAAATTATGGAAATGGGGCCAAATCAAAAAGATGGAGGAAGCCAAGGACACATCAAGCAATTTGACTTTGTAAAAAGCCAAAAATAGAAAATCCTATTTTTAGTTTATTTTATTTTTTTATTTATTTTTATTTTTAATTATTTAAGATTTTATATTAAATTAATTAAGCCTATTTTTAGTAAACCCCATGTATATAAATAGGGGTCTTTTGTTATTTGAAAATCATTAATCAATCAAATATTTCTTTTCCTATATCTATTTGGAGTTGGATTGCTCTCTTTCTTTGCCTTTTTCTACTTCAATTTGGAGTAGGATTTCTATTTTTCTTTTCAAGTTTGCGTCAAACATTCTGCTTATTTCAATTCCATTTGTTTGTTTTTCCAAAATTGGTTTAATTGCCTTCCAAACCCCTTTCCTTTCCCAAATTCCATCATCCTTTACAAAAGCCCAAACACTTTCCACAACCTTCAAGCATGATTAAAATCATGCCACACTAAACCCCTTTCAGCCTTAAGCCGGTGTTAACCCCGTCAAAAGATCCGTGAGTTACGAACCCGAGCTATTTAACCCCAATTTTCCAATATTTGTTATTTCTCCGGATTAAGAGTATGACCTCTTCAACTCACAAAGTCAAGTCGATGCTAAGTCAAAAAAGACGTCGTTTGAGTTAGTGTGGCTAGACGTACAGTTGGAATTCCGAAAGGATCGATTGTCTAATTGGTCTTCCGTGAACACATTGGCGTGCCAAGTGGGGATTGCTGTTTGGTTCCGTCAAGGGAAGTAGTAACCGAATTTAAATGTCCTAACGTTTGAGGGCATTGGTTCGAGCTAGGCTCTTCTAGAACGCAAAGCTGCCAGAGTTCTAAATCACGAATGTTTCGTAGGTTGTTCGACCGGTAAGGGTTAGTTATAGGACGTTCCATAACTAATTTACACAAGGAAGAGTTGGTGTCCAAGGCGTCCTTGGTAGCTATAACTAGCTTATTGGAAAAGAGGAGTTCATCTAATTTCGAGGATCGGGTCAAAGACGGAAAAACCCGCGCTTAAGGCTGAGCTAAGTTTAATCTATTTTTCTTTAGATTACTTCAATGTTTTTATTTTCATCTTTTACTTTTTACCTTTTTTTTCTCTGTTTATTTCAGGTTACATATTTTATTCCCCCCCAACTTCGCGGGCACGACAACTACCCAGACACAAATCTGGTCGAGATAGAAACAATTATCAGTAAACCCAGTCTCTGTGGGATCGACCCTACTCCCTATACTGCTTAAATTTGCAAATTAGGTGTAGGTTTATATTGGTGGAATCGACAACCATCACATATACAATTAAATTTGGCATAAAATACACATAATCAAATTAATACAATGGCATTTATAGTTCTCATAGCAAATTCATCACATATTCTTTGGCTCATATACTTAGCCATATCTTACCATATTCTTTAGCTCAATTATCACATATACACATAGCTCATTTAAGCATATCTTCACATATCATTCCATCATTTCATTGCACATATTCATCTTAGTAAGTTCATATAGGCACTTACCTTTCATACACACTTAGTGTACATATTAACGTACCTGAAACGGATATACAAATCACATAGTCGTTCGTATCTTAGATTTGCCCGTTGAACCGTTCGGAATCTAATAGGATATACAAAATACTCGGAATTGTCATACAATGCCAACTTCCCAGATGTGGTCTTACATGTAATCAGATATCGATGTCACTATCCCAGACAGGGTCTTACACGGATCAATACGATGCCAATGTCCCTGACATGGTCTTACACGTAAATCTCATATCGATGCCAACGTCCCAGACGTGGTCTTACACGAAATCTCGAATCAATTCCAACGTTCCAGACGTGGTCTTACATGATATCACATATCGGACACCTATGTCATGACATATACTATCCTATCTATTCCTAGGTTCAGACGGGACTTCTCGGATGTTGATACTATGTCGATTCTATCTCGGAATCCATGTGTACATCATCTCATGTGCATTCATCCTTACCAATAGTCATATGAATATATATATAATTCAGTACAAATACATTTATTTGTATATCGACTTACCTCGAGTTCGATTTAACGGAAACGGATACGGCTACTCGATTACTTTCGATTTACCGCGATCTAAGTCTGTTTTCTTCGGTTCTTGATCTATACATATTCAAATTTCACCCTTTTATTCACTAACTCATTCATGTCAATCAAAGAACACATATTTAGAACAATTTGCAAACTAGCCCTCACATTTCACATTTGGACAATTTAGTCCCTAATTCACAAAATCACAAATTACACAAAATTACCATATACCCATGCTTAGCCGAATAGTCATGTATCTCATACAAGTCCATACCTTTCATTTATTTCCCAAATTAGTCCCTCAAAATACTATTTTCTCAATTGAGTCTAAAATACTCAAATTCCACAAAACTTCAAATACAAACTATGATAATCAAACACATATATTTCATTTTTCACCATCAAACATCATAAAACACATGAGTTCATCAAAGGTTCATTTCAAAAACATCATCAATTCTTAAAATTAAGACATGGGTTTCAAAGTTTACAAAGCAACGATTGCAAAAACGTAGAAATGATCAAAAACCGATTAAAAACATACCTTGAATTTGAATCAAAAGCTAGCCGAAACCTAGCTTCTTTCTCCTTTCTTTTTCTTTGCTATTTTCGGTTAACTATGGATGATAATGGCTTATTTTTAAGCCTTTATTTCATGTAATTATAATTTAATAACCAATTTCCAATTTTAACCTTTTTATTAACATATAAGACAAATAATCAATATGGCTATTTTGTCATTTAATCATCCACCAACTAGATAATGGATTAATTGCCTCATAAGGCCACAACATTTAAAAGCCACCACACATAGGTACTTTAGCAAATAGAATGCAAATATTGCATTTAATGCAATTTAACCATTTTCTCAAATTAAGCACACAGACGGACAAATTAACTTACGAAACTTTAACACATGCTTAATCACATATCAAAGACACAGAAAATAATATTAACATATTTTACTGACTTGGATTTGTGGTCCCGAAACCACTGTTCTGACTAGGGTATAAATCGGACTGTTACAATTCTCCCCCCTTAGGGATTTTCGTCCCCGAAAATCTTACCGTTAAACAGGTTCGGATATTTTTGTTTCATTGAATCTTCAGGCTCCCACGTAGCCTCTTCTACTCCATGTCGATGCCACAATACTTTTACTAATGGAATTTTCTTGTTTCTCAATTCTTTCATTTCACGAGCTAAGATACGGATCAATTCTTCCTCATAAGTCATATCAGATCAGATTTCAATCTCAGACGGATTAATCACATGTGACGGATCGGACCTGTATCTACGGAGCATCGAAACATGAAATACATTATGTATCTTTTCTAGTTCAGGTGGCAACAATAATCTGTACACGACAGGTCCAATACGCTCGATGACCTCATATGGTCCGATGAACCTCGGACTCAACTTGCCTTTACACCCGCATCGGAACATTTTCTTCCACGGAAATACTTTCAAAAACACTTTGTCACCGATCTCAAATTCAATATCTTTTCGTTTCAAGTCTGCATAAGACTTCTGACTATCAGACGCTGCTTTCAAACTGTCACGGATCACTTTTACTTTCTGTTCAGTGTCTTTTATCAGATCAACCCCGTGTATCTTATTTTCACTGAGCTCAGTCCAATACAGAGGTGTTCAACATTTACGTCCGTACAAAGCTTCATAAGGTGCCATTCTGATGCTCGACTGAAAACTATTATTATACGCAAATTCAATTAATGGCAGGTACCGTTCCCACGTACCGTCAAATTCAAGAATGCAACATCTCAACATATCCTCGAGTATCTGAATAATTCGCTCAGACTGGTCATCTGTTTACGGATGAAAAGCTGTACTGAAATGTAATTTCGTGCCTAAAGCTTATTGTAGTTTCTTTCAAAATCGTGAAGTGAACCTCGGATCTCTATCTAACACAATGGATAATGGCACCCCGTGCAATCTCACAATCTCAGAAATGTAAAGTTCAACTAACTTTTCAAGTAAGTAATCAGATCGTACCGGAATAAAATG
Source organism: Gossypium sturtianum (assembly GCA_025698515.1). Classification (NCBI taxonomy): domain Eukaryota; kingdom Viridiplantae; phylum Streptophyta; class Magnoliopsida; order Malvales; family Malvaceae; genus Gossypium; species Gossypium sturtianum. The sequence continues at coordinate 73,325,711 of CM046955.1, read as the reverse complement.
GGCAGATTTCGTCAATCGATCAACTATGACCCAAATTGCATCTTTCTTTCTCGGAGTCAGAGGCAATCCCGAAACAAAATCTATTGTCACTCTATCCCATTTCCACTCGGGAATCAAAATCGATTGTAACAAACCAGATGGAACCTGATGTTCGGCTTTAACTTGCTGACAGATTAAACATTTCGACACAAAGTCAGATATGTCTCGTTTCACACCAGACCACCAATAGTGTTGCTTCAGATCATGGTATATCTTTGTACTACCCGGATGAATAGATAAACAGCTGTTATGTGCTTCTTTCAAAATCAACTGAACTAACTCTGAGTTTCTCGGAACACAAATTCGATCTCGAAATATCAAGCAATCATCATTATAAATTTGAAATTCAGAATCAGAGTTTGGATCACACTGAGTTCGCTTTGCTAACAATTCGTTATCAACTTTTTGAGCTTCACATATTTGTTGTATAAACAACGATTTTGCTTTCAATTTAGCTAGTACTGAACTATCATTAGACAAATCTAATTGAGCATTCAGAGTGCATAGTGCAAACAATGATTTCCTACTCAGTGCATAAGCAACGACATTTGCTTTACCCGGATGATAATCAATTACAAGTTCATAATCTTTCAATAACTCTAACCACCTTCTCTGTCGCAGATTCAAATCTTTCTGAGTCATCAAATATTTCAGACTTTTATGATCTGAAAACACATGACATTTCTCACTGAACAGATAATGTCGCCAAATTTTTAATGCAAACACAATCGCAGCTAGCTCAAGATCATGTGTCGGATAGTTCTTTTCATGAGGCTTTAAATATCTTGAAGCATAAGCTATTACTTTGCCTTCCTGCATCAAAACACATCCCAGACCATTGAACGAAGCATCACTATAAATTACAAGCTCTTTACCTGATTCTGGCTGTACTAGCACTGGAGCTTCAGTTAACAAAGTTTTCAACTGATAAAAACTTTTCTGACATTTATCGAACCATTCAAATCTCACATCTTTCTGAAACAATTTAGTTAACGGAGTAGCTATCATCAAAAAGCCTTTTACGAATCTACGGTAATAACCAGCAAGTCCCAGAAAACTACGAACTTCAGACACATTCTTTGGAGGTTTCCAATCCAGAATAGCAGAAATCTTGCTCGGATCAACTCGTATTCCAGAGGCCGATACAATATGTCCCAGAAAACTAACTTCATGTAACCAGAATTCACATTTGCTAAATTTCGCATACAATTGGTTTTCTCACAGAGTTTGTAACACAACTCTCAGATGTTCAGCATGTTCAATTTCATCCCGTGAATAAATCAATATATCGTCAATGAATACAACAACAAATCGGTCTAGGTACGGTCTGAAAATTTTGTTCATCAGATCCATAAAAATAGCAGGAGCATTCGTTAGTCCAAAAGGCATAACTAAAAACTCATAATGCCCGTACCTCGTTCTGAAAGTAGTTTTCGGAATGTCTGAATCTTTTACTCGCAACTGGTAATATCCCGATCTCAGATCTATCTTAGAAAACACAGTGGCTCCTTTTAACTGATCAAACAAATCATCAATCCTGGGCAACGGATATTTGTTCTTTCTGGCCATTTTGTTCAACTGACGATAATCAATACACATTCTCGTCGTGCCATCTTTCTTTTTCACAAACAGAACCGGAGCACCCCAAGGTGAGAAACTCGGTCTAGCGAACCCTCTGTCAATCAATTCTTGTAGCTGTGACTTCAATTCTTTCAACTCTGTAGGTGCCATTCTATATGGAGCTATCGAAATAGGTGTCATACCAGGCAACAGATCAATACCAAATTCAACTTCACGTATCGGAGGCAATCATGACAATTCTTCAGGGAATACATCAGAAAACTCACAAACAATTGGCACTGATTCAACTTTCTTTTCAAACACTTTTGAATCAATCACATAAGCAAAATAAGCTTCGTAACCTTTTTCATATAACTCTGAGCTTTCAACACAGATATCACAGCAGGTAATCCATTTAAGTCATTCGACTCAATACGAACTATTTCACCATTCTGACGACTCAAATCAATAGTCTTCCTTTTATAGTTCACAACAACATCATGCAATGTCAACCAGTCCATACCCAGAATTATATCAAACTCGTCAAACGGTAATAGCATCAGATCAGTAGGGAAACAAATATCTCGAAACATTAACGGGCAGTTCTTGCATATTTTGTCAACCAGGACACTTTTACCTAAGGGGTTCGATACATTTATAACAAACTTAGTAGACTCTACCGGCAAAGTCTTACTGGATACTAAATTCATGCATACATATGAATGAGTAGAATCAAGGTCTATCAATGCAATCACAGAAGTATCATAAAGTGTAAATGTACTCGTTATAACATCCAGAGACGAAGCTTCCTCACGAGCTCGGATGGCATACGCTCTGACAGGCGCTCTAACTTCAGATCTCGCAACAGTATCTCTCGTAGTTCTCTGACTACCACTGACATTCCTTGCATTTCAAGAAGGTCTACCTCTCGCGAAAACATTATCAGATTTTAGATTCTGGGCAGTCTCTTGCTCAACAGATTCTGGGCAATCACGGATAAAATGATCTAATCATCCACATCTAAAGCAAGCTCGATCATTCAATCTACAACTTCTCGGATGTCTTTTACCACAGTGCTTACACTCAGGTCGTTCGGATCGAACATTTCCAACACTTGACATTGATGTTGCCGGAGCTTTGGAACTCAAATGTTATCTAGCTCGATCTCTACTAGAATGTCCCACATTAATCTTTGAACGGCCATGTTCATCTTTGAATTTCTTCGAAGCAGACTGAAATGATTTGTTCGGAAATCTTTTTCTCACTTCTCTAGCTTCAGACTCAGCTTTTCTTTTGTCTTTCCCGAGTGCCTCGGCTTTACATGCTCGATCAACAAGTACAACGAACTCTTTTATCTCTAGAATCCCAACTAGCAACCAGATATTTTCGTTGAGGCCATCCTCAAATCTTTTACACATTATCGCTTTCGATGATACACATTCTCGAGCATACTGACTTAGCCTCACGAACTCTTGTTCATATTCAGTGACAGACATACGGCCCTGCTTCAATTCCAGAAATTCCTTTTGTTTCTGATCAATGAATCTCTCACTGATGTATTTCTTCCGGAACTCAATCTGAAAGAAGTCCCATGTCACCCGTTCTTTCGGAATAATAGAAATCAGAGTTTTCCACCACTGATAGGCCGCGTCTCGTAGCAATGATACAACATATTTTATACATTCTTCAGGTGTCAGTGACATTTCATCAAATACTCGGGTAGTGTTTTCTAACCAGAACTCAGCTTTCTTGGCATCGTCGTCACTGTTAGCCCTGAACTCTTCAGCCCCATACTTACGGATTTTATCTACCGGAGGCTTGTTCAACAGATTCAAATTCATAGTCTGGGGCATAGCAGATGTCTGAGGGGGATTAAGCGGAGGCAGAGGTTGTGAAACAGCCGGATTATTTCTTATGAACTGAGTGAACCACTCACTCATCATCTGGAAGAAAGCTTGTTTAGCTTCTCCCTCATGACCGCTCGTAGCCTGTCTCGAATCAGAGGGCGCTGTCCCTTGAGCGGGAGCAGGTGTATTGCTTTCTACATCATCAGCTACGGCTCTTTTGGGATCCATTACTATATGAAAATCACATTTTTCACGTCAGGATTCATCACACTATCACAGTTCAGATATATGGCATGTATAGCTAGACTCTTATACGCTACGTTAGTCCGAGAATCGACTAAACCGTAGCTCTGATACCAACCAAATGTAACACCCCTAACCCGTGTCCATCACCGAATTAGGGTTAAAGGTATTACCGGACAGATCAGAAACTTTTATAGACATTCATGATACAAGTCATCAATTGCAATCACATTTCCCTTAGATAGATCACCGAGACCTTAAGCATACTTTAGAGAAGGGTTGGGACTAAACCGAACACATACAAAAATTCTTGGAAATTTAAAACTTTTTGAACACTGCAGAGGTCACACGCCCGTGCAGTCAGGCCGTGTGCCTCCCACGGCTACTAGACACACCCATGTGTTCTGGCCGTACCAAAACAGAGCATGTATACTGACTTATCCCCACGGCCACCAAGCACGCCCGTGTACCATGGCCGTGCACATTTGGGCTAGCTACTGACTTAATCCCACAGTCAATAGGCACACCCATGTGCCACAACCGTGTATGCATAACAGGCCCTTTGCAAGGCCAATATGCCACCCACACTAGGGTAATACCTACAAGCATAAACAAGCCTATTTCCACAATCAAATGGCAACCAAAAACACACCAAATGGTCATCATATTATTCCATTCAATCTTATTTCTAAACATGCTAATTTGTACAATCAACTCTCATGTAAATCCAAGTATAATTCAACCATAACCTCATTAAATCACTAAGGCATCAATTTATCCATAAGTTTACCATTCATAAGGCTACTTCATTGCCATCAAGCCATACCAAAACATGCACCAAATATAATATTTACTCATACACATTACCAACATTAACTAGCCAAATCACATGGCTATTTACATCATAAATATATACCAAATCACTAGCCTATACATGCCATACTTAGTATATACATTTCCAAAAGGTACCAAAATGAGTTTGAGTAGTGTGATGACGATCCTCGTCGGTCCCCGAGCCTTCAGTAACTTCGACGATCTATAAAATAGAGCAAACACACATAGAGTAAGCTTTCAAAAGCTTAGTAAGCCATATACAATTAAATTTAGCATAAAATACACATAATCAAATTAATACAATGGCATTTATAGTTCTCATAGCAAATTCATCACATATTCTTTGGCTCATATACTTAGCCATATCTTACCACATTCTTTAGCTCAATTATCACATATACACATAGCTCATTTAAGCATATCTTCACATATCATTCCATCATTTCATTGCACATATTCATCTTAGTAAGTTCATATAGACACTTACCTTTCATACACACTTAGTGTACATATTAACGTACCTGAAACGGATATACAAATCACATAGTCGTTCGTATCTCAGATTTGCCCTTTGAACCGTTCGGAATCTAATAGGATATACAGAATACTCGGAATAGTCGTACAATGCCAACGTCCCAGACGTGGTCTTACATGTAATTAGATATCGATGCCACTGTCCCAGACAGGGTCTTACACGGATCAATACGATGCCAATGTCCCTGACATGGTCTTACACGTAAATCTCATATCGATGCCAACGTCCCAGACGTGGTCTTACATGATATCACATATCGGACACCTATGTCATGACATATACTATCCTATCTATTCCTAGGTTCAGATGGGACTTCTCGGATGTTGATACTGTGTCGATTCTATCTCGGAATCCATGTGTACATCATCTCATGTGCATTCGTCCTTATCAATAGTCATATGAATATATATATATATATAATTCAGTACAAATACATTTATTTGTATATTGACTTACCTCGAGTTTGATTTAACAGAAACGGATACGGCTACTCGGTTACTTTCGATTTCCCGCGATCTAAGTCTGTTTTCTTCGGTTCTTGATCTATACATATTCAAATTTCACCCTTTTATTCACTAACTCATTCATTTCAATCAAAGAACACATATTTAGGGCAATTTGCAAACTAGCCCTCACATTTCACATTTGGACAATTTAATCCCTAATTCACAAAATCACAAATTACACAAAATTACCATATACCCATGCTTAGCCGAATAGTCATGTATCTCATACAAGTCCATACATTTCATTTATTTCACAAATTAGTCCCTCAAAATACTATTTTCTCAATTGAGTCCAAAATACTCAAATTCCAAAAAACTTCAAATACAAACTATGATAATCAAACACATATCTTTCATTTTTCACCATCAAACATCATAAAACACATGAGTTCATCAAAATTTCATTTCAAAAACATCATCAATTCTCAAAATTAAGACATGGGTTTTAAAGTTTACAAAGCAACAATTGCAAAAACGTAGAAATTATCAAAAACCGATTAAAAACATACCTTGAATTTGAATCAAAAGCTAGCCGAAACCTAGCTTCTTTCTCCTTTCTTTTTCTTTGCTATTTTCAGTTAACTATGGATGATAATGGCTTATTTTTAAGCCTTTATTTTTATGTAATTATAACTTAATAACCAATATCCAATTTTAACCTTTTTATTAACATATAAGACAAATAATCAATATGGCTATTTTGTCATTTAATCATCCACCAACTAGATAATAGATTAATTGCCTCATAAGGCCACAACATTTAAAATCCACCACACATAGGTACTTTAGCAAATAGCATGCAAATATTGCATTTAATGCAATTTAACCCTTTTCTCAAATTAAGCACACAGACAGACAAATTAACTTACGGAACTTTAACACATGCTTAATCACATATCAAAGACACAGAAAACAATATTAAAATATTTTACTGACTTGGATTTGTGGTCCCAAAACCACTGTTCTGACTAGGGTATAAACCGAACTGTTACACCGAATGTTATTCTCCCCACCCTAGCACACGTGTCATTCCCTTACTGGGACAGTAGTGGATCAATGGGCTGATTTGTAAGGAAATTAAAATTAATTTGGTTAAAATAAAATAAATAAAAGATACAGGATGAAATAAAAAAAAAAGAAAAAACATGGTTGGACCAAAACAAGAATTAGACCCTCCCCTTGAAAACGCGCGGATCCTGGATGGATCCGGATTGAGTCATTGAGTCGGCCTAAAAACGACGCTATTTTGAGCGTTTGAAGCCAAGCCCCAAAACGACGTCGTTTCCAGTGGGCTATATAAGTAAAAAATATTTAAAAAATTATTTGAAACCCTTTTTAAAAAAAAAATCTTTCTGTAACGCCCCTAACCCGTATCCGTCATCGGAGTAGGGTTACGAGGTATTACCGATCAATACACATCATTTAACATACATAACTCATACATTTATGCATTCATACTCAAATACCATTTAATCACAAACACATTGTCCCTTATAAGGGCCTACGAGGCCTTAAACATGCTTTAGAAGTGGTTCGGGACTAAACCGATAACATATGAAAATTTTGGAAACTTAAAAAAAAATTCAACCATACAGGGGTCACATGCCCGTGTGAACAGGCCGTGTGCCTCACACGGCTCCAGACATGACCGTGTCTCAGGCCGTGTGGAAAAAGGGCATACATACTGACTTGTATCACACGGCCGAGGACACACTCGTGTGCCAGGCCGTATGAAAACTGGAGGGTGTACTAACTTGGCCACACGGCCGACCACACGCCCGTGTGTCTAGGCCGTGTAACTCACTGACTTAATTTCTAAAGCATCATCAGGGGACACACGGCCATGTACCATGACCGTGTGTCGCACGCGACTGAGACACACGCTCGTGTCTCTACCCGTGTGGACAAAAATAGGCCATTTCCAAGGCCAATTTGCCACCCCAACTTCAATGTACCTACACGTGGAAAAATGTACAATTTCCATACACAAAGGGCAGCCAAATCAATCCCAATTCATGCACAATTCATGCTATACAAATACAACCATTTCACTTACTCAAATATACAACATGATCGTTAACATTAATTCATACAATATATATATATACCAACTTAATATTCACAACCGAAAACCATCCTCAACTCAATCAATTCATTCACTGTAATACATACTATTTAACTACCAATTTGACATATAAGTTCATGCCACAATAAGACCTTTCTCAAGCTTTCATCCACCATAATTCAAATAACCATTTTAACTTCCATAATGTCTTGGATACAACCATGCCAAAACAATCCATCTCACAAGGCATTATAAACATCTTACAAAAGTCATTAACAACCATTTTTAATAGCCAAACACACATCAATATTAACATCATTTACAAGCTAAATCTCATGGCTATAATCACAACCAAGATACCACATCTAGCCTATACATGCCATATACCATAAATGTATAATTCAAAAGTACCAACTTAGATGTTTGATAGTGCGATGATGTTCCCGACGACTCCCGGATCCGAGCTAGCCTTGATTCACTATAAAACATAGAAAAATAACACGAAGTAAGCTTCATAGCTTAGTAAGCTCGTATATGAATAACTTAATTCATTGAATAATGCAAACCAACCAATTACACATGACAAAACCGTATACACATTAACTGCAAACCTTTCTCATGTCTCAAAACATGATCAAATACAAACTCATCAAACTTTCACTATTTAATACTCGAATAGGTTCTGCACATACCTGTATCGCCTCGTACTAACCTCTTTCTCAACCACATCATTCGTTTACCCGTTGAACCATTCAGAATAGAAATCGGATACTCAGGAGTCTCGTACAATAAGTACCTATACCATGGCCCGTAGCCAAATCAAGGTAACTTATCCAAAGAACTATTATCATGGCCCGAAGCCAAATCATCCGATATGCATGGCCCGAAGCCAAATCGGTATAACTCGTACCCGAAGTGCTAATATCATGGCCCGAAGCCAACTCAACTTATCATCTAATAACATGTCACTAGTATCCAAATCTATTCCTAAGGTTCAACTGGGATTTCTGACTTGTCGATTCCATCATCGAATGTATCCGTAGAGTCGTATTTACAATTCATACATTAATGAAAACCTCATAATCACAGTTTAGGCAATATCAAAGCATTTAACATACATTTATAATGAAATTATCACATATGAACTTACCTCGGACGTTAAAACGATGACACGAGTCAACTAATCCGAGACTTTGTTCTTCCCCCGATCTAAGTCCGTATTTCACTTTTCTTGATCTAAATATATTAAAAAAATTAACTTATTCAATCACATTTTCTTTCAATTTAGTCCATATAACACATTTAAGCATATTTGCATATTAGCCCCTAAACTTTCACATTTTTACAAATAAATCCCTTTTTGACATTTTTGTCAAAAATCACTTTACAAAAACTATTAATCTAACATTAAACCTTCCAAATCTATCATCAATCATCAAATTATTCAAACATTCAACAATGGCAACATGTTAAATCTTTAACAGTTTTGAAATCTAAGGTACAGGCTAGCTAGAATACTAAGTAACGATCTCAAAAACGTAAAAGTCATCAAAAACCGAGCTCAAAACACTTACCAATTAAGCTATGAAGATGCCGAACCCTAATATGCATAAAAATGGCGTTTTTCACCTTGGAATTTCGGCAATGGCAAAAAGGATGAACAAAAATCATGTTTTGTTATATTTTTATTAACTTAATTATATAATTACTTACTTACCCTTAATGAATAAACATAATAATACATAATGCATGTCCATTAATGTCCACTCATGCTAATAATGGTATAATTTCCACTTAAGGGCTTCCACATTTCTATTTCATAGCAATTAGGCACTTTAATCAATGAGAACATTACTTTTGCATCTTATGCGATTTAGTCCTTTTTATCAAATTAAGGATTCAAATAATCAAATTAGTTCATGAAAATTTCACACATTCATACTTTCATGCTCTAAACACATAAAATAATATTAAAATAATTTTTTTCAACCTCGAATTTGTGGTTCCGAAACCACTGTTCCGATTTAACGAAAAATGGGCTGTTACACTTTCCTTCTTCTTTTTTCTCTTAAGCCACCCCCTCGTCCGACCATGGAGCCATCGCACGTTCGCTGCGGCCACCGATCATTAGCGACGGCGACTGTAGCCTCCGGTGGCTGAAAATTCCCCAAAAATATCCCTTTTGCCCCCTTTCACGTGGAACATAGATCTGGGGTTCAAATCCCTAGAAAATCAGTCAAAGTTCGGCTGAAAGAAAAGAAACCTTTCGATTTCTCCCTTTTTCGAAGAGGCCCTCGACGGAACCCTAGGGGGTTTCGAGGCTTCTCGAGCAGGAGAAAAGGGGGTTCTACGGCGGCGCTTAATAGGTAAATTTTTTTTAAATATTTTGTTGTTTTTATTTATTTATATATATGTGTTCTTCGAAGAAAAAATAAAGAGACAGTAAATGAACTACCTTTTAAACTTTGTTGCTTTTTTTATATTTTTTTTCCGTGTTACATGGTGGCTTCGGCTTTATAGCTGAATATTACAACATATTTTCTTTTTCTTTTTTCTTTATATCTGTTTCTTTCCTTCTTCTGTTTTTCTGTCTCTATTCTTTTTATAGGTGGTGGTGGCAATGAGGGGTACGGGTAACAGCTGGAGGCATGCTTGCTGACGTGGCGAGGGAGTGGCGCTAAAGGCTTAGGGGGAAAATTAGGATTTCTGCTAGTTTAGGTTTAGTGGGCTTTGGGCTTCAAGTTGTTGGTCTTTGTGGGTAGTTTAGGTAATTGGGCTAACAGATTGGGTTAGGGTAGTTTAGGTTTGGGCTTGTATTTTGTAAATGGACCCCTCTTTTTTTAATGGACTTTTATTAATTTTGGTTTATTTGTTTTGTTTTTTTTTTGTTTCTGATTTGGTTTGTTTGGGACGGATAAAAATGGGCCTCTACAGGTAGATTTTGAGAAGTTATGGATGACTATTCACTCATTGATCTGGGATATAGTGGGCAGTGATTTACTTGAGAAATAGGTTGTACTCAAGCAAACGACATCTGAGAACATTTGGATCGAGGTGTTACTAATGATGCTTGGTGGAATTTGTTTCAGAATTATAAGTTGTATCATCTTCCTAATAAATTTTCCAATCACTGTCCATTATTGCTTAATTTGGACTTGGGAAACTGTAACACCCCATACCCGGTCCGGTTGTTGGACCCGAGCTATGAGATGCTACGAATAAATCTAGAACAATCACATGCAATTTAAAACATTGAATAATCATATAAATACACACATTATTCATTAAAAAATGAAAAGGGGACTAAATCGAGTTTTAAAATACAATAGATTAGATTCGGGCATGACTAAGAACCAAACTGTAAATTTTTCAAAGCTTTGAACTAAGTATCGATACCAAAGAAATAAGTATAGATATTTTTGTGATAGGTATTGATACCAAAATCAATATCGATACCATTTTGGCATTCTGTAATTTGAAAACACTGTTCATTTGGTCAAGTATTGATACATTGGTCCCTGGTATCGATACTTTTATCCAGATGGTCAAAAAATCACAAGTTTGAAAATTCATTTCATGCCAAAACCTATATCTTAATTCATGGATACAAATAGGTACACATATGACCTGCATAAAACTCACTCAATCTATTACAAACATACCATGATTTAACCATGATCTATTAATCATCTTACCTATTATAATTAATATCTAAGTATTCAATTAGGTACCATTATCCTAATACTAACCAATATGCCATTTGGCACCATTACAAAAAAATTCAAAACATAACTCAATTATACATATAAGCATGTATCATCATAGTAAAATTTACCTTGTACATACTCAAAACTTACCATATCATTGAAACAATTTAATATCATGAATGCATACACCACAACTATCAACTAACACATATACCATACATTTTACCCAAGATTACCATTTCCCAACCTTTTCATGATCCAAATCAAGCATACCATTACCACACTTACTATCATCATTTAACCTATATACATACCATAGTAATAATTAAATTCATTCTTATGCATGACAACCTTTATAACAAATTACAACTTCAAATTTTAACTTTAAACCATCAACCCAAAATAGCCTATGTGCATAACATATAACCATCTAAAACACAAACCACAATCAAGAACCAAAGTATCAATATTCAAGATTGACCGAAAACAATTTGCCTATATACATGCCACAAAACTGAGTTTTAAACGATAGAAAGACTACTAAATCAATATCGGGATAGTGTAAGCTTCTCGATGATCCATCTGACACATTCTGCAAGTTGACACTACAAGGAAAAAGAAAACAAGGAAGTAATCATTACAATTGCTTAATAAGTTCATAGGTATTAAAACTGAATAACTTACATCAAGTTATAATTATACACTACATGTTACTTAGCTTGATAAAGTTTGTCTATCATGACAAATCACATATCAAAAAGGTGAGTTCAACATTATCATACTATATATTAATTCAATAATATAATATTTCAATCCACTTAATTCAACATCTCATTATCATTCATAAAACAAATAATCATTTAATTAATTATCTATCTTAATCATATCATACCCCTATTTACCCGTAATACATCCCATTACAAATTAACGTCAAACATTATTTTTCATTTCATAATCTGAATTCTTAATCAAATTCATATTAATCGTATAAAATTCAATCTCATTTCATATCAAATCATCTTTATACCAAATATATGTATATATATCAATTGCCAATTAATGTAAATTACTAATTCATTTCATAATACGAATTATGAATCACATTTCATCTAAATTTCCAAATTTATGGATTCATTGAACAAAATCAATCAATGTTCCCAACTCATTTCATAATTTCACATTCCATTTCACGTCATTTGCCATTTCAAATATCAAATATTTCATTTTTACCATTTATTTCCCTATTAACTCAACTCGAACTCAGACGGATACACAAATCCAACCAACATACCAATTTGGCACCCAGTGCCTCATCAGATAAATCTGAAACAAGTAATTGCACCCAGTGCTATAAATAAATTGACACCAGTGCCTCATCGACTCGTAGTCAAAGTAACCCTGAACTCTTCCTATCCTATTGTCATGGGTTGCGCATGGGAGCCCGCAACCATGACGACCATGACGAACTTGTACGATCCATCATATTCGAAGGAGGTCATTTGGCCCAATCGGACTGGTCCGTTGCTTGGAGAGATTGAAAGCCCATCTCCGAAGCTTGGCAAATATGGAAGGTGGTCTTTAAAAATATGTGATCCTAGACATTAAATGTAATCTTTAAAAGATACGATTTTGTAATATTAGATATTTGATATCTAGATAGCTTTTAATCTTAGCCATTGATGTACTTTGATCTATACCGTTGATTTTGGGGAGGCTCAGCTATAAATAGATTGATAGAATTTTGAGAGTATTCACTCAAACTTTTCTCTCAAGTGTTCTTACTTTTTTATGGCTTTTGTTCATCTTTCGAGTTCGTTCTCATTTCGTTTTTCCGTTGTTCTTCGGGGTGCCTTAGAGGAATTCTGTTGAATCCTCAATTATTGTGAGTTAGGCTGACTTAGGCGTTTTTGAGCGAAGGAACTGCCTAAGGCCACACGAATTGCGTGAGAAAAATCTAAGTCCGTGACACTATGGCATGCCAACTATATCCAACTCTACCCGAACAATTAATAGGGTATTCATTACTCAATTTATTATTAATCAACCAATAATATTTGAAATTTTTGAATCTATTCAATGCAGTTCTTTTTACATACAACCAATTTATATCGAATCAATTCAGCTTATTTTTATCAAATCATCACTTTATCACATAACATAACTTATTTCAATCCAATTCAAAGTCAATTTCTTAATTTATTGAATTATACTATCTTCAATTTTGTTCAATTTATTCTTCTATCTCACCTTTTCGTACCGAAGTATAAACGACCATAATTTCAATTATATATGTAGTGGCCTAATTTTGCTTGGCCCAAACCAAACTAGAAACAAAAAATCAAAAAAATCAAAAAAATTAATAAAAGTCCATTTAAAAAAAAGTTCATTTACAAAATACAAGCCCAAATACAAAAAACCTAAAAGCCCAAAAAAACCTAAAGCCCAATGGCCCACTATCTTAACATAAACAAAAATCCTAGCTTCCCTTCTAAACCATCAGTGTCGCTGCCCTCGCCACGTCAGCAGATGTGCCATCTGAGGCCTGACACTTTCTCTGCCACCATTGCACTGAAATGGCAAGGGGTGCGACTCCTTATCACCGTTGACTGTCACAGATACCTGCAAAAAAGAAAAAAAACAAAAGCAGAAACACAAAAGCAGAGAATAGCAGAACAGAAAAAGAATAAACAAAAAATAGTAATATAATGTAATATATTTCGACTATAAAAGCCAAAAAACCTATAACAAGAAGATAAAGAATGAAATAGAAAGAAAGAAAACACAACAGAGTTTGAAAAAAGGTAGTTCCTTTTTTTTTTTGAAGCAAACATATAAAAAAAGAGAGGAGACAAACAAAGATTTTTTTTACCTGTTAAAGCGCCGTTGTAGAACCCCCCTTTTTTTACCTGTTAAAGATTTTTTACCTGTTAAAGATTTTTTTTACCTGTTAAAGCGTTGTTGTAGAACCCCTTTTTTCGACTCGAGAAGCCTTGAAACCCCTAGGGTTCCGTCGAGGGCCTCGTCAGAAAAGGGAGAAACCAAAAGGTTTCTTTGCCTTCAGCCGAACCTCGACTAAATTTCTAGGGATTTAAACCACAGATCTGTATTCTACTTGAAAATGGGGTCAAAATGGCCTATTTTGGGGAATTTCGACCACCAAAGGCGACAGTCTCCGTCGTCGATGACCGGTGGCCACAGCAGAGCCCCGCCGTCCCCATGGCCGAACGAAGAGGGGACTTCAGAGAAAAAAAAAACAAGAAAAAGAATTTTTTTTTTTTAAACTGGGCACAAAATGATTTTTTTTGGTTTATATAGCCCTTTGAAAATACGTCATTTCTGGCTTAACTTTCAGACGCTCAAAACTGCGTCGTTTTGGACATGACCTGATCCAGATCCTCTAGGATCCGCATGTTTTTTAGGGAAGGGTCAAATTGCTTTCCAAGTCCTTTCGCCTTTAGGCACTTTTCAATATGGTCCTAATTTTGGTTTTTCTTCTTTTCAAAATTATACCATTTAATTTTGACTTGTTTTCATTTTAATCCTCAGACTATTGACCCTCTGAGGAGTGACACATGTACTAGGGTTGGCTTAATTTCCCTCTTGGTCCATGCACTTTTATTGTATTTTAATTTAACCTTTATTTATTATTTTTATTTATTTATACCTGAAGTTTTATCATAGCTTCAATCTAGTCCCCTGTTTATTTATTATGTAACACCCTTAACCCGTGTCCATCGTCGGATTAGGGTTAAGAGCATTACCGGACAGATCAAAAACTTTTACAGAAAATTTCATACAATTGTACATCAATTGCACCCATATTGTCCCTTAAGTAGGTCATCGAGACCTAAAGCATGCTCAGAAATAGGGTCGGGACTAAACTGGAACACATACATAAATTCTCTGAAATTTAAAACTTTTCTAAGATTCAGGGATTACACGCCCGTGGGGGTAGGCCGTGTGCCTCCCACGGCTGCTAGACACACCCGTGTGTCCTCCCCGTGGTCGAAACTGACTTTGCTCCACGGCCACCAAGCACGCCCATGTGCCTTGGCCGTGTACTCTTAGACCATATACTGACTTTTTCACACGGCTACTAGACACGCCCGTGTGTCTTGGCTGTGTGCTATTAAGCTAGCTACTGACTTTGTCCCACGGTCACTAGGCACGCCCGTGTGTTACCTGGCAGTGTGGCAAAATAGGCCATTTGCTAGGCCAAAATGCCACCCACGTGGGTCATATCTACAAGCAATGTGTACCAATTCATTTCATACTCATATGACAAACAAAAACATACCAAATTAACCATTAAATCTATACATCCAAAACCAATTCCAAACATGCTAAATTACAAGGTTAAAACTCATCTCATCACATACATATTTCATTCATTCACTTAATCAAAAATTGACCATTGCATGCATCAACTAACCATACCAAAACATACCTCATATATGATATTCTTTCAAGCAAATTCTCAACATCTTAACTAGCCAAATCACATGGCTAAATTCATATAACAAACTTATATCAAATACTAGCCTATACATGCCATATCTAGCTATATACATTTCCAAAATGTACCAAACACAAGTTGAGTAGTGTGATGATGATACTTGACGGTCCCGAGCCTTCAGTAGCTTTGACGACCTATAAAACAGAGAAAACACACACACAGAGTAAGCTTTCCAAAAGCTTAGTAAGTCATATACAAATAAACTTAATATGTAAAGCATATAAGCATATAACCACATTGGCACAATTCATATACATAGCAAATTTCTCACATATATACTTTGGTCCATATCCTTTGCCATATTTGCCACATTCATCAATTTAAGAATCATAGTAAAATCACATAGGTACTTACCTTATATACACACTTAGTGTATAAATTAACGTACCTGAAACGGATATACAATTCACTTAGCTATTCGTATCACAGACTTGCCCATTGAACCGTAAGGAATCTAGTAGGATACTCAAAAAGCTTGGAATGGTCGTACAATGCCAACGTCCCAGAAAAGGTCTTACATGTAATCGGATATCGATGCCACTGTCCCAGACAGGGTCTTAAACGAATCAATACGATGCCGATGTCCCAGACATGGTGTTACACGTAAAGATTATATCGATGCCAATGTCCCAGACGTGGTCTTACACGTAACGCTCATGTCGATGCCTACGTCCCAAACGTGGTCTTACATGAAATTTTAAATCAATGCCAACGTCCCAGACGTGGTCTTACATGATAAAACAGAACAGATACCTATGTCATGACATAGCTAATCCTATATATTCCTAGGTTCGTACGAGACTTCTCGGACTTAACACTATATCATCCATAACTCGGAATTCATATAAAAAGCATCTCATAAGCATTCATTTTCATCAATAATCTTATAAATAAGCTCAATTCAATATAACAACATTTATTTGCAATATGACTTACCTCGGATTCGATTTATCTGAAATGGAAACGGTTACTCGGTAACTTTCGCCTTCCCTCGGTCAAGGTCCGTTTTCCTCGGTTCTTGATCTAAACATATTCAAAATTAATCCATTTTATTCACTAATTCATTCAATTCAACTCAATACTCATATTTAGGGCTATTTGCAACTTAACCATCACATTTGCACAATTTATCAATTTAGTCCATTTTTCTCAAAACATCAAATTCACAAAAATCATTACACATCTAAGCTTAGCCGAATGTATATACATCTCATACAAGCTCATATTTTCCATCAAATTTGCAATTTAGTCCTCAAAAATAATATTTTCTCAATTTAGCCCTAAGTAGCTAAATTCATCAAAAATTCAAGAACAAAGTTTGTTCATCGAGCTCAAATCCTTCATTTAACACCATAAAACATCACAAAGCTCAACATAACATCAATGGTATTTCTCATGAACAACATCAATACACAAAATTGAGACATGGGCTTGATAGTAAACTAAGCAACGATTGTAAAAACGTAAAAATTATCAAAAACCATATCAAAATCATACCTTAAATTGAGCTTATTATTGCCGAAACCTAGCTCAACTTTCTTCTTTTTCTTTCTTTCAATTTCGGCTAGAATGGATGAACACATCCACTATCATATTCATTTGTTTTACTTAAATTAACATAATTATTCAATTACTATTTTACCCATTTATTAAACATATATGAAAAAATAATACTATGGCATTTATGTCATTTAAACTCCCACTAACTTATAATTGGCTTAATTGCCATACAAGGCCTCCACCTTTACAAAGCCACAACACATTGGTATTTTAACAAATAACATACAACTTTCACATTTAATGCAATTCAATCCTTTGCTCAAATTAAACACACAGACAGACAAATTAACTCACGGAAATTTACGACATACTTAGTCACATATCAACGGCACAGAATATAATATTAAAATATTATACAGACTCGGATTTGTGGTCCTGAAACCACTGTTCCGACTAGGATATAAACTGGACTGTTACAATTCTCCCCCTTTAGGGATTTTCGTCCCCGAAAATCTTACCGTTAAATAGATTCTGATATTGCTATCTTATTAAATCTTCGGGTTCCCATGTGGCCTCTTCTACACCGTGTCGATGCCACAACACTTTTACTAACGAAATTTTCTTGTTTCTCAATTCTTTCACTTTACGAGCTAAGATACGAATCGATTCTTCTTCATATGTCATATCAGATCGGATTTCAATTTCAGATGGGGCAATCACATGTGACGGATCGGATCGATATCTACGGAGCATTGAGACATGAAATACATTGTGGATCTTTTCTAATTCAGAGGGCAACCTTAATCTATATGCAACAGGCCCGACACGCTCAATGATCTCATACGGTCCGATGAATCTCGGACTCAACTTGCCTTTACGCCCGAATCGAAGTACCTTTTTCCATGGAGACACTTTCAAAAATACTTTATCGCCGATCTCAAATTCTATATCTTTTCGTTTTAAGTCCGCATAAGACTTCTGACGATCAGATGCTACTTTCAAACAATCTCGGATCAGTTTCACTTTCTGTTCTGAGTCTTTTATCAAATCAACTCCATGTAGCTTATTTTCACTGAGCTCGGTCCAATACAGAGGTGTACGACATTTACGTCCGTACAGAGCTTCATATGGTGCCATTCTAATGCTCGACTGAAAACTATTATTGTATGCAAATTCAATCAATGGCAAATCGTTCCCACGTAATGCATACCAAATTCAAGAATGCAAAGACCTTAATATGTCTTCGAGAATCAATGATCCGCTTCGGATTGACCATCTGTTTGCGGATGAAAAGCTGTACTGAAATGCAGTTTCGTGCCTAAAGCTTCTTGCAATTGCTTCCAAAACCTCGATGTAAATCTAGGATCTCTATCTGACACAATGGATAATGGCGCTCCGTGCAATCTCACAATCTCAGAAATATAAAGCTCGGTTAATCTATCAAGTGAATAGTCAGATCTTACCAGAATGAAATGGGCAGATTTCGTCAATCGATCAACTACGATCCAAATCGCATCTTTCTTTCTTGGAGATTGAGGCAATCCAGAAACAAAGTCCATCGTTACTCTATCCCATTTCCACTCAGTAATCAGAATCGGTTGTAGCAACCCAGACGGAACTTGATGTTCAAATTTTCACTTGCCGACAAAGTTAAACATTTGAAACAAAGTCAGAAAATGTCTCGTTTCATACCAGACCACTAATAGAGTTGCTTCAAATTATGATACATTTTAGTACTCCCCGGATGAACAAAAAAACGAGTATCATGTGCTTCACTCAAAATCAACTGAATCAACTCCGGATTCCTCGGAACACAGATACGACCTCGAAATCTCAAACAATCATCAACAACTCGAAATTCAGATTCAGAATTCGAATCACACAGAACCCGTTTCGCTAATAACTCATTATCAGATTTCTGAGCATCACATATCTACTATATAAACAACGGTTTCGCTTTTAGTTCAGCTATCACAGAACTATCATCAGATAAATCTATCTGAGCATTCAAAGCACAAAGTGCATACAATGATTTTCTACTCAATGCATCAGCAACAACGTTTGCTTTACCCGGATGATAATCTATCACAAGCTCATAATCTTTTAACAGCTCTAGCCATCTTCTTTAACGTAGGTTCAAATCTTTCCGAGTCATTAGATATTTTAGACTTTTATGATCTGAAAACACGTGACATTTCTCACCATACAAATAATGGCACCAAATCTTAAGTGCAAACACAACCGCAGCTAACTCAAGGTCGTGCGTCGGATAGTTCTTTTCATGAGGTTTCAATTGTCTTGAGGCATAAGCTACAACTTTGCCTTCCTGCATCAAAACACATCCTAGACCGTTTAATGAAGCATCACTATAAATCACAAATTCTTTGCCTGATTCTGGTTGTACTAATACCGGAGCTTCTGTTAACAGAGTTTTCAACTGATCAAAAATTCTTTGACATTTATCCGACCATTCAAATCTAACATCTTTCTGAAGTAGTTTTGTCAACGGAGTAGCTATCGTCGAAAAGCCTTTTACAAATCTGCGGTAATAACCAGCTAAGCCTAGAAAACTACGGACTTCAGATACATTTCTCGGAGGTTTTCAATCCAAAATAGCAGAAATCTTGCTTGGATCAACTCGAATCCCAGAAGCTGACACAATATGCCCCAGAAAACTAACCTCATGCAACCAGAATTCACATTTGCTGAATTTCGCATACAATTGCTTTTCTTGCAGAGTTGGTAACACAATCCTCAAATGTTCAGCA
Source organism: Gossypium sturtianum (assembly GCA_025698515.1). Classification (NCBI taxonomy): domain Eukaryota; kingdom Viridiplantae; phylum Streptophyta; class Magnoliopsida; order Malvales; family Malvaceae; genus Gossypium; species Gossypium sturtianum. The sequence continues at coordinate 73,305,591 of CM046955.1, read as the reverse complement.
TGCTCCGTTTCATCTCGTGAATAGATCAAAATATCGTCTATGAACACCACAACAAATCGATCTAAGTACGGTCTAAAAATTCTGTTCATCAGATCCATAAAAATAGCAGGAGCATTGGTTAGTCCAAATGGCATAACTAAAAACTCATAATGCCCGTACCTCATTTTGAAAGTAGTCTTCGAAATGTCTGAATCTTTAACTCTCAACTGGTAGTATCCCGATCTCAGATCAATCTTAGAAAATACAGTAGCTCCTTTTAACTGATCAAATAAATCATCAATTCTGGGCAACGGATATTTATTCTTTATAGTCACCTTATTCAACTGACGATAATCAATGCACATTCTCATCGTGCCATCTTTCTTTTTCACGAATAGAACAGGAGCACCCCAAGGCGAGAAACTCGGTCTAGCAAACCCTCTATCAGTTAATTCTTGCAACTGTGACTTTAACTCTTTCAACTCTGTTGGTGCCATTCTATACGGATATAGGTGTAGTACCAGGCAATAAATCAATACCAAACTCAACTTCACGAATCGGAGGCAAACCCGGTAATTCTTCAGGGAACACATCAGAAAACTCACAGACAACAGGTACTGACTCAACTTTCTTTTCAGACACTTTCGAGTCAATTACGTAAGCAAAATATGCCTCATAACCCTTTTTCACATAACTTTGAGCTTTCAATACAGATATCACAGCAGGCAACCCATTCAAATCATCAGACTCAACTCGTACAATTTCATTATTCGGACATCTCAAATCAATAGTCTTTCTTTTATAGTTCACAACAGCATCATGCAAAAATAACCAGTCCATACCCAGAATGATATCAAACTCATCAAATGGCAAAAGCATCAGATCAGCAGAGAAACAGATATCTCGATACATTAACGGATAGTTCTTACATACTTTGTTAACAAGAACACTTTTACCTAAGGGGTTCGATACTTTTATAGCAAACTCAGTAGACTCTACAGGAAAAGTCTTACTGAATACTAAATTCATGCATATATATGAATGCGTAGAACCAGGGTCTATCAATGCAATCACAGAAGTATCATAAAGTGTAAAAGTACCAGTTATAACATCAGGAGATGAAGCTTCCTCACGAGCTCGGATAGCATACGCTCTAGCAGGCGCTCTAGCTTCAGATCTTGCAACATTGTCTCTCGTAGTTCTCTGACTATCACTGACATTTCTTACATTCTTGAAGGTCTACCTCTCACAGGGCATTATCGGATCTCGATTACGAGCGGTCTGCTTGACAGATTCAGGGCAATCACGGATAAAATGATCAAGTGATCCACATCTGAAACAAGCTCTGTTATTTAATCTACAGCTTCCCGGATGCCTTTTTCCACAATATTTACATTCAGGTCTCTCGGATTGTACATTTCCAACACTTGCCACTGAAGTTGCTGGAGCTTTAGAGCTCATTTGTGATCTATCTCGATTTCTATTCGAATATCCCGTATTAACTCTCGAATGGCTTTGATCATCTCTAAATTTCTTTGGAGCAGACTGGAATGATCTACTCTGAGATCTCTTTCTCATTTCTCGAGCTTCTGACTCAGCTTTTCTTTTATCTTTCCCGAGTGCCTTAGCTTTGCACGCTCGGTCAACGAGTACAACAAAATCTTTTATCTTTAAAATCCCGACTAGTAAACAGATATATTCATTTAACCCATCTTCGAACCTTTTGCACATTATAGCTTCAGATGATACACATTCTCGAGCATACTAACTCAGTCTCACGAACTCTCGTTCATATTCTGAAAAAGTCATTCGGCCTTGTTTTAGTTCCAAAAATTCCTTTCGTTTCTAATCTACGAATCTCTCACTGATATATTTCTTCTGAAACTCGCTCTGAAAGAAGTCCCATGTCACCCGTTCTTTCGGAATAACAGATATCAGAGTTTTCCACCATTGATATGCCGCATCTCAGAGCAATGATACAACCCACTTTATGCATTCTTCCGGAGTAAGAGACATTTCGTCAAATACCCGGATAGTATTTTCTAACCAAAATTCGGCCTTTTCAGCATCATCATCATTGGTAGCTCGGAACTCTTCAGCCCCATACTTGCGAATCTTGTCAACCGGAGGCTTATTCAACAGATTTATACCCATCACCGGAGGCATAACTAAGGTTTGAGGGGGATTAACCGGGGGCGGGGGTTGTGAAACAGTCGGGTTATTCTTTACGAATTGAGTGAACCATTCACTCATCCTTTGGAAGAAAGTTTGTTTAGCTTCTTCCCCTTGACCGCTAGTAGCCGGTCTCGGATCAGAGGGCGTTGTCCCTTGCGCGGGAGTAGGCGCATTACTTTCTACGTCATCAGCTACGGCTATTTCGGGATCCATTACTATACAGAAATCACATTTTATACGTCAGAATTTATCACACTATCACAATTCAGAATTATGGCATGTACAGCTAGACTCTGATATGCTACGTTAGTCCGAGAATTGGCTAAATCGTAGCTCTGATACCAACCAAATGTAACACCCCTAACCCGTATCCGTCGCCGGATTAGGGTTAAGAGCGTTACCGAACAGATCGAAAACTTTTACATAAAATTTCATACAATTGTACATCAATTGCACCCATATTATCCTTTAAGTAGGTCATCGAGACCTAAAGCATGCTCAGAAATAGGGTCGGGACTAAACTGGAACACATACATAAATTCTCTGAAATTTAAAACTTTTCTAAGATTCAGGGGTTACACGCCCGTGGGGGTAGGCCGTGTGCCTCCCACGGCTGCTAGACACACCCGTGTGTCCTCCCCGTGGTCAAAACTGACTTTGCTCCACGGCCACCAAGCACGCCCGTGTGCCTTGGCCGTGTACTCTTAGACCATATACTGACTTTCTCACACGGCTACTAGACACGCCCGTGTGTCTTGGCCGTGTGCTATTAAGCTAGCTACTGACTTTGTCCCTTGGTCACTAGGCATGCCCGTGTGCCACAACCGTGTGGCAAAATAGGTCATTTGCTAGGCCAAAATGCCACCCACATGGGTCATATCTACAAGCAATGTGTACCAATTCATTTCATACTCATATGACAAACAAAAACATACCAAATTAACCATTCAATCTATACATCCAAAACCAATTCCAAACATGCTAAATTACAAGGTTAAAACTCATCTCATCACATACATATTTCATTCATTCACTTAATCAAAAATTGACCATTGCATGCATCAACTAACCATACCAAAACATACCTCATATATGATATTCTTTCAAGCAAATTCTAAACATCATAACTAGCCAAATCACATGGCTAAATTCATATAACAAACTTATATCAAATACTAGCCTATACATGCCATATCTAGCTATATACATTTCCAAAATGTACCAAACACAAGTTGAGTAGTGTTGACGGTCCTTGACGGTTCCGAGCCTTCAGTAGCTTTGACGACCTATAAAACAGAGAAAACACACACACAGAGTAAGCTTTCCAAAAGCTTAGTAAGTCATATACAAATAAACTTAATATGTAAAGCATATAAGCATATAACCACATTGGCACAATTCATATACATAGCAAATTTCTCACATATATACTTTGGTCCATATCCTTTGCCATATTTGTCACATTCATCAATTTAAGAATCATAGTAAAATCACATAGGTACTTACCTTATATACACACTTAGTGTATAAATTAACGTACCTGAAACGGATATACAATTCACTTAGCCATTCGTATCACAGACTTGCCCGTTGAACCGTAAGGAATCTAGTAGGATACTCAGAAAGCTCGGAATGGTCGTACAATGCCAACGTCCCAGACGAGGTCTTACATGTAATCGGATATCGATGCCACTTTGTCCCGCATGCAGTCTTACACGAATCAATACGATGCCGATGTCCCGGACATGGTGTTACACGCGTAAAAGATTATATCGATGCCAACGCCGGGCACGTGGTCTTACACGTAACGCTCATGTCGATGCCTACGCCCCGCACGAGGTCTTACACAAAATTTCAAATCAATGCCAACATCCTGCACGTGGTCTTACATGATAAAGCGAGCACGATACCTATGTCATGACATAGCTAATCCTATATATTCCTAGGTTCGTACGGGACTTCTCGGACTTAACACTATATCATCCATAACTCGAAATTCATATACAAAGCATCTCATAAGCATTCATTTTCATCAATAATCTTATAAATAAGCTCAATTCAATATAACAACATTTATTTGCAATATGACTTACCTCGGATTCGATTTATCTGAAATGGAAACTTACTTTCGGTAACTTTTCGCCTTCCCTCGGTCAAGGTCCGTTTTCCTCGGTTCTTGATCTAAACATATTCAAAATTAATCCATTTTATTCACTAATTCATTCAATTCAACTCAATACTCATATTTAGGGCTATTTGCAACTTAACCCTCACATTTGCACAATTTATCAATTTAGTCCATTTTTCTCAAAACATCAAATTCACAAAAATCATTACACATCTAAGCTTAGCCGAATGTATATACATCTCATACAAGCTCATATTTTCCATCAAATTTGCAATTTAGTCCTCAAAAATAATATTTTCTCAATTTAGCCCTAAGTAGCTAAATTCATCAAAAATTCAAGAACAAACTTTGTTCATCGAGCTCAAATCCTTCATTTAACACCATAAAACATCACAAAGCTCAACATAACATCAATGGTATTTCTCATGAACAACATCAATACACAGAATTGAGACATGGGCTTGATAGTAAACTAAGCAACGATTGTAAAAACGTAAAAATTATCAAAAACCATATCAAAATCATACCTTAAATTGAGCTTATTATTGCCGAAACCTAGCTCAACTTTCTTCTTTTTCTTTCTTTCAATTTCGGCTAGAATGGATGAACACATCCACTATCATATTCATTTGTTTTACTTAAATTAACATAATTATTCAATTACTATTTTACCCATTTATTAAACATATATGACAAAATAATACTATGGCCTTTATGTCATTTAAACTCCCACTAACTTATAATTGGCTTAATTGCCATACAAGGCCTCCACCTTTACAAAGCCACAACACATTGGTATTTTAACAAATAACATACAACTTTCACATTTAATGCAATTCAATCCTTTGCTCAAATTAAACACACAGACAGACAAATTAACTCACGAAAATTTACCACATACTTAGTCACATATCAACGGCACAGAATATAATATTAAAATATTATACGGACTCGAATTTGTGGTCCCGAAATAACTGTTCCACTAGGGTATAAACCGGACTGTTACATATTAAGTTCCTGTACTTGATTTTTTTTTAATTTTTACCCTTTAAGTTGCATAACTTACATTTTTACCCTCGAATTTCTCGATTATTTTATTTTGGTCCTTTATTTTTAAATGTTGATACTACTAATACTATTTTATTTTGGATATAATTATGTTATCATCATACCTTTTTTATATTATTTCACTATTATTATCATTATTATATAGTATTATTAATTGAATAATTATTTATTTCTTATTATTGTATTCATTATAGTATTGTCATTTTATATAATTATTTATGTTGTTATTTTGTTAATAACATAATTTTTCCATCATCGTATATTATAAATATTGCTACATACATTCATCCATTTTTCTGCGCAAACGCATAAAAAATAATTAAAACTGAGGCAATGTTATTTATTTAGAGATTCGAGAAGTGGTGCCCCTAACTTACGGGGTACGACTTTCTCCTTAAACCAAAATAATCGAACATTCTTTTAAAATTGAAAACATATAGGATTTAGGTAGTAATTAAACGATGAATGTTCTTATTTTCGGGAATTTGAGATCTTATGCCCCAACTTACGAGACATGACTTTTCGTCTTAATTGACCCAAAATAAGAAAATCTCCTCCATAAAATTTAATTTAGATAGTGACATTTTCAATGCCATCAAATAACATCATGTAAAAAGGAATCACATTTTTTCGAATCCTTAATTTTCGACGCTAAGACATCAAGTAATCAACTAGGTACCAATTTTGGGCATTATGAGGGTGCTAATCCTTCCTCATACGTAACCGACTCCCGAACCCATTTCTTGGATTCTGTAGACTGAAAATCATCATTTTAGTATATCTACCCCTTTTATTAAAATGACCAAGTTTCGAGGTGACCCAATCACACCTAATAAAAAGGATTGATGGCGATTTCGTCTTCGTTTTTAAAATAAAAATTCGAGTTCCCAAAAGGTTTCGACAATATATATTTACAATTATAATTTTAAATACGTAACAATTTAACACAAATATACCTTTTGAACTTAACGCAAAACAACAAAAATTGCAATGTCAGAGACTAATAAGAAAATTCTCTTTTCCACGATTATCTATCGACTCTAGAAATAAGCAATAATTTATTTCAACTATCAACCCAAATACTTAATAATAATCCATTTAATGCATATAACTTCTTTATTGACATTTTCACAATTACCCTCAACTTTTAATTTTTATTCAATTTAGTCCTTAATATTAAAACAAGCTTATTTTCACAATTAACCCATAAACACATAACCAAATTCTTAAACATCCATAATCAGCCCTATAATATTGAAATTTTTCAAGAAAATCATGCCTTAAGCTTAAATACTATACAAAATCACTTTATAAAATAGTCCTATTTCAACATCAAGCTTCAAAATCTATCATCTCCTATCAAAAACATTTAAAATTCATTAATGGCAAGTTTTAAAATCTTTAACGGTTTTGAAAATGAAGATGCGAATTAACTGAACCTAGTTGTAACGATCTCAAAAATATAAAAATTACGAAAAACCGACCTCAAATGACTTACCATGCATATGCCGATTGTTGAAACTTCAAAATGGTTCGGTGTTTTTTTTAAGGTTCGGCCATGAAAGAAATAAAAATGGGAAGATGATGGCTTTATTTTTTTTATTTGTTTTATTTTTTACTTTAATAATTAATAAAACAAAGCCATAATTCAAATTCTACCGTCCACTATTACTAAAATGTGGTAAGTTTCCACTTAAAACTTTATATAATTCCTAATTAAGCCTATCATTAATAATTAAGTTTTACGTCTTTTACGATTTAATCTTTTTTTCATTAATTAACTAACCAAACATTAAAATCTCGAAACGAACCTTTACATACTAATATAATAACTCCGTAAATATTTAATAAAAATGTTTACAAGCTTGATTTACAGAAGCAAAGCCCCGATATCTTTTTTTTCAAAACCACTTGACTTTTGGGACAAATCACTTATCTTTGACTAATTGACTAATTCAATAAAATCAATTAAATCATGTTTTACTATAACACTATTTTTAATTTGTAAATATTAAATAGATAATATTTACTGACTTACTCATTAGAATTGTGATCCTGAAACCACTGTTTTCGACATCACTAAAAAACGGGCTGTTATAAAAACCATAAGCTAATAAGTGGCATTTTAAATTCGAGGTAGTTATGGCTTTTGGAAGAATCGTGTGAATCAGAGGTTATGAAACTTTAGGCCGAAAGCTCGGGTGATGTTCCAAGCAGATTGAAGGCGGTGGGAGTGGGCCTTGATACATGGTTCAAGCAAATAAAAAAAAATGAGGGCCTTGACAAAAAAGGATCTCGAAAAAAAATTAATAAAGCTGAATGAATCCTATCCAACTAATGAGGTTTTCGGTGACATTGTGGATATTAAATTAGCCCTAAATTTGGAGGCAGACCAGGAGGAGCTCTATTGGGAACAATGAGTAAGAGCAAACTGGATGAAAAATAGGGACCGAAACACATTTTTTCCACAAAACTGCAATAGAGAGAAGACAGAGGAACAAAATGAAGAATCTTACAGATGTTGATGGAAATAATTATGAGAGTAATGTGGAGTTATTGTCGTTGGCCACAGATTATTTTGATTCGTTGTTCACCTCAAATGGAATTGGGAATCCAGAATTTATTTTGGAAGGAGTTGAGTCATGCATATCTCAACCAATGAATGAGGACGTTGAGAGAGAATTTTCTTACGAGGAGGTGTGTTTGGCTTTAAAGTCTATGAATCCTCTAAAGGCTTCTGGAGAGGATGGATTAGGTGCGGTTTTTTACCAAAGGTTTTGACATATTATGGGCAAGGAGGTGGCGGATTTCTGTATCGAGACATTGAATGGGATTCACAATATTGCTGACATAAACCGACCAAGAATTGTCTTGATTCCTAAGGTTAGTTGCCCTCATCTTTTGGCTCAATTTAAGCCAATTAGCGTTTGTAATATTCTCTATAAATTTATTTCAAATATGCTAATGAATCGATTCCAAAAGGTTCTTCATTATTGTATAGATGAGGCACAAAGCGCTTTTGTCCCAAGGAGGCTTATCACTGACAATATACTAGCTGCTTATGAAGTTCTGCATTCTATGAAGAAGAAATGGATAGGGAGTGAGGGATCTTTTGCTTTAAAACTCGATATGAGTAAAGCATATGACAGAGTGGAGTGATCTTTCATCAATGTTACGCTTCAAAAAATGGGTTTTTCAGATCGATGGGTTCGCAAAATTATGATATGTGTAAGGTGGGCAATTTATTTTTTCCTTCACGGGGACTTCGACAAGGGAACCCACTCAGTCCTTGTTTATTCCTCATTTGCAAGGAATGATTATCGACTCTCCTCCGAATGGCTGCTACAAGTGGTGATCTTAAGGGTATACAAATTAACGGACATGCTCCTCTTATCACTCACTTATTTTTTGCAGATGATAGTCTTATTTTCGAGGATGCAACATCTGATGGGGCTAGGGCGCTTAAAGATAATTTGGAGATTTATGCTCATAGTTCGGGTCAAGTAATAAACTTGGATAAATCTGGAGTGTTTTTCAACTCTAATGTTAAGCAGAATAGTAAAGAAAAGGTTTGTCGAATCTTGGAGGTCAACTCAAGTATCAACCCAGAAAAATATCTTGGCCTTACTTCAATTGTAGGGCGAAACAAAAATGAGGCTTTTAGGGATATAAAAGAAAAGTTGATTAAAAGGGTTTCTAGCTGGAGTTCGATAATGCTTTCGGTGGGTGGGAGGGAAGTGTTAATCAAAGTTGTTTTGCAAGCCATCCCTATGTATGCAATGGCTTGTTTCCTACTTCCGACATCTTTTTGCAAGGATTTAGAAGTCGTTATTGCTAGATTTTGGTGACAGAAGAAAGCAGGGAGGAATGGTTTGCATTGGTGTTCTTGGAAAGCTCTATCTGTTCCAAAAGAAGAGGGTGGGATGGGGTTCCCTGACTTATCCAAATTCAATATTGCTTTATTAGCAAAACAAGGTTGGAGATTGCTGGAAAATCCTGGATTATTAACAGCACAGTTGATCTGTGCGAAATATTGCAACGGGTCGAATTTTCTGGAGGCCTCTTTGGGCGCAAATCCATCGCTTGTGTGGAGAAGCATTTGGTGCGCTAAAGGTTTGTTAAAATCTGGGCTGAGATGGAGGATAAGGTCGGGGAGTTCTGTATCAATCTGGCAGGACTATTGGTTACCAGGAAAAAACAGAATCCTAATTACTACGAATAGGGTAGCAGGCATGGAGAGTGTCAGTGATCTGATTCTGCATAATCCAAATAGATGGAACCCCGAATTAATCTATTCAACATTCATGGAAGGAGGAGGAAATTTAATTGTGAGTATTCCTCTACCTATTACTAATCAATCTGATAAGGTAGTATGGTCTAGTGAAAATTCGAGCGTCTATTTAGTAAAAAGCGAATATAAAATTCTCATTGAGCCTTCTAAATTTGAGTTCAGCAGAGAAATATACTTTTAAGCAAATTTGGAGTTTAGCATGTCCGTAAAAAATTCGCATTTTAGTATGGAAATTTGCGAAAAATTATATTCCCACATTTCAGAATTTACATTAGAAGAATAATGACAGATAATAGATGTCCGCGTTGTTAGGATTGCAGTGAATCTTCTACCCATGTTGTTCGTGATTGCTCGTTTGCTTTGCAAGTTTGGTTCAAATTGAATTCTGTGGTCGAATTCAGTAGCAGTTATGTGTTTTACCGATTGGTTAAACTGGCTCTTTGAAAATTCAGCCAGTGACAGGAAAGATGAAATTGCAATTACAATTTGGGCACTTTGGTTTTCTCGCAACAAATTCGTTCATGAACAAAAGATGCAAAGCATAGAAGAAGTGGTTACCTTTATCAGGGGCTTTGGTAGGGAGTTTCGGGGGATATCGTCAATTTTACAGCATCCCAGACCAAGAGATTTGAATAAATGGGTGCCCCCTCCTCCGAATTGGGTCAAAATTAATGTTGATACAGGCTTCTCTGCAGCAAGATAACATGCAGCATCAGGTTTTATTATAAGAAATGATGAATGGCTCATTATGGGCTCAGGGTTTAGAACTCATAACCTGGTTAGATCGGTGGTGTTAGCTGAAGCGACGGTTGTTCTTCACGGACTACAGTTTGCGCCGGAGATGGGCTTTTCGAACGTTATTCTGGAAAGTGATCCTAAACTAGTTATTCAAAATCTCCAATCGTCAAAAGAAGATTATTCGGAGATTAGACCCCTTACCTGGGATGCGAAGGCTCTAGCAAGGAATTTTTCCTCATGCAGATTCGAATTTGTTGCAAGAGACGGGAACTCTGCGGCGCATGCAATGGCAGTCGAAGGGTTGAAAAGATTTGAAGACTTTTTCTGTGTTGAAGACGCTCCAGTAACAGCTTTGGAAATGGCAGATTCTGACCAACGTTTCAATTGACCACCATAGCCTTTTCTTCTGCTCTTTAAAATTCCGGGTTGAGAATTTTGACACGCCATAAGTAAAACTCAACTCCCCTTCTTGTCTGGTTGTTCAGATCACCGGATTTTGGAGGATTTGGCCGTTTTGTAATAGCTGGTAACCGAAGGGACTGGAAGTTGTTTTTGGATTACGTTGGGTTTTGTTTTCTTTTTCTGTTCTGTTGAAACATTATAGGCTTTGCTTTGGATATTTTGTGTTCTTTTATTTTGGTCTTCCAAGCCTATTATGAATCAAAACGGACCGTTACTCAAAAAAAAAAAAAAATACCATTGGGCTTTAAAAAAATTCATCAAAATAAAATCCTACTTTAACAATACAAATTATGTCTAATTATTAAATGTAAATTACATTATTAGTTTATATGATTTGTTATACCATAGACAAATCAAAGATTACATTTTATGATGCTTGCACTTTTCATATTACGATTACCGTTTACTCCCCTTAATTTACAATGCTCAAACTTAAAAATAAAGCAAACAAGATTTCTAAACAATGTAATTTATAATAGTCGTTTTTTCTATTTAATTTCCATATTTTTAAAATAAATTTAATAATTTTGTATTGTCTATTTCATTTCTATAATTTTTAAGATATCTATATATAAAAATTTAATAAATAAAAAATTTATTAAATATTAATTAAAAATAATATAAATATTTCAATTTTTTTTTTAAATATTAACAAGCCTAACGGACTCGGGTTAACCATTTGTAAATATGAGTAGACTAGGAAAAATTTCTAAGAGTAATATTTTGAGTCGAGTCAAGTTTAAACAAACACAAAATACGCTAATATCGTGTTCATGCCCAACTTGACTCATAAACACATCTAATCACATCATATATATATATATAAACTCATGTATCACATGAGTTTAAAAAAAAAAAAAACGTTACATACATCATATCATATATATTACCTGATAGATTGAAAGTTCTTATACAAAATATGATACTGTTAGAATTAAGTGACCTGGATCATTATTTAAATAAAATACAGTGGTAAAATAAAATAAAAGTAAAATTCATATAGAACTACACTTCTTTTATTTTATTTTAGAATAAGGTTTTTTAAACCTTATTAAACTCCATCTATTTGATATTGATTAGAATAAGGTGTTTCAATCTTACTACACTCCTATTAGAATATGATTTTACAAACCTATAAATAGACCTAATCTACTTCTCTTGTAATCATTCGAATTTGACATAGTGAATTTTCTTCTCATCTGCCCGTGGTTTTTTTCCCGAAAGGGTTTCCACGTAAAAATCTGTGTGTTTTTTATTTTTATTTCTCTTTTCTTTGCGATATATTGTCATTACCGACATTCTATTTTTTACAAATTGGTATCAGAGCTTCTGGGTTGTTCATCTCGATCACGGTAATGACGTCTTTGAAGTATGAAATTTCGCTGTTGGATCGCAACACCAGATTTGCGTTGTGGCAGATTAAGATGCAAGCAGTTCTTGTGCAGATGGATCTGGAGGATGCCCTGCTAGGGATAGATAAGATGTCTTCGACATTAACGGATGAAGAGAAGAAGCGTAAGAATAGTTCGACATTAACGGATGAAGAGAAGAAGCGTAAGAATAGAAAGGCGTTAACACAATTACATCTGGATTTGTCTAATGAAATTTTGCAGGATGTGATGAAGGAGAAGATCGCCGCTGCATTATGGAAGAGGCTGGAACAAATATGTATGTTGAAAACTCTAACCAGCAAGTTGCATATGAAGCAGCGTCTTTATGCTCATTGTTTGGAGAAAGGTGGGACTGTGCACGAACACTTAACAGTGTTTAAAGAAATTATGATGCGAGCTCGCCCAACAAGCTAGACGTCGAGTCCATGGAGCTGCCTTTGGGACCAATCACTCGAGCCCGTGCCAAGAAATTCCAAGAGGCCGTAGCAAGTTATATTGCTCGAGTGTGGGATGACGGAATAGCCGAACATAAAGTGCCCAGCTCAACTAGCTTGATTCGCACTACAAGCTGATTTAGCTCGTGTTAGCTCAATTCAGCTCAATTCGGCACTTAGCTAGCTCAATGAGCTGATTGCATTTATTTTGAATAAATTTAAATTAGTTTTGTTAGTTAAAATCAGCTCAAGTCATTTAATTAAATAAATCTGGACATTTTAATTTTTAAGTATTAAATATGTTCTATATTAATACATGCTTTTAATATGTCTTAAGTTAAGACATAAATTAAATGTGTTTAGTTTAATTACATAAGTTTAATGTGTCTAAGCTCAAGACAAATTTATTAGTGGCTGCTAATTAATTTGTCTCAGTCGATTTAATGTGTCTTAGCCTTATTAAATTGCTGCTCATTAATTTGTGTAGGATACATGCATGGACGGCAAAGGGACAGCAAGGAATGTGCATGGACGGCATTAAGGGCTGCTGATTTCTCCCATGTGCCTCTTCGTGGAGACCATTGGACAAGGGATTAATTTCCAGCTGATGCCTTTTCGTGGAGCTCAAAGGAGCTGCTGTTTTGAGCTTCCCCAAGAGCCAATTTCGTGGAGAGCAAGGGCCAAGAGTTGCCTCATTAATTCCAAAGACTAGCGGACTTGGAGGTCGCTCATATTAAACCAAGGGTCATGCCTTTTCAAGCTGGCCATTTCTCTTCCCCAAAGCAGCAATTAAACTCTTTAAAACACCTCAGCTGAATGTGGACTTTCATCATTAAAAAGGCCAGCCGAACCATCCATTCTAGAAGGAATATTTTCAGATTTTTATTCAAAGATTAATCTAGAATGTGTTAGGAAATTTCTAGGAAGTTTCCTAAAGAAACTTAGGACTTAAGGAGCTGGCCATTCGGCTAGCCTTGTTCAGCCTATAAATAGGCTATGTAATTCACATTTTGAGGCTAATGAACAATTTTATAACTTTGTTAATTTGTGAGGTTGTTTTCAACTCTCGTTTTTCTCCAAAGACTTGTTGACTTATCAAGCACCCTTGTGGCGTCATCCTTGTCTTTGCTATCCCAAACTTATCACTTTGTAACCCCAAAGTGTGGCATTCAACTATACCGAGGTTCCTATCAACTTTGATAATGGGTCGAGGTTTTATTCATTTCCTTTCCATTCCATCAAAGCTATCCTAGCCTAAGTGTTCATATAAGTCCCGGGTTAACACACCCCTATTGTGTTAGTTTGAACTTGAGCCTTAGCCAAAATACCTTTAACCATTTTCCCAAATGTTCCATACACCATCAAACCTATTCGAACCACTTCATTTCTTTCTTAACCCGTTTCTTGAAAACCAAAGCTTTCACTTACTCAATTTATGATCGGGCAAATATTACGACTCGAATCTTCAACGAGGCGAGTGCGTATCAAATTCTCTCAAACTTGGAGGCCATAGAGGTTCAATATGATAAGGAAGATCTAGGGTTGATTCTACTTTGTTCGTTGCCCTCGTCTTATTCAACCTTTAGAGACACAATTTTATATAGCTGCGAGTCTCTTACAGTTGATGAGGTTTATGATTTTTTGACCTCGTATGATAAGATGAAGCATCTTGTGGTTAAACTTGAAGATCGAAATACTGATGATGATCGTGGAAGGGCACAAGAACGAAACCCTCATGGTAAATCTAAAGGTAAATCAAAGTCTTCAAACAGAGGTAAAACTTGTAACTTCTGCAAGAAAAAAGGGCACATTAAATTTGAGATCTATAAGCTGCAGAACAAGATCAAAAGGGAGGCTGCAAATCAAAAGGGAAAACAACCAGAAAAATCTGGTGAAGCTGATGTTGTAGAAGACTACATCAATGGTGAACTTCTAGTCGCTTCTATCAACAATTCTAAAGTGAACGAGGAGTGGATCCTTGATTCGAGTTGCACCTTCCACATGAATCCCAATCGGAATTGGTTTACAACTTACGAAACAGTGTCTGAAGGTGTTGTTTTGATGGGAAATAATGCTTCGTGTAAAATTGCAGGTGTTGGAACTATTAAAGTTAAGATGTTTAACAAAGTTGTCAGAACACTTAGTGACATGCGACATGTTCCAGAATTGAAGAGAAATTTAATTTTGTTGAGTACTCTTGATTCAAAAGGGTACAAATACACAGCTGAAAGTGGGGTTTTAAAGATTTCCAGAGGTTCCTTTGTTATGATGAAAGGGCAGAGAAAGACTGCCAAGTTATATATTTTGTAGGGTTCTACTGTTACTGGTGATGCAGCTGTCGCTTCCTCTTCCTTGTCAGATGATGATATTACTAAACTTTGGCATATGCGCCTAGGGCATATGAGTGAGAATGGCATGGCAGAATTGAGTAAAAGAGGACTTCTTGATGGGTAAGGAATTTGCAAACTAAAGTTCTGTGAGCACTGCATTTTTGGGAAGCAAAAGAGAGTTTAATTCACTAGAGGAATCCATAACACGAAGGGAACGTTGGAGTATATTCATTTTGATCTGTGGGGGCCATCCAGAGTTCTTTCGAGAGGTGGAGCTAATTATATGCTAACTTTTATTAATGATTTTTCTAGAAAAGTTTGGGTGTTCTTCTTGAAGCAGAAAAGCGATGTGTTTTTCGCATTTAAGTATTGGAAAACTATGATTGAAAAACAGACAGGAAAACAAATAAAACACCTCTGCACAGACAATAACTTAGAGTTCTGTTCTAATGAGTTTAATGAACTATGCAAATCAGAATGGATCGTGAGACACTTGACAATTCATCATACTCCACAATAAAATGGCGTTGCAGAACAAATGAACAGAATGATCATGGAGAAAGTTTGATGTATGTTGTCGAATACTAACTTACCAAATTTGTTTTGGGCCGAAGTAGCCTCTACTGCATGTTTTTTTATCAACCGATCTCCATCCGTTGCTATTGAGAAAAAGACTCCACAAGAGGTATGGCTGGTAATCCTGCTGACTATTCTAATTTAAAGATCTTTGGGTGTCCTGCGTATGCTCATGTTGATAATGGAAAATTAGAACCAAGATCCATTAAATGTGTTTTTCTTGGTTATAAAGCTGGTGTAAAAGGGTATAAGTTATGTTGTCCTGAAAATAGAAAAGTTGTGATTAGTATAGATGTTGTTTTTGATGAAACTGCTATGCTACCTAACTTATCTCTTAAAGACTCTTCCAATAAAGAAAATCAAAAGTAGGTGGAGCATCAGATTAATTCAGAATCTACAATAGAGTAGACTCCTTAAGCCAGTACAAAAATTCAAAATAAAGTTGCTTCTTCACCACAATACTCTATCGCTAAAAATAGAACTAGAAGAGAAATTAAACCTCCAAAGAAGTATGCCGAGGCTGATCTAGTTGCTTATGCTTTAAATGTGGCTGAAGATATAGATGCAAACTAAGAGCCATCTAATTATTCTGAGGCAATTAGCTGTGAAGACTTAGAAAAGTAGATGTTTGCTATGCAAAAAGAGATGAAATCACTCCACAAAAGCAGAACATAGGATCTTGTGAAACTTCCTAAAGGTAAAAAGGTTGTTCGTTGTAAATGGGTGTTTAAAAAGAAAGAAGGGACTCTAGGATTTGAAGAACCCATATATAAAGCAAGGCTTGTTGCAAAGGGTTACAGTCAAATTCCAGCAGTGGACTTCACAGATGTGTTCTCCCAAGTTGTGAAGCATAGTTCGATTCGAGTTTTGCTTGGTATTGTGGCCATGCATGATTTGGAGCTTGAGCAGTTATATGTAAAAACTTCATTTTTGCATGAAGAACTTAAGGAGGATATTTACATACAACAACCAGAGGGTTTTACAATCTCAGAAAAAGAGGACTATGTTTGATTGCTGAAAAAGTTCCTTTACGGTTTGAAACAGTCACCAAGACAGTGGTACAAGAGGTTTGATTCCTTTATGACTTCTCATGATTTCAAAAGAAGTAGCTTTGACAGTTGTGTTTACTTTAAGAAAAAACAGTGATGGTTCTTGTAACAACCCGATTTTGGGTCTAGTCGAAACAGTGGTTTCGGGACCACAAATCTGACGTAGTAAAGTTTATTTTTATTATATCATTATGGTATATAGTTTTACGGAATGATTTCATGAAAATTTCGTTCGAAAATTTTGACGTTTGGGCACTCAATTTAGTCAAAAGGACTAAATTGCAAAAAGTGCAAAACTTGAGTTCTATATGTTAGAGGTGTCCAATTGCTATGAGATTTTAAATTTGAGGTCCTTAGATGGTAATTAGATCATTGGTTAAGTTGGTGGACAAAAATGGACATGGTTTGGTATATTTCTAAAGTTTTTCATTAAGGGCATTTTGGTCATTTGGTTATTAAAATGAATTAAAAACAAAAATAAAAACCCAAAAATTTGTCCATCTTCCTCCTTGCCGAAATTTGCAAGGGGAAACCATGGCTAGGGTTTTTCAAGCTTCCAAGCTCGATTGTAAGTCCGTTCTAGCCCCGTTTTTAATGATTTTCATGTTTTTGAAATCCTCGTAACAAGATCTACCTATTTCTACCACTAATTTGAAGAGATGTCAAAGTTTAAATTTTTACCCATGTTGAATATTTGTATATTTTGATGTTTGATGGTAGAAAATGCATGTTAGTTGTTTGTTAAACGACTTTTGCTTAGTGATTATCGGTGAAAATGCCTAAAAGGACTAATTTGTAAAAGTTATAAAATATGTAGTAAAAGTGTGTTTTAATGGAAATTGTGGGATGTTATAGTTATGAAAATGATTCGGCTAGGCTTGTATGTTAAAGAAATTGAATGAAATTCATTTTACGAGCCTAGGGACTAAAATGTAAATAGTTAAAAGTTTAGGGGCAAAAATGTAAATTTTTCCAAAATGTGATTTTGGATTA
The DNA here is from genome assembly GCA_025698515.1 of Gossypium sturtianum. Lineage (NCBI taxonomy): Eukaryota > Viridiplantae > Streptophyta > Magnoliopsida > Malvales > Malvaceae > Gossypium > Gossypium sturtianum. Next base: position 73,287,977 of record CM046955.1, on the reverse strand, counting down.
ATTTGAGTAGTATAATGATTAAATTAGTTAAATGTGATATTATAGATCAAGAAAAACGAGGTTCAGACCTAGAACAAGGGAAAAACGAGTATTTGACGATTTAGTCCTTTTTACCGTTTCTATACCAATGTAAGTTCATATGTAAATAATGCAATGTTATAATTGTATTTTTACGTTTTGATATTGTATGAAATGTATGATTGTTTCTATGAGTATAATTCGACGAAGTTCCGACGAGAGAGAAAAATCCCGGTTGAACCTTAGGAATAGATAGGATACAAATGTCATGACATTAGGGTTACTGAGATTATGTGTAAGACCATATCTGGGATATGGCATCGGTATGAGATTTCGTGTAAGACCATATCTGGGATATGGCATCGAAATGAGATTTCATGTAAGACCACAGCTGGGCTATTGGCATCGATACGAGATTACATGTAAGACCATATCTGGGATATGGCATTGGTACGGTACTGTGTGTACGAGATTCCTGAGTATCCTTTAGTATTCCAAGTGGTTCAACGGTAAATTAAATGGGTATGTTAAAGAAGAGAAAGAGCATGTAAGTATTACGAATTTTGTACAGGTATGTACATAAGTTATACGCATTGATTTTAAGATATTGTGAGTTCATGATTTCCATGAGAAAGTTTCTGTGAAAGTCTTGTGATTATTGGTCTACACGTGTGATGGACGAAATACATGGTAAATTTGGTTGGCAATTGTGTAATTGGCTTTTAGGTCAAATTGAGTTACGATATAACATGTCTTATTCACACGAATTATGATTCATCGGATATGTGAAAGAGGAAAGATTGGCATAATTGCCTATTACAATGATTATGGGATGATATGAGCTTTGAACAATTAAAAGATGTTAAAGTATATGCATGAAATGTAAATACTCATATTTAATATGCATGTTTATTATGTGGTTTGAAATGATTTGTTAATTGTTGTAATATGTTACAACGAAAAGATTTCGGTTGTTGGGTTAATGCCAGAATGTGTTAAATTATGCTTATAGGTGGATAAAACAAACATTGTGACCGAATAACATTATAGCCATGAGATTATGGTGGATTATAATAATTTATGTTCACATTGTTAAATATAATAAACACCGGGTAAGATGTGAATGAGTAAGTTATACTTATGAGACTTAAATGACATTAGTATGGTTCTACATTATGTTAATTGTATGTTATATGTATGGTTGAGGTTGCTTATTGTTTACATATGAACTTACTAAGCTATATACATAGCTTACCCCCATTTCTTTCCAATATCTTATAGGATTATTTAGCTAGCTCGGGTTGGAGATCGCCGGAGATCCTATCACACTATCAAGCTATCACTACGGGTATTGATGAATTCAAGTATTTTGAGTCTATGGCATGTATAGGGACTTGGCCATTTGGTTATATGTGTCTTTACAATTGTAACCAATATATTGGTTTGTGATTGTCAAAGGCCTGTTTGATACTTGGCCATGTAGATTGGCTTATTTTTGGGCTAACATGGTTGTAAGCCTAAGTATAATCATATATATGTCAATGTCTATGGTGATATGATCATGGTATGCTTGGTGAATGTGAAATATTTGGAAATGTGATTTATGGCATGATTGTGTAATGTTGGAATTGTGACTTATTGATGAGATGAGAAACTTGAGTATAATTTGGTAACTAGATAGTAATCAATGAAGCCTAATGAATGAGATATTTGTATGATTGATTGAGGACTTAATAAATGTGGTGAACATGTTAGATAGAGGTATAAAGTTGACATGCTTTAACCATGAATGTGGATGTTTTGGTTGCCTAAGTATGTATTGTTTTGTGCCCTTGAATTGGGGTAAGTGTATGTGTGAATAAGGGTGGCAAATGGCTTGGCAAATAGCCTTATTATTGTCCACACGGGTAGACACACGGGCGTGTGTCTAGGCCGTGTGTGACACACAGTTAGCCCCATAGGCGTGTGATCCTGCCGTGTGTCCCCTGCACCTTAAAATTTTGCAAAACAGAATGTCCAGTTGTCACCACACGAGCAGAGACACAGGCGTGTGTCTCAGCCGCGTGGAGGACACAGCCGTGTACACGGGCGTGTGCCCTGGCCGTGTGAAGTCTGCCCATTGTTCATGAAAAATTATAAAAATCAAATCGACCATGCGGCCTAGCACACGGGCGTGTGGCCTGGTCGTGTGTAAAAGTCAGTAAGCACCCTAAGATGGACACGGCCTGATGCACGGGCGTGTGATATGCCACACGGGCGTGTCCCTTAACCCACACGGGCGTGTGGTCCTGTTTCATGATAAAAATTTTCTAAGTTTTGTAAATTTTCATGAGTTCTTGGTTTAGTCTCGAACCACTCCCGAAGCATGTTTTGGGCCTCGTAGGCTCGTTTTAGGGACGATATGAATGTTGTGAAAAAGTTTTAATTTGGATGCAAGTTTATGACTCAGAAATGCATGTATGATATGATGTAAGTCCGGTAATGCCTTGAGCCCTATTCCGGCTTTGAATATGGGTAAGGGTGTTACAGTTCTTTTGTGTATCTACTCTTTTATGTTGATGACATGTTGATAGCAGTGAAAGATAAAAGAGATATACGAAAGGTCAAAGCCCAACTAAGTGAAGAATTTGAGATGAAAGATTTGGGACCAGCAAAGAAGATACTTGGTATGGAGATTCTCAGAGATAGAAAAGCAAGTAAATTGTACCTAAGTCAGAAGGGGTACATTGAGAAAGTTTTTTGCAGGTTCAATATGCAGAGTGCTAAGCCTGTTAGTACTCCTTTAGCAGCCCATTTCAGACTTTCATCGGCTTTGTCTCCACAATCAGATGATGAGATTGAGTACATGTCACATGTTCCATACTCTAGTGCGATGGGATCTCTCATGTATGCTAGGTTTGTTCACGCCGGTTTTATCATATGCAGTTAGTGCAGTTAGCAAGATACATGGCGAATCCCATAAAAGAACATTGGAAAGCGTTTCGGTGGATTTTAAGATACTTATGAGGTACTACGATGTTTGCTTACAGTTTGGAAGAACTAGAGATGGAGTCATTGGGTATGTTGATGCTGATTTTTCTGGAGACCTTGATAGAAGAAGATCTCTCACAGGTTATGTCTTTACAATCGGAGGTTGTGCAATCAGTTGGAAAGCCACTTTACAAACTATAGTCACTTTGTCTACCACTGAAGCTGAGTACATGGCGATTACTAAGGCTTGTAAAGAAGCTATTTGGTTGAAGGGACTCTTTGGTGAACTCAATGAAGACCTTCAAATCGAAGATGACAGATTTTGTGTGATGAGTGTCATATTCCTTACAAAAGATCAAATGTTTCATGAAAGAACAAAACATATTGATGTTCGGTATCATTTTGTTCGTGATATTATTGCTCGTGGTGATATTGTTGTGAGCAAAATTAGTACTCATGAAAATCCTGCAGGTATGATGACTAAGTCACTTCCTATAACCAAGTTTGAGCATCGCTTAGACTTGGTTGGTGTTCATTGTTGAAGTTAAACCCTTAAGGGGTTCTATGGAAGAGGTGGAGAACTTGTTCGTCGAGAGTTCGCGATGAAGAACTTGTTTATTGAGGATTCGTGTCAAGGTGGAGATTGTTAGAATTAAGTGACCCGAATCCTTATTTAAATAAAATACAATGGCAAAATAAAATAAAAGTAAAATCCATATAGAACTACACTTCTTTTATTTTATTTTAGAATAAGGTTTTTTAAACCATATTAAACTCCATTTACTTGATATTGATTAGAATAAGGTGTTTCAATCTTACTACACTCCTATTAGAATATGGTTTTACAAGCCTATAAATAGACCTAGTCTACTCATCTTATAATCATTCGAATTTGACATAGTGAATTTTCTTCTCCTCTGCCCGTGTTTTTTTCCCGAAAGGGTTTCCACGTAAAAATCTGTGTGTTCTTTATTTTTATTTCTCTTTTCTTTACGATATATTGTCATTACCGACATTCTATTTTTTTACAAATACTTTAATGCAACATTGTATGTAAAATATAACCTAAACCAAAGTGATACAGTCCGCCTCGGGAAGAGTCGAAAAGTATGCGAATGCCCAATCGTCTACGAGGAGGAGATAAGCCTTCGGAAAATAATAGGAGATATCGTTAAGTTGCGGAAGTTTTTTTTTGTTTGAATTTGTTTAGAAAATGGATTAAGTTAGGAATAGAGGTTATGAGAATAAGGGAAACGGTTTAGATGAAGGTAATGATAGGTTCGAAAAAGATGAAGAAAGGAAATGGTATTTGATGGTTCGGTTTAACAATGAAAACAAAGGATAGATGATAGTTTGATATTTTGGTGAGAATGGAAGAAAGAACTTAAACAGAAACGATTCAACACAAAGATGTGTCACCCCGGTTTCTATAGTGTTTAAGGTGGGAATATGGAAATCGATATGGACCAAAGACCCGTTATCAAGATTGATAAGAACCAATGGTATAGTTAAATGGAAGAACAAGTGATAGACGCCACAAGCATGTACTCGATAAGTCTATGAAACTTGTACAAAATCGAAGAGGAGATAACTCACTCGATGAATAAAGTTCATGTAACTTGATTAAGGTTCAAAGTTCTACCAGTTGTAACCTTTACAAATGAAAATAACAAATATTTATAGCCAACTGAAGGAGTTAGCCGAATGGTCATAGCTTAAAAATTAAACTAAAATAAGCTAGAAAAATCTAGAATAAAGTCTCTTAGTGTCTTGGCAAATTTCGGCTGAAAGTGGCCTTGATGTGCTTGCAAATTCGTTTGGATGTATATGGCATCAATGGCACTCCAATGGATGGGTTTCTAGAAGATTAATTGTCCCAAAAATTCGTCGAAGTCCATGTGCAGCCTTTGGAAATGTTAATGGGCAGCTTTCTAGAAGGGAAAATGAATTTTAAGTCACTTGAAGATGCATGCAGCAGCTAGGTACGTCCCATGCAATAATTGAGCTATTAATTTGGTCTCTTTTGGCTGAAAAGTGTCCAGAAATAAGGGAGAACGTGAGTAGCCCTCTTGGATATGTAAATTCAACCATTTGGGACATTTTGAAGACATCTTAATGAAGAAGAAAGTGGCCAAACGAATTTGGACAGCAAAAGAGCTGAAAAGGCTTGTCTAGGTTCGGCCAACATTGGGGATGAGTTGCACCTTTTGTTTGAAGGATTTCCAGCATTTAAACATGTCTTTGAATGTCTTGCAAGTGTTTAATTCAGCCATTAAAACTCCCTTGGACGTTCATGACTCCAACCATGCATGTATTTCTTCATTCGTTGAAACTGGCTGTTCATGCATCATGCATTTAACTCCTCCATGCATGTGTCTTCATGGAATTATTTTTTTAACCAAATAGGCACCTTGATAATCCAAAAATCAGCAGCATTTAACCATGCTTCCAACCGTCCATGCACCCACCAAATACATGGATGTATTCGGCCAAGTACAATGCACCTAGGTGCATGTATCTCTTAATTGCTTCATGTACATTCGGTTGTACCTACAAAAGGGTATGAATGCATATTAAATCAAGCCAAATGAATTGAATAACAATTAATCACGTCCAATACACATCAATAGACACTTTGGACACATTAAACACACACTTAGCACACATACTAAATTCGCAATTTCTAAATGACTAGAAAAATTCTGCACTTTAATTCTTAAATTGAAACACACTTAAAAGGTGTAATAAAATGACACAAATTAAATTAGACTTAGGCAAATTAAATTTGACACTAAATAAAATATTTAGACACTTAACTTGCAGTAGAAAATTAAATAATTAAATTGTCCAATTTATTTAAAGCATTAAATTAAAAAGCAATCAGCTCAATGAGCTAGAGCGAGCTCGAGTGAGCTCAAATTGAGCTAGAATGAGCTAATCCGGCTCAATTTGGAAGTGCATAAAGATGCACATGAACTCCTCGGCACTTGGAACTTCGGGCTCGAGCTCCATAAGTTTGAAATTTGATGGTCCCCCGGGCGTGCCCGTATCATCCCTCCCCTCTTCAAGACGATTCGTCCTCGAATCGACCTGTTGGTTGTCCGGACAAAATTCCTTTTGGCTCAGGTTACCTCGATCAAATGGGATGGATGATAATCTCAACACCTGAAAGATATAACCATGGATTAGCAAATAAAACTTCACACTAGTTCGCAATCCAAATGTAAGCAGCACCAAACAAATAAATTGCATATGATCAGGCAGCATCAAATCATCGTACAAAAGAAGTAATGCCTTGTCAAATGTTTGCAACAAAATTGAAAAGACTTTAAGGCATGCATACGATGTTGAGGAATTCCACAAGTCAAAATGATTAGGCAAATGATAAAGCAAATGATAGACATATATGTCACAAGCAAGTAGTTGAAAAGAGTCACTTTGCACACGATATTGAATAACTAAACCTTGCATTGAAAGATATAAAGAACCACTCACACATGAATTATAACAAGTATCGAACACAAAATACTTTTTATCAATGGACAAAATAGGTAGATCATCAATAGGCAGAATAGGACATTCAAACAATTCATGATCTAAATGATTTACAAAAGAGGATTCATTAACAAAATTTCTATCAACATCCAAAGAGGACGAAAACATCTCAAAATCTTCAAGTGGATTGCACATGTGACGCAATATGGACTTTTTCACACTTGAATCAAAATTATCAAACACAAGAAGCCTTTCATCATTCATCAAAATAGATAGATCACAAACAGGCAGAAAAGAACGATTAAGCATGTAATGATCTAAATGTTTTACAACAATGAAATCAGCAACGCAAAGCTTTTCACCATTCGTAGAGAGCAGAAACGCATCAACAAGTTCAGAAGACGTACCTTTTTGCGCAGAATGACAAAGATCTTTCTTACCTTGTTCGAGTATTACAAACCTTCTCTCTACGGACAAGTAATGTAATCGAAGCTTCGCGTTTGAATCAACACTTTTTAAATGGAACGTTAATTTCAAGTGCAACCACAAGAATTATTTAAGGAACGAATAAAAATTGAACAAAAAGTTGACAAAATTCGTTACCTTAATCAGAAGACAAGTATCAAAATGATAGGAATCTTTCAAACGTACCTGATGATACTTGAGTTTTCCATAGAACAAATCAGAACGTATTCCCGGTTTAAAAACATGGGTTTGACTATTTAAGTCAAGATGGGACAATGGTTTCGATGAATCAAACATGTTAAACCAATATGAATAGTGTATGTTCAAGATCGAACGATCAAAACTCTTAACGTGCTTTAAAATAGTCTTACAAAAACTCGAAGATTCTGTGTTAGTCAATGAACAAATCTCGTAATAACCACAATCAAACAAATTGGGATTAAAAGAAAAGTCATCGTCATACCTACTCGAGTCTTGTACTTGTTGGACATTTGTTACTCCACCGCCGTACTTCGCATCACAATGATCATTATGGAATAAAGTCGTCTTATCATCGTTTAAAACATCACAATTATTCGAGGGATGGCCAATGACGAAATCATCCATATAATCACAATCTTTAGAAAAATTCGATGGAGATTGAATCGCTTTAAAATACTTACCTTTCTTACCTTCAATCTCGCGTGATTCAACTTTACCTTTTTCAATCATGTGAAAACATCGCCCGTCGGGAAGGTATTGTAGTTGAAGGTCATCTTGAAATTTGTCGGGAACCTGAAAAGAAGGAACAGAAGAAGAACAAACTTCAAATGAGTTAGTTAAATCAACACTCACTTCTTCTTGCTCATCTTGTTCTCTTGTTTCTTTTTCAAGATCTTTTTCTTTTTCAACGCTCTCTTTTTTCTCAATCTTGATTTTCTTTTCAATTTTCTTTTCTTTTTCAATTTTTCTTTCCTTTTCTTCTTTTTCTCTCTCAAATTCTTTTTCTTCCCTTTCAATTTCTTTTTCTTGATTTTCTTTTGTACATTCTTTTTCACTTGGATTACAACAAGGAGATGTTTCAAAGGAATTGAAAATAGAAGGATTTGACTCTAAGATCGAGGCGATGTTCTCATAGATATCTTGATCAATTCCTCGTGAAAATTTCTTCATACGGGACTTCTTTGAATCATAAGATGTATAACTCATGCTTTCTTGGTCGTCACCGTAAAAGGCTTCAAACTCGTTATTTGTTTTGATTTGCCTTGAATACGAATCATGATGGGAATTACTTCGAGAATGATCATTCATAGACGAGTATTTATGGCTTTCTTCTCGTTCGTCGCCTCGAAAAGATTCGAACTCATATCTTGCTTCTCTCCGTCTCGAAAACCTCGACGAACATGAGTCTTGATAAGAGTCTCTTCGCGAATAGTTTTTGGATGTATATTGCGGTGAAGAACTTGACTCCGTTCTCCTACTTGAGGACATCTTCCGGTCGAACATGCTTTCCATTTCGTTCAACAAGTATTGGAAGTCGGCGGCTGAGAACCCTTCTTGTGACATTTTTGTTGCTGAAAAAGAAACGGTTATAAAGAAGAGAAATAAATAGACAAAAATTAAAGTACCTTACCACAAAAACCTCACAAGTCACTCTCAAAGAAAAAAATCGCTCACACTCGTGTTTCACTTGTATAAGGCTTTTTCTTTGATGTAGCACTTGTGCCTTTTACCGCTCTCTCCCGCTCTCACAATTTCGTACTTTGTTTTGAAAGACTAATCACGGCTTGAGGGTCGGCTTCAAAGTGGGTAACAAGGGATAAACGTTAGGTATATCGGGTAGGCTGAAACAAAAGAAAAGGGCAAATAGGGAAGGCTAAGTAAAAAAAAAAAAAGAAAAAAAATTTCGGTATGATCGGGTAGAAGAATGGTTTCGTTGTTCGGGACACGGAAAAGAAAAGATGAACAAACAAAACTTGCATATACTTCAAGAACTTCACTTTTTTTTTTTGACTTCTCTTTTTTTTTGAATTTTCATTTTTTTTATTTTTTATTTCACTCAAAGTACATGAAATAACACAATAAGAACGAAATTACAACTTTGAAATTTTTTCTAATTTTTTTTTACTTACGAACTAACTTTCGGCTTCTCGATCGTCGTCGTGCTCCTCGTTTTATAGCTCTGATACCAGATGATACAGTTCACCTCGGGAAGAGTCGAAAAGTATGCGAATGCCCAATCGTCTACGAGGAGGAGATAAGCCTTCGGAAAATAATAGGAGATATCGTTAAGTTGCGGAAGTTTTTTTTTGTTTGAATTTGTTTAGAAAATGGATTAAGTTAGGAATGGAGGTTATGAGAATGAGGGAAACGGTTTAGATGAAGGTAATGATAGGTTCGAAAAAGATGAAGAAAGGAAATGGTATTTGATGGTTCGGTTTAACAATGAAAACAAAGGATAGATGATAGTTTGATATTTTGGTGAGAATGGAAGAAAGAACTTAAACAGAAACGATTCAACACAAAGATGTGTCACCCCGGTTTCTATAGTGTTTAAGGTGGGAATATGGAAATCGATATTGACCAAAGACCCGTTATCAAGATTGGTAAGAACCAATGGTATAGTTAAATGGAAGAACAAGTGATAGACGCCACAAGCACAGCTCGATAAGTCTATGAAACTTGTACAAAATCGAAGAGGAGATAACTCACTCGATGAACAAAGTTCATGTAACTTGATTAAGGTTCAAAGTTCTACCAGTTGTAACCTTTACAAATGAAAATAACAAATATTTATAGCCAACTGAAGGAGTTAGCCGAATGGTCATAGCTTAAAAATTAAACTAAAATAAGCTAGAAAAATCTAGAATAAAGTCTCTTAGTGTCTTGGCAAATTTCGGCTGAAAGTGGCCTTGATGTGCTTGCAAATTCGTTTGGATGTATATGGCATCAATGGCACTCCAATGGATGGGTTTCTAGAAGATTAATTGTCCCAAAAATTCGTCGAAGTCCATGTGCAGCCTTTGGAAATGTTAATGGGCAGCTTTCTAGAAGGAAAATGAATTTTAAGTCACTTGAAGATGCATGCAGCATGACTAGGTACGTCCCATGCAATAATTGAGCTATTAATTTGGTCTCTTTTGGCTGAAAAGTGTCCAGCAATAAGGGAGAACGTGAGTAGCCCTCTTGGATATGTAAATTCAGCCATTTGGGACATTTTGAAGACATCTTAATGAAGAAGAAAGTGGCCAAACGAATTTGGACAGCAAAAGAGTGAAAAGGCTTGTCTAGGTTCGCCAACATTGGGGATGAGTTGCACCTTTTGTTTGAAGGATTTCCAGCATTTAAACATGTCTTTGAATGTCTTGCAAGTGTTTAATTCAGCCATTAAAACTCCCTTGGACATTCATGACTCCAACCATGCATGTATTTCTTCATTCGTTGAAACTCAATTTGTTCATGCATCATGCATTTAACTCCTCCATGCATGTGTCTTCATGGAATTATTTTTTTAACCAAATAGGCACCTTGATAATCCAAAAATCAGCAGCATTTAACCATGCTTCCAACCGTCCATGCACCCACCAAATACATGGATGTATTCGGCCAAGTACAATGCACCTAGGTGCATGTATCTCTTAATTGCTTCATGTACATTCGGCTGTACCTACAAAAGGGTATAAATGCATATTAAATTAAGCCAAATGAATTGAATAACAATTAATCACGTCCAAGACACATCAATAGACACTTTGGACACATTAAACACACACTTAGCACACATACTAAATTCGGCAGCCCCCTAAATGACTAGAAAAATTCTGCACTTTAATTCTTAAATTAAAACACACTTAAAAGGCTGTAATAAAATGACACAAATTAAATTAGACTTAGGCAAATTAAATTTGACACTAAATAAAATATTTAGACACTTAACTTGCTATAGAAAATTAAATAATTAAATTGTCCAATTTATTTAAAGCATTAAATTAAAAAGCAATCAGCTTAATGAGCTAGAGCGAGCTAATCCGGCTCAATTTGGAAGTGCATAAAGATGCACATGAACTCCTCGGCACTTGGAACTTCGGGCTCGAGCTCCATAAATTTGAAATTTGATGGTCCCCCGGGCGTGCCCGTATCACAAAGTGTTTGATGATGTATTTAAAATGTTATTTTGGATTCTCAAAGTGTAAAAATTGATTATTTTATTAATAAATCCATGTATTTTTATTTTTATTTAAAATAATCCATGAATAATTGTTTTCTCTAAACCTGTGATTATAAATATGTTTTCAATAAAAATATTTTTTTGAAAAATATTTTAAATACAAAAGTCTATATAAAAATAATTATATTTATATTAACTTTAAGTAGTTTTATACTTTATTTAAATAAAAAACTTACCTTTTGTTTTAACATTTTTTTAAAACTAATATATATATATATTAATTTCATTATAAAAATTACAAAACGATTAAATGTTATTTTAAATTGATATACACAACGAATATACAAACTAGGTACTAACTATTATATGATAATAACAAATTTAATATTAATTAATTACTCATTATTGTGATAATTTCTCTCTTTGATTTTATCATCACATCGAATAGACAACAAATAAATTGTTGAATTAGACTCTATATTCATATTAAATTATATTTATTATTTTTTATTGATAATCACGTATAGTCTTGCACATTATCAAGCTAACTAAAATGTCAAAGAAAACACTTTTTTTTTGTACATAAAAAAAAAAAAAACCATTAGCTAACTAAAATACTTAGGCCATGGACTGACATGCCAAGGAAGGTAAAAGTTTCTTTGAAAGAATTGTGTTCTTACCCTGTTGATGAACATAATAAATTTTCTCATATGCAATGAAGATGATTTTTGAAATGAAAATGTTTTAATTTTTACATTTGGGAACATAGCTGTCGATTATAAAGGGATACGAATGGGTATATGGCTAAATGAGTATTTGAAATTTTGAAATACATACACATGTCACCATTATAAAAACCCAAATAATTAGTTAAAAGCAAATTCAAAAAAAAAAAAAATCAATTAATAAAAAATATGGATGAGTTTTTAACGAAAGGATTAATTTGCATATTTTCATAATATATAAGATTTATTTTATCTATTTTTTAAGTAAAAGAGCTGAAATATAATCTGGCCCTAAATACAGGGGCTTCCCTACAATTTTACCTATTTTAAGCAAAATCTCATTTCTTGATTCTTAATTGTCGCATTCCTTTCTTCCTCTTTCTGTTTCTTCTTTCATATTGTTTTCCTTTTTCTACCAGGAGATTTGTGATTTTGATTTTCTTCTCTCTAACTCTATTCCCCTCTTCCTATTATAGACACTTTGTCCCATCTTTTTCTAGTTTTTAAATGATTTTTCAATTTCGTTTGTTTTTATTATTATATATTATTAAAAAATAAATCACTGAAAATATTAATTTTTAGTTGATTTAAAATTTTTGATGGATTATCAAAGAAGACTTACATTTTTATAAAAAAATAAATAAATATGTAAATAAATGTGCAACACACGTGATGTAAGAAACTACTAACACATCAAATATATATGATATTAATAAATAGATTAAATTATGAGTAAAATAAAATTTAAACACATAAATGCATCATATTAACGATACTAAATGGACTACAATTGTTTACCATGGTATTCTCATTGAGTTAACTTGTAACATCAACTCAATTAACAACATTATTTAATATATACTAGAAATTCTATTACATATGTTTGTGTGTGGAAACCACTATTCAAAAAACAAATATGTGTTTATAATAACATATAATAAATAATGAAAGTAAAATGTATACAATTTATAGAGGTAATAAAGTGTGCATAATAATATTAAAATGTATAAATAAATTAAAATAAAAGTTTGATTGAGTGGTTAATTTAAGATTTTCTAAATCATGGATTTAAATCTCATTATTTGTATACTTTTTTATTGTTCTTTTTAAAGTTAAAATGACTAAAGTAGTCTTGAATAATATAACTTATTTTAAGTACAAAAAGACACTTTTTGTAATTTTCTTTAATCGAGTTGGTGTTTAGTTGATTCGAGACATCAACCTTTATTATTAGTATAAAGACAACTATGGAGATAATATATTATACATATTAAAATAAAAATGTATAAAACTTGTATGACAAATTTAAGGTTTTTTTCAATCTAATTATGTGAGTTCAAATCTTACCATAGGCAAATTTTTATTTTCATTGATTTTTGTTAAAATAAAGACTAAAATACCCTTAATGGTACCTGGTTAACTTGTAATACCGAAACAATTAGGAGTTTAAATAATAGTAAGTATAAATATACAACTGATGAAGATAATAAATTATACAAACTAAAGTAAAAATGTATAAAACACAAACTTTGATTATGTAGTAAATTTAACATTTTATCAATTCAAATCTTATCATATGAACATTTTTATTTTTATTGATTTTTGTTAAAATAAAAAGATTAAAATATCATCAAATAATATATATAATTTAATTACGAAATAATATTTCCATAATTTACCTAACTAAATTTGATGACCAATTAACTCATAACACCTACTTAGTCAAACCTAACTAAATTGGATGACCAATTAACTCATAACACCTACTTAGTCAAACATTTAAATAGTACAATTAAAAAGTAAAATATTACATTAAAATGAAGTTTTAATTTAGTGGTAAAGTTAATGTTTTCAAATCTAATCACATGAAAATTTTTTATTTTTATTTTTAAATTAAAAAGATTAAAATCCTCTCAAATAATATAAATTATTTTAATTATGAAAAATACTTTCGTAATTTCACTAATTGAGTTGGATACCCGATTAATTCGTGACAACAACTTAATCAAAGACTTAAATAATAGTATATAGATAACAATAATAGGAAGTGGAGGAAGAAATAATAATCGGACAAATGAAGATGGCATCCAACAAAATACTTCTGCATCTGTTGCACAAACAACAAGATAGTCAACTCTAACCCAACCCAAAAAACCATCAAATCGTCTCAATTTTGATTATAAGACATCCAGAAGTGGACCAAAGTTGCATAAAAATAAGAATGAAACAGTGAGCAAAGAGCCACCACTGAACTACAGAAGTGGTCAGATACTTACAGGTATATACCATTTCAGAATTTTTAGAATCCCCGGGTAAAAAGAAAAAAGAAAAAATTATGGATTCCAGTTGAAAGTTAAGGAACAAAGTAAAGCGTCAAAGATTTTTCCAGACGTTAAAATCAGTATTTGAGCTATTAGACTTCACCATACCATCTTGGCAACCCACAAAGTATGTGTTGCGCAAGGCATCTACATTTACTAGAGCATGGGCTGTTCCACTAGGGCTAGCTGCAACAACTACTTCGTCTTCCCCAATTGTCACTTCAGCATAACCTCCACCATCCATCTGATTATTTTCCAACTGCAATAGGTGCAACATGAAATTACATATCTCAACTATATCTAGAACATCTTTCATACACTTCCATCTGTGCTACTGCATGATACCAATATTTCTGTTCTGATGAAAAAGTAAAGGAATTTTATTACCATGATCAAATAGTAAGATGTTAGCTGTTTGGATTTCTTAATCGAGTGAATCAAGATATTGGCAGACTATGGAAAAACTAAGTCTAGTAATATTCTGATCCATATAATAGACTAGGGAAATCTATGCTACAATGGGAATAAAGAAAAAAGATTGAAAATTAACTTTAAACCCACATTTCATATCATCATTCCTAAAACAGATGTTCAATTTTCTTATCTTATTTCTTGTATCTTGATCTTAATATAACAAAGACGACAAGGAAGAAGATGCTAGTACGAGCTTAAAGTACAACGCCAAAGAAATATTGGGAACATGAAAGAAATAGAACAAAAAGAAAAAAAAAAAAATTGTTAAGGATTTGATATAGTGATGTTGGATGACCAAATTCACAGGTAAAGGAAAATTCAGATACACAACTTCAACAAAAAAATAAAGAAAATTGAAAAGATAAATACGAATCTTATATATTAATAATGGAGTAACAAGAAACGGGAAAGTGAAAAGAAACTTTTGTTGCATTGAAATGTTGAAAGCAATATAAAGGATTACGTTGGCATTGGTAGCCATGTTAACCTTCTCAGTTCAAGCCTCGCCTTACATCCTCAAGATAATTTTTTGATCTGATGATTCGATCGATTAATCTATGAAAACCATGAACCCCAAGGCTTAATAGTTCACCTTTTAAAACATCGGCATGAGGATATTGCTGGCCTAAGGAAGATCCTTGTCTTAAGTTGAGGACTTATAGTTGGATGAAACCAAAATCATTAGATCCAAAACAATCCTCTATACAAACTAAACATATAATCACACTAAGACCGAAAAAAGAACTTAAACAAGCATAGTGTGACATAGAGATGGTATGAATAAATACTAAAGAGAGAGAGGAAAGATGAAAAAAGATACCCCTAAATGAAATGTTGTTAAGAGAAAAGAATAAATGGGAGGAAGAATATCCTAGTTAAAACTGCAGTTGGTTATTTAATCAATGTTTTTGGCTTTTGCCTTTCTGACATATGAAGAAGAATCAAAATAGTGTTCCATGAAAAAAGAGAATACCCTGAATTTTGTCTTCGCCCCCCAAATGACAAATGTTTCATTACAGGAATAGTGTCTGTGATTTCCCCTAATACCACCACGTCGAATTTCACCGATGTGTACTTGAGAACAAGACACCGCTCCACCTGCAAGAAAATATGCTACTAAGAGAGTAACTAAACATACCTAAAAGAAAAATATATATATATATATATATTATCAAACAATGAGGAAACAAGGGACTTTAAAGCCTATCTAGAATTTAGCAATACAGAATCAGTGTTTTGCCAGGGCATTGCTAATTGCTCACACACCAACACACGATTTCATACAGTTAGACCAAAGATCACATTTACTTGGAGTAAAAGGAACAGAGTACGGCATCCATATTTTAGTGAATTCTGCGTGAAATAAAACAACATACACAAAGAGAAACCCTGCATCCATTTCCAGGAAATTAGTGTTTAAGTGAGCATATGAGCAAACAAAGCCATCTAAAATTTTCATTTGATTTGGCATCCTAAAGTTGCCATGTGATTTGCACAAGAATTGTGACCTAACATTTGGGTACAAAGATATAATCTAAATAAAATGGTGGCTGAAGACATGCAAAGAACAACCTAAGATTGTTAGCATCTGACCTCTGATGCCAAACTGAAGCGCAAGAGAGACGGGGTCGAGCAGCCAACCACGCTTGTCCTTGACAATAGCTGAGGGTAGCCCAGATTTGAATCTGACAAGATTGGCCTTAGAATCGTCATCGCCATGACCATCTTGGCCCAATTGCTGATGCCGAAAACGAGAAGAATGCTGCAATCTGAGTGAAACCCATGTCAGCAACAGCAGCAACAATAGAAGAAAAGGTAATGCATGGGGTTTTTTCAGTAAGTGCTTCAAAGATGAGAGTGAAGACGAGCTTTGGGTCTGAGACTGAAATGAGCCGTCCACGCTTTGGTTGGTAGAGTAGGAATTTCGCCTAGGGTTTGCCATTCTTTAGGACCTTTGGTTATAAACTTAGCAGTGGCTCTTATTCTATTGTGCAGGATGGGCTGTGCTGGTGCTGGTGCCGGTGCCATGCCCCTCGGCTCGGGGATATTGTCTATCTAATATTCGGGTGAATTTGAATAAAAATACTACAGTGACTTCACCCAACATTCTCAAATTATAACTTTTATTCTAAATTCCTCCGCATACTTTAAAACATTTTAATTATATTATCAAATTATTAATTTATATTAATAATGCTATTTTATTACTAACATTGTGAATTTAATTTTTAAATAAAATATCAAATTTTATATGACATAGTTTAAAACGAAAATTTTAAAAGAAAAATGCATATTATAAAAATGTTGGTTTTGAGGTTTTCTAAACTTTTATAAAAGCCTTATAGTTCTATCTTATTTTTTTTTTCAATTTTATTTTATTTTTAATTTTAACTTTTAAAATTTATATGATAAAATTTTCATTTTAAATTATGTCACATAAGATTTGACATATTTTTTAACGATTTTAATAATAGAATGACTGGATTGATATAGCATCGACAATTTAAAGATAAAATTAGAATGTTTTAAAGTTCAGGAACCAATTTAAAATGAAGATTATAGTTCAAGGATGTCTAATACAATTTACTCAAAATACTATAATTTAGATAAAATTAAATAAATAAACTATTTCGTTGCTCTCTCAAGAGTGAAAATTGTTACTTATTTGGTCACTCGAAAAAGTAAATTTTCATTAAATTTTTAATGAGATCCTAATGTGATTTTTTATTGGTATAATAATAAATTTAGTTTTCAATGTTTATATATTCTATTAATTTGATTTTAATTCTAAAAATAATAGCTTTCAATGGTTATGCATTTCATCACTTTAGTCTTGATTCTTAAAAATTTTAAAATTTATAATTATAAAAAAAATTCAAAAAATATAAAAATTGTTATAAAATAAAAGAAAAAGAATAAAGAACAAAGAAAATAGGAGAGCAAAGAGAGATTGTATTTTTATTGATCAATCGGGATATCTACAAAACTTCTCCAAAGTCTCTATTTATAGGCATAAGAAGTATAAATGAAGTAGATATCTACTTCTAATGACTATTAGAATTTAAAGTACATCAAAACTTATCTTGATCTTAATGGACATTGTCGAAACCATTTTAAAATCTGATTTAAAAAAACGGGGTGATCGACTTTTGAAAAACGAAAATGGGAGTCGCCACCAATCCCTTTTTACTTAGGTGTGATTGGATCACCTTGTAAAACGTTTTATTTAAAACATTTAATTTTGGTCTACGAAAAACCGTAAAACGAGTTGGAGTCGGTTCACGTATGAGGAAGGGTTAGCACCCTCATAACGCCCAAAAATTGGTACCTAATCGATAAAATCATGTCCAAATATTTGAAACTTTAAAGTATTCAAAAATATGATTTCTAAAAAAGAACTTTGATTTAAAATTTGAGGGTTCTTCGATCCGAAAGAATATAAACATCACATCCAGCACGATTGGACACGATATTTTTAAACCCTCGTAACTAAGATCATCTCATGATTTACAAAACTTGTTAAAAGGATATTTAGTTATTTAGCCAAACGGGAAATCGAAACCCAGCACGATTGGACACTATTTCCCGAATCTCTAAATACCAAAACATTGCCTTTTAAAAAAAAAAACTTAGATAAAGTATTAATTTTGCAAAAATTTATATTTTTATTTTAAACAATAATCCATGTGACAATATTACATTTATAAACTACCGTACACAAATATTAAAAACAATTATAATACATTAGCATTTAATATAGACAATATAAAATACAACTAAAATAACTACACTATAATAATCATAAAATAATAAATAAAAGGGCATTGCATGGACAAATAAAATATATAAAGCAATATATATAAAACAACGAAAAATACTAAATAAATATTATAATAAATATATAATTTAATACACATAAAAGATAATACATAATAATATATATAATAATTTTGAATAAAGATATTTTCAAAAAAATATAATATAAATAATATATGATATAATATAATATTATGTAATATAAAGATTTTAAAAACATATAATATTAATATATAAAAATAATATATAATGAAAATAATTTTAAGTTAAAATAAAAATTAATAAATAATAATAGTTTAATATATAAAGATATTGCATAAATATATATATATATATATATATATAAATTTATACTATTAATGTACTAATATATAAATAATAAAGAAAATAATAGACTATTTAATATAGTAAAATAATTTAATACAATATTAAAATAATAAAATAAAAGGATAATAAAAAAATTAAAACAAAGAAACACGGGTTTAAAAACAATTTAAAGCAGATATGAAAGACTAAATTAAAAATGCGTGAAAACACACGGGGTTAAAATGGCAATTGCGCCAAATTTTAAAACGGCGCCGTAATAGATTTAGCCTTTAGACTGCCCCGAGGATTAAATTGAAACACAAAAAGTAATTTTGGGACCAATTGTAAAAATAAAAAAAAACAATAGGACGTAATTGTAAAATTGAAATAATGCGGAAGGGCCTGACGCGCAAATAACTCATTTCTCAAAACACGCGGATTCTTCGAGTCGGGTCAACTGCGCGCGGATCTTGATTGAAACGACATCGTTTTAGGCTTATTAAATTAAACCAAAACGGCGTCGTTCCCAGTTAACTATATAAGTAAAAAAAAAACAATTTAAAAAATCAATTAACACCCATTTAAAAAAAAAAAAAAAAAACCAGAAACCTATCCCCCCAAACTCTCTCCAGCATTCTGCCTTCGGCCAGGACTCCAATGGGGCACCTCCACACGCACCGGTACACGCGTCCTCGTCCGTGGCGGCACTCAGGTAAAATCTTCACTCTTTTCTTTTATTTTCTTTTTAATAATATTTATATATATATATATATATAAAATAAACATAGATTTAAGAAATAAAAATAATGCGAAAAGAATCACCTTAAAAAAACTCTATATTTTGTTTCAACGAACTTTTTTTATTTTTATTCTCTGTAAAAAAATGTGTATTCTGTTTTCTCTCTTCCTCTCTTTACAAGTTTAATCTAGGGGTTTTTATAACCCAAAAATGAAAGACAAAAAGGAAATAAATCTCTGTTTTTGCCTCTGTTTCGCCTTTCTTGCTGTGATTTGTTTCCTTTTGCAGGTCGGGCGAGGATTTTGGTGGTGACTGCAGCGTGATTCGGGCGCGGATCATGGCGCGACCGAAAGCCTGGCGTGGGTGCGACGATTGGGCTCCAACGATTGCGGCGTGGCGTTTGGGATATTCTTTGAGGCGGCGCGCTGGGGTTTTCGGAGAACCCTAGGTCTGAAATTTTGTTTAAGTTCTTGGGCCCCATGGGCCATGTAATTTTGGGTGCAGTATATTTTCTTAGGCTGATCGGGTTTAGGTATTAGTTTGGGTTCTGTTCTGGGTAGTGTGTTCTGGGTCATTGGGCCACGGGTATTTTGGGCTTGTACAATGGACTGTTTAAACTATGATTTTATTTTTAACAAGCCCGGTCAAAATTGGGCTCTTACAGCTGCCCCTCTTTGCTCATTGTCGTGAAACGAGAATAGAGCAAAGACTATAAAAGGACCAATTTTGACCGATCTTGGCCAAGTCTTGACTTCTGGATCCTTGTCTTCTTTAAATGGCTTCCAACTCCACTGCAACTTCAGGGAAATCAGGCTCATGTCTTCGATCTGCTTCCTTGCTATATTCAGGAAGACTTCAATCTTTAGTCTGCTCCACTACCATCTCTAGGGAACAAAATCTGAATTTTTTGGTTTGCTTCCTTACTATCTTCAAGAAGACTTCATTCTTCAGTCTGATCCACTAGGGAACAAAATCTGAAATTTTCAATTTGCTTCCTTACTATCTTCAGGAAGACTTCAATCTTCAGTTTGCTCCACTACCATCTCTAGGGAACAAAATCTAAAATTTTCAATTTACTTCCTTACTATCTTTAGGAAGACTTCATTCTTCAGCTTGCTCCACTATCATCTCTAGGGAACAAAATCTGAAATTTTGCTTCCTTACTATCTTCAGGAAGACTTCATTCTTCAGTCTGCTCCACTAGGGAACAAAATCTGAACTTTTTGGTTTGCTTCCTTACTATCTTCAGGAAGACTTCAATCTTCAGCCTGCTCTACTATAATCTCTAGGGAACAAAATCTAAAATTTCGCTTCCTTACTATCTTCAGGAAGACTTCATTCTTCAGTCTGTTCCACTAGGGAACAAAATCTGAAATTTTCAATTTGCTTCCTTACTATCTTCAGGAAGACTTCATTCTTCAGCCTGCTCCACTATCATCTCTAGGGAACAAAATCTGAAATTTTGCTTCCTTACTATCTTCAGGAAGACTTCATTCTTCAGCTTGCTCCACTATCATCTCTAGGGAACAAAATCTGAAATTTCGCTTCCTTACTATCTTCAGGAAGACTTCATTCTTCAGTCTGCTCTACTAGGGAACAAATTCTGAAATTTTCAATTTGCTTCCTTACTATCTTCAGGAATACTTCATTCTTCAGCCTGCTCCACTATCATCTCTAGGGAACAAAATCTGAAATTTCAATTTGCTTCCTTACTATCTTCAGGAAGACTTCATTCTTCAGTTTGCTCCACTACCATTTCTAGGGAACAAAATCTGAACTTTTTGATTTGCTACACCATCCTCTGAGGGACATGTCCTGTATACTCGAATGTATTATGGATGACTTTTTGCATGAATGCAGAATGTCATGAGAATGATGATTAGGACGTATGATCGGAATGCATCTAATGCTCCTAACTAAATGATATTAGGGATGACATTTGCATGAATGCAGGATGTCATGAAAACGATTTTTTTTTTTTATGAAAAACGATTAGGACACAATGATCGGCATAAATCAAATGCTCTTAATTGGAAGTGAGAGAATGATCCCTATGGGTTGTCATTGCTCATAGTTCATCAAGGTTCTATCACTGATGCACTACCATGCTTTCTTGTTCAGCTGGTATCTTGGACAAAAGACCCAAAGAAACAATCATTCTGCTCAGCAAGCTTGCCCCGCTGTAATTCCAGAATCCCTTTCCTTAAACCTCCCACTGCAACTTCTGGGGAATAACATTTGGTTTTTTCATCCATCCAGTTATCACTTAGAGGTATGAAATTTTCAATCAACTTGGTCTATTATATCATCCCCTGAGTATAATGACCAGATGTATGTATGCAGTGTATTCCGACAATAATCCCATTTTATACTTGGATTGACCTTGTTCGTCATTTGCCGATATGGTGTTATCAATGAAATTGTCTTATCCAATAAGAATTTGAAAAGATAATCATTTTTCAATGTTTCCAATCCCCTTAGGCTTGGTGAGTTTTGAACAATAGTCCTGTTTCATATTCTCATATTATTTAGAAGCTTCCAGAGTAATATGCGAAACTCCTTTTATGAAAGTATTAGTCCAATAATCATTATTTCAATATAAAATGCTTGAAAAAGATCAATGGACAAGAAAGAAATTAATCAAGAGCATAGCTCGAAACAAATAAGTTATAAAAGATAACTAAGAAAATTGATTGGGGTGCATATTGAAAAGAATAACAAATTCAAAAATGGGTAAAATAGAAGCTAGGTGCCCCAGATATCGCAGCCTGAGCTTCTCTTGTTCAAACTTCTTGAGGACCATTTTAAGCTCAATATGTGTTTAGGGGATCCGGAGTACTTTGTCGATGCCCCAAGACGCAGCATACTTCCTCATTGTTAATTCAGGCATAGCATGACTACTACATGCCCTATCTTTGATCAAAATTTGAGCCGCCCTTTTCGGGTCTTCGACTCAAAACCCCTTTGGTCTCAAAGCGCCCTTTGCGGGTTTTCGCCTTGGCCTCTCCTTTTTCTTTCTTTTTTTTTATTCTTTTTTTTGAGGCGACCTTTACGGGTTTTCACCTTGGTCTTTCCTTTTTCAGGTAAAATATCTCTTGACTAAACCTGAATTCACCGGATTGGGCAAGTCTTCTCCATTCGTCTTGGTCAATATCAATGCTCCTCTAGAACAGGTCCTACATAAGTCCTTCTCAGTTTGGCATATGATTTTCTCTAAAATCGTTTTGTAGAAGAAAATCTTTTTCAACATTAGGTTTCTTCGTAGAATTCCCTAAGATAAACCTCTTTACATAAGCTCGCATCATCTGGCCATGGCAAATAGCTTTTAACCTTTCTTTCGATTAAGTTTAATTGATAAAAAACACTTCAAATCTATAAACCAATATGTAAGATGTTGCTCCGACAAAGGTCCTGGCCAACGTTCGATAATCATAGAGTGTAGTGATAACTTCTTATGCCAATATTTACAAGTCTTAGCCACCCTTTTTTTTGTAATGTGATATGCTGCCTGATATTCGGATAAACTGTAAACTTTGACTTTGTACAGTTATTTAAACGCGATCCTTTATGGCATTCTTTGCTGGCATCTGATCTTTTCATTCATTCTTCTGCTTCTTCTTTTTTTTTTTGATGAGTTTGATGACTTCGACTTTGTAACATTGGCATATGAAGCTACTTCCATTCTCTTAGTGAAGTGAACGATGACTATACCGATGAGTCGATATTGGCTAAAAGCTTTTGACGAGATTGGCCCCATCACATCCATGCCCCACATATGGAAAATTTGTGAAGAAATGGAGTAGGCACATGAATCTTGTCTCCTTAAATTCAACATTTGCGGTATGACTGATGTAATCCCCTTCCATGGTGGATCAACAGTGCCCCATCCTCTTGTTTAGCCCGCGTCTTATTAGTCCAGGAATGTCCGGATATGATCGTGCGAAAACATCTTTGAATTCTCGAAGATAACTCAATAATGTCTCGCCTCATTTCTGTGATGAACTAGGTTACAATCTTCACCCCTTTTCTAGGCTCATAATATCTGTTAACCCTTTATTGAGTAAGGTCTGTTTTTCATCTTGCTAAACCATTCTTAACAAGTCAGAAGACATGTCACAATCTCTGTCATCTTCAAAGTCCTGAGATCCCTTAGACCCATATCTCGTTCAAAAAGGGAGTCAGTAACAACGTCGCTCATATCGTTGATGTAGCAGGCCCAATTTGCCCGGCCCATTAACCAAACAAAAAAACCGAAAAAACCAATAAACAGTCTTTTAAATGTCTATTTACAATATTCTTTAGCCCAATTTACAAAACAATCACAGTTTCTTTACAAACCCATTAACTAAACCCAATACTTAACCCAAGCCCAATTACAGTGGCCCAACCGGCCTGGGTGACCTAAAACATTTGGGGTTTCAGAAAACCCTAGAACCCCTTGGCCAGGCAGCGCCGCAAGCAGTCCCCACGTACGAGCACGTCATGCACCTGCACCTCCGTATGCCCCATGCGCGCGTCGCCACGTCCACGCGATCGAGCCTCCGTACCTCCGCCAGCAAGCATACGGCCTTGTACCTGCACAACACAACGAAAAAGCACAGCAGACAGCAAGAAAAACAAAAGGAACGATTGTATTTTTATTTTTTTTATTTTATTAATTTTCGATTTCAGCCTTTAAATGGACGGAAACAAACTATTGTAAAAAAAAAAAAACGACTACACGATTTTACGCACCAGAATATAGTAATAGAAAGGAGAAACTGAGACGAAAAAAAGGGTCTCTTTTCGATTTCATCTTTTATTATTTTTTTATCTACTTCAAGAGCATTTTTCTTTCTCTTTTAAATCTACACGCGAATAAAAAGAGAGGGGGGATTTACCTTCAAAATACGGACCGTCGGACTGCTTTCTTCGTCGTAATTGGAGCAAAGCGGTCCCTAACGGCGGAGAGCGTGAAGTGTCTGGGTCTAGGTCGAAGGAGATCAGGCGATCGGACCTGGGTAGGCCACTAATCGTCGATGATTGTGGCATTTTAGTGGTCGAATGAGGAGGCGTTGAAGGCGGCTGAGAATGAAACAAAAAAAAGAGGCTAGGGTTCTGGGTTAAAAAAAAAATGGAAGGATTAAAGGTTTTCTGATTAACCTAAGGATTATTAACTTTTTTTTAAGAATAATGCAAAACGGTGCCGTTTAGGAAGGTGTAGATCCGCGTCGACTCGCTTTGTGACCGGATCCGCGCCTTTTGTTTTAAAAGGGTTATTTTCGCATTTAGTCCCTCCGCTCTCGATTACGCCGCAATGTAGTCCTATTCGAACGCAGCTGCGTTTTGACTAAGCTGGAATATTTCTTGATTTGGTCCTTATTAATTTACGCGCATTGTATTTTAACCCTTTTAGATTTCATTTTTGATTTATTGCTTTCTAGCCCCCTAATTTCGTTCTGATTTTCAACATAATCCTTAAATTATTCCATTAATTATCGGTTTATTGATCTCTTTAATTATTCTTTTAATTAATATTTAATATAAAATATTTTAAATTGTTTTAGCTATTATTTATTTTATTTACATGATATTTTCATTAATTCTATATATATACTTTTTATATATACATATTATTTATATTAAATTATTTTTATGTATATATCTTATATTATTTTATATATATATCTCTTGTGTGTATAATTTACTTCTTCAAAATTATATTTACTTATTCTATACATGTTTATATATTATTATTTTTATTTGTATATTATTTTATATTAAGTTTCTTTTATTTATTTACATGTATTACCTAAATTGACATGTGTTGTTTGCTTATTATTTTTGAATATGCTATATTTAAGTTTAATTCGTTTTCACTTAGCTATATTTTTAGCTTTCGTTATTTCTTAATTAATAATGTTGGTATTTCCAAAATAAGAGTTGTGAGATTATTGATTTTGTATATATTGAATTGTATGTTCATATCATTATTCTTGACATCCATTTGTACAAAGGTTGTATTCACATGTTATTATTCCATAGTTGATATTATATTTTTATTTCTCATTACCTAGTAATTCAATAAAAGCATTTTAAATTGATTTTAAAATCATTTATTTAAAAGTTTTTTAAAACAAGGTAATATTCGATGTTTGGAAATTCGAAGAAATCGTGCCCAATCGTGCTGGGTGTGGTTTTTTGTTTGACCAAATAAACGAATATCCTTTCAAATTTTGTCTATATTTTCAAAATAAGGTAATATTTGTGCGTTTGGAAATTCGAAGAAATCGTGCCCAATTGTGCTGGGAATGGTTTTTTTGTTTGTCCAAATAACCAAATACCCTTTTAGAATTTCAATACATGTGCTTGGAGAATTTAGGGGATGATCTCGAATTCGAGGACTCAAATTGTCGTATCCAATCGTGCTGGATGTGATACTCTATTCCTTCAGAACAAGGGAATCTCAATATTCAATCAAGTTATTTAAAATTATAGAAAAAAAAGGAACAGAATTTCAAAATCATTTCAAACTTTTCAACATTAGGACATCAATTACTCAGTTTGGTACCAATTTTGGGCGTTGCGAGGATGCTAATCCTTCCTCGTACGTAACTGACTCCCGAACCCGTTTTCTTCTTATTCGCAGACCAAAATTTATTTTATAGGTGACCCGATCACACCTAAACAAAAGGATCGCTGGCGACTCCATATTTTTTTAAAAGTCGATTCCCGTTTTTCCAAATTCGACAAAGAATGGTTTCGACAGCTTGGCGACTCCATTGGGGAGATCAAAAAGAGATTCAAGCCATAGAATTAATTAATTTCTGTCCTTTTGTCAAAAATTGTGAATTTGATTTGAAAAATTACAATCCTTTTTATTGCATTCGCTTGCGTTATCTCATTTGATTGCAGTGGTTCGAGTCTTATAGAATACTTTGGCATCATATTGCATGACCGTCGGGTCACACCCTTTTTAAGTGGGAGTGAGAAGCTACTCATTTTTGAGGTTTTCACCTCCGTGCAGGATAGTGAATCGCTTTCGGGATACATCTGTACCTTTGTCTTCGTGAGATTTTCATCTCCGTGCAGCCATAGGGAAATGTATCCCCCTGAACCGAATTCGGTCCGTATGAGCCTATAATGGGTGAGGATCGAGGAATCTGTTGGTTCAGGTATCTCAACTTTAGAATCAAACCACATATAGAGAGACTTAGGAGCTTACCCTAGATAGAGCCACGCCAAACCCTAGTGGTCACCCGGTCAGGTGTTCTATGTTGATTATTTCTCTAACATGTTGTCTTTTGTTTTGAGTGCATTGCATTGCATTCATTCCATGCATTTGCATCGCATTACATCATATGCATTAGATTTCATGAGAAGATCTGATTGGTTGAAATTATTTTGCATTAACACTGGACACCGGTAAAACCAAACATCCCTACTGATGCAGAATCAAGATGAAAGATATGGATCGAGAGATTAGAGAAGCTTGAACAACTCCAAAGGGAGATGCGGGGATAAACTTCATTTGCAAATGCAAGAGCGACTTGCTAAGATCGGCGCAGGATATGATAGACCGAATGATAGAATCACAAAAGAGTATGATGACTCAATTAACTCAACTCATTGGCGGGAGGAATAGACAAAGGAAAAACCCCATGGTTAACATGGTGAAAATAGTTTTAGCCCGACACATTCTGAAGTACATCCACAAAAGACATCCGTCATAATTAAACCTCAACAATTTCAAGAAGATGTTTCGATACCAGCCAACTTCCAAACGAGATCGGGTTCTAACTTAGGGGATCATCCAATTAATGATGTTATTCCTGACTTTGATGAGGTAGCAGAGAGAGAAAGGGCAAGGGCTGAATTGCCAAAATAGTTAGAGGAGCGATGTAAACGGTTGGAAGACAAATTTAAGGCCATGGAAAGTGCTGATAGACAACATGGAATCGATGCTAAAGATCTAAGTTTGGTGCCAGATCTAATACTTCTCCACAAATTCAAGGTGCCAGAATTTGAAAAATACAATGGGACTACTTGCCCAGAAGCTCACATAACTATGTTTTGCCGGAGAATGACTGGGTACGTTAACAATGACAACTGCTAATTCATTACTTCCAGGACAGTCTGGAAGGAGCAGCATCTAAATGGTACAATCAGTTGAGCCGTACTAAAATTGGTTCTTGGAGGGATTTAGCACAGGCATTTATGAATCACTACTGATCCACGTAATGAGATATGACCCTTGTGCACTTACTACGCAAAACATGGAGAAGAAACCAAGCGAGAGTTTTCGACAATATGCACAAAGGTAGAGGGAGGTTTCCATACAAGTCAAGCCACCTCTTCTGGAGAAAGAAACCACTATGCTCTTCATCAACACCTTGAAAGCCCCGTTTATCACTCATATGCTAGGGAGCACTACAAAGAGCTTCTCAGACGTCGTAATGACTGGAGAAATGATTTAGAATGCCATAAAGAGTGGAAAGATAGATGCTGAAGAAAGTGCCAATAGATCAGCCCTGAGAAATAGGGAAAATGAAGTGAACAGCTTGAGCAAGCATCCCAAATTAGTCACTGTAGGTCAACCGAGGGTTGTGACCACTGGCCATCAGGGCTCATCAAGACAAGGATCCAATGCAAAGCAACTCCAGTTTACACCAATTCCAATGACATATAGGGAGTTGTATCAAAGCCTATTTGATGCACATGAGGTGGCTCCTCACTACCCAAAACCGATGCAACCTCCATATCCAAAATGGTATGACCCAAATGCCCAGTGTGAGTACCACGCGGGGGTTATAGGGAATTCGATAGAAAATTACCTTGCTTTCAAGAAATTGGTGGAAAAATTCATCGGCATGGGTATTGTGAAATTAGATGACATGCAAAATGCAGAAATATGAACCTGGGAGTGTTTTGAGCAATAGGACTATGGAAGAGACATGTATTTTTTAAGGCTTATCTAGAGTAATATTCGAAACACACTTATTGCTTTCAGCCTAAGGGCAATAAGAGTCCTCTTGTGAAATAGGCTTGTGTCCAGAACTTTTATTTCAATAAAATGCATCCTTTTGAGCAAATATTTTTCTATTTATAGATTCTTTTGTCCTTTGGATTTCTATGCAAATATTCTTTCATTCTTTATTCATGACCATATCATATAAATAATCATCCTTAGAATCATTTATTCTTTAGAATTTGCCTTTGTACCTACAATAGGTACCCAGATATAAATGACATGAGCGACGCTGTTACTAACTCTCTTTTTGAATGAAATAAGGGTCTAAGGGATCGCAGGACTTTGAAGATGACAGAAATTGCAACATATCTTCTGATTTGTTAATACTGGATGAAAAACATATCCACGTCGCGAGCCAAGGAAGGAGATGAAGATCAAAGCCTGGCTCAATGCAGAAACAAGATTTCCTATATGTGGGGCATGGATGTTATCAGGCCAGTCTCATCAGAAGCTTCTGGCTGACACCAATTCATCTTCGTGGTTGTCAATTTCTTCACTAGGATGGTAAAAATCGCTTCATATGCCAATATTACAAAGTCGATAGTCATCGAAACAAAGAAAAGAAAAAGAAAGAATACTAAAAAAAAATAAGAAAAAAATGTCAAAAAGATCACATTTAATCGCACGAGGTCATAAGTCCCCAGTCTGTTCAAAGATCAGGTGCCACATATCAGTGCAGCAAGAGAGAAAAACAAAGGATCATAAAAAGACCGAGACTTGTAAGGATTGGCATACAGAAGTTACTATTTACCCTCTATGCTTATCAAACTTTGGCAAGATCGCCATCACGAGGCAACACGTTTCTCATTGGTTTTGCCCATTGGAGTCGAAATTCTGTCAGCGCTGAAGTTGGATGAGGCAGAATAGATCCAATCTCAATATGATCAGTTGATGTTAAAAGCTATCTGTCATGGTCCGGTGATACGAGCTCACAAAAAAATGATTCGCCCTAGAAAATTTCATGATAGGGCTTTGAAGAAGACTTTTCCCATGCAAAAGAGACTTCAGAAGAAAGTGGATGCCAAACTGGGAAGGACCTTATACGGTAAAGAAGGCCTGTTCTGGGGAAACGTGAATATTGACCGAGATAGATAGCAATGACCTACCTAATCCGGTGAATTTAGACTCAATAGAAAGTTTTCCAAAGAGAAAAACAAATAAAAAAAAGAGGAAAAGAAAAAGAAAAAAGGAGAGGCCAAGGTGAAAACCCGCAAAGGGCACTTTGAGACCAAAGGGGATTTGAGTTGAAAACCCAAAAAGGGCGGCTCAAATTTTGATCAAAGTGGGGCATACAGCAATCTTGCTATGCTTAAATTAATAATGAAGAAGTATGCTACGTCTTGGGGCATCGACAAAGTACTCCAGATCCCCTAAATACATATCGAGCTTAAAATGGTCCTCAAGAAGTTGGAACAGAGAAGCTCAGACTGCGATATCTGGGGCACCTAGTTTCCATTTTACCACTTTAAATTTGTTATTTGTGATTATATTATTCTTTTCAAAATATGTTTCCTTTTTTATTGCAATTGCTATCTTTGCCTAGCTTATTTGTTTCGAGCTATGCTCCTAATTAATTTCCTTCTTGTCCATTGTTATGATCTCTTTTCAAGCATTTTTCATTGAAATAACGGTTAGTGGACTGATAATATTTTCATAAAAAGAGTTTCGCATATTACTCTGGAAACTTCTAAATAATACAAGAACCCGAAATAGGATTATTGTTTAAAACTCACCAAGTTTAAGGAAGAGTCTAAACTGAGATTTTCTCTCCGAATTTTTGTCAAAGATGGTGGTTGAACAAGCGACAAGATCTTTGCGTCGATGATACAATCTTGATGAAAATTGGGCAATGTTAACCCAAGTGTAAAAGGGGAATCATTCTCCGGAGAAAAATTGATATTCTGCATTCACGCGAGCATCATGTATACACATCTAGTTGGGTCACCCGAGGAGTGATCAGTTGATGGAACAAGCTACAGGCCCTATACCCTCGAGTTATAGTGGGATAGATGGAAGATAATACAGATCTTATACCTTTGAATAGCAATATGATGGATTGAAGAAGAAACATATCCTACATTTCGAGGTCGCAGTGGGATAGATGGGAAGAGATTCAGATCCTATACCGCTACAGTGGGGCAAATCTGTTGAGCAAGATATTTGTTTTCTCAGGTTTTCTATTGAGAATACCAGCCGAAGAAGATGGCAACATAATACATCAGTGATAAAAAGCCTTAATAAACAATGAACGATGACGCCTTAAACTTTTAAAAAGGGATCATTCTCATGAAATTCTGCATTCATGCAAAACACATTTAGTTAGGAGCATTTGATTCATTCCGATCATTGCATCCTAATCATTGCAAGAAATCATTCTCATGACATTCTGCATTCATACAAATGTTATCCATAAGACACATCTATTTAGGGGCATTTGATTCATTCCGATCATTGCATCCTAATCTTTGTAAAAAGACCATTCTGATGACATTCTGCATTCATGCAAATGTCGTCTGTAATACATTTAGTTAGGAGCATTAGATTCATTCTGATCATTGCATCCTAACCATTTTGCATAAGCATAAACACAAAACTGATTTTACAAGACAGGTTCCCTAGGGGACGTTGTCGCAACATCGGCGAATTTGAATATCTTGCCTTCCTGAGTGAAGCAGATTGAAGATAGTAGATCTGGCAGTCTTGAAGTTGCAGGAGCAGATCGAAGCCATACAAGTCTTATCTCCTCAAAGTTCCAGCGGAGTAGGTTGAGGTTACAAATCCCTCCTCCCTGAGTTTACAATGAGGATCAGTCCGTATTTTTTTGAAGTTTCAGCAGAGAAGATTGAAACTACGAATCTCTTCTCTCTGAATTTCTATCTCCTCAAAGTTCCAGTGTTGAGGCTACAAATCCCTCCTCCCTGAGTTTACAATGAGGATCAGTCCGTATTTCTTTGAAGTTTCAGCATAGAAGATTGAAACTACGAATCTCTTCTCTCTGAATTTCTATCTCCTCGAAGTTCCAGTGGAGTAGGTTGAGGCTACAAACCCCTCCTCCCTGAGTTTACAATGAGGATCAATCCGTATTTTTTTGAAGTTTAAGCAGAGAAGATTGAAACTACGAATCTCTTCTCTTTGAATTTCTATCTCCTCAAAGTTCCAGTGGAGTAGGTTGAGGCTACAAATCCCTCATCCCTGAGTTTACAATGAGGATCAGTCCGTATTGAAACTACGAATCTCTTCTCTCTGAATTTCTATCTCCTCAAAGTTCCAGTGGAGTAGGTTGAGGCTAAAAATCCCTCCTCCCCTGAGTTTACAATGAGGATCGGTCCAGTATTTCTTTGAAGTTTCAGTGAGAGAAGATTGAAACTTGAATCTCTTCTCTCTGAATTTCTATCTCCTCAAAGTTCCAGTGGAGTAGGCTGAGGCTACAAATCCCTCCTCCCTGAGTTTACAATGAGGATCAGTCCGTATTTCTTTGAAGTTTCAGCAAAGAAGATTGAAACTATGAATCTCTTCTCTCTGAATTTCAATCTCCTAAGGCTACAAATCCCTCCTCCCTGAGTTTACAATGAGAATCAGTCCGTATTTTTTTAAAGTTTCAGCAGAGAAGATTGAAACTACGAATCTCTTCTCTTTGAATTTCTATCTCCTCAAAGTTCCAGTGGAGTAGGTTGAGGCTACAAATCCCTCCTCCCTGAGTTTACAATGAGGATCAGTCCGTTTTGAAACTACGAATCTCTTCTCTCTGAATTTCTATCTCCTCAAAGTTCCAGTGGAGTAGGTTGAGGCTACAAATCCCTCCTCCCCGAGTTTATAATGAGGATCAATCCATATTTCTTTGAAGTTCCAGTGGAGTAGGTTGAAACTACGAATCACTTCTCCCTGAAATTACATCGGAATGGGATCGAAGCGCCAGTTCTCAGGCCTCTGAAGATACAGTGGGATGGAACGAAGCTACTTGAAGAATAGAAGCACTGTAACACCCCAAACCCGGTCTAGAAGTTAGGCCCGAATCTGGTGTGTCACATGGAAGTAAAAAAAAAACATCTTTGCGATTATTAAAAACTTGCTTGAGAAATACAGCCTCTTTGTTAAAACCAAAAACACTTAAGCAATTGTTAACTACTTGAAAGCATAATAATCTTTAAAAACCTTTTCGTTTGCGGAAGTATATTTGAAATAAACAATTTACGAAAATGTGGCGTTTATAAATAGAGTTGCGAAGCATTTTGAAAGCGTTATGAAAGCGTAGATAAAATACAAGTATTTTGAGAGGTTGTTTGATAAATCGATAATCGAAACTAATGATCTTACAAACCGTGACTTTTGAAAGCGACGTTGAAAATTCGAAAGAGAATCCAAGTCTTTTGAAAATATCGTTAATAGTTCGAGAGAAAATATCCGTGTTAAAAATATTTGTAAAAGTTTATTTTGAAATCCATTTGTTAATCGATTTTGGAAGCCATTGTTTAAGTTTTTAGAAAATTCCCCTTTTTAAACAATTTAAGAAAAATAATAAAAACATCCCAACCAAAAAGCAAAAATAAAAATAGTCCAGAGGCCTTATTACAACATTTAACCCAAAATAGTAAAGTAATAAAATAAACGAGAAAGAAGTCTAAAGTCCAAATAAACCATTTCCGAAGTATGGCCTCCCTCGAGTCATCCATAGCCCAAGTCCATATCATCAAGCATTACCTACAAGGGTTAAGAGAAAGGGGGGTGAGTTACAAGAACTCAGTGTGAGCTCCCCTTACCGTTATTCATTGGGCCGGAACCCAATTAGCAATCATCTTGGGCCTAAGCCCATTTACAAACAATATTAAATGATGAAAATGTATGAATGCAACCCATCCCATCCTACCAACCGACTAACTCTCCACCCGTACCAACCAATCTCTCCTGTGGGGATCTTTTGTCAACCCACCCCGCTTGATCTCTCCAATTTGCAGTCAATAAGCCGCCATTTATAAAATTTGTGGTGAGCCACGATTCATATACGGTAATATAATCGGCACATGACCTCGGTAAAAAATGATCGACACAGAGTCGTTAATTCATATGTTAGGCACATAGCCCCGGTAAATACGTTTAGCACAAAGCCATAATCACGATGGCACAAAGCCAAAATCACATTTATATTGGCACATAGCCTTAATCACGATGGCACAAAGCCAAATCACGTTTATATTGGCACATAGCCTTAATCACGATGGCACAAAGCCAAATCACGTTTATATTGGCACATAGCCCTTATCGGTATTTGTGGCAATGCCACTGGTCTATACTTCTCTTCATTCATATTTTCCCATCCCATGCAAAATTATGTAAATGCAACATTCATAGTAAGGCATCATATTTACAAATATAAACAACAATTATTACTCCAGAGATTTGTTACGATAAATCGGCCCATTATAACACTTTGCAATTCAGCCCATTAAGGCATTCTATCAAATCAGCCCATAGGGGCATTTTCGGTAAATCGGTCCATAAGGACATTTCGGTAAATCGGTCCATAAGGACATTTCAGTAAATCGGTCCATAAGGACATTTCGGTAAATCGGTCCATAAGAACATTTCGGTAAATCGGTCTATAAGGATATTTCGGTAAATCGGTAATTTTACCCACTAAGGTTAGTTCGGTAATCTCATAACCCAGGGGTATTTCGGTAATTTACCCTCCAAGGGTTATTTGGTAATTCGGCAACCCCGGACTTAACTACTAATTTGAGCATAGAAAATTTAAAACTGTCCATCTGCGTCATATTGACTAAACTGACCATAACTCGGATTAGGAAACTCAAAATTTAGATCCGTAAATTTTCCTTGAAACTAGACTCATATATCTTCTTAATATAATTTTTCAGGAATTTTTGACTTAACCATTTAGTACATTTTATTCCTTAAATTTTCCCTTGTTTCACTAACCAACGATTCTGACCTCTCTTACCCAAAATTCAAATATCTCACTGTACAGTTTTCCTATGTTGCTCCCACTTGTTTCTATTGAAAATAGACTCACTAAGGAATCTGTAAATATAAACTATAACTTATAATTCACTTTTTAC
Source organism: Gossypium sturtianum (assembly GCA_025698515.1). NCBI lineage: Eukaryota > Viridiplantae > Streptophyta > Magnoliopsida > Malvales > Malvaceae > Gossypium > Gossypium sturtianum. Next base: position 73,253,420 of record CM046955.1, on the reverse strand, counting down.
AATTTTATACGATTTTTCCAAGACAGATTAGAGAACCACAAAGTCATTCAAAACCAGTCTCACTCAAATTAACATATCTCAGAATATAAAAATCCTTTTCCTTCTCCATTTTTTCCATATTAAAATAGACACAGTAAGCTTTAATCTGATATCTTATTCACTTTGTAATTCCTTTTCTCCTATTTTTCGTGATTTTTCAAAAACACATCACTGCTTCTAACCGAAACTGTTTTATTACAAAATACGATTACCACTACGATCATACGCACGCCCGAGTGATCACGGATGCCGGTTTTTGGTGTTCTTCGGTATTTTGACCGATTCACAGAATATATCATACAAAATTTTAGAGAGATGTGAGATTACATACCATATCAAACATGTATTCGGAAGGTACAGGATTACACACCTGATTTTGATTTCCTAAAGAACCACTCATCGATGACCTAGAACAATACTAACCAAAAGCTAGCCTCGGATTTCCAAAAGATTTCGTATCACTTACACTTGAATCACTTACCACTATATCCAAAGGTAGAAATATATCGAGTGATTTTTCCCTAAAACATATAGTCGATTAGTCGAAACTTTAATCCAATTTTCAACATAGCCAAATAGAGATATAACGAAAAATCCAAAAATGAACCCCCTTACCTTATCGATATTGGATCCAATTTCCACCATTTGACTTCGGCTAGAACAATACACGGTCTCCCACTTAAAGAACTAAGAAAAGAGAGTGATTTTGGATTGTGAGTTTCGACTATGGAAGAAAATGAACAAGAATAGTTTCGGTTATGAGGGTATGGATTAGAGGAAAAAGATAGTAGAGTTGGAGAATTTCGTGAAAAGAAAAGAAATGCTCACTAATGGCTTGAAGTTTCGGTAAAGACGAGAAGAAATTTGAGAGAAAGAAAAATGTCACCAATGTTGCATAAATGAATTTTTTCCCCAAAAAACAAAACTAAAACTTTCACCAATTGCCAAGACCAAATTCGGCTAGGAGAAAAGAATTTGAGAAGAGAAAAAAAACACACTTGATGCTAATGGAATTGTCCAAAACTAACACTAAAGCCTTACCAACACTAACAAAAATTCGGCTATGCCCCTTAAGCCCCAAAAATCGTCCACATACATAGCTAAAATGGTCAACAATTTGCCACCCATACTTTCCATAACATTTCCCTTGAAAAAGGCCACTTGTTCCCCCTACTTTCCTATTTCTCTTGATTCCTTTCCCCAACTTCAACCTTGCCTTTTTATTTTAGCCACCTTACCAAAATAATGAAGTCAACCTTGCCATGAATGCCTCTTGGCTGACACTTAAGGAAAGGGTGCAAAAATATAAGTCAAAATTTGCACACAAAGTGATTCGAACCTATTCCCTCAAGGTACTACATGTGGCGCCATAACCCTTTTACCAATTGCTCATTTATGCTAGCAATTTACTCTTTTATTTCCATAAGCCTTGATGCCACTTACTATCTCTCCTTAATAGGCTTAAACAAAAAATTTTACTAAGGCCCAACTTGAACCCGGAACTTCATAGAAACCTCGTAACTTTCCAAAATTACCTTCTTAATAAGTCCAACTTGAAATAATGCTGTTCTCTTGTTCTCAAAATTTTAAAACGCTTCTACGCTCAAGGCCCATTGGGCCCAATAGGTCCAATTCTATTAGGCCCAATTTTGGGATGTTACAAGCACCAAAAGAAGTCAAGATTCAGTGAGACCGGGCAAGATTGACCCTTCTTATGAGTCTTTGCTCCATTTTCGTTACACGACAACGAGCAAAGAGGGGCAGCTGTAGCAGGCCCAATTTACCCGGCCCATTAACTAAACAAAAAAAACTGAAAAAACCAATAAACAGTCTTTTAAATGTCCATTTACAATATTCTTTAGCCCAATTTACAAAACAATCACAGTTTCTTTACAAACCCATTAACTAAACCTAATACTTAACCCAAGCCCAATTACAGTGGCCCAACCGGCCTGGGTGACCCAAAACATTTGGGGTTTCAGAAAACCCTAGAACCCCTTGGCCAGGTAGCGCCGCAAGAAGTCCCCACGTACGAGCGCTTCATGCGCCTGCACCTCCGTATGCCCCACGCGCGCGTCGCCACGTCCACGCGATCGAGCCTCCGTACCTCCGCCAGCAAGCATACGGCCTTGTACCTGCACAACACAACGAAAAAGCAACAGAAAAGCAAGAAAAACAAAAGGCGATTGTATTTTTATTTTTTTATTTTATTAATTTTCGATTCGGCCTTTAAATGGGCGGAAACAAACTATTGTAAAAAAACGACGACTACGATTTTACGCACGAATACTGATAATAGAAAGGAGAAAAGAGAGGCGAAAAAAGGGTCTCTTTCCGATTTCATCTTTTATTGTTTTTTTATCTACTTCAAGAGCATTTTTTCTTTCTCTTTTAAATCTACACGCGAATAAAAAGAGAGGGGGGATTTACCTTCAAAATACGGACCGTCGAACTACTTTCTTCGTCGTAATCGGAGCAAAACGGTCCCTAACGGTGGAGAGCGTGAAGCGTCTGGGTCTAGGTCGAAGGAGATCAGGCGATTGGACCTGGGTAGGCCACTAATCGTCGATGATTGTGGCATTTTAGTGGTCGAATGAGGAGGTGTTGAAGGCGGCTGAGAATGAAACAAAAAAAAGAGGCTAGGGTTCTGGGTTAAAAAAAAAAATGGAAGGATTAAAGGTTTTCTGATTAACCTAAGGATTATTAACTTTTTTTTTTTAAGAATAATGCAAAACGGTGCCGTTTAGGAAGGTGTAGATCCGCGCGTCGACTCGCTTTGTGACCCGGATCCGCGCCTTTTTGTTTTAAAAAGGGTTATTTTTGCATTTAGTCCCTCCGCTCTCTGATTCTGTCGCAATGTAGTCCTATTCGAACGCAGCGTTTTGACTAACTGGAATATTTACTGATTTGGTCCTTATTAATTTACGCGCATTGTATTTTAACCCTTTTAGATTTCATTTTTGATTTATTGCTTTCTAGCCCCTTAATTTCGTTCTGATTTTCAACATAATCCTTAAATTATTCCATTAATTATCGGTTTATTGATCTCTTTAATTATTCTTTTAATTAATATTTAATATAAAATATTTTAAATTGTTTTAGCTATTATTTATTTTATTTACTTGATATTTTCATTAATTGATGCGTCGTTGAATGCACCAAAATATATCCTACTCCCTGCAAAATAATGAAAATAACAGTAAAGGGCAAGTAGGGTCGAATCCACGAGGATCGGATTATACAAATGCACATTTCTCGAGATCTGGGCGAAGAATCGTGCCCAAGAAAACTGCGTTCTGAAAAATAAATAAAAAACAGAATTAATAATTTTCGATCTGGAAAAAAATAATAAAAATAGAATTTAAGACGAATTGAAATCACGAGAATAAATTACGAAAATTAAAATAAGGAAAATAAAAAAGAAAGGGTTTAGAGAAAAGTTTCTTATGTGGAGAGATTCCAGCCTCCGGTTGTCTCGTTCCTCCTTGGGCTCCGTCTTCGACTTTTGGATGACCCTTCTCTGCCCAAGTAAGCCAGTTATAGTGGAAGAGGACGCCTACGACCACCAACTCCAAGAGTTTAAACTTACGGATTTAGGGAGCCTGACTCTAGCTTGCTATTGCTTTTGTGGAGTCATTTACGCTAGATCAACGTTTCTCAATGGCGAATCCCACGCCATTTTGTCTCTTGGGCTCGCTAACCTCTGACGCAGTAAGCTCACGAACCGACGGTGCAATCCTCCCAAAACACACAAAGCGGCGCCTTTGCATACGTTGAAAGGGTTACTTTTAAAGGGACACGGGACGGAGGCGTCCACCCGTAATGCGGAGAAACGATGAATACTTGGGTGAGAAAGTTAAATGCACGGGTTCTAAGCCTCAAGAAACTTTTTTGGGAAATTCGACAACCTTTGGCTAGATGGAATTTAGTGGCTCATATTTGTGGTGGAAAATATAAAAATATGGAAAAGGGAATTTTTATTGAAAGAAAAATAAATGAAACACAAAAACGTATGGGAGAGGAGTGTACAGAAAAAGATGAACAAAACAAATGAGCTACTCCATCCCCTATTTATAGTGCTTAGAGTAGATAGCCTAATTCTATTCAAACTCTCAAAGATAATTACAATTTAATTAAAGATAAATAGAGATAAATAAAGAAATCAAATAATCCTAGATAATTATCCTAATATTAATTATCCTAATATAATTAAAATAGAATTTGATAAAGCAAAGTCTCTTCTTTTTGCATTTCAGTCCCTCTGCCCTCCATGTTTACACTTTTGGCACCATCTTTCCTCTTTGTTGCACATTGGTCCATTTTTGTCTTTAATTGCACCATTTTGGCCCTCAATTTTGCGTTGGTCTCCAATTTAGTCCCTACAAGATAAAAGTCCATAAAATAGCTCAATTTAGTAGAGTCTCATTCGAAATTAATATATACTTAACACATAAAAACATGTCGTTTTAAAGTGTTATCAAATTCCCCCTACTTAGCCCATGCTTGCCCTCAAGTATGGTTCCTATCCACTGTGAAAATTAGATCCTGAAAAAATTCTACTCCAAAGTTTTATAAAGATTAGTCAAAAATACATATGAAAAATAAAGAGAACTTCTAAGCTTGCTTTAAGTAAAATAGAAAAAGTATTCTAATTAACACACAAAAAATTAAAATCGTCTTGAATTATTTCATGACAATTAGGTGATTTACCAAACCTACCAAGTCACTCTACTTATTCCCATTTTTAGTCCTTAGCTGAAATTTTATTATTATATTTTTTTTCTCTTTTTTTTTTCTTTTTTCCTTTTTTCTTCTTTTTTTCTTCTTTTTTTTCTTTTTTCTTTTACTTAGGAATATATTTCTGGTTAGCGGAGTTTTACCCATCACGTCACACAACCTTTTGACGCGAAGTAGAATGACAACCCAAGCACCCTACCCCGGTTACTCAATCAGTCACGTTCTGAGCCATACTCATAACCTTGGCTAGCGGAGTTTTACCTATTACGTCACAAAACCTTTTGACGCGAAGTAGAATGACAACCCAAGCACCCTACCCCGGTTACTCAGTCAGTCACGTTCTAAGCTGTACTCATAACCTTGGAAATATTTATTAATCACTATTTTCGCGAAATATAAACTTCAAGAGGACCTAAGAGAAATAATCAAGTGTCAAAAATAAATTTTAGTAACCACCTAATAGTCATGAACACAACTTAGACATACAAATATATTAAGTGTCCACTTGATATTAAACTTGATCAATTTTACGAAAAGCAAGATATAGTTAACTTATTAATCATAAATATTATTGGCCTAATTAAGAATAAAACAATGGAGATAAAATCAAACAGACAGAATCAGAATTAACTCAGTGGCCAAGAATCATGCATGTGGGTCAAACAGTAGCAAGTCGTGGGCAAATTCTTGGGCATGATTCGCGACAGAATGTTCTAAAAAAAAATATGGACAACCTAAAAGAGCCTCAAGCAGGAAACACAAATCTCAGCAGAATATGGCAGTAATACGAAGAGTACCTCCCCCCTACTTAAAAAACATTGTCCTCAATGTGGACGCAAAAGAAATAAGAAGAAAAGTTTAGTAAAACTCCCCGTGTAGCTACTGTCGAATGCGGAGGATAGCAATGAGTTCGGTGAGTTACTGGCCAAAATTATCGAGTCGAGCCTCAATGCGCTCCATTTTAGCTAAGCAAAGAAGAGAAATTTATTGATATTTAGATAAAAGAAATTAAAAAGAAAAGAAAAGAAAACAATAAATAAAAACAAATAATAAAAATAAATAATAAAAGAAAAATAAAGATTGGGTTGCCTCCCAATAAGCGCTTGTTTAACGTCATTAGCTCGACGACTTAAATGGTTCTACGGTGGCTCAAAATAAATCTTTTTAATCATGTAAGCTTGGAAATTCTCATTTTTTATCACATCCACCATCTTTGGGTTTAATTGTCCTTGCGCCTTTTTCATTGGTTTTATATTTTCCTCCAAGGGGTCGATCCCTTTTAAGTCGGCAATGGTCTCATCATCCTCCAAAAATGTGAATTTGAAATGTTTGAGAGGTGGTTTTAATTTTGGATCTGGCTCCTGCGCAACAGAAGGTAAAAGCTTAGTACTTGGGGATAACAACTCATTAACGGATTCAAATTTATCAAAGTCAAATTTAAAGTCATAAATGGATTCAAAATTTTCTTCCACTAATGAGTCGATTATATCGACACAATTCACGCTCAAAATTTCACTGGGGTGGCTAATGGCATCGTAGACGTTAAATTTCACGATCTCCCCATCAAACTCCATCGTGAGAGTTCCACTTCGAACGTCAATTTTAGTACTAGCTGTACTAAGGAATGGTCGTCCCAACAAGAGATCTGAAGATCCCGGAGCACTGTCCTCCTCCATTTTTATCACATAAAAATCTGCAGGAAAAATAAGTTCGTTAACTTTTACCAACACGTCCTCGAGGACTCCTTCGGGACGCACAACGGACCTGTCTGCCAGTTGAATGATAACACCTGTTTTTGTTAAAAAACCTGCGTTAAGTGATTCATAAATAGAATAGGGCATTACATTTATGGAGGCTCCTAGATCACACATAGCCTTTTTAATTCCCAAATGTCCTATTTTGCATGGTATTGCAAACATACCCCTATCCTTACATTTTACCGGCATTTTCCGCTGTAACACTGCGGACACATTTTCACCAACATTCACCCTTTCATTACCTGTTAACTTTCTCTTGTTGGTGCAAAGCTCTTTGAGAAATTTAGCATACCTGGGTATTTGCTTGATGGCATCCAATAGTGGAATGTTGATCTCGACATTCCTAAATGTTTCGAGGATTTCCTTGTCCTGCTTACCTTTTCGACACTGGTGAAATCGTTCTGGAAATGGAGGTGGAATTTTGGGCAATAGGGGTTTCGGTCGGACCTGTTTGTCTTTTTCGGGTTTTTCCTGGGCGATTTCTTGGGCATGATTTCTGTCGAGAATCGATTCCAGTACCTTTCCACTTCGCAGTGTCACTGCATTTGCGTTTTGCCTTGGGTTTGGTTCTGTTTGTGAAAGCAGCTTCCCTTGAGAGTTCAATTTCTCAACTGATATGGTCAATTCTCTTATAGATGCCTCGGTTTTCTGTTGAAAATCAAGCATATTAGCTGCTAATTTATTGACCAAAGTTTCTAGAGAATTACCTGAGTCTTGTGGCTGCTGTGGAACTCGGTTTTGGTATGGCTGGTTATATTGTGGGTTGGCCTCATAACTTAAGTTAGGGTGATCCCTCCATCCTGGGTTGTAGGTATTAGCGTAAGGGTCGTATCGCCTCTGTGGTGGACCAGGAAAATTACCCACAGCATTTAAATGAGCCATAGTATCGTCATACAGACTGGGACAAGTATCAGTTGTGTGCTCAGGTGTAGCACATATTCCACATAACCGAGCTGTCTTTGTTTTTTCTGCAAGAAGAGAATTCATCATAATAGTAAGTCTGTCAACTTTATCCTCTAAGGTTGAATTACTTAGCTGGTGAACCCTTCTAGGGGGCTCAGGATTAGCTCGAAACTGCTGAGAATTTGAAGCCATTGTGGAGATTAAGTCCCTTGCTTGTTGGGGGGTCATGTTGACCAACGCTCCTCCACTAGCAGCGTCTACCATATTCATCTCCATCGATTTCAAACCTTCATAAAAGTACTGGAGGAGAGATTGCTCTGTTATACCATGTTGTGGACAGCTCGCACACAACTTCTTAAACCGCTCCCAATAATCATAAAGAGTCTCCGCTTCTTTCTGCCTTATCCCCACGATCTCCCTTCTTAGCTCAGCTGCTCTAGATGCTGGGAAAAACCTGTTGAGGAACAAACGAGAAAGATCAGCCCATGTAGTTATAGATCCAGGAGGTAAATAAAACAACCAATCCCTAGCTGAATCTGTTAGGGAAAAAGGGAAAGCGCGCAATTTGTCGATCCTCGATTCGCCTTGAGGTTTCATACTCAGACAAACCATATGAAACTCCTTTAAGTGTTTATGGGGTTTTCATTCGTAACCCTCGGAATGTTGGCGCAAGAATCGAATCAACCACGATTTCAAATTTTTAAAGTCGTATCCATGGTAGGATATGCGATGCGATGGCGGTTGTTGTTACTGCCGGCGCCGACTTAGTTGCCGAATCGTTTGAGCCATTGGTTCTTGCACCAAATTAGGGTTTTCGTCAACCCTAGCGTTGAACACTTCTTCAAATGGATCGACTTCTTCCGCTTTACTTTCAAGCGTTTGAGTAGGGTTTTCGTTAACCCTAGACTCGCTTCGTTGCGTCGGTTCTAATTTACGGTGGTGGATTGCTTTGAGTCACTACCACCCGATTACTTTCCTCAACTTAGTTTCTTTTCGATTAGCTTTGCAGATCTTTTCGATCTCGAATCAAACGCAAGAATGCCCGGAGCAGATCGGTCATAGAAAACAAAAAAACAGGATAAATGCGTATCGCGATCCCGACAGCGGCGCCAAAATTTGATGCGTCGTTGAATGCACCAAAATATATCCTACTCCTGCAAAATAATGAAAATAATAATAAAGGGCAAGTAGGGTCGAATCCCTGAGGATCGGATTATACAAATGCACATTTTCGAGATCCTGCGCGAATCGTGCCAAGAAAAACTGCGTTCTGAAAAATAAATAAAAAAGCAGAATTAATAATTTTCGATCTGGAAAAAATAATAAAAATAGAATTTAAGGCAATTGAAATCACGAGAATAAATTACGAAAATTAAAATAAGGAAAATAAAAAAGAAAGGGTTTAGAGAAAAGTTTCTTATGTGGAGAGATTCCAGCCTCCGGTTGTCTCGTTCCTCCTTGGGCTCCGTCTTCGACTTTTGGATGACCCTTCTCGCCCTTAAGTAAGCCGATTATAGTGGAAGAGGGGCGCCTCGACCACCAACTCCAAGAGTTTAAACTTACGGATTTAGGGAGCCTGACTCTAGCTTGCTATTGCTTTTGTGGAGTCATTTACGCTAGATCAACGTTTCTCAATGGCGAATCCCACGCCATTTTGTCTCTTGGGCTCGCTAACCTCTCGACTTGAGAAGCTCACGAACCGACGGTGCAATCCTCCCAAAACACACAAAGCGGCCGCCTTTGCATACGTTGAAAGGGTTACTTTTAAAGGGACCTGGACGGAAGCGTCAGCCCCGTAATGCGGAGAAATGATGAATACTTGGGTGAGAAAGTTAAGTACGGGTTCTAAGCCTCAAGAACCTTTTTTTGGGAAATTCGACAACCTTCGGCTAGATGGAATTTAGTGGCTCATATTTGTGGTGGAAAATATAAAAATATGGAAAAGGGAATTTTTATTGAAAGAAAAATAAATGAAACACAAAAACGTATGGGAGAGGAGTGTACAGAAAAAGATGAACAAAACAAATGAGCTACTCCATCCCCTATTTATAGTGCTTAGAGTAGATAGCCTAATTCTATTCAAACTCTCAAAGATAATTACAATTTAATTAAAGATAAATAGAGATAAATAAAGAAATCAAATAATCCTAGATAATTATCCTAATATTAATTATCCTAATATAATTAAAATAGAATTTGATAAAGCAAAGTCTCTTCTTTTTGCATTTAGTCCCTCTTGCCCTCCATGTTTACACTTTTGGCACCATCTTTCCTCTTTGTTGCACATTGGTCCATTTTTGTCTTTAATTGCACCATTTTGGCCCTCAATTTTGCGTTGGTCTCCAATTTAGTCCCTACAAGATAAAAGTCCATAAAATAGCTCAATTTAGTAGAGTCTCATTCGAAATTAATATATACTTAACACATAAAAACATGTCGTTTTAAAGTGTTATCATTAATTCTATATATATACTTTTTATATATACATATTATTTATATTAAATTATTTTTATGTATATATCTTATATTATTTTATATATATATCTCTTGTGTGTATAATTTACTTCTTCAAAATTATATTTACTTATTCTATACATGTTTATATATTATTATTTTTATTTGTATATTATTTTATATTAAGTTTCTTTTATTTATTTACATGTATTACCTAAATTGACATGTGTTGTTTGCTTATTATTTTTGAATATGCTATATTTAAGTTTAATTCGTTTTCACTTAGCTATATTTTTAGCTTTCGTTATTTCTTAATTAATAATGTTGGTATTTCCAAAATAAGAGTTGTGAGATTATTGATTTTGTATATATTGAATTGTATGTTCATATCATTATTCTTGACATCCATTTGTACAAAGGTTGTATTCACATGTTATTATTCCATAGTCGATATTATATTTTTGTTTCTCATTACCTAGTAATTCAATAAAAGCATTTTAAATTGATTTTAAAATCATTTATTTAAAAGTTTTTTAAAACAAGGTAATATTCGATGTTTGGAAATTCGAAGAAATCGTGCCCAATCGTGCTGAGTGTGGTTTTTTGTTTGACCAAATAAACGAATATCCTTTCAAATTTTGTCCATATTTTCAAAATAAGGTAATATTTGTGCGTTTGGAAATTCGAAGAAATCGTGCCCAATCGTGCTGGGTATGGTTTTTTTGTTTGTCCAAATAACCAAATACCCTTTCAGAATTTCAATACATGTGCTTGGAGAATTTAGGGGATGATCTCGAATTCGAGGACTCAGATTGTCATATCCAATCGTGCTGGATGTGATACTCTATTCCTTCGGAACAAGGGAATCTCAATATTCAATCAAGTTATTTAAAATTATAGAAAAAAAAAGGAACAGAATTTCAAAATCATTTCAAACTTTTAAACATTAGGACATCAATTACTCAATTTGGTACCAATTTTGGGCGTTGTGAGGATGCTAATCCTTCCTCGTACGTAACCGACTCCCGAACCCGTTTTCTTCTTATTCGCAGACCAAAATTTATTTTATAGGTGACCCGATCACACCTAAACAAAAGGATCGGTGGCGACTCCATATTTTTTTAAAAGTCGATTCCCATTTTTCCAAATTCGAAAAAAAATGGTTTCGACAGTTGATATCTGGGTACCTAGGTACAAAGGCAAGAAATCCAAAGAATAAATGATTCTAAGGATGATTATTGGTATGGTCATGAAAGAATATTCTAAAAACAAAAGAATGTACAGTATGAAATGTAAAGAATAAAAGAATATGTATTAAAAAAAAGATGCATTTTATTGAAATAAAATTTCGGACACAAGCCTGTTTCACAAAATGGTTCTTATTGCCTCTAGGCTTAAGGCAACAAGCATGTTTTGAATATTACTCTAGATTGGCTCTAAAAATACAGGGATCTCCTCCACAATCCCATTATTCAAAACACTCCCAAGTACATAAGGATTTGGAAACATTGTTCCCCAATTCCCTCTTAGCTTTCGATTCTTTCAAGGGTTTGGAATTCTTGCATTTGTTCCCGCATTTCTTGTTGAATCTTGGTTAATTGCCCCTGCATCTGTATTTGCATTTGTTCTATTCTCTCCAACCTTTGTTCCATGTTTTCCAGGTTAACTAAAACATTTTACCTAATTAGGGTCCTTTTATAAAAGTCTAATGCAAATGATGCAATGTAATGCAAATACATGAATGCAAAGAAAGAGAGGTGTTGATTCTGAATTCAGTTACATTAGAAAAACTTTTCTAGAAAACAAATTTCTTTACATAAAACGGATCGCATACACGACCTTGCCCTCATATTCCAAGCAAAAACATTAATCCCCTTCCTCGCAAAGGTCAAATCTCGTAAACTTGTAATAAATGCCTTCACTAGCTCCTTTTTGCTTGCTCTGGGACGCGACTCACTGCTTCATAATGCTCGTTAGCCTCTTCAAGAAAGTCGAGACGTGGTGATTCCCGATTTGTCTTTGTCAGCTTGAATCCTTGGGTAATAAGGTCTTGTATTCCTTCGTCGGCTATCAGTCTTCTCTTATTGTGTTTACTTGGACCATATTCGGACGACCGTATTATAATCCACTTTATCAAAAAACCCATTTTCTTATGACAAACTCTTCTATTTAGCAATCGAATTTGAAATCAACACCTCTTTTCTATGATGTGAATGCAATGTAATCAAAACAAAAGAGAACACGTTAGCACAGGAAAAAGTAAACAACGTAGAACATCTATCAAGATGACCACTAGGGTTTGACATAGTTCTACCTAAGGTGGGCTCTTAGGGCTCACTATATGTAGTTTAGTTCTAAAGTTGAGGTACCCGAACCAGCAGATTCCTCGATCCTCACCCATTATAGGCTCATACGGACCGAGTTCGGTTCAGGGGAATACATTTCCCTATGGCTATGCGGAGGTGAAAACCTCACGAAGACATAGGTACGGATGTATCCCGGAAGCAGTCCACTAGCCCCTGCGGAGGTGAAAACCTCACGAAAGCATAGCTTCTCGCTCCCACTTAAGGGTGCGACCACAACGGTCATGCAGTGCAATGCAAAGAAATATATTTAGAACCACATGCAATAAAAGGATCATGTTTTAAAAAACCAAAATTTTAAATTCAGACCAAAGGACATGAAATTATCAATTTTACGGCTTGACTCTCTTATGTCCCCAGCGGAGTCGCCAAGCTGTCGAAACCATTTTAAAATCTGATTTAAAAAAACGGGGTGGTCGACTTTTGAAAAACGAAAATGGGAGTCGCCACCAGTCCCTTTTTACTTAGGTGTGATTGGATCACCTTGTAAAATGTTTTATTTAAAACATTTAATTTTGGTCTACTGAAAAACCGAAAAGCAGGTTAGGAATGAGGTTACGTGTGAGGAAGGGTTAGCACCCTCATAACGCCCAAAAATTGGTACCTAATCGATAAAATCATGTCCAAATGTTTGAAACTTAAAAGTATTCAAAAATATGATTTCTAAAAAAAAACTTTGATTTAAAATTTGAGGATTCTTCGATTCGAAAGAATATAAACATCACATCCAGCACGATTGGACACGATATTTTTAAACCCTCGTAACTAAGATCATCTCATGATTTACAAAACTTGTTAAAAAGATATTTAGTTATTTAGCCAAACGGGAAATCGAAACCCAGCACAATTGGACACTATTTCCCGAATCTCTAAATACCAAAACATTGCCTTTTTAAAAAAAAAACTTAGATAAAGTATTAATTTTGCAAAAATGTATATTTTTATTTTAAACAATAATCCATGTGACAATATTGCATTTATAAACTACCGTACACAAATATTAAAAACAATTATAATACATTAGCATTTAATATAGACAATATAAAATACAACTAAAATAACTACACTATAATAATCATAAAATAATAAATAAAAGGGCATTGCATGGACAAATAAAATATATAAAGTAATATATATAAAACAATGAAAAATACTAAATAAATATTATAATAAATATATAATTTAATGCACATAAAAGATAATACATAATAATATATATAATAATTTTGAATAAAGATATTTTCAAAAAAATATAATATAAATAATATATGATATAATATAATATTATGTAATATAAAGATTTTGAAAACATATAATATTAATATATAAAAATAATATATAATGAAAATAATTTTAAGTTAAAATAAAAAATTAATAAATAATAATAGTTTAATATATAAAGATATTGCATAAATATATATATAAATTTATACTATTAATGTACTAATATATAAATAATAAAGAAAATAATAGACTATTTAATATAGTAAAATAATTTAATACGATATTAAAATAATAAAATAAAAGGATAATAAAAAAATTAAAACAAAGAAACAGGGGTTTAAAAACAATTTAAACAGATATGAAAGACTAAATTAAAATGCGCGTTAAAACATAGGGGTTAAAATGGCAATTGCGCTTAAATTTAAAAAGCAGCGTCGTAATAGATTTAGCCTTTAGATCATTTCTTCAGAGATTAAATTGAAACACAAAAAGTAATTTTGGGACCAATTGTAAAAATAAAAAAAACAATAGGACGTAATTGTAAAATTGAAATAATGCGGAAGGGCCTGACGCGCAAATAACCCATTTCTCAAAAACACGCGGATTCTTCGGGTCGAATCAACTGCGCGCGGATCTTGATTGAAACGACGTCGTTTTAGGCTTATTAAATTAAACCAAAACGGCGTCGTTCCCAGTTAACTATATAAGTAAAAAAATACAATTTAAAAAATCATTTAACACCCATTTAAAAAAAAAAAAACCAGAAACCTATCCCCCCAAACTCTCTCCAGCATTCTGCCTTCGGCCAGGACTCCGATGGGGCACCTCCGCACGCGCTGGTACATGCGCCGTCGTCCGTGGCGGCACTCAGGTAAAATCTTCACTCTTTTCTTTTATTTTCTTTTTAATAATATTTATATATAAAAAAAATAAACATAGATTTAAGAAATAAAAATAATGCGAAAAGAATCACCTTAAAAAAACTCTATATTTTGTTTCAACGAACTTTTTTTTATTTTTATTCTCTGTAAAAAAATGTGTATTCTGTTTTCTCTCTTCCTCTCTTTACAAGTTTAATCTAGGGGTTTTTATAACCCAAAAATGAAAGACAAAAAGGAAATAAATCTCTGTTTTTGCCTCTGTTTCGCCTTTCTTGCTGTGATTTGTTTCCTTTTGCAGGTCGGGCGAGGATTCTGGTGGTGACTGCAGCGTGATTCGGGCGCGGATCATGGCACGACCGAAAGCCTAGCGTGGGTGCGACGATTGGGCTCCAACGATTGCGGCGTGACGTTTGGGATACTGCTGAGGCGGCGCCTAGGGTTTCTGGAGAACCCTAGGTCTGAAATTTTGTTTAAGTTCTTGGGCCCCTATGGGCCATGTAATTTTGGGTCTGAGTATATTTTCTTGGGCTGATCAAGTTTAGGTATTAGTTTGGATTCTGTTCTGGGTAGTGTGTTCTGGGTCATTGGGCCACAGGTATTTTAGGCTTGTACAATGGACTGTTTAAATTTTGATTTTATTTTTAACAGGCCCGGTCAAAATTGTGCTCTTACAGATATCCATTTAATAAGATATTCATAACACTCTCCCTTGGATGTCCATTGGTAGATAATATGTCTAGTTAAAACCTTATTAGGAAAAACCCTGTGGGATAAAAACCTAATGAAGGAAAAAGAGTACATAATCTTCTATTACAAGCTACCTCGTTAAAAACTTTTACCAGGAAAATTCAATGGGACAAAACCTTGGTTAAAAAAAAAAGAGTACAGTGTGTATTTACTCCCCTTCATAAAAACATCACATAATATCTCATATTCTACGTATTCAATCTTGAATACTAGCTTTTCAAATGAACATTTATGTCTCCATTCTTTTGAAAGTTATGAGTGAGGGAAAATTTGGGGGAAATATATTTTGATCTCTTCAGGAATTCCAACAATAATCACAGCAAACTTTAATCATGATTCTTCTATAAAAACACAAATAGGTATTTTGCATCATTTTATAATCCTCCTTCAACTATTATTCACTAAGTCAAATTTACCACATATGTTCAAATTATTTTGACTCATATAAATGAACAACTTCCCGATAATTTCAATATGCTTCTAGCATTCTAAATCCTTCAATGTAACACCCCAAACCCGGCCCATGCGGTATGACCGGATCCGGTATGTCACATGAAGAAAGTGTGTAAAGAACTTATGATTCCCACTAAAGTTGATGTTATTAGGTTATAGTTAAGAAAAACAAGTTTGATTATAAATATTCGATAAAAAATACCACTAATCTCGAGAGGTTGATTGGTGAATCGAAAATCAAACTAGTGAACTTTAAAAACCGTGACTTTTGAAAAAGATGTTGATAATTCGAAGGAAAATCCAAGTTAAATTATTTGTACATATTTGTTATGAAATCCGTTTGTTAATCAATTTTGGAAAACCGTTGTTTAAGATCTCAGAAAAATTCCCGTTTAAAACAATTCATGGAAAATAATAAGTATATAAAAACATAAAGCAAAATAAAAATATCAGAGGCCTTATTACAACTTTAAACCCAAAATAGTAAAAGTAATGAAATAAAGCGGAAAAGAAGTTTACTAATGCTCGAAAAGATTATTTTCAAAGTATGGCCTCCACCGAGTCATCCATGGGCCCAAGTCCTCATCATTGAGCATCACCTGCAAGGATTAAGAAAGAAAATGGGGGGTGAGTTACAAGAACTCAATGCATAATCCCCCTTACCATCATCCACTGGGCATGAACCCATATAGCAACATCTTGGGCCTAAGCCCATTTACATAACAGTATTTAAAAGAAATAAATGCATCCCAACCCATCCATCCATCACACCCCCGACCAGCCAATCACACATGTGGGGATCAAGTCAACCCACCCCGCCGCTCACACCAATTTGCAGTCAAGCTGCTAAAGTATATTATTTTTGTGGCCATGCCACTGAAATCATAATTAAGCACAATAATAAGCTTAATTGTGGCTATGCCACAGAGCTACTCGCTCTCCATACAATTTTTCCCAACCCATGTAATATGTAAAGATGCAACATAAGAAAAGTATATCCACATATATAGCAACCTTTAATCTAATGAAATATTTTGATGAATCGGCCCATTAAAGCACTTTGGTAAATCGGCCCACTAAGGCATTCTAGCAAATTGGCTCGTTAAGGCATTTTGGTAAATCGACCCATAGGGGCATTTTCATAAAAAACGGCCCATTAAAGCTTTTTAGTAATTCGGCCCATAAGGGCATTTTTGTAATTTTACAAATTAATACCAATTTTGACAGATCTTAAAATTAACGTTGTTTAAGCAAGTTACTCGATTCTTGCCATATTACGGTTATTAGATTCGTAAGCAACAACGATCTATTTTCCAACATGATGGTGAATCACGAATCTATAGGATTTCGGTGTGAGATTACACACCTAATTACGGTAAGGACTAAACCTTCTTGATCATCGGCACCTATGTCACCATAACACTCGATTAACTAACAAGAGATAGTGTCTTAATCCAAATCTAAACAATTGGTTTATCACACTTACCCTCACTATCACGAATAACCACGATCTGCCTATTTTCACCGGATGTCGGTCCACAACCTGGTGGAAAATCCTGAACTGCCGATACCACCCTACGTTTGAACTTGGGAGTAAAGATTGCAAGTCCACTCCCTTTTCGTCCTCCTATCGATTTTCCTTTAGTATCGCTACCACTTGCCTCCATTGGAAGAGTCTCGGTCAGAATAATATTACAATGAGAGAAGTAGTTGTCTAAGGAGAGGGTTTCGGCTTACCACTACTTCCGAAAGACCAAAAAGCAGAGGAGAACGAGTTGTTAAGTCCATAAAATAAACGATTAGACATAACTATCGACCCGTTTAACAAAATAACCGCGTAGATATCGAATGGACCAAGAAGAAACTCCTTACCTTAATCGATGATGAACCTGATTCCCATCGATTCAACTTATGACTAAGGATGAGTCGGCAAGGATGTGAGATTCGGCCAACCCCACAAGAACACTACAAAAAGGAGATGATCACGATATGAGGGAGTAGAAGGAAATGGTGTTTCGGTTTTAGAAATAAAGTGAAACAATCGAATGATGATGGTCACATCTTCGGTTATAGAGAAAAGAAGGTGAAAGGAAAAGAATGAAGCCAATTACCCAATTCAACCAAGGAAGAAAGTGATCAACATGCAAGATGGAGGAGAGAGAATGGATAGGAGGATTCAGCTACTTAGAGAGAAAAGAACAAGCAAGATTCGGCCATAAAAAATATTGACTAAAGAAAAAGAGAGTAGGGTTGAAGAAATGGTGAAAAAGAAAAGAAGAGATGGAAAAAGAGGTGTCAGAGAGTTTCGGCCTACACTAAGGAAAAGATGAGCAAAATGGCTTGAGTGTTTCGGGAAACAAAGGAAAAGGTTGGAAAAGAAGCACAAAAAAAAAATGTTCAAAAAGAGAGAAAAACTTTTCATGCACAAAACTTGTAAAAAGGCTATAGGAAATTCGGCTCCCTAATTCCCCCTACCCAAAACCGTAAGTCCCTAACACCAAAAAGATTATGGTTGACCGAATTTTCTTTCCCCAAGCACCTCCTAAAATTCGGCCAACATATCCCCCCCATTATCTCTTTCCTTTACTTCTTTCCTTATTTTTCCCTTGATCTCCTCCTTTCTCTTTTCCTTAGTCTTCTTTTGATCATTTGAAAGTCTTCCTTTCCTTCTATAGAGCCATGGCCGACACTACTATCTTCCACTTGATTAGCACAAAAAAAAATATATATTTGCAATAGGTGAGATTCGAACTCCACCCCTTAAGCCCCTTCATGTGACTCCTCACCACTTTGCTACTAGCTCTTCTTGTGCTAGCAAAAAAAAAAAACTCACTTATTCTTTTAAGTCTTGACGTCACTTGCCTTCTCCCCCTTAAGTGCATAAACAAAAAAATTTTACCAAGGCCCAACTCAACCCCAAGCCTTCTTAGGGTCCCTAAACATACACAATTGACACTTTTAGCTAGCCTAACGCATGGTATAAAACAAAACATAAAATCCCGAATTTCAGGATGTTACAAATCTACCCCCTTAAAGAAATTTTGGCCTCGAAATTTACCTGATTAAAAGAGATGAGGGTATTGTTGCCGGATCGTGTCCTCAGGCTCCCATGTAGCTTCCTCTGACCCGTGATTACGCCATAATACTTTGACTAACGGAACCGACTTCCTTCTCAGCACCTTAATATCCCGATCTAAAATCTGCACTGGCTCTTCTTCAAAAGACAAGCCAGGTCTTATCTCAACTTCCTCCACTAGCACTACATGAGACGGATCCGAACGATAACGCCTTAACATCGAGACATGGAATACGCTATGTATCTGACTTAACTCTGGAGGTAACTCAAGCTGATAAGCCATTGGCCCAACACGCTTCAATACACGGTAAGGTCCGATAAATTTAGGGCTCAACTTGCCCTTCCGTCCAAATCTTAAGATCTTTTTCCAAGGTGAAACCTTCAGAAAGACCTGATCACCCACAGAGAAATCTATCTCCTTCCTCTTCAGATCCGCGTATGATTTCTGTCTGTCCGAAGCTTCTTTTAACCGAGCCCAAATTACCTTTACTTTTTCTTCCGTCTCCGAGATCAATTCTGGACCCAATAACTGTCACTCCCCCAGCTCAGTCCAGCAAGTAGGAGTACGACACCTACGACCATACAACGCCTCATAGGGTGCCATCTGGATGCTGGATTGATAACTATTGTTGTATGCAAACTCTGCCAATGGTAGAAAATCTTCCCAACTACCCCTGAAGTCGATCACACAACCCCTTAACATGTCTTCTAGAATCTAGATTACTCTCTCCGACTGACCATCAGTCTGCGGATGAAACGCCGTGCTGAAATTTAGTTTTGTACCCAAAGCTTCATGTAAAGTCTTCCAGAACCGTGATGTAAACCTAGGATCCCTGTCCGATATAATAGACACTGGTACCCCATGCAACCTCATGACTTCTGCTATATACCGCTTGGCCAACTTCTCGCAACGTATAATCCGCATTGCGAGCGGTAGGAAATGAGCAGATTTCGTTAATCGATCCACTATTACCCATCTTTGAATCTTTCTTAGTAGGCGTTAAAGGTAACCCACTAACAAAGTCCATCGTTATCCTTTCCCATTTCTATAGTGGGATTTTCACCGGTTGTAGCAACCCTGAAGGCAGTTGATGTTCCGCCTTCACCTGTTGACATGTTAAGCACTTGCTCACGAAATCAGTAACCTCCCGTTTCAACCCTAGCCACCAATACTGCTCACGGAGGTCTCGGTACATTTTGTTTCCCTGGGGTGCATAGCATATGGGCTACTATGCGCCTCACGCAGAATCATTTGTCTCAATTCCAAATCCCTGGGCATACAAACTCTTTCGCGGATACACAATACTCCATCACTATTTAATCCAAAATCCCCTATCTCACCACGTTCCACTTGCAGAAGCCTAGAACCCAACCTTTCATCTAACAACTGTTTTTCCTTAATCTGACTTACCCACGCAGGCTTCACTTGAAGTTCAACTAACAAGCTACCATCTTCATAAAGGTGAGATGATGAGCGAACATCGCTCTCAAATCCGATATCACCTTACGACTAACGCATACGCCACTACGTTAGCTTTACAGGTGATACTCGATTGAGCGATCATAATCTTTCAACAATTCTATCCACCTCATTGTCTTAAGTTCAACTCCTTCGGGTAAGGAGGTATTTTGGACTCTTATGGTCCGTGTAGATAATCGACTTCTCCCGTCATGAGATAGTGTCTCCATATCTTCAGAGCAAATACCACTGCAGCTAACTCCAAATCATGAGGTGGGATAGTTCACCTCATGCGGCCTTAATTGACGAGATGCATAAGCCACCACTTTCCCCCTTGCATCAACACACATCCCAAGCCCGTGTGTGACGCATCATAATAAACAATAAACTCTTTACCAGCCTCAGGCTGAATCAATACTGGCGCTTCTGTCAGAATCTTCTTCAATCTCTCAAAGCTTTCTTGCTGCTTATCTGACCACACAAACGGTACTCCCTTACGCAATAGTTTAGTTAAGGGTGTAGCAATCAACGAAAACCCCTCAACGAATCGCCTATAATACCCAGCCAAACCTAGAAAACTTCAGATTTTTTCCATTGACTTCGGTGGCTTCCAGTCCAATACAGCCTCGATCTTCCGGGGATCAACTCTAATTCCCTCGGCACACACAACATGCCCCAAAAAGGTTACTTCCCTCAGCCAAAATTCACACTTACTGAATTTGGCATACAGCTGCTTCTCCCTTAATATCTGCAATACGACCCATAGATGCGAATCATGCTCCTCTTCTGTCTTTGAGTACACCAAGATGTCATCTATGAACACCACCACAAACCGATCTAGATAGGGTTGGAAGACTCGGTTCATCATGTCCATAAATGCAGCTGGTGCATTTGTCAACCCAAACGGCATCACCAAGAACTCGTAATGCCCATAACGAGTTTGAAACGCAGTCTTGTGAATATCCTCCTCCTTGACTTTTAACTGGTGATACCCTGATCTCAAGTCTATCTTCGAGAAGACCGAAGCTCCTCACAACTGATCGAACAGATCATCGATCCTCGGTAACGGGTACTTGTTCTTGATCGTCAACTTATTCAATTGTCTATAATCGATGTACAAACGCATCGACCCATCCTTTTTCTTAACGAACAAAATCGGCGCTCCCCACGGTGACACACTTGGTCGAATAAATCCACGGTCCAACAACTCCTGAATTTGAGCTTTAAGTTCCACTAGCTCCTTCGGCGCCATTCTGTAAGGAGCATTGGACACCGAGAGTTCTCGGCAGCGACTCAATACCAAATTCCACTTCTCGATCCGAGGCAATCACGAAGCTCCCGAGAAAGACGTCTGAAAACTCTTTCACCGTTCTAACACTCTCTACCGACAACTCTTTGGCATCCAAAGCACTGATAAAGGCTAAGAACGCTTTACACCCCTTTCGTACCAACCTTTCCGCCTTTAAAGCAGATACCACATCAGATAGATAATTTCTTCTTTCACCTATCATCATCACTTCTTTACCCTCTGAAGTTCTTAGTACCATCCGCTTTGCAGCACAGTCCAAGTTTGCACGATGCTTAACCAGCCAGTCCATGCCCAATATAAGGTCGAACTCCCCGAACGACAGTTCCATCAAATCCGCTAGAAATACTACTCCCTAAACTTCTAAGGGCACATCCCTAAACAATTTATTTACTACCACCGACTGTCCTAAAGGGCTCATCACAGTTGTTTCTCTAATAGTAATCTCAGATCTAATATTTAAAGTTCCAGACACAGCACATGCAACATGCAAATGGGTGGATCCAATGTCTATCAAAGCGGTAAAAGGTACATCAGATATGAAAAACGTACCGGTTATGACATCCGGTGCATCGCCATCCTCTCGACGTCTGACCGCATAGACCAACCCTGGTTGTCTCGCCTCTGTGCTACCCCTATTACCGGTACCGCTACCCGGTGCACCCTGACCTTGTTCCATGCCATTACCACCTCGACCTGGCCCACGGCCTCTCGGCGGCTGCGAGCGCCTCCTGCTGGTTGCGCAAATCTGTTACGAACTACCTGAGTCTGAGCAGGCTCTCGAGGGCAATCCCTAAACCGATGGTCTTTGGATCTACATCTGAAACATCCACCAGTTCTCTTCCAACATTCACCCGAGTGAAGTTTTCCACAATCCACACAAGGCTGTAACTGATTGGTAGTAGCTGGAGCACTCACTCGAACTGGTCCCTCATTCCTAGGCCTTTTCTGAAATCCTCTAGCAGGACCTGAATACCCAGAGTCTCTCTTGTTCCTGCCCCTATCCTTGTCTCAATTTTGCCGTTCTGAGTGTTTTACTTCTTCAGCAATCTTAGCTTTTTCCACCAGTGTAGCAAAATTCCTCTCCTTCTGTGGGGCTATCAATACCCGTAACTCATCACGCAACCCGTCCTCAAAATGCACACAGCGTTCATAATCAGCTGGCACTATTCCCCGAGCATATCGGCTCAGACACAGAAACTCCGCCTCGTATACTGCCACAAATCTACTTCCTTGAACTAGATTCAGGAATTCCTTTCTTCGGGCATCTACATAGCTAGCACCAACATATTTTCCTTGAAATGCTATCTTAAAGAATTCCCAGGTAATACGATCAGCTTGAGTGCCTTCCCGAATAGTGAGCCACCACTGATACGCCTCGTCTCTTAGCAATGACACAACCCCTTTCAGTTTCTGCTCAGCTATGCAATCCAGATCGTCCATAATCCGCTCCACCGCCTCAAGCCAGTACTCCGCTACACTTGGGGCTACACCCAAAATACCCCTGAAAACTTTGGCCCCATTCGATCTAAGTCGCTCAGATATCGACCCACGAGCTACCGACCCAGTTCTAGTCCCAGCAACCCTTTTCAGTACCTGCAACATCGCTTGGGACAGAGCATCGTCCCCTCCCATTCGATCATGTGACCAAGTTTGATCCATCGCGGTTGGTGCGTCCATTTCCGGCATATGTCCGATGCCTCGGA
This sequence comes from Gossypium sturtianum, assembly GCA_025698515.1. Lineage (NCBI taxonomy): Eukaryota > Viridiplantae > Streptophyta > Magnoliopsida > Malvales > Malvaceae > Gossypium > Gossypium sturtianum. The sequence goes on along the minus strand of CM046955.1, from coordinate 73,230,315 downwards.
TACAAATCTAGCACCCTCGGCCCTCTACCACGCCACGTCTACTGGCCCACGTTCTCTAGCGCTCATGTTCACTAAGTCGATTTAATCGATTAAAAGTCTTATGGATCAAGATGCTTATTCGATGTTTATTAAATAATGTTTTATGAAGTATAAGAAGTAAAGTTGTTTTCGCAAAACGTATCCTAAAGTCTTAATCTCTACGCCGCTCCTAAAGCCAATAGTTCTAGAGTATTCTGTCATGTGAAGTTTTCTTACTACGGTCATACTACAATAATCATGAAATGAAAACAAAGACTTACTGACTTAGTGCCGGATACCCGTGGTTCCATACTTCCTCTAAGACATGTATTTATAAATCAGATTTCAAACAGTTTTTGGAAAATATTTTTGAACCCAAACCACAGCCGAGTTTTGCAACCGGGCTCTGATACCATAAAATGTAACACCCCAAACCCGGCCCATGCGGTATGACCGGATCCGGCATGTCACATGAAGAAAGTGTGTAAAGAACTTATGATTCCCACTAAAGTTGATGTTATTAGGTTATAGTTAAGAAAAACAAGTTTGATTATAAATATTCGATAAAAAAATACCACTAATCTAGAGAGGTTGATTGGTGAATCGAAAATCAAACTAGTGAACTTTAAAAACCGTGAATTTTGAAAAAGATGTTGATAATTCGAAGGAAAATCCAAGTTAAATTATTTGTACATATTTGTTATGAAATCCGTTTGTTAATCAATTTTGGAAAACCGTTGTTTAAGATCTCAGAAAAATTCCCATTTAAAACAATTCATGGAAAATAATAATTATATCAAAACATAAAGCAAAATAAAAATATCAGAGGCCTTATTACAACTTTAAACCCAAAATAGTAAAAGTAATGAAATAAAGAGGAAAAGAAGTTTACTAATGTTCGAAAAGATTATTTTCAAAGTATGGCCTCCACCGAGTCATCCATGGGCCCAAGTCCTCATCACTGAGCATCACCTGCAAGCATTAAGAAAAAAAAGGGGGGGTGAGTTACAAGAACTCAATGCATAATCCCCCTTACCATCATCCACTGGGCCTGAACCCGCATAGCAACATCTTAGGCCTAAGCCCATTTACATAACAGTATTTAAAAGAAATGAATGTAACCCAACCCATCCATCCATCACACCCCCGACCAGCCAATCACACCTGTGGGGATCAAGCCAACCCACCCCGCCGCTCACACCAATTTGCAGTCAAGCTGCTAAAGTATATTATTTTTGTGGCCATGTAACACCCCAAACCCGGCCTAGAAGTTAGGCCCGAATCTGGTGTGTCACATGGAAGTAAAAAAAACATCTTTGCGATTATTAAAAACTTGCTTGAGAAATACAACCTCTTTGTTAAAACCAAAAACACTTAAGCAATTGTTAACTACTTGAAGACATAATAATCTTTAAAAACCTTTTCGTTTGCGGAAACATATTTGAAATAAACAATTTACGAAAATGTGGCGTTTATAAATAGAGTTTGAAGCATTTTGAAAACGTTATGAAACGTAGATAAAATACAAGTATTTTGAGAGGTTGTTTGATAAATCGATAATCGAAACTAATGATCTTACAAAACCGTGACTTTTGAAAACGACGTTGAAAATTCGAAAGAGAATCCAAGTCTTTTGAAAATATCGTTAATAGTTCGAGAGAAAATATCCGTGTTAAAAATATTTGTAAAAGTTTATTTTGAAATCCATTTGTTAATCGATTTTGGAAGCCATTGTTTAAGTTTTTAGAAAATTCCCCTTTTTAAACAATTTAAGAAAAATAATAAAAACATCCCAACCAAAAAGCAAAAATAAAAATAGTCCAGAGGCATTATTACAACATTTAACCCAAAATAGTAAAGTAATAAAATAAACGAGAAAGAAGTCTAAAGTCCAAATAAACCATTTCCGAAGTATGGCCTCCCTCGAGTCATCCATAGCCCAAGTCCATATCATCAAGCATTACCTACAAAGGTTAAGAGAAAGGGGGTGAGTTACAAGAACTCAGTGTGAAATCCCCTTACCGTTATTCATTGGGCCGGAACCCAATTAGCAATCATCTTGGGCCTAAGCCCATTTACAAACAATATTAAATGATGAAAATGTATGAATGCAACCCATCCCATCCTACCAACCGACTAACTCTCCACCCGTACCAACCAATCTCTCTGTGGGGATCTTTTGTCAACCCACCCCGCTTGATCTCTCCAATTTGCGGTCAAGCCGCCATTTATAAAATTTGTGGGTGAGCCACGATTCATATACTGGTAATATAATCGGCACACACCTCGGTAAAAAATGATCGACCGCAGTCGTTAATTCATATGTTAGGCACATAGCCCCGTAAATACGTTTAGCACAAAGCCATAATCACGATGGCACAAAGCCAAAATCACATTTATATTGGCACATAGCCTTAATCACGATGGCACAAAGCTAAATCACGTTTATATTGGCACATAGCCTTAATCACGATGGCACAAAGCCAAATCACGTTTATATTGGCACATAGCCCTTATCGGTATTTGTGGCAATGCCACCGGTCTATACTTCTCTTCATTCATATTTTCCCATCCCATGCAAAATTATGTAAATGCAACATTCATAGTAAGGCATCATATTTACAAATATAAACAACAATTATTACTCCAGAGATTTGTTACGATAAATCGGCCCATTATAACACTTTGCAATTCGGCCCATTAAGGCATATTATCAAATCAGCCCATAGGGGCATTTTCGGTAAATCGGTCCATAAGGACATTTCGGTAAATCGGGTCCATAAGGACATTTCAGTAAATCGGTCCATAAGGATATTTCGGTAAATCGGTCCATAAGGACATTTCGGTAAATCGGTCCATAAGAACATTTCGGTAAATCGATAATTTTACCCACTAAGGGTAGTTCGGTAATCTCGTAACCCAGGGGTATTTCGGTAATTTACCCTCCAAGGGTTATTTGGTAATTTGGCAACCTCGGACTTAACTACTAATTTGAGCATAGAAAATTTAAAACTATCCATCTGCGTCATATTGACTAAACTGACCATAAATCAGATTAGGAAACTCGAAATTTAGATCCGTAAATTTTCATTAAAACTAGACTCATATATCTTCTTACGATAATTTTTTCAGAATTTTTTAATTAACCATTTAGTACATTTTATTCCTTAAATTTTCCCTTGTTTCACTGACCAAGGATTCTGACCTCTCTTACCCAAAATTCAAATATCTCACTGTACAGTTTTCCTATGTTGCTGCCACTTTTTCTATTGAAAATAGACTCACTAAGGAATCTGTACATATAAACTATAACTTATAATTCACTTTTTACAATTTTATACGATTTTTCCAAGACAGATTAGAGAACCACAAAGTCATTCAAAACCAGTCTCACTCAAATTAACATATCTCAGAATATAAAAATCCTTTCCCTTCTCCATTTTTTCCATATTAAAATAGACACAGTAAGCTTTAATCTGATATCTTATTCACTTTGTAATTCCTTTTCTCCTATTTTTCGTGATTTTTCAAAAACACATCACTGCTTCTAACTGAAACTGTTTTATTACAAAATACGATTACCACTACGATCATACGCACGCCCGAGTGATCACGGATGCCGGTTTTTGGTGTTCTTAGGTATTTTGACCGATTCACAGAATATATCATACAAAATTTTAGAGAGATGTGAGATTACATACCATATCAAACATGTATTCCACCCCTTAAGCCCCTTAATGTGACGCCTCACCACTTTGCTACTAGCTCTTCTTGTGCTAGCAAAAAAAAAAAAAAACTCACTTATTCTTTTAAGTCTTGACGTCACTTGCCTTCTCCCCCTTAAGTGCATAAACACAAAAATTCTACCAAGGCCCAACTCAACCCCAAGCCTTCTTAGGGTCCCTCTTAGCTAACCTAACGCATGGTATAAAGCAAAACATAAAATCCTGAATTTCAGGATGTTACATTCAAGGATTTTAATATAAACTTTACTATATAGTGATTCATAAAAGGTTGTAACAACAACCATTAGACGCAAGTTAAATCTTTTATGAACTGTCAGTTTAATAATATATCTAAAGGTTATTGCATCCACCATAAAAGAATATTATATCTTTTCATAATCAATGCCAAGACTTAGCTAAAAACTTCATATTTTTATTTCGCTTTTACAAAACTACTTCATTGGTACCCTCATTGGCTTTATACCTTTAGATATTTGGACTATCGGTCTAGAAACTCCACAAATTTAATTGTACTTGAGTTGTGTCTTTCTATTTTGAACAATCTATTCCATATCTATATTTCTCAATAGATTTATTCAAAATTCTCCATTCATTTCATTATTTCAACAATAATATTGCATGCAAAACCATTGTCGACCACTTTTATTATTGGTTCCACATTTTCTCGAATTGACATAACGTATCGAGATTTATTTATTTTCACTATTTTAATCTTCAATTTCAGGTACCTGAATCTCTTCTGGAGTTTTAGTTATTATGTCTTGTGTGTCTTCTGGAGCACCCACCTCTACTATATGACCATATAGATTTATTATTTTCTTTTATGAGAATTTTCATATTTGGAACTTGTAATGAGTTATCCTTGTTGAACTTTTGGTTCAAATTACTCTTCCCCCTAACTAATTACAAGTTATTATTTCTCTCCCCATAGTGTTGGGAAAACTATCAAATCAAAATAGTAATCACAGATCATGTCATAATTGAATCTCCAATACATTTAAAACATATAATAATAAAAGGAGACTTGTAATTAATATATATTCCCAACTTTCTTTGAGGATTCACTCATCTTTGTGCGTTGTAGTGGAGCAATTGGAATATATACGCACATACAAAAATTTAAAGATGAGAAATATTTAGCTCTTGACTAAAAACCAATTGTAATCGAGAGTATTTAAAACTTATTGGCTTGATGCGTACAACACGTAAATCAACATAATCTCATGTTGAAATAGGAAGTTTAGTTCTCATAAGTAATGATTTAGACATTAACCAGAGGCGTTCAATTAATAATTTCTTTAAACCATTACGCACATAAATAACAAACTTTTACAAAAGTTTTTCAAACCCAATCAATAAAAGGCTGAGATATATATTCATCAATATTAGCAAGATGAATTGTCTTAATTGCATGACCTGAAATCAATTATTTAAACAAGCAATCTTGCAAACGACAGGTTGCAAGTTGATAACACATACGTGATTATTTTTGTAGATGCATCTACCAAAATCATATAATATCAAAACCATCCACATGGTGGATGAATGAGCTCATATTCATTTCAGAAATGCAAGACATAAAATCTCAACTTTAGCTAGTGAGCTTCTAAGAATAAATTTTCATTGAGAACAAGCAACAAATGAGAATTCTTTAAATTAAAGAATCTTTTGGTTATTTAATGAATGTCCATATGAATTCTCAATTAATTTTTGCATCATATATGATCCAGGATGGTTTAACTGGTCATGCCAAGTAGTAAATGCATTTGTATCAGTAAACTTCTGGTTTACTTTAACATGCATTTCAATTGTACTAATAATGTCTATATAAATTGATACTTTTATTGTCATTCCTTTTTCTTTGTATCCACATATAAGTACTATTATGACATTTACTACTGAAAATGTCTAAATCAATGTGAAGTTTATAATGTCACTAAGTCAACAAAATATAATTTTCAAACAATTATATACAATATTCACTTCAAGGAATATGCCAAAATATTCAAATATCCAAAAAGAAATGATTATAAAATTTATTATATTTATTGTAGACATTCACTTCAAGGGATGTGCAAAAAGTAATTCAGACAATAATGTAAGCATATATCATATTTCTTACCAATAAGATTATATAGATATTGTCGAAACCATTTTTAAAACTTGATTTTAAAAATGGAGATCGATTTTTTTAAAAACGAAAATGGGAGTCGCCATCAATCCTTTTTTTACTTAGGTGTGATTGGATCACCTTAAAAACGTTTCATTTCAAAATACTAATTTTGGTCCACGAAAAATGTGAAAAAATGGGTTCGGGAGTCGATTACGTATGAGGAAGGGTTAGCACCCTCATAACGCCCAAAAATTGGTACCTAATCGATAAAATCATGTCCTAATGTTGAAACTTTGAAAAATTAGAATATGATCCTTTTATTAGAAGGAAAACCAACACTTACCTTTTTCAAAGAAATAAAATGTTATATCTAGTAAGTTAGGATATAACATCTCACGACTTCGAAATTTGGCTCGCATTTAATTTAGAAAATTCCTACATCGAGACACAAAATATCATATCCAGTAAGTTAGGATACAACGTTTTGAATTCCCAAGAATAGGTTTTTGATTTGAAATTTGTAAGTTTCGGTTTTAAAATAGAAGGGATATTTAATACCTTAAGTTCCATGAGAAAAATCGAAACCCAGTAAGTTAGGGCACAATTCTTCTCGAAGTCCCCAAATATCATATATCATCGTAAAAAGTGCATCAAAAAAGGATTTTTATAAAACAATGGTTTGAGTATACAACCTACATATTTAATAGCAATTCTACATAATTACAAATTATACTAACAATGAATAATAAAAGAATGATATAACATAAATATATAATGAACTATGCTAAACAATAATAAACGATCTAAAGAATATAAATAAATAAACATGTAATATAAAGTAAATAGCAATAATTGAAATTTTCACGAAATAACAAAATTAAATGAAAAAAAGGAATAACATATTTGAATATTGAATAAAAAAGAATGTGATGATTTTTTAAAATGATTTAATATATGTATATAGATATATAATAACAAAAATTAAAAGTAAAAAAAAATACTTATAATAAATATATATAATTTAATAATTTAACACATGTATAAATAACTATATATAATAAAAAATTAAAAGATAGTATATAATAATTTTATATAAAAACATATATATAATATATTAATCATAAAATTACATATATAATAAATACAACATAAATTAAATATTTTATATAATATAATATTATACTTTATAAATAAGAAAAATTAGAAGTAATATACATAATACAACATAATACTATATAATATAAAAATTAAAAAATATATATATATAATATAATAAATAATATACTAATCATAAAAATTATATGTAATAAATAATAAATTAGATTATATAATATAATAAACTTTATACAAACAACAATTTTAAAAAATAATATATAATAATATATAATACTATATAATATAAAAATTAAAATATAATATATAAATAATATATAAATTATAAAATAATATATAAATTATTAAATCAAGTAAAATAATATATAATAATAATTAAAGATATATAAAAATAATACATATAAAATATATATATGTGAATTTCGTAATATTAATAAATTAATAAATATAGGAAAACAATATAGAATATTTAATATGATAATTAATTAAATACCATGTAAAATAATAAGTGGGTTCGTGTGTCGAGAGAATGGATTTTTGTCGTTAAAAAAAAAAAAACTTGTAATTATTGTTTAGTAATTTTTCCTCCCTTTTAAATATATTAACTGAATTATAATAAAATTTAATGTGGCATAATATTAAACTCTATGTAGTCAATTTATGCATCAATTTATCAAATATTTTCCATAACTTTGTCCTTGTCATATAATTAATTATTTTATTTATGTTATCAGTGTGATGAACGAAGTTATAATCTAGAAATATTAATTTTTCTATTATTCTCGATTTAATTTTTATATTTTAATATAATTTAGTTCTTATATATATTTTTATAATATCAATTTCTATCGTTAAATTTTCGTTAATATACAATGAGTATATATAATTTGAATGTACTAAAAAAAATTAATATGTGGTTTATACTAAAATAAGATAATGGTCAATTTTGAATTGACCCATAGATTATGCTAAAATTTGGGGATTTGATTTATATGCTTTACTTTTACACAGTTTGTCCCTCTACTTTTATAATGTCACTAATGCATTTAAATAGTTAATTTTTCTTAAAAATATTATTCAAAAAGAAATAAATTATTTTATCATGAACAGTTTGAATGGACATTGTCTTTTAAAAAAATTATTATTGCATGTATAGTTTAATTTTTTAGGAGGTTTAGGAAGGGTTGGTAGTGTTGGAAAAGTCCTAGGCTCGATCTAGGGCTTTAGCGAAAATGTTGTTTTTTTTTAGGAAGGTTGGTGGTAGTCATAAGGCTTTTAAAATATTGTTGGGTTAAAAGATATCACAAAGAAGTAGGTGGTTTGGTGGCTTGGGGTGTTGTGAATAAGTTGGAGGTCAAAGGTTCAAGTCTTGGGTATGGCAAAATTTTTATTGCGCATATGATATTATGAAGGCGAGTTTAGGCCTTATAATTAGTTAAATGTTTCATGACACAAGGAAACGCTGGAGTCGATGGCAAAGGCGTTAGGAATAGTAGGGGAACAAGGTTCTAGTCGCGTTGTCTTGCGAAATGTTGGGTTTTTTTAAGTAAACACTGGAGCACGGAATAAAGGTTGATAATTAATTGGGAAGGAATTATAACTCAAATGAAACGGGTGGCGCAGATGGCAAGGGATGTGCCTCACAGGTGAAAAGGGCGGAGGTTCGAACTGGGTGTCGGTTAATATTTTTGGATTTCTTAGGATGATTCGGTCATTTGGAAAGTATACTTTAAAAGAAGTTGACAACGGAATATATCACAAGAATGGTTCAGTGCAAGTGGTACAGTAGCGTGTGGTTGTGCTTGGAGGTCTCGGGTTCAAGTTGCCTTGTGCTTGCAATAGCTTGAAATTTTCTTCTTTGGCGTGGGAAGGTATTTGAATTGGACCAAAATGCCAAAAGATGGTCATTGTTCGGGAAGCTATTTGAATGAAATTCAAATTGAATTTTTGGGCTAAATAAAAGGACTTTTTGGTGAGGATAAATTTTTAAGATAATAAAGGAATTTAATTAGTGATAAGTTTGAGTTGATTAGGAGTGTAGGTTTATTCTATTTATTTATTTATTTTAGTATATATGGGTACCGAATTTTCCCTTTTCTTTTAGCTTGACTTTTAATTATCGGGAAGGGCGTTTTCGGGTTTGAACAGTAGGTGCCGAAATTTCTATAAATAGGGGAGGATATCTCATTGATTCGACATTTAAACCCTAATTTCTTCTCCTTCCATTGTGCCGAAATTCTTAGTCTCTCTCTCTCCAATTTCTTCAAAAGCCGAAACCTCTACTCCATTCTTTTTCCCTTTGAGCCGATTTCTCTAAAAAGCCGAAATCTCCATAGTTTTTCTTTATTCATCCTAGTTGAGAATTAGTTCTTAGGCATTTAAATCTTTTCTTTGACATTCATCGAATCTTCTCTCCAAGTGCTAGCCGAATTCCCTATACTAAGGTAAGTGTCGACTTCTGTTAGATCTCATATTCTATTTTGGTTCTTGAAAGGCAAAAGTCGAAAAACTAATAGTTTAATGGTGCTATGTTGGGTGGCATTCCGAGATTTGAAGGAGACCTGATCGTCTCGATCTAAAAGCCGAAAATCGTTAGTCTCTAAGTATCATGCCTCTTTTCGGGATTTTAAGGTAAGGTAGTTTTCTCTAGATTTTCGTTACGTTAGATTATCGTATTTTTAATCTTAACCCTATGTTATGGATCAACAACCACATGTTACGATGGTAGCAACTGATAAGGTCCCTCGATGGAATCAAATATGGATAAGGAAGAGGAGGGGATTGGATCTGTAAAACCAATCCCCAAGTTTAAAAAGCGAGCTGTGTCAGCAGTTCGGGATTGGCCAGTAGGTTGTGGACCGGCATCTGAACAAAATCTTAGACAGATAGCGTTTTAGTGACTTCCGATAGTGTCGACATAGAGAGTGTCGTCCTAACGGTAACCAGGTGTGTAACTTCTCACACCATTAGATTGTTTATATATATATATATATGTATATGTGTAATAAATCTGCTATACTATGTTAAATGCCAAAATCCCGGCATAACGTTTGAAAACCCGAGAAGGGTAAAGGCTAAATATCAGGTTAGTGCTTTTTGCCATTCTTCAGTGAATGTTTCTGTTAAAAAGATATGTTTTGCATGTAAATTTCTATGTATGCTCGGGGTAGGGTAATTGATGAAAAGGGGGAAGTATTCTGTTCTTGTGGCTTATGCCATTTCAGCCTGGCGACTCTGTCACAACTCTGTTTCTGGTGGCTTATGTCATTTCAGCCTGGTGACTCTGTCACAACTCTATTTTCTGGTGGCTTATGCCATTTCAGCCTGGTGACTCTGTCACGATTTGACGATGAGCAGCTAACTGCAGCATGACTGCCATCGGTGGTGTGCAACGGTGTGGGTTGATTATAGAAATCCCCAATGGTGTGATTGGCAGGTAAGGGAGGCGTGTAGTGGTTGGAAACCTAGGAGTTGGGTTGGGCTTTGCATAATTTCTGTTATAATATATTCTGATATATGTTCTGTGGGGCTAAGGCCCAAAACTAATGGTGCATGTGGGTTGCACACTGAGTCTCGCGACTCACCCTATTATTTTAACTATTTCAGGTAGCACTTAGTGCATCAGACTGGGCTGGAGAGGAGAGCAAGGTGGCCATGCGATAGAGTACTGAGGATTCCGAAAAAAAAGACTTCATTTTATTTATTTTTAAGAAATTTGTCTTAAGTGGGTTTTATATTTCGTTGTAATAAGGCCTTGGGCCACTAGACTATTATTTATGTTTTTGGGTTTAAGTTGGGTTTAATTATTAGACATTTTTATTTTTATGATTAAAATTAAGCTAAGACATGTACAAGGTTTCTTTTTTTTTGGATTTTAATTAAAATTCATCAAGACAATTTATAACTTTATATCTTATATGACTTAATAAATTATTAAGTTTTCGGTATTAATGATTAAACCCAGAGATCATTTTCCAAAATGCAACATGTTTTGCAAAATCACTCAAGTGACATACCAGATCCGGTTGTAGTGTTTGGGCCGGGTTTAGGGTGTTACAAGTTGGTATCAGAGCCCGGTTCAAAACTCGGCTTTGGGTTTTTGGCCCAAAACGTTTTCTAAAGATGGGTTTTTGAAAACATGCATGTTTATAAATAACACAGGAGGGTTTTCTCGGCATGGCACATGCGTCTCCGGCCCAAGTCCGCCAGGTAAGTATTCTGAACTCGCTGTGTGTTATATATATATATATGTGGGCTTGATGGGCTTTAAGGGACGTAGATTATTTTAATTAGAGCTTGATGGACCTTAGGCCTAGTTAAACAACTCTCAATTGCATAAGACTTAATCCAACCAAACAAACCTGTGAACAAGTCGCAAGACTAGGGTGTGGCAACAGGCATGCGCATGTCTAGGATTGGATCCGGAAGAGCTTGGTACTTAAGCATTCCTAGTGGCTCACCTCCTCTTCACTGGAATCCTACCTGGTGCGTAGTGACTGTTCACCCTAGCCACTAGGATTTGTTGACGGGCCAAAATTAATAATTTAAAACCCGAAAGGGACCAGCCATTCTATTTTGTAAAATTACTAAATTACCCCTAATTTATAAGTGACCAAAATATCCCTGATTTGTACAATTACCAATATACCCCCAAATTTCCAAATTTCACAAAATCACCAAGGAACCCTATTTCAAAAAATTACGAAAATACCCCTGTAGGATAAATTACAGAAATACCCCTGGGTAGTGAAATGACTAAAATACCCTTAGGTGATGAATGTAAGTTCGTGGGTGCTATTTGTATGTGGATATTAAATGATTGAATGTACGTGTTTCCTAGAACTAGGAGACAAACTTGAGACTGAAACTTGTAGATAGGTTCGAATTCGAAAGAATCACTCTTAAAATTACTTTTCATAAGATTGTTCGTGGATAATCAGTGGAAGAAAACCAATAATTCATAAAATTTTTAATCGATAAACGCGGACCGATAGCATGAGTACAAGGGACGAGGACGCTCTAGATGTGAATACCAGGTGCGTACTCTACCATAGAATACTAAGTGTTTATTTTGGGTTTAGTATTGGAGTGCTTGTGTAAAGCATGGTAGTGAGACTTAGGTAGTATGATTACTAGCTAGTTGGAAATTTCGAGGACGAAATTTATTTAAGGAGGGTAGAATTGTAACACCCTGAATTTGGGCCTAGAATAAGTGGGTTCGTGTGTCGAGAGAATGGATTTTTGTCGTAAAAAAAAAAAACTTGTAATTATTGTTTTCTAATTTTTCCTCCCTTTTAAATATATTAACTGAATTATAATAAAATTTAATGTGGCATAATATTAAACTCTATGTAGTCAATTTATGCATCAATTTATCAAATATTTTCCATAACTTTGTCCTTGTCATATAATTAATTATTTTATTTATGTTATCAGTGTGATGAACGAAGTTATAATTTAGAAATATTAATTTTTCTATTATTCTCAATTTAATTTTTATATTTTAATATAATTTAGTTCTTATATATTTTTTTATAATATCAATTTCTATCGTTAAATTTTCGTTAATATACAATATGAGTATATATAATTTGAATGTACTAAAAAAAATTAATATGTGGTTTATACTAAAATAAGATAATGGTCAATTTTTAATTGACCCCTAGATTATGCTAAAATTTGGGGATTTGATTTATATGCTTTACTTTTACAGTTTGTCCCTCTACTTTTATAATGTCACTAATGCATTTAAATAGTTAATTTTTCTTAAAAATATTATTCAAACAGAAATAAATTATTTTATCATGAGCAGTTTGAATGGACATTGTCTTTTAAAAAAATTATTATTGCATGTATAGTTTAATTTTTAGGAGGTTTAGGAAGGGTGGTAGTGTTGGAAAAGTCCTAGGCTCGATCTAGGGCTTTAGCGAAAAATGTTTTTTTTAGGGAGGTTGGTGGTAGTCATAAGGCTTTTAAAATATTGTTGGGTTAAAAGATATCACAAAGAAGTAGGTGGTCCGTGGCTTGGGGCGTTGTGAATAAGTTGGAGGTCAAAGGTTCAAGTCTTGGGTATGGCAAAATTTTTATTGCGCATATGATAGTATGAAGGCCGAGTTTAGGCCTTATAATTAGTTGGGGCTGTTTCATGACACAAGGAAACGCCTTTGTGATGGCAAAGGCAATAGGAGTAGTAGGGGAACAAGGTTCTAGTCGCGTTGTCTTGCGAAATGTTGGGTTTTTTTAAGTAAACACGGAGCACGGAATAAAGGTTGATAATTAATTGGGAAGGTATTATGATTCAAATGAAATGGGTGGCGTAGTGGCAAGGGACGTGCCTCATAGTGAAAAAGCGCGGAGGTTCGAATCGGGTGTCGGTTAATATTTTTGGATTTCTTAGGATGATTCGATTACATTTGGAAAGTATACTTTAAAAGAAGTTGACAACGGAATATATCACAAGAATGGTTTTGGTGCAGTCGCTGGTAGCGTGTGGTTGTGCTTGGAGGTCTCGAGTTCGAGTTGCCTTGTGCGCAATAGCTTGAAATTTTTTCTTTGGCGTGGGAAGGTATTTGAATTGGACCAAAATGCCAAAAGATGGCTTCTTTGTTCGGGAAGCTATTTGAATGAAATTCAAATTGAATTTTTGGGCTAAATAAAAGGACCTTTTGGTGAGGATAAATTTTTAAGATAATAAAGGAATTTAATTAGTGATAAGTTTGAGTTGATTAGGAGTGTAGGTTTATTCTATTTATTTATTTATTTTAGTATATATGGGTACCGAATTTTCCCTTTTCTTTTAGCTTGACTTTTAGTTATCGGGAAGGCGTTTTGGGTTTGAGCAAAGTAGGTGCTAGAAATTTCTATAAATAGGGGAGGATATCTCATTGATTCTGACATTTAAACCCTAATTTCTTCTCCTTCCATTGTGCCGAAATTCTTAGTCTCTCCCTCTCCAATTTCTTCAAAAGCCGAAACCTCTTCTCCATTCTTTTTCCCTTTGAGCCGATTTCTCTAAAAAGCCGAAATCTTCATAGTTTTTCTTTATTCATCCTAGTTGAGAATTAGTTCTTCCGGCATTTAAATCTTTTTCTTTGACATTACTGAATCTTCTCTCCAAGTGCTAGCCGAATTCCCTATTCTAAGGTAAGTGTCGACACACATTAGATCTCATATTCTATTTCGGTTCTTGAAAGGCAAAAGTCGAAAAACTAATAGTTTAATGGTGCTATGTTGGGCGGCATTCCGGGATTTGAAGGAGACCTGATCGTTTAGATCTAAAAGCCAAAAATCGTTAGTCTCTAAGTATCATACCTCTTTTCGGGATTTTAAGGTAAGGTAGTTTCTCTAGATTTCGTTACGTTAGATTATCGTATTCGTAATCTTAACCCTATGTTATGGATCAACAACTACATGTTACGATGGTAGCAACCGATAAGGTCCTCGATGGAATCAAATATGGATCGGGCAAAGGAGGGATTGGATCAGTAAAACCAATCCCTAAGTTTAAAAATGAGCGGTGTCGTTGATTCGGGATTGGCCGAGAGGTTGTGGACCGGCATCCGAACAAAATCTTAGGCAGATAGCGCTTTAGCGGCTTACGATAGTGTCGACATAGAGAGTGTCGTCCTAATCGGTAACTGTGTGTGTAACTTCTCACACCATTAGATTGTTTATATATATATATGTATATGTGTAATAAATCGCTATACTCTGTTAAATGCCGAAATCCCGGCATAACGCTTGAAAACCCGAGAAGGGTAAAGGCTAAATATCAGTTAGTGCTTTTGCCATTCTTGATGAATGTTTCGTTAAAAGATATGTTTTGCATGTAAATTTCTATGTATGCTCGTGGTAGGGTAATTGATGAAAAGGGGAAGTATTCTGCTCGTAGCTTATGCCATTTCACCTGGTGACTCTGTCATAACTCGTTTTCGTGGCTTATGCCATTTCACTGGTGACTCTGTCACAACTCATTTCTCGGTGGCTTATGCCATTTTAGCTGGTGACTCTGTCACGATTTGACGATGATGACTAAGCGCAGCATGACCGCCATCGGTGGTGTGTAGCGGTGTGGGTTGATTGTAGAAATCCCCAATGGTGTGATTGGCGGTAAGGGTGGTGTGTAGATTGGAAACCTAAGAGTTGGGTTGGGCTTTGCATAATTTACGTTATAATATATTCGATATATGTTCTGTGGGGCTAAGGCCTAAATCTAATGGTGCATGTGGGTTGCACACCGAGTCTCGCGACTCACCCTATTATTTTAACAATTTCAGGTAGCACTTAGTGCATCGGACCGGGCTGGAGAGGAGAGCAAGGTGGCCATGCGATAAAGTACTGAGGATTTCGAAAAAAAAAGACTTTATTTTATTTATTTTTAAGAAATTTGTCTTAAGTGGGTTTTATATTTCGTTGTAATAAGGCCTTGGACCACTAGACTATTATTTATGTTTTTGGGTTTAAGTTGGGTTTAATTATTAGACATTTTTATTTTTATGATTAAAATTAAGCTAAGACATGTACAAGGTTTTTTTTTTTTGGATTTTAATTAAAATTCATCAAGGCAATTTATAACTTTATATCTTATATGACTTAATAAATTATTAAGTTTTCGGTATTAATGATTAAACCCAGAGATCGTTTTCCAAAATGCAACATGTTTTGCAAAATCACTCAAGTGACATACTAGATCCGGTTGTAGTGTTTGGGCCAGGTTTAGGGTGTTACAAGTTGGTATCAGAGCCCGGTTCAAAACTCGGCTTTGGGTTTTTGGCCCAAAACGTTTTCTAAAGATGGGTTTTTGAAAACATGCATGTTTATAAATAACACAAGAGGGTTTTCTCGGCATGGCACCTGCGTCTCCGGCCCAAGTCCGCTGTAAGTATTCGAACTCATGTGTGTGTTATATATATATGTGGCTTGATGGGCTTTAAGGGGCGTAGATTATTTTAATTAGAGCTTGATGGACCTTAGGCCTAGTTAAACAACTCTCAATTGCATAAGACTTAATCCAACTAAACAAACCTGTGAACAAGTCGCAAGACTAGGGTGTGGCAACAGGCATGCGCATGTCTAGGATTGGATCCGGAAGAGCTTGGTACTTAAGCGGTCCTAGTGTCTCACCCTCTTCTCTCTGGAATCCTACAGTGCGTAGTGATTTGTTCACCCTAGCCACGAGGATTTGTTGTGGGCCAAAATTAATAATTTAAAACCCGAAAGGGACCGGCCATTCTATTTTGTAAAATTACTAAATTACCCACGATTTATAAGTGACCAAAATATCCACGATTTGTACAATTACCAATATACCCGAGATTTCCAAATTTCACAAAATCACCAAGGAACCCTATTTCGTAAAATTACTAAAATACCCCTGTAGGATAAATTACGAAATACCACAGGTAGTGAAATGACGAAAATACCCTTAGGTGATGAATGTAAGTTCGTGGATGCTATTTGTATGTGGATATTAAATGATTGAATGTACGTGTTTCCTAGAACTAGGAGACAAACTTGAGACTGAAACTTGTAGATAGATTCGAATTCGAAAGAATCACTCTTAAAATTACTTTTCATAAGATTGTTCGTGGATAATCAGTGGAAGAAAACCAATAATTCATAAAATTTTTAATCGGATAAACGCGGACCGATAGCATGAGTACAAGGGGACGAGGACGCTCTAGATGTGAATACCCAGTGCGTACTCTACCATAGAATACTAAGTGTTTATTTTGGGTTTAGTATTGGAGTGCGTGTGAAAGCATGGTAGTGAGACTTAGGTAGTATGATTACTAGTTAGTTGGAAATTTCGAGGACGAAATTTCTTTAAGGAGGGTAGAATTTTAACACCCTGAATTTGGGCCTAGAATAAGTGGGTTCGTGTGTCGAGAGAATGGATTTTTGTCGTTAAAAAAAAAACTTGTAATTATTATTTAGTAATTTTTCCTCCCTTTTAAATATATTAACTGAATTATAATAAAATTTAATGTGACATAATATTAAACTCTATGTAGTCAATTTATGCATCAATTTATCAAATATTTTCCATAACTTTGTCCTTGTCATATAATTAATTATTTGATTTATGTTATCAGTGTGATGAACAAAGTTATAATTTAGAAATATTAATTTTTCTATTATTCTCGATTTAATTTTTATATTTTACTATAATTTAGTTCTTATATATTTTTTTATAATATCAATTTCTATCGTTAAATTTTCGTTAATATACAATATGAGTATATATAATTTGAATGTACTAAAAAAATTAATATGTGGTTTATACTAAAATAAGATAATGGTCAATTTTTAATTGACCCTAGATTATGCTAAAATTTGGGGATTTGATTTATATGCTTTACTTTTACACGCTTTGTCCCTCTACTTTTATAATGTCACTAATGCATTTAAATAGTTAATTTTTCTTAAAAATATTATTCAAACAGAAATAAATTATTTTATCATGAACAGTTTGAATGGACATTGTCTTTTTAAAAAAAATTATTATTGCATGTATAATTTAATTTTTTAGGAGGTTTAGGAAGGGTTGGTAGTGTTGGAAAAGTCCTAGGCTCGATCTAGGGCTTTAGCGAAAATGTTGTTTTTTTTTAGGGAGGTTGGTGGTAGTCATAAGGCTTTTAAAATATTATTGGGTTAAAAGATATCACAAAGAAGTATGTGGTCTGGTGGCTTGGGGCGTTGTGAATAAGTTGGAGGTCAATGGTTCAAGTCTTGGGTATGGCAAATTTTTTTATTGCGCATATGATATTATGAAGGCCAGAGTTTAGACCTTATAATTAGTTGGGGCTATTTCATGACACAAGGAAACGCCTGGCCCAGTGGCAAAGGCCGTCTCTGTTATTGGGTCTGGGTAGTTCAGGTCACTAAGTTTAGTCTGGGTCTGTTTGGGTGGCTGGTTAGTCTGGGTTTATAAATTGGGCCACGGGTATTGGGTCTGTTCTGATTTTGTAAAAATGGACTGTAAAAATAAAAGAAACTGGACATTTTTATTTTTTGTTTTTATTGTATGGGCCTGGGCAAAAATGGGCCTCTACAGATATCATCTGCTTCAAGGAATGATAAATTAATATAAATCATTGAACATTTAGTACTAAGAATAAACATTTGGCAATATTTTGAATCATCCATCTTCTTCTTATCTATTTGTCAATAATGTCAATAAGTTAAATTTTCATAATTGTTATGAATTGCACATTCATTTCAGGGAATGGAGGAAAACTGGTGGAACAAATAACTTGTCATTTTGTTTAGCCATAATGAGATATGAGATCAATTCAAAATACTTTTAAAGCCCTTTTAACAAGAGTTTTGTATAATTAATTAACTACCAAGAATAATTGACTAGGTCATGTATTAAAAAAAATCCTAAATTAAATATATCAATAAAAGTCACATCTCAAACATAAAAATATGACATAATAAAAAACTAGCAATTTTTTTCTTTCATAACCATTATCATAAATATGCATGAAATTTAATTCAAAATTCAACCATTCATGCTCATAGAACTTTTCATTTACAATTGGTCATGTCATTTCTCTAAATAATTAACACATGGAATAATATAAAACTTATGAACTACTACCTTTAACAATTCTTTGAACGAAATCAAATTCGAATAACCATAAAATTCATTGGTTTATTAACACAAATTTGCATACTAGATATGTTTTAATCAAATATATTATTTAGTTATAAAACCTACTATAGCAACATAAATAAATCAGTTAATATTCATTTTCATGAACAAATGAGATGCTTAAAATAGTATGTAACCCATGTAATCAAAACTTAAAAAGAAGACCATCTCAAATATTTAAACCATATATCAAGTTGATTTAATATTTAAAAAAGTACCCTTTTTTTTCAGCGTTGAGTCTTGATGATTTTATCAAGAAGTAAGCAAATTAAACCCCAGTAGTAGACTTTGAATCCAATCAAATTCTATTAATAGCAAACTTTGAGAGTGGATCTTATTTTCCAGGTGTACAACAAGTACATAACCAATGACTTTTCATACATAAGTTTTCTCTCTTGCAAGTTCTCATCAGTAATATTTTTTCACGTAATTTTAATTGAGAACTTATTCTAAATACTGTAGAGTTATACTCACATTTTAAAAAAAAAAACTTGCAACTTCAAGTGCATTCAACCATAAAGAGCTTTAGATAAAAGTATCATATTCTATTGCTCATAAGTAAATCTTTCACAGTCAAATATTTTTCTTTTAACCCCTTAATGTGGTTGATGATAAAAGAAGATCACAAAGATAGCCACAACCAATTCAATTTAATAACAAAAGTAATCAATAACTCAATCCTCCCTTTTTTTTTTCATCCTTTCAAAATAGATATTTATAGCAATAGTGATTCATATGAAATATAATATTTTCTTCATTCACAATCTCAATATGATATCCATTATAATGAATATATTTTAAAACTAATGCATTAACCATTACAAATTTTGTGCTTTTTAGATATTGCTATATTAGCTTTTCTGGAGCTTTCAACTAATTTTGTACTATCAAATATGAAAATAATATTTGTTTATTTTAGTACCAAATAAGATAAATATTTTCTATCTGTAAGGATAGAATTCATTACTACATTCTCATATCTTTCATATCACATTGATAACATAAGTTATCTTTACCCTTTGAAGAGTTATCTTGAGAACTCTCATTGTTCTCTTATTTATTACTATGTTCTCACTTTTAGTGGTCCATGATTATATTTTTTATTTTATTTATGCTTGCATTCACATCGGGGAATGCAACAAATCTAGTAAGATAGACTTCTAAATGCCTCCATTGATTTTTTATTTCATAATCACCATCCCAAACATACGTGGATTTCAAATTAAAATCTATCTATTCATGTTGTTATGATTAGTCTCCAATTATAATAAACATGATATAATAAATAAATCATAGTAAAATATACTTGAAGATCTTTAACATCATCGTCATCACCTTGGTTATTATCAGGAGCACTATTACAAGTACTAAAATAACTATGCTTTCACAAGAACATACTACATATAATTTATATAATCTGATGATGCTCTAATAAATTATTTGTACTTTATAATTTAATCTAAAAGGTATTATCCAATCATTCAACAATAACAAATTAATGAGTCAATTAGATCCTATTGAATTTCCCTTTTTCCCTTTAATCAAAGACAATTGATTAGTAATACTCTCTCATAATTTTAATCAAATTTCAAGCATATTTAATAACAATAATTTAATCATCAATTTAATCATCCAAATATCATGCATACTATAATTTAATAAAAGAATCTTAGTTTAAAAGAATCCTTAAAGTAATAATAATTTTTTTATAAAATAATTTTACCAAAAATCAATCAACAAAGGAGAAAAACATACTATGTAAGGATTATATAAATTTCTTTACATAAAAGGGCATAAAAAATAGAGATTTATGTGTACCTGAGTGGTCAAAGGCTCTAATGATTACCCATAGTGTGCAGGCTGTAACACCCTATACCTGACTCGATCGCCGAGCCCGAGTAACAGGATGCTACACCATCATCACACATCAAACTCATAGTAATTTGTCATGTTATTAATAAATCATTCTTATTGTAAAGCATTCACGCCAATTTTAAGTCCAACATACATCAATCAACATTAAAACATGCTTAGCATACTTTAAACAAACTTATGATATCAATTAAACATGCATTAAAGCCACTTAGCAAAATTCCAAAACAAGTTATGCATGTATTGATACTGAAACAAAGGTATCGATATTTCTTTTAAATAGTATCGACACTGATTGAAAAATCGATACTAAAACAACATTCTGTTTCTTGTCTAAAAATTAAATCCTAGAATTTATCAGTACCTTTATTTAAGTATGGATTATTTTACCCCGAGTATCGATACTCGAGATAAGGTATTGATACCAAATTAGCATAATGAGTTCATGCACATCGAAATATCACAGATGTATTGTTTTTAAAACATGAATATCAATACCTCTGCTCCAGACCACAACAATTCTGCAATTTAAGGCATATAATCCATTCTAACTAATAGCTATTCAACATGCAACATTTACCTCATCAAGCCATCGTCAAAACGACCATAACAACGATTCAGTGATCGAAAAAATGTCCGAGCAAGGAATCAACATAACAAGTTCCAAGTCCATAAATCCTAAGAGCAAATAAGCTATGAAAACATCCAAAACATCATGGCAATATTTATGTAACAAATCTACCACATTATTCAACGTCCGTTGACCATACATACAATTTATGGCACTTCAAAATAGCAAATATTCAAACCAAAACAATACTAGTGAAATAAATATAACATCCATCAAAAGTGCTAGAAAACTAAACCCATAAAATATCATGAAGACCACAATAATAATTGATCAAACTCTAACGACATTGCCTTATTCCCACACTTCAAATAATAATATTAATACCACCTATGCAAATACTAAAGCCTAACTTGGATCACTTCCTTAGTATCCTCACACCGCTCACACCGCAAACGCTAAATATCTGCAATGGTTAGAGAGAGTGGGTGAACTTAAACAAGCTCAGTGGATGTCAGAATAACCACAAAGTATACACAACATCAAAGGTTAAACAAGAGCATACTACAACACATTCACAACCATATTCTAAACAAGTCACAATAACATATTCACGCTTCATTAAATCATAAAACTAATATATACTCTCACGTACAACCACACTCATCTTATATACAAATATTTCATTTTACAATAATTCATCAAGACTAAATATCTTATACGTACTTTAATAACTCACAGGTCGAGATTATATATTCACATGCATTCATAAGTTAAATTAAAATGACCCAAACCACAATTATATACGCAATTTACTATAAGAACATACTAACATTTTCATGAAACTTAAATCGACTCATTTAGCTTATTATTCACATGTTTATGCATCCATCTCACATCATATTATCACAATAAATAAGATCATACTTAAACGATAATTTGGCACTTGAGGCTATGAAGCATAAAAGTGGGCTCTATCACCACACATCAAATACACAGATCTCCAACACACCTAATGACTCGTAGAGTCGAACATATCCCTAAAAGTGAAGCATAAAGCTAACACTCTCCAACACACCAAACATGTCCCGTTGAATGGAGCTTAGCTCACATTCTCTTATCTCTCCAACCTATCCCAAGGCTTTAATGCCTAAAAAAACAATACATATAGGTGAGTACTCACAATCCTATGGCATGCCAACTATATTCAATGGTTTCAAGAGATCACAACGCCAAAATATCCACAATTACACATTTTTAATTACTGATTTAATGCATATCATCTTTGTTCATATTCATCAATTTACATCACAACTTGTACACAATGCATGCTTATTATATTCAAATTTAATTGCACTTTAAATGCCACAATAATGCTCATTGAGCCATCATGTTGAGAAATGTGCCCATATTGTAGTAAACATGTAACTGTTTTCTATTTATTTGAACGATGAATAAATAAATAAAGGACTAGATCACGTATAGGGTAAAAGTTGAATTATAGAATAAAATAAATTAAAGGGACTAAAGAAACAATTATGCTTTGTTCCATTAAGTGGACGACATTAATGATGAGTACATATTTATATTTATGTAAACTTATTATATATATTATAATAGTTAAAAGTTAAAGTATGTATATATGTATTATATAATATATATGTTATAATAATATGAAATAAGCATATATGTATATTATTTTATAATAAAAAGAAAAAGAAATAATAAAAGATAGTGGAAAGGAATGAGAACATGAAAAAAAAAGGAAATAAAAGAAAGAAGAGAAGAGTGGGACGACAACCTAAGGGTTTCAAACTTTTCAACTTCAATTGGTTAGTCAATTTAGTCTTTTTTCTTGGTTAGATTTTAAATGTTGTTAATGTTGAATAGTTTTAGTATTAGGGATTAAATTGATAGATTTTAAGCTAGAAATGGAAAAAGATTAAATTGTAGAACAAACTGTAAATTTGGAGTAATAGGGACTAAATTGGGAAAAATTTGAAACTTAGGGATTTAATTGAAAATAGGGAGCTAAATTTAACTTAGAGTGAAATTAGTATAAAAATATATGATTAAATGTGAAGAATAAAAATTAGTCTCGATTTAGAGACTAAATCAGAATTTAAGCAAATATCGAGTAAAAATTGAAATATTCAATGTGAAATTGAATTGTGTCGTATTGATGTATTTTAATTGTTTTAATTCCGTAGCTAACATCATACCGGAATCCTCGACTAAAAAGGAGAAGGATAAAATCGACGTCGAATAGCTCGAAATCCATGGTTTGTGTTTCTATAATCCGAACTAAGTTGTAAATTATTGCAGTTTGAATTATTGCATATGGTAAGTATTGGAGGTGAGAATTAATATACTTTACAATTGAATTGAATTCATAGTTGATTGAATTGGATTGATTTGGCATATGTTATGAATGTATTGAGTAATTGGAAGTTGAAATGAGTATATGTGTAAATGTGATAATGTGCAAATATGAGAATTGGATATTGGTTGTATTGGGCGTGCGGCTGCTCGTGTGGTAGGCCGTGTGATCGGACACGGGCGTGTGATCGACGAGGCAGGCCATGTGCGATTCATGGGCTTGGCCGGATTGGGCTGTGTGGTCCCCACGGGCGTGTGGGCCCCATACAGGCGTGTGGGATTATTGGACCAAGGCCATTTTGGGCCGTGTGGGCCCACACGGGCTGACAATATGGGCATGTGGGCCCATTTTTACTGTTTTGCTGCTAAGGTTGCACGGGTCACCCGAGACGACTGTGAACCTACGGAAGGGTCGGTAAGCATACTTAGACCCCTGATTGATTGAAATGATTGAATGATTGTTATACCCTTATACGGTATATATATATATGTATGACTGTATATTGAGCATGTTGTTGAAACTGTACCAAATATACATATGATACCATGATTTGGCATGACATGATTGTATGATGCATTGCATGGGGATGGGTTGATATTGATCGGAGGAAGTGTACTGAAAGGCTTAGAGCCTAACTTACTGGCAGCTCAGCTGCATATTACTGTATAGTGCCGCATTCGGTACTACTTGGAGTATAGGGATGGGTGGGTTGATTATATCCCCACATGGAGTGTAGGGTTGGACGGAGATAGAGTGTAGAGGTTGGCTTGGTAGGAATTTTTGATTTCATATCTGATACTGTACTGATTACTGATACTGTAATGGGCCAAGGCCCTAATGCATGACTTCACCTGTACTGAGATGGGCTAAGGCCCTATCTAAAATTGAATCTGATACTGAAAAGGGCTTAGGCCCAGAATGCGATTACTTCCTGTCTGTTTGTTTACCTGGGATTACACACTGAGTTTTTGTAAACTCACCCTTCTGATTTATCTGTACAGGTAATCCCCAGACATAGGCGAATCGGTGCATCAGAGGACTCAGCGGTGGCCACACGACCTACTTCATTCTACCTTGTGCTTAATTTTTGATTTTGATTTTATGTTGGGGTATTTTACTGTATCATGACCTCTTTGGATTTTTATTTTTAATTTGGGATTTTTATTGTTTTGATTTATAACTTTTAGTAGTAGGGAAAATCGAGTTTTCAAAAAGAATCAAACGTTTTAGCAAAATACACTCAAATACGCAAACTATTTTTAAAAGCTTCCGCTATAAGTGACGTTTTGAAAATTAATAACGTTTTGAAAGATAATAACTTTGTGATAATGAATTATGTTTTGAAAATGAACGACACGTCCTAGAATTAACATAAGATAATGTAAAGACGTTATATAAAAGAGGTTTTTGACGGTAACTCACTTTTCGAAAAACACTACCATGTGACATCTCCAGATTCGGCCATAACGTCTAGGCCGAGTTTGTGGTGTTACATTTAGTGGTATCAGAGCCAGGTTGCAAAACTCGGCTGTGGATTTGGGCTTTGAAATTTGGTTTTCTTTTAAAGCACTGATTTTCAGATGATTGAAATATTTTCACAGCATGTGTGGTACACCGAGTCTCCGGCGCCGATCCCGTAAGTTCACTGAAATTGTTATGTGCTTTAAACTGAACTACTATAGATAGTATATACTGTGACTACTATAGATAGACTGTAACAAAAACACTTAGGTTAGTGTATACTGATACTGTGGTAACATCGATAGACACTGATAGACACTGCGTCGTACGAAAACATACCTTATACTTTTGATACTGTTTTCATAAAATATTTGTTAATAAACACTGGAACTGTAAATTGATGCATAAAATTTTTAATACAGATAAAACACAATTAGACAATGAGCACTAGAGGTACTCGCAGACGTGGTACAAGAGGTCGTGGTAGAGGCCGTAGAAGTACTCGATCTGGGTCCTCGTCATTTGGCCACATACCTAATTTGGAAACTAGTGAGACGCATGGCTTCACTGTGGATCGAGACCGGGTCTCATGATCGAGCGGATCAGGGACGGCCTTGTCCCAAGCCATGTTAAGGATTACGGAGAGGGGGTTGGGCCCAATCATCGAGCTGGAGGCCGAGGGTTGGTTACGGAATGACTCCGGTCCAATTGAGCCGAGATTTTTAGGGGTATTGCTAGAGTTGCCCCTAACGTGGCTGAGTACTGGATCGAGGCCACAAAAAGGATCATGGACGATTTGGTGCACTTTGAGCGAAACTAAAAAGTGCAGTGTCACTCTTTGAGAGATGAGGCTTACCAGTGGTGGCTTACGGTTAAGGAGGGCATTCAGCCCGATTGACTGACCTGGGAGTTCTTCAAAACCGCCTTCCAGGGAAAGTATGTGGGTGCCAGTTATGTGGATGCCCGTAGGAGAGAGTTTTTAAATTCGACTCAGGAAGATAGATCGGTGGCCGAGTATGAGGCCGAATTTCTGTGATTGAGTCGCTATGCATGAGGTATGGTGGCGACTGAGTACGAGCGATGTGTTCACTTCGAGGATGGCCTCAGGGATAATTTGAGGGTACTGATAGCTTCACAGAGGGAGCGAGACTTTGTTGCACTAGTTGATAAGGCGAAGACCGCCGAGGAAGTGAAGCGCGCTGAGCGCTAGAATCGAGAAAGAGGTAGGAGAAATAGGGATTCTAAGCCCTCGAGTTCTATTCAGAGGCCTAAGAAAAAGACCAGAGTTGGGGCTCTTATTGCTGTTACTGGACAGCCACCATGTACTGACTGTGGTAGACGCCATCAGGGCGAGTGTTGGAAAAGAACTGGGGCTTGTTTGAGGTGCAGTTTATTAGAGCACCGTATTAGAGATTGCCCGCGGAGGTCCGATCAGATTCAAACTTCTGGCATGGGTACTGCACCACCGGGAGTAGTTCAACAGCCACCGAGAGGCCGTTGTCGTGCCGTGGTGGTAACGATCTTCAAGCGGTGGTCAAAGAGCACCGCGAGGTCTTTGGTCATGCGAGGCGAGGCAGCCGTCTCTAGTTTATGCTGCTCGTCACCGAGAGGATGGAGATGCTCCTGACGTCATCACGTGTATGTTCCTTATTTATAATGTACCTTATACCGCATTGATAGATATAGGATCCGCTCACTCCTATATAGCTTGTACAATGACTGAAAACTTGGGTATCTTAGTTGAGAGCACTACGAGTGAGGTGACTGTGCTGAGTCTGCTGGGACAATCAGTAAGGGTAAATAAGTTATTTAGAGACGTTCCTTTAGAGGTCCAAGGGGCTATTTTTCTGGCTAATCATATAGAACTACCTTTTGGGGAGTTCGATTTAATATTGGGAATGGACTAGTTGGTCAAGCACCGAGTGAGCTTAGATTGCTGTAACATCCAGATTTAGGGCCTAGTCAGAATAGTGGTGCGAGACCTCAAATTCGAGGTTTATGAATGAATTTTTGAGGTTTATGCTATTTATGCATGCTAGTGTGAAAGTTTCATGAAGCAATTTTGTGAAATTGCGGTTGAATTGTCCAAAAGCACTAAATTGTAAAAGTTGCAAAATGTGAGATTCTAGAAGCTATTTGTGTGAAATGGCTTTAGAATATTAACTAGAGGTCCTTAAATAGAAATTTTCCCAATTTCTAATTTTTGGACAAAATTGGGCATGGATGAGTTAAAATAGAAAGTTTATCAAAAAGGGCATTTTGGTCATTTAACAATTAAGTGATTAAAATAGGAGAAAATATGACAAAATTCATTCATCTTCTTCTCCAAGGCTACCAAAAATTGAGAGAGCCATTGTTAGGGTTCTTCAAAATTTTCAAGCTTGCTAGTAAGTGCATCTAAGCCCCGTTTTTGATATTCTTTGTATTTTTGAAGTCCTTGTTGCATGAGTAAGCTATTATTAGCTATTTGATGAGCTATGATGGATGTTCAAAAATGTGGCCATGTATGACATGCATGTATTTTGATGTTTTATGGAAGATTATGAAAGCTTGATGTAGTAGAAACATCTTTTGCTAAATGAGTTTCCATAGAAAATGCCTGTAGGGACTAGTTTGTAAAAATCTTGAGTTTGGTCATACATGTGTGATGTAATGAGAATTGATGATTGCTTTAGTTGAGTAAGTGATTCGTCGAAGCATGAAAGGCTAGAAAGTTGAATAAAAATCACTTTACGAGCCTTGGGGTAATAGTGTAAATATGAGAAAGATTTAGGGCAAAAGAGTAATTTTGCCAAAGTATGAGATGTGGGTCAATTTGGTCAATGTGTGTATTGAATAAGCCGATTTATTCATTATAAATCAAGAAAGACAAAGCCCGGATCGAAACCGAGGCAAGAGCAAAGTGGTGGACTAAATTGCACGTTGCTATACTTTTGAGTATCGAGGTAAGTCTACGCATAAACAATGCATTCATACTTACAATTTGCCAATGCTAGCTAGTGTATAGCATGGTTGAGAATGATTGAGAACCTATGTGGATCAAGTGAAATGAATGTGATAGATTTTGTGAATGGATGAATGATTGAGTAAATAGATATGTGAATGTGTAATGATAATGCTAAAAGATGGGCTAAGTGCGATACCATCTTAATGCATAATGACAATGAGCTGGCTATGTGCGATGCTATCGTTGGGTATATTGTCTAGTGGGCTATGTGCGAAACCACTACGTTTACCTTTGTGGTAGGCTAAGTGCGATACTACCTTATTAATTGATTGTGGTGGGCTAAGTGCGAAACCACCGAGACATTAGCTGTGTGGATTAGCTGTGTGGATTAGCTGTGTGGATGTATTATCGAGAAATAATGATGTGTTGTATATTGTGTAAATGTGATGTTGAATGTAGGGGTGCATGTCAATGGTTATGAGTAAGTGACTCATGATGTGTTGGAAATGTGGTAAGGGATAGAAAGAGTAAGCATAGTTGTACATTATATGTTAGTATAATGCTAATTGTTGTTTAGCTTATACTATGTTGCTTAATTGTTTATGTGTAAACTTACTAAGCTCAAAGCTTACTCCCTTTCTTTTCCCTTGTCTTATAGAGCAAAAGTGTTGAATCGAGATACGAGGATCAATTGAAAGATCGCCCACACTATCAACACACTCTGGTACATGAGACTCAATGTTTTGTATATGGCATGTATAGGGGCTAGAAAAATTAGTGAATTTTGTTGTATATGGCTATGATGTGTTGGCCTTTAGATGGATAATCTATTTTGTATTATGCCATGGTTGTTGGCATTTTATTATATGAAAAGAAGTAGTTATCTAAGTGAGATTGTAAGATTTTGAGTTGATTATGGATGTGTTGAATGAGTGCATGATTGTGTATGCTAGGAGGGTGAAAAGAACTTGGCAAATAGCTTTGTTCTTGTCCATGTGGAGTGACACTGCAGGCGTGTTTCTAGCCCATGTGTGACACACGGTCAGCCCATGGGCCTGTGACTTGGCCGTGTGTCCCCTGCATGTTAGTATTTAAAGTCAGAATAGACCACGGACTAGTCACACGGGCGTGTGCCTAGAACGTGTGTGTTAATCAGTGTTAGCCACGGGCTAGCCACACGGGCGTGTGTCTAGACTCTAGGCCGTGTTAAGGTAGTCAGTGTGCACCACGGGTGAAGGGTACAGGCATGTTCCCTAATCGTGGGGCATTGGCAGAATGCTTGAGTTTTCATGCACGGGTAGTGACCATGGGCGTGTGTGACATCCACGGGCGTGCCAAATCTTACACTGGCGTGTGAGCCCTGTATAGATGGAAAAATTTTAAGATCGTAAGAGTTTTCGATATGGTCTCGAGAGCCCTCGTATGTTTGAGAGAGGCCTCGTAGGTCGGGATCGAGGTTGTTGTGATGGCCAAAGAGAGTGGTCATGTTGTGCCTAAGTGGCAATTTTGAGGATTTTAATACGGAAACGCCTCGTGCCCGGTTCCGATGTTGAATACGGGTAAGGGGTGTTACAAACGCCTTGGGCCCAGTTTCGGCATTGAATACGGGTAAGGGGTGTTACATTTAGTGGTATCAGAGCTATGGTTTAGTCAGTTCTAGGACTACCGTAGCGGGTGTAAGAGTCTAGCTATACATGCCATAAGTGTACAATGATAGTGTGGTGGCTTCTGATGATTTTAAATCTTGTTTTATATATAATATGGATTCCGATCCATTAACTGCTGGTGAAGTAGCTAGTAATGCGCCGGCTCCTGCGCAAGGAACCGTGCCTGTTGAAAGTGGACCCGAGGCTAGGGGTCAAGGGGAAGGGGCACGGGAAGCCTTTCTCCAGATGATGAGCAATTGGTACTCAGATTATGTTCGAGCGAACCCTAATGCTCAACCTCCTCCACCTCCTCCTCCTATACCTCAGCCAATTCCTGTGGCTCCTTAAGGTATTGATGTAGTGAGGATATCGAAACCCCTGGTAGATAAGATTAGAAAACACGAGGCTAAGGAGTTTAGAGCTAAGGTGTATGATGACCCTGAGAGGGTAGAGTTCTGGTTAGAGAACTAGATGAGAGTGTTTGAGGAACTCTCTTGTACTCCTGAAGAGATCTTGAAGTGTGTCGTATCCTTGCTGAGGGACTCGACATACCATTGGTGGAAGACTTTGACGTCAGTAGTCCCGAGAGAGCGGGTGACATGGGACTTCTTTCTGGAAGAGTTCCGGAAGAAGTATATAAGCCAACGATTTACTGATAGGAAAAGGAAGGAATTCCTTGAGTTGAAGCAAGGAAGAATGTCAGTAGCAGAATATGTAACAGCCCAATTTAGGGGCTAGTCAGAATAGTGATCTCAGAATCACTAATTCGAGGTTAGAGAAAATTATTTGCATGATATGTTATGTGTTATAACATGTTTATAAGGAGGCATGAGAATTTTGGTGCTTTAATTTTAGCGATTGAGGGCTTAATTGTGAAAAAGGACTAAATCGCATAAAGTGCGAAAGTTCTATTTTAATTGCTAGAGGTACCAAAAAGCTATGGTTTATAAATTGGAGGTCCCAAATATGCAATTAGGCCATGGGAATTAGCTTGGCCGGTCAAAGAAGACAAAGGGGACAAGGGCATTACATGTTGTCATGTTAGGTAATTAAAAAGAAATAAAATAGATGAAATAAGCAAAAAGCTATCATCTTTTTATTTCTTCTCTTCTTCAACCGAAAACATCAGCCATGGGAGGGGTTTGAAAGCTTCAAATTTCAGCAAGCTTTGCTCCATTCAAGTAAGTGATTTTGATGCTTATTTTTGATGAAAATTGCATTTTTGGAGTCCCCAAAGCTTAAGCTAGCTAATGGGAGGACTAGTTTGCAATATGGTTGAAAGTCTAGGGACTTACCATGATAGAGTTTATGTTGTTTGATGAGTTTTTATGGAAGAAAATGAATGATAGGATGATGAGAAACAACTTTTGTGAAAGGTGTTGTCATGAAAACACCTAATTGGGACTAAAATGCAAAAGTTGTAAATTGTTCATTAAGGCATGAAATAGATGGAATTGTGGATAGTTGTAAGAGGATTAAATGTTCAGCTAGGCTTGCTTAATAAGAAATTGAGATGAAAATTTATTTACGAGCCTAGGGGCAAAATCGTAATTTTGCCAAAGTGTAGGGGCAAAATAGTCATTTTTGCCTAAAGTGTATATTATGGTGTAATATGATTTATAAATGATTAAATCAGTAAATTTCATTGTTCTAGATCAAAGAAAACGAGTTTCGGACCTAGAACGGATGAAAAGAGAAATGTGGGCAAAAAGGTCCCTTTTGGCCTTTTCGACATCGAGGTAAGTTCATGTGCAAATGTTGCAATTACGTATGAGTTAGTTTAATGTTTCAATGTTGTGTGGAATGTATATTTACTCTATGAATGTATGAAATATCTTTGATGAGAGATCAAAAGAATTGAATCTAAGAGTAATGGGAAATGTATGTAGAGTGATATGATGATAGTTAAGGCCTCGTGTAAGACCATATTGGAATATGGCCTCGATGTAAGAATTCGTATAAGACCATGTCAGGGACATGGCATCGACATGTTAATACAAGTAAGACCCTATTGGGGTATAAATTCTATGTGACATTATGAGTATGAGACTCAAGAGAGTTATTTAATAACTTGAGTGATTCAACATATATATTGAAAGAAAGAAAGTATGTGGTTGTACCACGAAAAGCACAAGTGTGTGTTAGAATTGAATTGATATGGATTCAGTATATGATGAACCCTTAGTGGGTTATGTGTATTTAATACACCTTAGTTGCATGAGATAGATTTATTAATGTATTACGTGAATGCAAACAAGTATCATAGAAAGTTAAGTAAGAATAGAAGTGTGTGAGAATGTTCTCGGATGAATATTTGAAATAGAGATATACATGTGGATTACTATCCATGAATGTAAAATGAAAGGTGGGCTAAGTGCGGAACCACCATAAGTATAAATGATTGGTGGGCTATGTATGATACCACCCTATTAGAGATTCAATGGTAGGCTAAAAGCGACACCACCGAGATATTAGTAGCATGAGCGACTTATTGAAAATGCTAGATGTGTTGTTTTATATGATCATGTGGTGATCAGTGCAGGAATGTATGCTAATTGAACGAGCAATTGGCTTGTGACATGGTAAGAATATGGTAAGAGATTGAATGAGTAAGTTTCAAGAATATTTGAGCAAGTAACCATGAGTTTATGAGAGACACTCTTCATGATACTTTGTAATTATGTATATTCAATGAATATCAATAATTGACACATTATGCAGATGAGCTTACTAAGCATTATTGCTTACTCCTTTACTTTTCTCATCCCTTATAGGTTATTTTAACTAGCTCGGGTTGGAGACCATCGGAGATGTTTTCACACTATCGAGCAGACACTTGGCATGAGGTATCAAGTCCTTATGAGTCATGGCATGTATAGGGATTCTTTTAAAGTTGATTAAGTTCTAACCGATGTAGCCAAATTGTATTGGCCTGAGAGAATCTAGAGTTGGTTGTGTATGACCATAGATGATGGCTTAAGTTGGTTGTATTTGTATTGGGAGTGGTTCTCCCTAGTGTATGGGATAAAGACTTTATCTCTTTAATGATTAAATGTGTTAATTCATGTGTTTCAATTGATGATTTGAGAATGTTTTGAAGTAGTATATGAATGTATGCAAAGCAGGAGTGGTAAAAGGCTTGGTAAGATAGCCTCTAAGTGCCCATTACGATAGACACACACGGGCGTGTATCTAGGCGTGTGTGTCTCCGCACCTTAGTATCTTAAGTCGATTAGACCACGGGCTGGTCACACGGCCATTTGTTCAAAGCCGTGATGATACACTGATTGGCACATGGGCGTGTGCCAAGGCCGTGTGAAGTCCGCACTTGACACTTAGAAATTCAATTGTCACACTGCGGTGGCTTTGCGCGCGTGTGTGCACTCGCCGTGTGGATAAGTCAAAATGCCAAGGTTTGGCACACGGGCCAGGGCCACGGACGTGCCCAGGCCGTGTGGATTTTGCCAGTATCCTCCATGGGTGAAAGACACGGGCATGTTTTAGGGGTGCACGGGTGTGTCCCAAGTCACACGGACGTGTGACCCCTATTTCGAGAGAAAGTTTCCAGATGAGTTTCGAAAGTTTTGGGACGTAAGTCTGAGGCCTCGTAGGCCCATGAAATGTCTGATTTGACTAAGAAAGAGAAGTTTTTAATTCGGAACGAAATTTTATGGCCTGTAAGTACATGTTTAAGAAAGTTCAAGCATAGTAATGTCTCGTATCCGGTCCTAGCCTCGAACTCAGGTATGGGGTGTTACAGAATATGAGCGTGAGTTTGTTAGGCTTAGCAAATACGCTCAAGAATGTGTGTCGACAGAGACCATATTGTGTAAGAGGTTCGAAGACGGACTGAATGAGGACATCAAACTCCTAGTGGGTATTTTAGAGTTGAAAGAATTTGTGGTGTTGGTCGAAAAAGGGCAAGTAAGGTAGAAGAGTTGAGTACGAGAAAAAAAAAAGGGTCGTGAGTGAAGCCCGAGATGCTAGAAAGAGGCCGATGGGCAAGTCGTATCAAGCCCAGTTGAAAAGGTCCAAGGAAGTGAGTCCTAGGACGACAGCACCAGTGGGTTATTCGCATCGAGACTTGGGCAATACTCGTTCGGGTTCAAGACTCTAAGCTACTTCGATGGAAAGTTTGGGCAATCCAAAGAACAAACCGGAGTGTCCAAGTTGTGGTAGATATCACACCGGAGAGTGTTGGGGTAACAGTCGAAACTGTTATAAGTGTGGTTCCCCCAACCATTTTATCCAAAATTTCCCTGAGAGGGATGATAAGAAAGAGAAGCTAGAGATGAGATCCAATGATGTGTCTGGAAGGGGTAAACCACCAAGGAACCCGAGAGGCGGGAATAGTGGTAGAGGTGCATCTAGAGACTCTACTGTGAGACCGGAGGGTCGAGCACCTGCGAGGACGTATGCCATTCGCGCTTGCGAAGAGGCATCCTCCCCTGATGTAATAACAGGTACTTTTTCTCTCTTTGACACACTTGTTATTGGTTTAATAGATCTAGGGTCTACTCATTCTTATATTTGCATGAGATTGGCATCTAGTTTGAGTATGACTGTTGAGTCTACGGACTTTGTGGTTAATGTGTCAAACCCGTTAGGTAAGCATGTGTTAGTGGACAAGGTGTGTAAGAATCGTCCTTTGATGATTGAGAGTCATTGCTTTCCGGCAAAGCTAATGTTGTTTCCGTTTGATGAGTTTGATTTAATCCTAGTCATGGATTGGTTGACTACCCATAGTGTCTTAGTGAGCTGTGGTAGTAAGTTTATTGAATTGATATGTGAGAGTGGAGATGTGGTTCGGGTTGAATCAGGTGGATTGGATAGTCTACTAGTGATGATTTCTTCCTTAGTGGCTGATAAATGTTTGAGAAAAGGGTGTGAGTCCTATCTTACTTTTGTGTTGAATACTCAAGAGGTTGGAGTAAAGTTTGAAACAAAGTGCAGTGGTATGTGAGTATCCGGATGTATTCCCGGAAGAGTTACCGGATTACCTCCGGTGAGAGAGGTTGAGTTTGGGATTGAGTTAGTTAGGGAGCGGCACCTATTTCGATTGCTCCGTATAGGATGACACCTTTAGAGTTGAAAGAATCGAAGGTTCGATTGCAAGTTAATGAGATAAGGGTTTTGCAAGACCGAGCTACTCACCGTGGGTGCTCCGATATTATTTGTAAAGAAGAAAGATGGGTCTATGAGGTTGTGTATAGACTATAGACAGCTTAACAAAGTGACGGTTAAGAATAAGTATCCTTTACCAAGTATTGATGATCTTTTTGATCAACTGAAGGGAGCTACTGATGTTCTCCAAGATAGACTTGAGGTGCGGTTATTATCGATTGAGAGTGAAGGAGCAGATGTGTTGAAAAGCGCATTTCGGACAAGGTATGGCCATTATGAGTTTTTGGTTATGCCGTTTGGTTTGACGAATGCACCGGCGATTTTTATGGATCTGATGAACCATGTTTTCAGACCATATGTGGAAAAGTTTGTAGTTGTCTTCATTGACGACATATTGATCTATTCTCGGGATGAGAACGATCATGAAGAACATTTGAGAATTGTCTTGCAAACTTTAAGAGATGAGCAGTTGTATGCTAAGTTTAGCAAGAGTGAGTTTTGGCTCCGTGAGGTTAGATTCCTAGGACACATTGTGTCAGGTGATGGTGTTAGAGTTAACCCGAGTAAGATATCGGCTGTTGTGAATTGGAAACTGCCAAGGAACGTGTCGAAAATCAGAAGTTTCTTGGGATTAGCGGGATATTACAGACGTTTCGTAAAAGGGTTCTCTGTGATTGCTACTACGATGATGAAACTATTGCACAAAGATGTCAAGTTTGAATGGATGAGACATGTCAATGAGTTCGAGAGACTGAAAACAATTTTGGTCGAGGCAGGGCTTTGGTTCAACCGAGAATCGAGGAAAGAGTTAAGTGGTTTACAATGACGTGTCGTTTAATGGTCTCGGTTGCGTGTTGATGCAAGAGGGTAAGGTAGTCGCTACGCCGAGGCGATTGAAATCGCACGAGAAGAATTATCCGACTCATGATTTGGAGTTGGTGCGATTGTTTTCGCATTAAAGATTTGGCGACATTATTTATATGGTGAGAAGTGCCGAATCTTTACGGATCACAAGAGTTTGAAGTATTTGATGGATCGAAAGGATATGAATTTGAGACAGAGGCGGTGGCTTAAGTTATTGAAAGACTATGAGTTAGTTATTGATTACCACCCGGGAAAAGCGAATGTGGTTGCGGATGCCCTGAGTAGGAAATCCTTGTATGCTCTAAGAGTTATGAGGATGAGTTTAGCATTGTCTGATGATGGTGCTATTCTGCCAGAGTTGAGAGCTAAGCCACTATTTGTTCAACAGATATGTGAGGCTCAGAGAAATGACAGTGAGATGCTAACTAAGAGAGCTAAGTGTGAATCAGAAAGTGATTCTAATTTTCGGGTGGGCTCGAGTGGATGTTTGTTGTACCATAACAGAATTTGTGTACCCAAAGATGAAGAGTTAATCCGAAAGGTTTTGCACGAGGCACATAGTGGTTATTTGTCAGTACATCCGATCAGTACGAAAATGTACAATGACTTGAAGAAGTCTTATTGGTGGCCGGGTATGAAGAGTGATATCTTCGAATTTGTGGCGAGGTGTCTGATTTGTCAACAAGTGAAAGCTGAGCATCAAGTGCCTTCGGGATTGCTTCAGCCAGTGATGGTTCCCGAATGGAAGTGGGATCGGGTTACCATGGACTTTGTGACGGGGTTGCCTATGACTCTGAAAAAAAGAGAGATCTTTGTGTGGGTTGTTGTGGATAGATTGACGAAGTCGGCTCACTTTATTCCGATGACGTGTTGATTATTCACTTTGGATAAGTTATTTGAGTTGTATGTTGCGAGAGATAGTGAGGTTACATGGTGTACCTGTGTCTATAATATCGGATAGAGATCTGAGGTTTACTTCGAGGTTTTGGAAGAAGTTACAAGAGGCTTTGGGAACAAAGTTGAATTTCAGTACTGCGTTCCATCCGCAAACTGATGGTCAGTCTGAAAGAGTGATTTAAGTTCTCGAGGATATGCTTCGATTCTGTGTGTTAGAATTCGAAGGTAGTTGGGAGAGATATCTACCTTTGGTCGAATTCGCCTATAACAACAGTTATCATTCAAGTATACGGATGGCTCCGTATGAGGCCTTGTATGGTCGTAAGTGTCAGACTCCTTTGTATTGGACCGAGCTTAGTGAGAAGCGGATCCATGGGGTTGATCTAGTAAAAAAGACTGAGGAGAAAGTGAAAGTAATCCGTAATAGTCTGAAAGCTGCTTCGGACCGACAGAAGTCATACGCGGATCTGAAAAGAAGAGAAATTGAGTTTGAAGTGGGGGACAAAGTGTTTTTGAAAGTGTCCCCATGGAAGAAGATTATGAGATTTGGATGAAAATAAAAATTGAGTCCAAGATTCATAGGACTGTATGAGATTACAGACAGAGTTGGGCTAGTAGCATACCGGTTGGCTTTGCCGGTAGAGTTGGAAAAGATTCATAATGTGTTCCATGTGTCGATGTTGCGACGGTATCGCTTCGATCTTTCACATGTGATTCCTTCGACGAAAATTAAGATAAGATCGGATATGTCTTATGATGAAGAGCCGATTAAGATCTTGGCTCGAGAAGTAAAACAGTTGAGAAATAAGAGCATAGCACTAGTGAAAGTGTTATGGCAAAAACACGGTGTGGAAGAGGCTACGTGGGAAACGGAAGAAGCTATGAGAGAGCAACATCCAAACCTCTTTACCAGTAAGATTTTCGGGGGCAAAAATCTCTAAAGGGGGGAGAGTTGTAACATACCGATTTAGGGCCTAGTAAGAATAGTGGTGCGAGACCACAAATCCGAGGTTTATGAATGAGTTTTTGAGGTTTATGCTATGTATGCATGCTAGTGTGAAAGTTTCATGAAGCAATTTTATGAAATTACGGTTGAATTGTCCAAAAGGACTAAATTGCAAAAGTTGCAAAATGTGAGATTCTAGAAGCTATTTGTGTGAAATGGCTTTAGAATATTAATTAGAGGTCCTTAAATAGCAATTTTCCTAATTTCTAATTTTTTGACAAAATTGGGCATGGATGACTTAAAATAGAAAGTTTATCAAAAAGGGCATTTTGGTCATTTAACAATTAAGTGATTAAAATAGGAGAAAAGATGACAAAATTCATTCATCTTCTTCTCCAAGGCTGCCGAAAACTGAGAGAGCCATTGTTAGGGTTCTTCAAAATTTTTAAGCTTGCTAGTAAGTGCATCTAAGCCCCGTTTTTGATATTCTTTGTATTTTTGAAGTCCTTGTTGCATGAGTAAGATATTTTTA
Organism: Gossypium sturtianum; assembly: GCA_025698515.1. Classification (NCBI taxonomy): domain Eukaryota; kingdom Viridiplantae; phylum Streptophyta; class Magnoliopsida; order Malvales; family Malvaceae; genus Gossypium; species Gossypium sturtianum. The sequence continues at coordinate 73,192,429 of CM046955.1, read as the reverse complement.
GCTATTTGATGAGCTATGATGGATGTTCAAAAATGTGGCCATGTATGACATGCATGTATTTTGATATTTTATGGAAGATTATGAAAGCTTAATGTAGTAGAAACATCTTTTGCTAAATGAGTTTCCATAGAAAATGCATGTAGGGACTAGTTTGTAAAAATCTTGAGTTTGGTCATACATGTGTGATGTAATGAGAATTGATGATTGCTTTAGTTGAGTAAGTGATTCGGCTAAGCATGAAAGGCTAGAAAGTTGAATAAAAATCACTTTACGAGCCTTGGGGCAATAGTGTAAATATGAGAAAGATTTAGGGCAAAAGAGTAATTTTGCCAAAGTATGAGATATGGGTCAATTTGGTCAATGTGTGTATTGAATAAGCCGATTTATTCATTATAGATCAAGAAAGACAAAGCCCGGATCGAAACCGAAGCAAGAGCAAAGTGGTGGACTAAATTGCACGTTGCTATACTTTTGAGTATCGAGGTAAGTCTACACATAAACAATGCATTCATACTTACAATTTGCCAATACTAGCTAGTGTATAGCATGGTTGAGAATGATTGAGAACCTATGTGGATCAAGTGAAATGAATGTGATAGATTTTGTGAATGGATGAATGATTGAGTAAATAGATATGTGAATGTGTAATGATAATGCTAAAAGATGGGCTAAGTGCGATACCATCTTAATGCATAATGACGATGAGCTGGCTATGTGCGATGCTATCGTTGGGTATATTGTCTTGTGGGCTATGTGCGAAACCACTACGTTTACCTTTGTGGTAGGCTAAGTGCGATACTACCTTATTAATTGATTGTGGTGGGCTAAGTGCGAAACCATCGAGACATTAGCTGTGTGAATTAGCTGTGTGGATGTATTATCGAGAAATAATGATGTGTTGTATATTGTGTAAATGTGATATTGAATGCAGGGGTGCATGTCAATGGTTATGAGTAAGTGACTCATGATGTGTTGGAAATGTGGTAAGGGATAGAAAGAGTAAGCATAGTTGTACATTATATGTTAGTATAATGCTAATTGTTGTTTAGCTTATACTATGTTGCTTAATTGTTTATGTGTAAACTTACTAAGCTCAAAGCTTACTCCCTTTCTTTTCCCTTGTCTTATAGAGCAAAAGTGTTGAATCGAGATACGAGGATCAATTGGAAGATCTCTTACACTATCAGCACACTCTGGTACATGAGACTCAATGTTTTGTATATGGCACGTATAGGGGCTAGAAAATTAGTGAATTTTGTTGTATATGGCTATGATGTGTTGGCCTTTAGATGGATAATCTATTTTGTATTATGCCATGGTTGTTGGCATTTTATTATATGAAAAGATGTAGTTATCTAAGTGAGATTGTAAGATTTTGAGTTGATTATGGATGTGTTGAATGAGTGCATGATTGTGTATGCTAGGAGGGTGAAAAGAACTTGGCAAATAGCTTTGTTCTTGTCCATGTGGGTAGACACACGGGCGTGTGTCTAGCCCATGTGTGACACACGGTCAGCCCATGGGCGTGTGACTTGGCCGTGTGTCCCCTGCATGTTAGTATTTAAAGTTAGAATAGACCACGGACTAGTCACACGGGCGTGTACCTAGAACGTGTGTGTTAATCAGTGTTGGCCACGGGCTAGCCACACGGGCGTGTGTCTATACTCTAGGCCGTGTTAAGGTAGTCAGTGTGCACCACGGGTGGAGGGCATGGGCGTGTTCCCTAACCGTGGGGCATTGGCAGAATGCTTGATTTTTCATGCACGGGTAGTGACCATGGGCGTGTGTGACATCCACGAGCGTGCCAAATCTTACACGGGCGTGTGAGCCCTGTATAGATGGAAAAATTTTAAGATCATAAGAGTTTTCGATATGGTCTCGAGAGCCCTCGTGTGTTTGAGAAAGGCCTCGTAAGTCAGGATTGAGGTTGTTGTGATGGCCAAAGAGAGTGGTCATGTTGTGCCTAAGTGGCGATCTTGAGGATTTTAATATGAAAACGGCTCATGCCCGGTTCCGGCATTGAATATGGGTAAAGGGTGTTACAAACGCCTTGGGCCCGGTTCCGGCGTTGAATACGGGTAAGGGGTGTTACAATTGTGCCATAAAAAGGGTTGTACTGAGAACTGAGGAGGACAGCGAGGTGGTCGTAATTGGGGAACGTCGGAACTACTTATCAAATGTGATTTCTACTTTGAGGGCCGAAAAGTTGGTTCGTAAGGGATGTGAGGCGTATCTGGCCTACATTAGTGTTTCAGATTCTGGGGATTCTTCGGTTAAGGATATCAGGACGGTTAAGGAGTTTTTGGATGTTTTTCCTGAAGAACTACCTAGGTTACCTCCAAACTGTGAAGTGGAGATTGGGATTGAGCTCCTTCCGAGTACAGCTCCGGTGTCCATTGCTCCCTATAGAATGGCACCAAAAGAGCTTGTGGAGCTTAAGGCTCAAATTCAAGAGTTACTGGATCGTGGGTTCATCGGCCCTATCGTGTCTCCGTGGGGAGCACCAGTACTGTTTGTGAAGAAGAAGGATGGATCCATGTGCATGTGTATCGACTATCGGCAATTGAACAAGTTGACCATTAAGAATAAGTACCCCCTACCGAGGATAGATGATCTATTTGACCAGTTCCGAGAAGCTTCGATTTTCTTTAAGATTGACCTTCTATCTGGGTACCATCAGTTGAGATTTAAGGAGGCTGATGTACACAAGACAGTATTTAGGACTCGTTACGGTCATTACGAGTTCCAAGTGATGCCATTTGGATTGACGAATGCACCTGCAGCCTTTATGGATCTGATGAACCGAGTGTTCCAGCCCTATCTGGATTGGTTCGTAGTGGTTTTTATTGACGACATTCTGGTGTATTCGAGAACGGAGGATGAACATGATGAACATCTCCGAGTGGTTCTGCAGATTTTGAAAGAGAAACAACTGTACGCCAAGTTCAGTAAATGCGAGTTTTGGTTATGAGAAGTAACATTTCTGGGACATGTGGTTTCTGCTGAGGGGATTAGAGTCGATCCTCAAAAGATTGAGGCTATCTTGGATTGGAAGCAGCCTAAGACTGTATCTGAGATCTGCAGTTTTCTAGGACTAGCAGGGTATTATCGATGATTTGTAGAGGGGTTTTCACTGATTGTAGTACCTTTGACTAAGCTGCTACGTAAGGGTGTGCTGTTTAACTGGACTGCCGCGCAGCAGGAGAGCTTTGAGAAGCTCAAGACTGTATTGACGAAGGCCCCTGTCTTGATACAGCTAGAGTCTGAAAAAGAATTTACTGTTTACAGTGATGCATCACATGTCGGCTTAGGATGTGTGTTGATGCAAGATGGTAAGGTGGTAGCGTATACGTCTCGTCAGCTTAAGACTCATGAGGCGAATTATCTGACGCATGACTTGGAGTTGGCCGCTGTGGTATTTGCACTAAAAATTTGGAGGCATTACCTGTATGGTGAGAAGTGTATCATTTACACTGATCACAAGAGCCTCAAGTACCTCCTCACTCAGAAGGAGCTGAACCTTAGGCAGTGTAGGTGGATTGAGCTGCTTAAGGACTACGACTGTACGATTGAATACCATCCTGATAAGGCCAATGTGGTGGCCGACACGCTGAGCCTTAGGGCTATGACTAATCTGAGGGCAATGTTTGCTTGTCTCAGTTTTTTTGATGATGGTAGTCTGTTGGCCGAACTTCAAGTTAAACTGATGTGGATAGAGCAGATTAAGGGTAAACAGTTGGAGGACGAGTCTTTGGGTCTTCGCTTTCGACAGATTGAGAGTGGGAATACTGTGGATTTTGGACTGAATAATGAATGAGTGCTCTATTTTCGTGGGAGAATCTGTGTACCGAAAGATACTTAATTGAGGCAGTCTATACTGAGAGAGGCGCATAGTAGCCCTTATGCTATGCATCCTGGCAGAAACAAGATGTACCAAGACCTTAGTGAGTTATACTGGTGGCCAGGTTTTAAACGAGAGGTTACTGAATTTGTGGCCAAGTGTTTGACATGCCAGCAGGTTAAGGCTGAGCATCAGTTACCTTCGGGATTGTTGCAGCCAGTCAAGATTCTGCTTTGGAAGTGGGAGCATATAACTATGGACTTCGTTAGTGGGTTACCCCTCACACCCACTAAGAAGGATTCTGTATGGGTCATCGTGGATCGATTGACCAAGTCCTCCCACTTCATACCGGTTCGTACTAACTACTCTTTGCAGAAGCTGGCTGAACTGTATGTGTCTGAGATAGTGAGACTGCATAGGGTACCGGTTTCGATAATATCTGATAGGGATCCTCGCTTCACGTCTCGGTTTTGAAAGAAGCTACATGAAGCTCTGGGTACAAGGTTAGACTTCAGTATTGCGTTCCATCCTCAGACAGATGGTCAATCTGAGAGGGTGATTCAGATACTAGAGGATATGTTGAGGAGTTGCGTGATTGATTTTCGAGGCAGTTGGGAGGATTACCTGCCACTAGCAGAGTTTGCTTATAACAACAGTTATCAGTCTAGCATTCAGATGGCACCTTATGAGGCACTATATGGTCGTAGGTGCCGCACACCTTCGTGTTGGAATGAGTTGGGCAAGCGACGTGTTCTGGGCCCTGAACTAGTTTCTGATACCGAGGACAAAGTTAGATTGATTCGAGACCGACTGAAAGCAGTATAAGACAGACAAAAGTCCTATGCAGTCCTGAAGCGTCGAGAGATAGAGTATTCAGTGGGGGACTCCATTTTTTCTCAAGGTCTTACCATGGAAGAAAGTACTGAGGTTTGGTCGTAAGGGTAAGCTAAGCCCTAGATTTATTGGGCCTTATCGTATTCTGAAACGAGTGGGGCCAGTAGCATACCAGTTGGAACTACCTTCAGAGTTGGAGCGGATTCACGATGTGTTCCATGTTTCTATGTTGAGGCGCTACCGCTCTGATCCCACGCATATTGTTTCAGTTGAGGAAATTGAGGTTAGGCCAGATCTGACCTTTGAAGAGGAGCCAGTTCAGATATTGGATCACGATGTAAAGGTTCTAAGAAGGAAGTCCATCCCACTGGTTAAGGTTCTATGGCGTAATCATAGTTCTGAGGAGGCCACGTGGGAGCCTGAGGATGCGGTGCGACAACAGTATCCTCATCTGTTCTGATCAGGTAAAATTTTGAGGCCGAAATTTTCTTTAAGGGGGTAGAGTTGTAACGCCCCAAAAATCCTTTATAATTATTTTCGTGGTTAAGTGTTAAGTGTTCTGGGAGTGTCTGAGAAGTCTTGGGTTCAAGCTTTGGCTTGGGCAAAATTTATGTTTTTCTTTGAATAAAGCCCTATCTTTAGACAGTAGGCTTTTAATTAAATGTTGGTAGAATATGTCAGAAAAGGCCTGTTGGTCTGGTGGTTAAGTGGAGTGTAAATAAGCTGGAGGTCTAGAGTTCGAGTCTCTGCGCAAACAAAGGACTTATTTTATTGCTTGTGTCGTGTAGGTATTTTGGTCCAGTTGAAATACTGAAGAGTTTGACTGAGGGTTGGTTTCAGTTGTTGAGAGGATTATGGTGGGTTAGTAGTGAGTATTTTAAGGAGAAATTTTAGGGATATGAAGAGAGAGTTAGTGCTGAATTGAATTTCTTTTGCTTTCTCAAATTTTGGCTGGGGATTAGTTTTCTTTTCATTTTGTTTCTGTCGACTGTTTTCCATTTTTGATGTCCAAATATTGCTGAAGGTTCCTATTAGTTTTTTTCTCTTTTCTTTTTCGACTTTGTTCTTCCCTACGGCAAAAGTGCTCTCATTCAAACTATTGCTGTCGTCTACTTTCTCTTTTCCTCCCTTGCTCTTTTCCTTGCTGAATTTTAGGCTCTCTATGCTTTTCCTTCTAACGTCGATTTACCACCTCCCTACCAAAATATTGTTGTTTTCTCTCATTGATTTTTGTTTGGTTCATCCTTGCTACCGAAATTGTGGTTGCCTTCTCTTTCTTGGTTTCGTTTGTTATCATCTGCTACACGTTCTTTAACACTCTTTCGGTAAGTATTCGTTTCTTCACCGCTCGGTTACTTGAAGTTAGTTTTTAAAGGGGTTGTGTATTATTTTGATCAGGAGTCGACCAAGGGACTGGGGACTGTCGTTGATGCGTTAGGGGAGTATAAGTTTCCTGTTATTGGATTGACGGTATGGATTGTCCCACTGGAAGTTGGATAACTTGTTTTGGTTTAAGATTAAATTGACTGTGTAGTGAATAATTGAATGGTAATTTGATCAAATATTAGGTACTTGGAGTGCTCGCATAGGGTTAAGCGACAAAAAAATAGGCCAGGTGTGTAAACACGACTCTGGAAATGAAAATCGGTGAAAAGTCGAAAAACATGAAAGTCGACGCCACACGGGCGTGCGGCTGCTCGTGTGGTAGGCCGTGTGATCGGACACGGGCTTGTTATCGACGAGGCAGGCCATGTGTGATTCATGGGCTGGGCCAGATTGGGCCGTGTAGGCCCTACACGGGTGAACCCACGAATGTTTGGGATTATTGGGCCAAGTCCATTTTGGGCCGTGTGGGCCACACGGGCGCGTGGGCCCACACGGGCTGACAATATGGGCATGTGGGCCCATTTTTACTGTTTTGCTGCTAAGGTTGCACGGGTCGGCCGAGACGACTGTGAACCTACGGAAGGGTCGATAAGCATACTTAGACCCCTAATTGACTGAAATGATTGAATGACCGTTATACCCTTATACGGTATATATATGCATGACTGTATATTGAGCATGCTGTTAAAACTGTACCAAATATATGTATGATACCATGATTTGGCATGACATGATTGTATGATGCATTGCATGGGGATGGGTTGATATTGATCGGAGGAAGTGTACTGAAAGGCTTCGAGCGTAACTTACTGGCAGCTCAGCTGTATATTACTGTATAGTGCTGCATTCAGTACTACTTGGAGTGTAAGGATGGGTGGTTGATTATATCCCCACATGGAGTGTAGGGTTGGACGGAGATGGAGTGTAGAGGCTGGCTGGGTAGGACTTTGTGATTTCATATCTGATACTGTAATGAGCCAAGGCCCTAATGCATGACTGCCCCTGTACTGAGATGGGCTAAGGCCCTATGTGAAACTGAATCTGATACTGAAAAGGGCTTAGGCTCAGAATGCGATTGCTTCCTGTCTGTTTGTTTACTTGGGATTACACACTGAGTTTTCATAAATTCACCCTTCTGATTTATTTGTACATGTAATCCCCAGACATAGGCGGATCGGTGCATCGGAGGACTTAGCGGTGGCCACACGACCTACTTCATTCTACCTTGTGCTTAATTTTTTATATTGATTTTATGTTGGGGTATTTTACTGTATCATGGCCTTTTTGGATTTTTATTTTTAATTTGGGATTTTTATTTTTTTGACTTATAACTGTTAGTAGTAGGGAAAATCAAGTTTTCAAAAAGAATCAAACGTTTTAACAAAATACACTCAAATACGCAAACTATTTTTAAAAGCTTCCGCTATAAGTGACGTTTTGAAAATTAATAACGTTTTGAAAGAGAATAACTTTGTGATAATGAATTATGTTTTGAAAATGACCGACACGTCCTAGAATTAACATAAGATAATGTAAAGAGGTTATATAAAAGAGGTTTTTGACGACAACTCACTTTTCGAAAAACACTACCATGTGACATCGCCAGATTTGACCATAACATCTAGGCCGGGTTTGGGGTGTTACAGTGCCAATTTGCTTCAGTTTAACCGATAAGACATTAAGTGTCAATTTATATAGCGTTGGGCGCAGTTATTACTTCGGATTTATCCGATGAGGCGCTGGGTGCCAAACTGGTGTGTTGGTTGGATCCGTGTATCCGTCTGAGCCCGAGTCGTGTTAATAGGGGTAATTAAATAATAAATTTCTATAATCGATATTGAAATGGCATGGCATGTGAAATGGAAATGAGATAGTGCATTGAAACATAAAAAATGAGATATGTTGTGATTAAATGAAATACATGAGTTATGTACTCATGAACTGAATATGGAATGGATAATGCCATTGTAAAAACAAATGTGGATTGATATTTGAAAACCTATTTATATAGCAAGTGATGTGAATTGAGATATTTGTTAAACAAATCAAATATAATAGCATATGAGAATTTAGTATAGTTTGTGAATTTAAGTTTGATGTTTTAGGTAGATATAAGCTAGGCCAAATTGATTGATTTTGGCATGTTTAAAACTTTGATTTAAATGATGCATGGATGATATGTTTTGATGATATAACTTGTGGCACCAATGAGGGTACATTGGTTAGGCACCTAGGATGATTGTTTTAGCATGTTTTGAATATGTTTGATCGTGTTTTGAATAGGTTAAACGAATGGTTTTTGAGTTGCTTAATGCCCAAGCAAGTAGGAAATGGTAAACTTGTTGTTTAAGGTGCATTTTAGGTCCACACGGCCAGACACACGGGCGTATGACTCGGCCGTGTGAGACAGACGGCTGGGCGACACGGCTCTGTGTCATCTGTGGGGTGCTTGGGAAGTAAGTCAGCTAGTACACGGCCTGGCACACGGGCGTGTGGCTTAGCCGTGTGACCCAAGGTAGAGAGTTACACGGGCACTGACACGGGTCTGGACACGGTCGTGTGTCTCTATTTCAAAAGTTACATGGCCTGAGACACGGGCATGTGTCTCAACCATGTGAGTCACACGGCCATGTGACCCATGTAGTTGAATTTTTCTAACTTTTTCCTCAAATTTTCAAATGTTCCCGATTTAGTCCCAAATCATTTCTAAAGTGATTCTAAGGCCTCGAGGGACTGAATAAGGGACGATATGCATGCTTAATGATGGATTATGTTGTGATTATTGAAATATTTTGAAATGAACGATTTAGGTAAGGCTTATTCGGTAATACTCTAAAACCCTATTTCAGCGATAGATACGAGTTAAGGGTGTTGCATTTAGTGGTATCAGAGCTTGTAGTTTAGCTGATTCTCAGACTAAATCAAGCTCAGAATTGAGTCTAGAGGTACATGCCATAATTGAGTCGAGATTTGGATGTTGATATATTTGTTTTTGTTTTATAGTTGAAAATGTCGGATAACTATAATAATGATGTTGATCAAGAGATGTATACTGGAGATGACGTCTCTAATGAATTAGATGGAACCGAATCGGTAACACTGAGTGTTAATCCAATTAGTGCTCAACAACCTAACGTTGAGCGATGTAATATTGAGGGAGATGGTGACTCACATTTACTTCGAGCTATAGCTGATGCTTTTCAGCGTGTTATGGGAACTACATCTGCTACGGCATCTACACCTCCTGTTCATCGAGCTTCGATAAAAGAGTTACGTAGATACGGTCGAATTCTTAGAGTTTAAAGGAGTTGATCCTTCCACAGCTGAATTTTGGATTGAATCCACTAAACGTGTCTTTGAACAACTTGAATGCAACACACATGAAAGTGTAATTTGTTCTATTTCTCTGCTGCAATGTAACATCCTGAATTTTTGGGCCTATGCGTTTAGGGTGTGGATGTGTTTAATGTGTTAATTTGAGAATTAGAGGTGCAAATTGGGCTCAGGCTTGGGCTGAGGCCTTGATTAAATATTCTGTTTAGATACTCTAGGGCGTAAAATAAAGTTTTGGTAGCTTAAATGGAAAAATGGGTTTGTAGCCCAGTGGCAAAATGGCGCCACTAAGAGGGAAGGGAGTTGGCGTCAATAGGCAAGGGGAGAGGCCCAATTTGTGGCCATTTGGAGCCCATGTTTTTAGGCCAAATTCGACACTTATAAGGAGGAGTAGGTTGGACGGCAACAAGGCTATTATTTAGGGGATTTTATTGTTTTAATATGTGGATAATTACAGCTGATAAAGGAGGGAAGAGTTGGAGATAATTAAGCCTCTTTTGGATGGGTGTTTTGATAGGGATAAGGGATAGGATGAGGATCTATCAGGAAGGCTAGTGTTGGCCGAAAATCAAACACAGGAGAGAGGGGGAAAAATCGGGTGAGTATAGGCTAAAGGTGTGCCAAAATTTCTATAAATAGGGGGGATAGCTCATCAATTCCGGCATTTGAACCCTACCCTTTTCTTCTCTTCCTGTGCCGAAATCCTCAGTCTCCCTCTACAATTTCTTTTCTTTAATTTTTTCAAAAGCCGAAACCTCTCCCTTCACTCTCTTTTCCATTCTTTTCCTCTTGTGCTGATTTATCTAAAAAGCCGAATTTTCCCTACCCATTTGTTCATCTTTTCTTCCACTCATTAAGAACCGAAACCCTTTGAAGCCTTATCAGTTGACGAAATCCTTTCCATTCTTTTTCTTCCTAGCCGAAATCTCCAAGCTTCTCTCTTGATTTCTTTTCTTCTTTTCTTTTTCTAGAAACCGAAACTCTTCACTCAGTTCTTCTAAAAGACGAAAACGCATCAACTTTCTTTTGTTCATACTTTTTTGGGATTTTCTTAAAAGCCAAAATTCTTAGATCTCTTCTCTGGTGTTTGCCGAATCTTCCTACAAGGGGTAGCCGAAATCTTCTGAAGTGGTAAGTGTCGATTATGTTATTCTTTCAATCTTTTCCGGCTTTTGGAGACCATAGCCGAATGGCTAGATGGTTGACTAACCTCGTATTATCTTTCATGGGCAGCATTCCGAGATTTGAAGGAGATCCAATCGCCTAGGTAGCACACAAATCATACTACTTCCGGGATTTAATCGATCTAGGTAAGGAGATCTGTTAATCTAAAAGTATAGATTCGGGTAAACACTAACCCTTGGCCGAATATAGGAGAGGCCTTATATTTGCATTTTTCTGGCTTTTGAGCAAAGTTGTAGACAGAGGGCAGTAGATCCGATTAGCGAGGGTATCGACATAGAGGGTAGTCTTACGCATTAATCAGGTGTGTAACACTTCCACACCATTTAGATTGCCTGTTTAAAAAAAAATATGTTTATTAATCTGAAGTATTCTGTAAAATGCCTAAATCCCGGCATAATGGTTGAAACCCAAGGAGGGTAAAAGCAAATCACCAGGTTAGTGATATCTGTCATTCCTAAGTGAATGTTCCTATTAAGATGACATATGTGATAAGTATGCCGATTTCTGTGATTGCATGGGGTTGGGTTTGAAGAAAGGGGAAGTGTTCTGTTGTAGCGGCTTTTGCCGTGATCTGTTGTAGTGGCTTTTGCCATGATCTGTTGTAGTGGCTTTTGCCATGATCTATTGTAGTGGCTTATGCCATGATCTTTTGTAGTGGCTATTGCCATGATCTGACGATGAGCAGCTATTTGCAGCGTGGCTGCCATCAATGGTGTGTAGCGGTGTGGGTTGATTGTAGAAATCCCCAATGGTGTGAATGGCAGGTACGGGTGGTGTGTAGCGGATGGAAACCTAGGATTGGGTTGGGCTTTGCATATTATCTGATATATTATACTCTGATATCTGTTCTGTGGGGCTAAGGCCCAATCTGATGGTGCACGAGGGTTGGACACTGAGTCTCGCGACTCACCCTATTATTTAACATCTTTCAGGTAGCACCTAGTGCATCGGACCGGGTTGGAGAGGAGCGCAAGGTGGCCTTGCGAGGGATTATTTTGATTTAGCAAAAGACTTTATTAGTTTAATTATTTTTAATATTTTTAATTAGTTGGTTTATATTTTATTGTAATAAGGCCATGGGCCACTAGACTCATATTTATTTTGGGTTTCATGTTGGGTTTTTATTATTAGACTTTTAAATTTCATGTTAAAATTAAGCTAAGGCATGTATCAACTTAGTTTTTTTCCCTAATTCACCAAGGTATCATTTGAATTTACATTTTATACAGAATATTAGATTACTAAGTCTTTCCGGTTAAAATGATTAAACATGATACTTGTTTTCCCAAGTGTGACAATTTTATAAAATTCCTTAGTGACATACCAGATCCGGTAGTAGTGTTTGGGCTGGGTTTGGGGTGTTACAAATTGGTATCAGAGCCAAGTTTAAAACTCTGCTTTGGGGATTTTGGGCTCAAAACATTTTCTAAGGATAGGTTTTAGAAACATGCATGTTTATAAATAACACAGGATGGTTTTCTCGGCATGACACCTGCGTCTCCAGCCCAAGTCCGCCAGGTAAGTATTCAGAACTCACTGTGTGTTATATATGTATGTGGGCTTGATGGGCTTTAAGGGGAGTAGATTATTTTAATTAGAACTTGATGGACTTTAGGCTTAGTTTAAACAACTCTCTAAATTCATAAGATTTAATCCAACCAAACAAACCTGTGAATAAGTCGCAAGACTAGGGTGTGGCAACAGGCATGCGCATGTCTAGGATTGGATCCGGAAGAGCCTGGTACTTAAGCAGTCCTAGTGACTCACCTCCTCTTCGCTGGAATCCTACCTGGTACGTAGTGACTGTTCACCCTAGCCACGAGGATTTGTTGACGGGCCAAAATCTATAACTAAAACCCGAAAGGGACCAGCCACCTGATTTTCACAAAATTACTGAGATGTCCCTAGTTTAAAAAAAATCGAAACCCCCCGGTTGGAAAAATTACCAAAATACCCCCGGATTTTCAAATTACCAAAATACCCCCGAAATGCAAAATTACCTTATTTCACAAAGAAACCCTATTTTGGAAAATTACGAAAATACCCCTGTAGGATAAATTACGAAAATACCCCTGGGTAGTGAAATGACTAAAATACCCTATGTGTTGAATGTGGGTTCATGGATGTCGTCTGTATGTTGATGGTTGATGTGTGTGGTTCCTAGAACTAGGAGACAAACTTAATGCTGAAACTTGTAGATGTAATTCCGAATTCGAAAGAACTACTCTTAAACTACTGTTCATAAGACTGTTCGTGGTTAATCAGTGGAAGAAAACTATTAATTCATAAAAATTTCTAAGCAGATAAACGTCAATCGGAAGAATGAGTACAAGGGGACGAGGACGCCCAGATCACGAATACCGGGTGCGTACTCTATCATATTATCCTAAGTGTTTCTTTTGGCTTTAGAATTAGAGTTCGCAGCGGAAGCATAGTGGTGAGACTTGGGTGGTATGATTAATAGTTAGTTGGAAATTTCGAGGACGAAATTTCTTTAAGGGGGTAGAACTGTAACATCCTGAATTTTTGGGCCTATGCGTTTAGGGTTTGGATGCGTTTAATTTGTTAATTTGAGAATTAGAGGTGCAAATTGGGCTCAGGCTTGGGCTGAGGCCTTGATTAAATATTCTATTTAGATACTTTAGGGCTTAAAATAAAGTTTTGGTAACTTAAATGGCAAAATGGGTTTGTAGCCCAGTGGCAAAATGGCGCCACTAAGAGGGAAGGGAGTTGGCGTCAATAAGCAAGGGGAGAGGCCCAATTTGTGGCTGTTTAGAGCCCATGTTTTGGGCCAAATTCGACACTTATAAGGAGGAGTAGGTTTGACGGCAACAAGGCTATTATTTAGGGGATTTTATTGTTTTAATATGTGGATAATTACAGCTGATAAAGGAGGGAAGAGTTGGAGATAATTAAGCCTCTTTTGGATGGGTGTTTTGATAGGGATAAGGGATAGGATGAGGATCTATCAGGAAGGCTAGTGTTGGCCGAAAATCAAACACAGGAGAGGGGGGAAAAATCGGGAGAGTATAGGCTAAAGGTGTGCAGAAATTTCTATAAATAGGGGATAGCTCATCAATTAGGCATTTGAACCCTACCCTTTTCTTCTCTTCCGTGCCGAAATCCTCGGTCTCCTCTACAATTTCTTTTCTTTAATTTCTTCAAAAGCCGAAACCTCTCCCTTCACTCTCTTTTCCATTCTTTTCCTCTTGTGCTGATTTATCTAAAAAGCCGAATTTTCCCTACCCATTTGTTCATCTTTTCTTCCACTCATTAAGAACCGAAACCCTTTGAAGCCTTATCATTGACTGAAATCCTTTCCATTCTTTTTCTTCCTAGCCGAAATCTCCAAGCTTCTCTCTTGATTTCTTTTCTTCTTTTCTTTTTCTAGAAACCGAAACTCTTCACTCAGTTCTTCTAAAAGACGAAAACGCATCAGCTTTCTTTTGTTCATACTTTTTTGGGATTTTCTTAAAAGCCAAAATTCTTAGATCTCTTCTCTGGTGTGTTTGCCGAATCTTCCTACAAGGGTAGTGAAATCTTCGAAGTGGTAAGTGTCGATTATGTTATTCTTTCAATCTTTTCCGGCTTTTGGAGACCATAGCCGAATGGCTAGATGGTTGACTAACCTCGTATTATCTTTCATGGGCGGCATTCCGAGATTTGAAGGAGATCCAATCACCTAGGTAGCATACAAGTCATACTACTTCCGGGATTTAATCGATCTAGGTAAGGAGATCTGTTAATCTAAAAGTATAGATTCGGGTAAACACTAACCCTTGGCCGAATATAGGAGAGGCCTTATATTCGCGTTTTTCCGCTTTTGAGCAAAGTTGTAGACAGAGGGCCGTAGATCCGATTAGCGAGGGTATCGACATAGAGGGTAGTCTTACGCATTAATCGGGTGTGTAACACTTCCACACCATTTAGATTGCCTGTTTAAAAAAATATGTTTATTAATCTGAAATATTCTGTAAAATGTCAAAAATCTACAGTAGCAGGTTGAAACCCAATGAGGGTAAAAGCGAATCACTGAGTTAGTGATCTCTGTCATTCCTAAGTGAATGTTCCTACTAAGATGACATATGTGATAAGTATGCCGATTTCTGTGATTGCATGGGGTTGGGTTTGAAGAAAGGGGAAGTGTTCTGTTGTAGCGGCTTTTGCCGTGATCTGTTGTAGTGGCTTTTGCCATGATCTGTTGTAGTGGCTTTTGCCATGATCTGTTGTAGTGGCTTTTGCCATGATCTGTTGTAGTGGCTTATGCCATGATCTATTGTAGTGGCTATTTCCATGATCTGACGATGAGCAGCTATCTGCAGCGTGACTGCCATCGATGGTGTGTAGCGGCGTGGGTTGATTATAGAAATCCCCAATGATGTGAATGGCAGGTACGGGTGGTGTGTAGCGGATGGAAACCTAGGATTGGGTTGGGCTTTGCATATTATCTGATATATTATACTATGATATCTGTTCTGTGGGGCTAAGGCCCAATCTGATGGTGCACGAGGGTTGCACACTGAGTCTCGCGACTCACCCTATTATTTAACATCTTTCAGGTAGCACCTAGTGCATCAGACCGGGTTGGAGAGGAGCGCAAGGTGGCCATGCGAGGGATTATTTTGATTCAGCAAAAGACTTTATTAGTTTAATTATTTTTAATATTTTTAATTAGTTGGTTTATATTTTATTGTAATAAGGCCATGGGCCACTAGACTCATATTTATTTTGGGTTTCATGTTGGGTTTTTATTATTAGACTTTTAAATTTCATGTTAAAATTAAGCTAAGGCATGTATCAACTTAGTTTTTTTCCCTAATTCACCAAGGTATCATTTGAATTTACATTTTATACAGAATATTAGATTACTAAGTCTTTTCGGTTAAAATGATTAAACATGATACTCGTTTTCCCAAGTGTGACAATTTTATAAAATTCCTTAGTGACATACCAGATCCGATAGTAGTGTTTGGGCCGGTTTGGGGTGTTACATGCAAGGATAAGCATATACCTGGTGACAATCAGTGACACACCACATATCCGCAGATCAGGCTAATTTGGAATTCTTTCAAAAGGAATTTCAAAAGAAATATGTTGGCGAATTGTATATTGAAGATAGAAGATAAGATTTTTTGATGCTGAAACAAGATGGGATGTCTGTGGTTGATTATGAACGAAAGTTTTCATGACTTAGTAGGTATGCCGTTGAATTTGTGCCGACTGAAATTGAAAGTTGCAAGCGATTTTTAGGTGGTTTATACGATGAACTTTGGGTACAGTTAGTATCACATAGAATTACTGAGTTTGCTAATTTAGTTAATTAGGCGAGAATGGTAGAACAAGCTCTGGGTATTGATAAAAAGACCGAGACTACTCGTACTGCTATAAAACGTCCTGGAGCTGTTAGCTCAATTCTACAATCGAAGCGAACTAAAGAATTTTGTGGTAGCTGGAAGTTGACTTTTAAGTCAGATAGAGTTGATAGAAATCATGGTCGACAATCGATTGTGTCTATGGGTAGTATGCAAGGTTCATTCAGGGATATTGATATTCCGAATTGTGAGCACTAAGGGAAAAAACACGGTGGTGAATGCTGAAAGTTAACTTGAGGTTGGTTTCACTGTGGATCCACAGAGCATTTTGCTAGAGAGTGTACGAAGAATGAGAATGCTACCCCTATTACTTCTCAGAGGTTTGTGCCTGCACCTAGGGGTCGTGGGTCAAGTCGAGGTGGTACTAGAAAGGAAAATGATACTGTTACTCATCAGTCAAAGGCCAGAGCGCCAGGCCGAGCTTATGTTGTGCGGACATGTAAGGATGGTGATGCTAATGACGTTGTGACAAGTATCTTTTTATTACATTCAGAACCTATTTATGCTTTGATAGATCCGGGATCTTCGCATTCGTATGTTAATACTGAATTATTAAATCGAGAAGTTTAAAATCTGAGATGTCTTGAGTATCGATAGTGGTGTCAAGTCTGTTGGGACAATCCGTGTTAGTATATTAGGTGTATAGGAGATGCCTATTAGTGATACAGAATATAACATTCCCTGTTGATTTGTTGATAATACCGTTTGGCGATTTTGATTTGATTTTGGGCATGGATTGGCTTATGGAACACTGAGTGATTCTGGATTGCTGTAAAAAAAAAATTTGTTGTTCAGAGTGAGGACGGTGATTTGATTGAAGTGAATGGTGTTCGAACGAGTGGTTCAACTCGTATCATTTCAGCAATTCGAACTAATAAACTTCTTAATCAAGGCTGTGAAGCTTTTCTAGCCTATGTTATCAATTTGAATTCTAGTGATAGTCAGAGTAGTAAAATCTGAACTGTTTGTGAATTCGCTGATGTGTTTCCCGAGGAATTATCGAGATTACCACTAGATCGGGAGATTGATTTCGTAATTAAAGTGTTTCCTGGTACAGCTCCAATGTCAATGCCTCCCTATCATATGACAACCATAGAATTGAAAGAATTGAAGGTGCAATTGCAAGATTTACTGGATCGCGGCTTTATACATCCTAGTATATCACCTTGGGGAGATCCAGTGCTTTTCGTCAAAAAGAAAGATGGCTCGATGCGGCTCTGTATTGACTATCTGCAATTGGATAAGTTGATAATTAAGAATCGATACCCTCTACCTCGTATTGATGACTTATTTGATCAACTAAAAAGAGCTTTTGTCTTTTCAAAGATCGATTTGAGATCGGGTTACTATCAATTGAAAGTGAAAGATAGTGACGTACTGAAGACAGCGTTTCGTACGCGTTATGGTCATTACGAATTTTTGGTGATGCCTTTTGGACTGACGAACGCTCCGGTAGCATTCATGGATCTCATGAACCGTATTTTCCAATCGTATTTGGATCAATTTGTGGTAGTTTTTATTGACGACATTTTGATCTATTCGAAATCCGAATCCGAGCATGAACAATGTTTTAGAATTTTTTTGCAAGTGTTACGAGAGAAACGGTTATATGGAAAGCTTAGTAAGTGTGAATTTTGGCTATCTGAAGTTGTGTTTTTGGGGCATGTTATCTCAGCGGATGAGATTGGAGTTGATTCGAAAAATATCAAGGAAATTGTTCAGTGGAAAGCACCAAGGAATGTGTCAGAGGTTCGCAGTTTGTTGGACTAGCTGGTTATTACCGAAGATTTGTAAATGGATTTTCAAAGATAGATTTGCCTATGACAAAGCTGTTGCATAAGAATGTTCAATTCGTCTAAGACTATCAGTGTCAAGAAAGTTTTGATAAATTGAAGCAAATGTTGACTGAAGCACCGGTTTTAACTTTACCAGAATTGAGAAAGGATTTTGTGGTCTATAGTGATGCTTCTTTGAGCGGTCTCGGTTGTGTTTTGATGCAAGACGAGAAAGTGATCACTTATGCATCTCGTTAGTTGAAAACGCATGAACACAATTATCCGACGCATGATTTAGAGCTAGCTACTGTGGGTTTTGCTATAAAGGTTTGGAGACATTACCTGTACGGCAAAAAGTGTCACATCTATACTGATCATAAGACCCAAAAACTGGTCGAACCGGGCTTGATATGTGAAATCGGGCTGATAGTCCAACCAGTTGCTAGACTGGACAGGTCGGGTCGTCACTGACCCGGACCAAACCGACAGCAGTCGAACTAGCTCGGGGTACTGTAAGGGTGTCGCACCTACATCACCAGACACGGCGGTGCCGACTGCTACGATGGCGGCATCCCAGTGACTGGTGGTGGTTGGTCATCAGTGGTTGAGGAGTGGAAGAGTTACACTCCTACTGAGACTCTACTGGAGAATTTGATTTCAGATTAATTATTCCAAAAATAATATTATTTTAATAGTTTAATATTAAATTAAAGTTAATACTTATCTTAATAGTATTTTATTAATTTAATATTAAAGTGAACATTCTATTATTTTAATAAGATTTAATATTAAATATAATCTAATATTTATCTTAATAAATATTATATTAATTTAATATTAAAGTGATTCAGTTTAATCATAGTTGAACTCTCTAAACTCTCCCTATATAAAGAGAGCATTTGGTCATTATTTACACACACTTGAATTTAATATAAAGTTGTAGAGAGAAAATTCTCTGAAGAGATTATTTTAGAAAATTTCTAGAGATATTTTTTTATTTACAACTTGACCCAAAAGTTTAGATAAATAAAAAAATTACCCCATTGGTAATTTTTCTGATTTTTTTTATTCGAAGCTAGCCCACACTCGGCAGACGTGAGCTTGAGGAAGTGGAGAAGATTACTCAGTCGAAGCGCTTATCCTAGACGAATCGAAAAGGTACAATTTTGATTAAGTGTGTAACGCCCCAAAATTCTTATCTTTGCTTTTGTGAAAATGTGATACAACTGTGTATCTGCTTCAGTGGTTAAGTGTTCTGGGAGTGTGTGAGAGGTCCCAAGTTCTAGCCATAACTTTGGCAAATTTTGGCATTTTTCTGACTTAAGCCTTATACTTGCTCAGTGGGCTTATATTAGATTATTTGTAAAACTATATCAGAATGAGCCTACTGGTTCGAGTGGTAAGGGAGTCTGTGTGTTGTGTGGAGGTTCTGTGTTCGAATCCCTGCGTGAGCGTGGGAGTTTATTTTTGATCTATTAGCTGATAAGAGTTTCGGTTGAGCTGGGAATCTGAGTAAGTAGTTGTTAGTGGGATTAGTGGAGAGAAATTAGGGATATGTTGGCGGTTTTCCTTTCTCTCTCTGTTTTCCCCAAAATTTCTTCTTTTGACGTTTTTTCCTCTCTGTTATTCTACTCCCAACTTTCGGTTTTTCTTTTTCTGACTTCTATAAAAAATCTTTCCTTTTCAAATCGCGATTCGTTGACGTGTCAATCCTCCGTATTGTTGAATAGGTAAGTGGTTCGTGGAGTCTTGAAATAATTATGGTTATGTGTTAGTTTTGTTGGTATAATCGTAGAATTTGATTTTTCTGCAATTATTTTGGGTAGGAGAAGACAGTGAACAATGAATTGCGCATCAATTGCTCGAACGGTTTAGTAGTGGGTTTTCGTCGTCGATAAGTCTTGAGTGCTGTTTTGGGTTTTCAACCGATTCGTAATTTTGGCTGCTAAATCGGCTTTTGGGTGCTTCTTTCGTAGGTTGCAAGGCTTTGAGAGTGATTTTGCATCAAAACCGTAACAGGTGTGTACCCGAAACGTAGAAAACTGAGAGTCGATGAAAGCCAAAAAAACACCACTATCAATGCCACACGGCCGTGTGGTAGGCCGTGTGTGACAACACGGCCGTGTGAACGACGAAGGCCAGGCCGTGCGCAAGACACGGCCGTGTGATGGTCGGCCACACGGGCTAAACCAGACCGGGTGTGTGGGCCACACGGGCGTGTGGGCCCACACGGGTGTGTCACACAGACGTGTAAACTTTGGGCCAGGCCGTGTGATCCACACGGGCAAGGCCAGTCTGGGCATGTGGGCAACACGGGCGTGTGGGCCCACATGGGCAAGCCACACGGGCATGGGGGCCCATTATACTAAAATTTTTCGTAGGGTCACACGGGTCGTCCTAATCGACTATGGACCTATCGTAGGGTCGGTAAATGCTATCTAACCCTAAAACCAAGTGATCTGTTAGACTGAAACATGGTTCTGAGCATGCCTAGTATGTATATCTAATATCTATTTACAAATCTTGTTAAGCATGATTTATATGTTACTTCTGTATGTATGTTCTATTACTGTTATTGGGGTGGGATATGATGTATTTTGGAGGAAGTGTTCTGAAAGGCAATTTTGCCTATTTTCTGGCAGCATGGCTGCATTATATCTGTTATGTGCCGCATCGGTACTACATGGTATATAGGGCTGGGTGGGTGTTTTGAACCCCACATGGTGTGTAGGGATGGTCAGAGATTGTGTGTAGAGGATGGGTATAGGATATCTAATTTCCGATTCTAATTTGCGTATCTGTATCTGTACCTGTATCTGAGATGGGCTTAGGCTCGAATATGCATCTGTGACAGTAATGGGCTTAGGCCCGAATCTGTATCTGTCTGATTCTGATTTACTGTTGTCTGCATGCTTAAATTCTATGGGTTACACACTGAGTTTATGTAAACTCACTCCTTCTGCTTAACCTGTACAGGTAATCCACAGAGTTAGGCGGATCGATGCAGCGGAGGACTCGAGGGTGACCACTCGCCAAAACTGTTTTACTTGTTTTAGTTTTTATTTAAGTTTGGCGTTATGATTTGAGAGTATGTATTTTTTGGGACTCTCTGGACTGTTTTAAACTGTTAGGCTTTGGTTTTGGGGGGTTTTTGGATTTAACTTACTTTTCACTATGACGGTTTTTATCTAAAAAGATGTTTTCTAAAAATATCAAACGGTTTTTCCTAAACTTAACGATTTTATAAGCTTTCCGTAAAAACACGTTTTATATCTAAGTGACCAAATGAAAGAGAGCTCTGAAATTAATAAGAGCGATAAAGGCTAATGAACTGGAAAGATTTGAACTTAACGACAACGGTTTTTCAACCCATTTCATGTGACACCTCCAGATTCGGCCATAACGTCTAGGCCGGGTTTGGGGTGTTACAAAGTGTTTATTACTTTAGATATCACAACCAAGATCTTATTTTAGAAAAAAAATTAAAACTCTGCTTTTTCCCTAAATTTATTTTTCGCTGCGTTTTTCAAACCCGTTTTTTCCAACACATCACACATTCGACCACATATGTGTGCATTAAAATCAATACATCATATATCACATACAGGTATTCTCACATATTACCTGTCATAATAATGTCACATTCCATAATTCAACACATATATACTGTAACACCCCTAACCCGTAACCATTGCCGGTTTAGGGTTAAGAAGCATTACCAGACAATTGAAAACTTTTACGAACATTTCACATCATAACATATATCATCGTCAAATCATAACAGAATACAAGCATATAGTCCCTTAATGAGGTCTACAAGACTTTAATCATGCATTAAAAAGGGGTCGGGACTAAACCAGAATCATACAAAATTTTTTCGAAAATTAAACATTTTTCAAAGTTACAGAGGTCACACGCCCGTGTAGGTAGGCCGTGTGCCTCACACGGCCCCAGACACGCCCATGTGCCCGAGCCGTGTCAAAACAGGGCATACATACTGACTTGACCACATGGCCTGAGACACGCTCGTATGTCACCTGTGGTTGAGCCTGACTTGCACCACACGGCCAGTCACACGCCATTGTGTCCAACCAGTGGTCGAGTCTGACTTGTTTTGAAATACAACCATGAAGGACACGGTCGAGCCACATGCCCGTGTGCTCAACCGTGTGGGCAATTATAGGCCATTTACAAGGCCAAATTGCCACCCACACATTAGGCTATACCTACAAGCACTATACCAATTCAAATCATATCACCAATGCAACAAAACATACCATAATGGTCATCTTTTCTAGCCATTCAAGAACATATTCAACACATCAAATTATACACCATTTAGCTCAATCTAATCACAAACATTTTTCAAGCACAGCTCATTCACAACTTACCAATTCATCATGATACTCTTTAATCAGTATAATAATAGTTTTGCATAATAAATCTTACCATAAGTTGGACTATCTCATCAGCTCAAACATTGGCCAACAAACCAAACCAAACTATGCAATCATTAGGCATGAAATACTCATTCATATCATATTCATTACCTAGCCATATCACATGGCTATTTATACATCTAAAACATATTTTAAAACTCTCTAGACTATACATGCCATACTTTAGTATATACACTTTCAAAAGGTACCAAAATAGAGTTTGATAGTATGGTGATGATCCTCGACGATCCCCGAGCCTTCCATAGCTTTAACGATCTATAAGAAAAAACAAACACACACATGGAGTAAGCTTTCAAAAGCTTAGTAAGTCATATACAAATAAACTTAACATATAACACACATAATCATTTCAATTAAAAGATTATTAATATTACTCAAATTCAAATTCATAAATCTTCTTTGGCTCATTTGTTTAGCCATTGCTTACTAATAATTCATATCTCAAAATATCTCTTTTGCTCATAACACAATCATGCATATATCATATTTTGTCTCATTGAATCTATGCACATATTTCTCTATTGCAAATACTCAAATAGTTACCTTTCATGCTCAAACAAAGCATATACATCAAACGTACCTGAAACGGTTACACATTTCACATAGTCTTACATTTCTCGGATTTGCCCGTTGAACCATTCGAAACTAAATAGGATACTCAGAATACTCAGAATAATCGTACAATGCTAACGTCCTAGACGTGGTCTTACATGTAACCAAATATCAATGCCACTGTCCCAGATAGGGTCTTACACGAAATCAAATACGATGCCGATGTCCCAGACATGGTCTTACACGTATCTATCAAATTGATGCCAACGTCCCATACGAGGTCTTACACAATATCATATATCTGAAACATATGTCATGACATATAAAATCCTATTTATTCCTAGGTTCGTACGAGACTTTTTGGATATTGACACTCGATCGATACTTTCTCAATTTCCATGTGTATAACATCTCGTACTCATTCATCACAAATAAATTTCATAGATACATAATAAGCCAATTCAAATACATTTATTTGTATATTGACTTACCTCAGATTCGGATAAACAGACGGATTCGACTATTCGATCACTTTCGACTTTCCGCGGTCTAAATATGTTTTCTTCGGTTCTTGATCTATAAATATTCAAATTTAACTCTTTTATTCACCAATTCATTCAATTCAATCCAAGAATACACATTTAGGGCAACATACATATTAGCCCTCATATTTTTACATTTTGACATTTTAGTCCTTATTTCACAAAATACACAAAATTTCATATTACCCATGCTTGGCCGAATATTCATGTAGTCCATATAAGTCCATATATTTAATTTGTTTCACATTTTAGTCACTCAAAATATTATTTTTTTCAATTTAGTCCAAATTACTCAAATTCATCAAAAATTCAAAGACAAACTATGTTAATCTATCACATATCATCCATATTTCATCTTCAAACATCACAAAACTTATGAATTCATCAATGGCACATTTCAAAATCATCATCAATTTATAAAATTAAAGCATGGGTTTTGAAGTATTCGAAGCAACGATTACAAAAACATAGAAATTATCAAAAACAGAATAAAAACTAACCTTGAATCAAGCTAGATAGGTGCTGAAATGTTCAAAGCTCTTTATCCCTAATTTATTTTCTCAATTTCGACAATGGATGAACAAAATATGACCACTTTCATGCTTTTATTTTATTAATTATATATTTATTATTCAATTCCCATTTTACCCTTAATGAAGCTTTATAATATATATAAAATACATGTCCACTACTGTCCATGCCATGTTACAATGGCTTAATTGGAACATAAGGACTCCATATTATTAAAGCCACATCAAATAGGTTCCTTTACATATAGCATGCTAATATTGCATTTAATGCGATTTAGTCATTTTCTCAAATTAAGCACACAAACAACGAAATTAATCCACAGAAATTTTACACATACCGATTCACATGCTATAAACTCAGAAAATAATATTAAAATATTTTTCTGACTCGGATTTGTAGCCTGAAACCACTATTCCGATTAGGGTCTAAACCGGACTGTTACAATTCTCCCCCCTTAGGTATTTTCGTCCCCGAAAATCTTACCGTTAAACAGGTTCGGATATTGTTGTCTCATAGTATCTTCAGGCTCCCACGTAGCCTCTTCCACTCCGTGTCGATGCCACAATACTTTTACTAACGGAATTTTCTTATTTCTCAACTCTTTGATTTCACGAGCTAAGATACGAATCGATTCTTCTTCATAAGTCATATCAGATCGAATCGCAATTTCAGACGGAGGAATCACATGCGACGGATCAGATCTATATCGTCGAAGCATTGACACGTGAAACACATTATGAATCTTTTCTAGTTCTGGTGGCAACAACAATCTGTATGCAACAGGCCCAATTCGTTTGATGATCTCATACGGTCCGATGAACCTCGGACTCAATTTTCCTTTACGTCCGAATCGCAGTACTTTCTTCCACGGAGATACTTTCAAGAACACTTTGTCACCGATCTCAAATTCAATATCTTTCCGTTTCAAATCTGTATAAGATTTCTGACGATCTGGCGCAGCTTTTAGACTATCACTTTCACTTTCACTTTCTGTTCAGTTTCTTTGATCAAATTGACCCCGTGTATCTTACTTTCACTGAGCTCAGACCAATACAGAGGTGTTCGACATTTGCGTCCATACAAAGCTTCATAAGGTACCATTTTGATGCTCGACTGAAAACTATTATTATATGCAAACTCAATCAATGGTAAATATTGTTCCCACGTACCATCAAACTCAAGAATGCAACATCTCAACATATCCTCGAGAATCTGAATAATCCGCTCGGATTGACCATCCGTCTGTGGGTGAAAACTGTACTAAAATGTAATTTAGTACCTAAGGCCTCTTGCAGTTTCTTCCAAAATCGTGAAGTAAACCTCAGATCTCTGTCAGATATAATAGATAGTGGCACTCCGTGCAATCTCACAATATCAGAAATGTATAACTTAGCTAATTTATCAAGTGAGTAATCAGATCGTACCGGAATGAAATGAGCTGATTTCGTCAATCTGTCAACTACGACCCAAATTGCATCTTTCTTTCTCAGAGTCAAAGGCAACCTAGAAACAAAATCCATTGTCACTCTATCCCATTTCCATTTTGGAATCATTATCGGTTGTAACAAACTAGATGGCACTTGATGTTCAGCTTTAACTTGCTGACAGACTAAACATTTCGAAACAAAGTCAGAGATGTCTCGTTTCATACCAGACCACCAATAATGTTGCTTCAAATCATGATACATCTTTGTATTTCCCGGATGAATAGATAAGCGACTATTATGTGATTCATTCAAGATCAACTGAATCAACTCTGGGTTTCTCAGAACACAAATCTGATTTCAAAATCTCAAGCAATCATCAACATCAACTCAAAATTTAGAATCAGAGTTCGAATCACACTGAGCTCGTTTCGTTAACATTTCATTATCAACTTTCTGAGCATCATATATTTGTTGTAAGAACAACGGTTTTGCTTTCAACTCAGCCAAAACTGAACCATCATCAGACAAGTCCAAATGGGCATTCATCGCACATAATGCAAACAGTGATTTCCGACTCAATGCATCAGCAACAATATTTGCCTTACTCGGATGATAATCTATCACAAGCTTATAGTCTTTCAACAGATCTAACAATCGTCTTTGTCACAGATTCAAATCTTTCTGATTCATCAAATATTTCAAACTTTTATGATCCGAAAACACATGGCATTTTTCACCAAAAAGATAGTGACGCCAAATCTTTAAAGCAAACACAATTGCGGCTAGCTCAAGGTCGTGTGTCGAATAATTCTTTTCATGCGGCTTTAGTTGTCTCGAGGCATAAGCTATCACTTTGCCTTCCTGAATCAAAACGCATCCCAGACCATTCAATGAAGCATCACTATAACTCACAAACTCTTTACCCGATTCTAGCTGTACTAAAATTGGAGCTTCGGTTAACAAAGTTTTCAACTGATCAAAGCTTTTCTGACATTTATCAGACCATTCAAACTTCACATCTTTCTGAAGCAATCTAGTCAATGGAGTAGCAATCATCGAAAAGCCTTTTACGAACCTTCGATAATAACTAGCAAGTCCCAGAAAACTGCAAACTTCAAACACATTTCTCGGAGGCTTCCACTCCAAAATAGCTGAAATCTTGCTCGGGTCAACTCGTATACCAGATGCTGACACAATATGTCCCAAAAAACTAACTTCACGCAACCAGAATTCACAGTTACTGAACTTTACATACAATTGCTTATCTCACAGAGTTTGTAAAACAATTCTCAGATGTTCCGCATGTTCAATTTCATCACGCGAATAAATCAAAATGTCATCAATGAATACAACAACAAATTGATCTAAGTATGGTCTAAAAATTCTGTTCATTAAATCCATAAAGACAGCAAGAGCATTCGTTAGTCCGAAAGGCATAACTAAAAACTCATAATGCCCGTACCTCGTTCTGAGAGCATTTTTCGGAATGTCTGAATCTTTTACTTGCAACTGATAATACCCCGATCTCAGATCTATCTTTGAAAACACGGTGGCTTCTTTCAGCTGATCGAACAAATCATCAATTCTCGGCAGAGGATATTTGTTCTTGATAGTCACTTTGTTCAACTGACGGTAATCAATACACATTCTCATCGTGCCATCTTTCTTTTTCACAAATAAAACGGGAGCACCCCAAGGTGAGAAACTCGATCGTGTAAATCCTCTATCGGTCAACTCTTGTAACTGTGACTTCAACTCTTTCAACTCTGTTGGTGCCATTCTGTACGGAGCTATAGAAATAGGAGTTGTACCTGATACTAAATCAATACAAAACTCCACTTCTCGTATCGGAGGTAGTCCCAGTAATTCTTCAGGAAATACATCAGGAAATTCACAGACAACTAGCACTGATTCCACTTTCTTTTCAGACACTTTCAAATCAATCACATAAGCAAAGTAAGCTTCATAACCATTTTTCACATAACTCTGAGCTTTCATCACTGATATCACAGCCGGTAGTCCATTCACATCATTTTATTCAATCCGAACTATTTCATTATTCTGACATCTCAAATCAATAGTTTTTCGTTTACAGTTCACAACAACATCATGCAATGTTAACCAATCCATACCTAGAATTATATCAAACTCATCAAAAGGTAATAACATCAGATCAGCCAGAAAACAGATATCTCGAAACATCAACGGACAGTTCTTGCATACTTTGTCAACCAGGACACTTTTACCTAAGGGGTTCGATACTCTAATAACAAATTCAGTAGACTCCACAGGCAAAGTCTTACTGGATACTAAGTTCATGCATACATACGAATGAGTAGATCCTGGGTCTATCAATGCAATCACAGAAGTATCATAAAGAGTAAATGTACCCGTAATAACATCTGGAGACGAAGCTTCCTCACGAGCTCGAATGGCGTACGCTCTGGCAGGCGCCCTAGCTTTAGATTTCGCTACTGTATCTCTCGTAGTTCTCTGACTAACACTAACATTTCTTGTGTTTCTTGAAGGTCTACCTCTAGCTGAAGCATTATCTGACTTCGGATTCTGTGCAATCTCTTGCTCAACTGATTCAGGGCAGTCCCGGATGAAATGATCTAATGATCCACATCCGAAACAAGCTCGATCATTCAATCTACAACTACCCGGATGTTGTTTTCCACAATGTTTACATTCAAGTCAATCGGATCAGACATTTCCAACACTAGCTACTGAAGTTGCTGGAGCTTTGAAGTTCGACTGCGATCTAGCTCGATCTCTGCTCGAATGTCCCACATTAGCCTTTGAACGGCTTTGCTCATCTCTGAATTTCTTTGAAGCAGACTGAAATGATTTGCTTGAAAATCTCTTTCTCACATCTATGGCTTCAGACTCAGCTTTTCTTTTATCTTTCCCGAGTGCCTCAGCTTTACATGCTTGATCAACAAGCACAACAATTTTTTTTTTTTATTTTCAGAATCCCAACTAGCAAACGAACGTCTTCATTTAGGCCGTCTTCAAACCTTTTACACATTATCTCTTTGGTTGAAACACATTCCCGGGCATACTGACTTAATCTCACGAATTCTCGTTCATACTCAGTGACAGTCATACGACCCTGTTTCAATTCCAAAAACTCTTTTCGCTTTTGATCTATAAATCTCTGGCTGATATATTTCTTCCGGAACTCATACTGAAAGAAATCCCATGTAATACGTTCTTTTGGAACAACAAAAATCAAAGTCTTCCATCACTGATAGGCTGCATCTTGTAACAAAGAAACGACACATTTCATGCATTCATCAGGGGTCAATGAAATTTCATCAAACACTCGGATTGTGTTCTCGAGCCAAAACTCAGCTTTCTCTGCATCATCATCACTAGTGGCCCTGAACTCTTTAGCCCCATACTTACGAATTTTATCGATCGGAGGCTTATTAAATAGATTCAGATTCACAGCCAGAGGTACAACAGAAGTTTGAGGAGGATTAGGTGGGGGCAGAGGTCCTGAAACAGCCGGATTTGTTCTAACATTTTGAGTGAACCACTCATTCATCATTTGGAAGAAGGCTTGTTTAGCCTCTCCTTCCTGACTGCTAGTAGCCGGTCTCGAATCAGATGGCACTGTCCCTTGAGCGGAAGCAGGCGCATTACTTTCAACATCGTCAGCTACAGCTCTTTCAGGATCCATTTACTATACGAAAACACATTTTATATGTCAGGATTCATCACACTATCACAGTTCGTATATATGGCATGTATAGCTAGACTCTC
The DNA here is from genome assembly GCA_025698515.1 of Gossypium sturtianum. Taxonomy (NCBI): domain Eukaryota; kingdom Viridiplantae; phylum Streptophyta; class Magnoliopsida; order Malvales; family Malvaceae; genus Gossypium; species Gossypium sturtianum. The sequence continues at coordinate 73,163,420 of CM046955.1, read as the reverse complement.
ACACGCTACGTTAGTCCTAGAATCGACTAAACTGTAGCTTTGATACCAATCAAATGTAACACCCCTAACCCATAACCATTGCCGGTTTAGGGTTAAGAAGCATTACCGAACAATCAAAAACTTTTATGAACATTTCACATCATAACATATATCATCATCAAATTATAACAGAATACAAGCATATAGTCCCTTAATGAGGTCTACAAGACCTTAATCATACATTAAAAAGGGGTCGGGACTAAACCGGAATCATACAAAATTTTTCCAAAAATTAAACATTTTTCAAAGTTACAGAGGTCACACGCCTGTGTGGGCAGGCCGTGTGTCTCACACGGCCTCAGACATGCCCATGTGCCCAAGCCGTGTCAAAACAGGACATACATACTGACTTGACCACACGACTTGAGACACGCTCGTGTGTCTCACCCGTGGTCGAGCCTGACTTGCACCACATGGCCAGTCACACGCCCGTGTGTCCAGCCCGTGGTCGAGTCTGACTTATTTTGAAATACAACCACGAAGGACACGGTCAAGCCACACACCCGTGTGCTCAACCGTGTGGGCAATTATAGGCCATTTACAAGGCCAAATTGCCACCCACACATAAGGCTATACCTACAAGCACTATACCAATTCAAATCATATCACCAATGCAACAAAACATACCATAATGGTCATCTTTTCTAGCCATTCAAGAACATATTCAACACATCAACTTATACACCATTTAGCTTAATCTAATCACAAACATTTTTCAAGCACAACTCATTCATAACTTACCAATTCATCATGATACTCTTTCATCAATATAATACTAGTTTTGAATCATAAATCTTACCATAAGTTGGACTATCTCATTAGCTCAAACATTGGCCAACAAACCATACCAAACTATGCAATCATTAGGCATGAAATACTCATTCATATCATATTCATTACCTAGCCATATCAAATGGCTATTTATACATCTCAAACATATTTTAAAACTCTCTAGACTATACATGCCATACTTTAGTATATACACTTTCGAAAGGTACCAAAATAGAGTTTGATAGCGTGGTGATGATCCTCGACGATCCCCGAGCCTTCCGTAGCTTTAACAATCTATAAGACAAAACAAACACACACATGGAGTAAGCTTTCAAAAGCTTAGTAAGCCATATACAAATAAACTTAACATATAACACACATAATCATTTCAATTAAAAGATCATTAATATTACTCAAATTCAAATTCATAACTCTTCTTTGGCTCATTTGTTTAGCCATTGCTTACTAATAATTCATATCTCAAAATATCTCTTTTGCTCATAACACAATCATGCATATATCTCATTTTATCTCATTGAATCTATGCACATATTTCTCTATTGCAAATACACAAATACTTACCTTTCATGCTCAAACAAAGCATATACATCAAACGTACCTAAAATGGTTATACATTTCACATAGTCTTACATTTCTCGGATTTGCCCGTTGAACCATTCAGAACTAAATAGGATACTCAGAATACTCAGAATAATCGTACAATACCAACGTCCCAGACGTGGTCTTACATGTAACCAAATATCGATGCTACTGTCCTAGATAGGGTCTTACACGAAATCAGATACGATGCCGATGTCCCAGACATGGTCTTACACGTATCTCTCAAATCGATGCCAATGTCCCATACGAGGTCTTACACGATACCATATATCGGAAACCTATGTCATGAAATATAAAATCCTATCTATTCTTAGGTTCGTACGGGACTTTTCGGATATTAACACTCGATCGATACTTTCTCAATTTCCATGTGTATAACATATCGTACTCATTCATCACAAATAAATTTCATAGATACATAATAAGCCAATTCAAATACATTTATTTGTATATAGACTTACCTCAGATTTGGATAAACAGACGGATTCGACTATTCTATCACTTTCGACTTTCCGCGGTCTAAATCCGTTTTCTTCGGTTCTTGATCTATACATATTCAAATTTAACTCTTTTATTCACCAAATCATTCAATTCAATCCAAGAATACACATTTAGGGCAATTTACAAATTAACCCTCATATTTTCATATTTTGACATTTTAGTCCTTATTTTACAAAATCACAAAATACACAAAATTTCATATCACCCATGCTTGGCCAAATATTCATGTAGTCCATATAAGTCCATATATTTCATTTATTTCACATTTTAGTCACTCAAAATATTATTTTCTCAATTTAGTCCAAATTACTCAAATCCATCAAAAATCCAAAGACAAACTATGTTAATCTATCACATATCTTCCATATTTCATCTTCAAACATCACAAAACTTATGAATTCATCAATGGCACATTTCAAAATCATCATCAATTTATAATATTAAAGCATGGGTTTTGAAGTATTCGAAGCAACGATTACAAAAACATAGAAATTATCAAAAACCGAATAAAAACTAACCTTGAATCAAGCTAGATAGGTGCCGAAATGTTCAAAGCTCTTAATCCCTAATTTCTTTTCTCAATTTCGGCAATGGATGAACAAAAGATGACCACTTTCATGCTTTTGTTTTATTAATTATCATATTTATTATTCAATTCCCATTTTACCCTTAATGAAGCTTTATAACATATATAAAATACATGTCCACTACCGTCCATGCCATGTTACAATGGCTTAATTAGAACATAAGGACTCCATATTATTAAAGCCACATCAAATAGGTACCTTTGCATATAGCATGCTAATATTGCATTTAATGCGATTTAGTCCTTTTCTCAAATTAAGCACACAAACAACGAAATTAATCCACAGAAATTTTACACATACCAATTCACATGCTATAAACTCAGAAAATAATATTAAAATATTTTTTGACTCAGATTTGTGGTCTCGAAACCACTATTCTGACTAAGGTCTAAACCGGACTGTTACATATACTTACCGAAATTCCGCTCGCTTTCGCTACATATTTGCATTATTAGCATATCATTACCACTGTTATTTGGCATGTATATCATGCCCACAACACAACACAATACACAATAGCCATCACACATGTCTCATATTACAATATCATATCATAATAATCAATTCACAATTATTCACATAATCAAATAATTTGCCAAAATAAAACAAGGGAAATAGAAAGCTTACACTCAGAACTTAGGATAGGGGTTTAGGCTATTCGTAAGCTCCCAATTAACACTATGAATCGTGTCCACAAGTAGTGATTCTAAACACTCACTGATCATGCTTTTGCCTAATTATCGAAAGCTTAAACCATATTTTCCTGCCTTTATCTTTACTTGTTGAAGGAACTAACGATTTTAAATCTTCAACAAGGTAAATCACACAAAAACACAATCAACAATCAGCCAAAGACTCACTTTAAACAATCAAAACACAAGCCTAAGTTAAATTCTCTTGTAATCGAAACCTTCAACATAGCAAACTGAATTTCAATTATCTCGGTCTAAACTTAATCTTTTTTTTCCTAAAACTGATTCCGTTCATCTAATTTTTCACCTACGATTGATTCTCAACCTTTAAATTACTCAAAACTACCCAAATCATGGTATCGAAATTTTTGACATGTTTATGGCAATTTTAACAAAAAATCATTAAAACGTTGGAAATCTTCAACGAAACTTTAAAGGAAGTTTATAAATATTCTAATCATGTCAAAACTAATTGAAAAACACTTTGAAACCATGTTTTTACCCAAAATCCTGAAATCCACCATTAACGATCCAATTTTTGGCTTTTATTTAAAACATGCGATTTAACGGCTAAAAACTCAATTTAAAGGATCAAATAACATAAAAAACTAATAAGGAATCAAATTGTTACCTTAGTTGATGAGAAATCGAACATTTGATCAAAACTCGAAAAACCCAAAAATTCAATAATAGAGAAATCTATGGTGTTCTTGGATGTTTTTCTTAAAATACTATGGAGATTTATGGTTTGGGGAATGATAAAAATCTAAGGAATTAAGTTTAGGAATCAAAATTGAATGAGAAGAGCTTTTGAAGAGTAAAGGACGAAAACACAAAACAAAGAAGAATAAGTTAACGTGACTTTAATATAGATGGAGGGGGAAAATAGGGTATTTTAAAACTTTGGTATAATTGCCTTTCAAAAGAAAACTTTGGCATAATTTTCTTTTAAAAACTCATAATTTAGACCATTTTACAAATCAGTCCTTATTTCAAAATTGAAAGTCTTTTGAACATTATTTTAAAAAATTATTTTAATTTTCAAAAAGCCATAGATAAAAACAATTTTGGGTTATCGCAATTCAAAATTTCCGAACCCATTTCAAGCCAAAATTTCTAATTTACCCTCAAAACTTCTAGGTCCAATTTTGGGGTGTTACACAGGCCTCAATTGAAATTGCAACAACTATAGGAGGCAATCGACAACAACAAATTTTGGGATATTTTTGTGACTTATGGAGAAAAATAATTAAAAGAGAATCGTGCTGATAACATGTTATAAAATAAAAGACAGAGACTAAAGAACAAAAATAATGGGAGAGCAAAGAGAGATCGTATTTTTATTGATCAATCGGGATATCTACAAAGTTTCTCCAAAGTCTCTATTTATAGGCATAAGAAGTATAAATGAAGTAGAGATATACTTCTAATGATTATTAGAATTTAAAATACATCAAAAATTATCTTGATCTGGATGGACATCTACTTAATAAGATATTCATAACAAAAATTTTAAAATACATAAAATTAAAAGAACAACAAAAATTAAAGCAAAAACAAAAATCAAAAGGAAACATTGAGATTGACAAACTTCTCGGAGCTAGCATTAGTAGTGATGACCGTGTGACAAATAAAGTGCAGATTAAAGAGGTTGAGCCACCTAATGTTTGAGAAGAACATGTGGATAGACAAGATAATTAGCAAACATTGTTTAAGGGCAAACTCGTGAATTCTTGATGTAACAGCCTGATTTAGGGCCTAGTCAGAATAGTGGTTGCGAGACCACAAATCCAAAGTAGAAATATGTGTTTTGTGATTTTTATGAGGCTTATGATGTGGTTACATAATTTTGTGAAAATTTTATAAGGAAATTTTATTAATTAGTGATCAATTTGTCCATTAGGACTAAACTGCAAAGATTAGAAAATCTGAGATTCTAGAAGATTCAAGTATGAAATAGAATTATAAAAAAATTATTAGAGGTCCTTAATTATCAATTAGACCAATATAGATTATGATGGACAAAAATAGACATGGGAAGGAAAAATCTCAAGAAAGGACCATTAAGGGCATTTTTGTCATTTGGTAAATAAAAGATTAAAAAGGGAAAAAAAGAAGTCAAAATTGTGTCCATCTTCTTCTCCCATGGCCGAAAATCACTAAAGAGCCATAGCTAGGGTTTCTTCTTCTCCCATGGCCGAAAATCACTAAACTGCCTAGCCCCGTTTTTAATGTTCTTCGTATTTTTGAGATCTTCGTAGCTCGATGTAGCTATTTCTAGCTATATTTTGAGCTAGGGTTTATGTTCAAAAATTTACCCATGTAAGACATGCATGTATTTTGATTTTCTAAGGAAGAATATGAAAGTTTGATGTATGATAAACATCTTTTTCTAAGTGATTTTCATGAAAAATACATAAAAAGGACCAAATTGCAAAAGTTATAAAATAGTCATACATGAGTGAAATAGTGAAAATTGAAGGTTTTTGTAGTTAATAAAATGATTCGGCTAGGCTTAAAATACAAAGAAGTTGATTAAAAATCATTTTACGAGCCTAGGGGAAAAAGTGTAAATATGAGAAAGTTTAGGGGCAAAATTGTAATTTTGCCAAAGAGTGATTCATGAGTCAATTTAGTCAATGTGAGTATTAAACCAGTGAAATTGTTATTATAGATCAAGAAACACGAAGCCCGGACCGAAATCGAGGCAAGGACAAGGTGTTGGACTAAATTAAACATCTACACACATTTTGAGTACCGAGGTAAGTTTGTGTGGATTTATAGCTATGTGACATTATTATGCTTCTAATTACTTTATTTTTATGAGATATGTATATTAATTCCATGAAGTTGATTAATGATGCTTCGATGAGATTGTAATGAGATCAAGTTAAGTTGAAGTCCCAGTTGAAGATTCGGAATAAAGAGGATACCTATGTCACAACATGAGATAAGGAAGGTCCCGTATAAGTTCATGTCTGGGACATGGCATCTGCACCAAATGTAGGTCCCGTATAAGACCATGTCTGGGACATGGCATCGACACCGAATAAGAAAGGTCCCGTGTAAGACCATGTCTGGGACATGGCCTCGGCACCAAATAAAGATCTCGTGTAAGACCATGTCTGGGACATGGCATCGACATCGAGCTAAGAGATCCCGTGTAAGACCATATCTGGGATATGACATCGACATCAAGAGGTGATCCCATGTAAGGCCATATCTGGGATATGGCATTGGCATCGTGATACATATACGATGAGATTGCGTATCCTCCGATATTCCGAGTAGTTCAACGGGCAAAAGAGTTATGTATGCAAGGATGAAAAAGAGTTAAGCTATACAAAGATGAAAAAGAGTTACATTTAAGTTAAGGATGATAATGATTTAAGTTTATGTTCATGATAGCATAAGTGCTAAATTGTGTGATGAAGTGACACAAGTGCCATGAGTAAAATACGAGTTATGAAACCGTAATGTGATATGTGATGGCTAAGCGTATGTATGAGTATGTCAAAGTACTTGAGAACTTGTGTTGTTAATGTTCTATGAGATGAATGGATTTTACCATGAGTATTTATGTTGCTATTTTAATTCATGCAAACTTACTAAGCTATATGCTTACCCTTTTCTTTTCCCTTTTCCTTGTAGTATCACTAAGCTAGCTCGAGGATCGTAGGACGTCGGAGCTCGGATCACACTATCAACTATTATTTTGGTATAGTAAAATTGATCTATTTTGAGTATGTCATGTATAGGAACTTGGTCGTTTTCTGTTATGTCATATTTGGATGCCAAGGTGTTGGCTACTAATGTTATATACTTATTTTGTAAGTGGCCATTGGAAATTGGCCAATATTTGTCAAGTTTCATATTTTTAATGATGATGAGTTTCATGAAATGAAAGTTCATGCAATTGATGGAGAAAAGTGTGAAGTTTATGAATGATGATTAGTGATTCTTAATAGTGTATTATTGCCATGTTATGTGTTGCTTGTGTTGGCATATGTGTGTTTATATTTCAGGGTGGCAATTGGCTTGGTAAATAGCCTTATAATTTTCCACACGGGCGTGTGTCTAGGCCGTGTGAGACACACGGCCAGCCCCATGGGTGTGTTGATAGGCCATGTGTCCCCTGCATCAAATTTGCGAGAATTTGATTCGCCACACGGGCCAGCACACAGGCGTGTGCCTACGCCGTGTGCCCCTCAAGAGTTTGCTAACATCATAAACAGAATACCTAGGTTTTTCACACACGGGTGAGGACACGGGCGTGTCTAGGCCGTGTGAGGGACACGGGCCACAGACACGGGCATGTGTCTGGCCGTGTGAAAACCCCTGTAGGTTCAAAATGAAAAATAAATTCCACATGGGCTGGGAACATGGGCGTGTGTGACCACACGGGCGTGTAGCCCTATTTTGAGTAAAAATTTTCTAAGTGCGTAAAAGTTTCCGGTTTGGTTCTGAACCATTCCGTATGTATGTTTAGGGCCTCGTAGTCCCATAATAAGGATGTTATGAATAAGAATGAGAAGTTTTAAGTTGAAATGAAATTTATAGCCCGATGTCGTGTGTTTAAGCAAGTCAAGTCTGGTAATGCCTCGTATCCTGTCCCGGCGTCGGACACGGGTAAGGGGTGTTACACTTGAGGATTGAGTCGGGATCAGGTTGACGATGAGGATTTTGAACCCATGCAGGGGGACACCCTTACTAGGTTAGTTGATGGCATCCTGTTCTATCATAAATTGATATGATAAATTAAGTCATTTTTTTACATTTAATAAATATTTGAAATTTACATGAATTATTAGCAAAAAATGCTATAAAAGTCTATATATTTTGGAGTTATCACACCCTCAAACTTAATTCATTACTTGTCCCGAGTAATGCTAATTTACAAAAAAATCAAGAAATCACTTTTTGAAAGATCCCTTCGAAAAATCAATATTTCCCATACTTATGAATTCATTGAAATTATGCTTAAAAATAAAAACTTTGCTACTATGTAACTTTGAGTATCACTCAATTATTTTCAATTATTACAATGCTAACAAAAATGTGAACTAAATGCCTCCTCCTAATTAATGTGTATTTAGTTCCTTCCAATCAATTTTCACTTCCTTTAACTGAGCTAAGTAGCAATCCTAAGGTTTAAATTATGCCTTCATATGTTGAACTCAATAATTTCTCTCCACTAATGTAGTAGACATATTAATCTAAATTAATAGGTCTTTTATAAGGTTTTAATGGAGCTAGGTTTAGGGTATGGAAAAAGATAATCATTTTAGGCTAAATACCCTTAAACTAAGCTTACCTTAGGCCTCTGAATATACAATCACCCTTGAATACCCCATTCCTCTTTTCTCAATTTGGAACCATATGCTCATTGTACCTCTTTTCATAACAACTGAGGTCTATTTTTTTTTAACAACAATAAATGACAATTTTCTTGAGCAGAAAATCACTTTTTGCAATAAGCACCCAATACTTTTTCTTGAATTCCCCCAAACTTAAACATAAAAAATATCCTAAAATAAGTTGAGTCTAAGGTTTGGTGAGAAAAATCAATGTAAAACCCCACACCTGGCCTAAACGTTATGACCGAATCTTGAGGTATTACGCTTCCCATTTGAAAATCCAAACTAAAATCTAACTTTGGAGATTGTGTGATCTGAAAATATTATTTTTGCCAACACTCTACATATTTTTTCTAGATAAATCACGCACATAACTTATTTATTTTGCGGAATAACATTTAATTTGATATTGAGTTCTGCAACAGAAATTTCAGAGTTGATAATTTTGAAAACCGTGATTTCGATAAGTGAAAATGTATAATTTTGCTGATTAAGCATATTTCGAAACTTTCGTTATTAGCTTTCATAAAACTCATTTCAAATTTGTAGAGGAAAAATTACTAGCTTGTTTAATTTTGAAAACCGAGCATTTGTTTTAATTGACTAAAATCATGCAAAAATCTTTAACTAAATAACAAAAACCACCACAGAAACTCAAAAACAAAATTAAATCCGAAAATTAGTTCAAAAATCAAAAGTCCAAAAAATTTAATTATTAGTATTTAAAACCATTATATGCGAGAAAACCAATCCGAGTTCCCAAACGCCGCCCCATTCCTAATTCTGTCGATTACCTGAAATTGTGAAATGAAAGGGGTGAGCTATTAAGCTCAGTGTGTAACTTAACTCAAACATAAGCACAAATAACACATCAAACAATTCTGAATAACGCGGAGAATTTCATCAAGTTCAAATGAGCAAAATTGTGCATGCATGATTATGTCAATGTAGTATTTTCGGAAAACATAATGCCGATTTTTTCCAAAAAACTTCCTACCCAACTCCTTTACACACCAAATAGAGTTCCTAGAACTCGTCCATTCCCTAATTCACTTTTATCCCTTAACACGAACGTCTCCTTCATATAGTAGAATATCATAAAATCAAAATCTTACCAACTCACGTGGTGGTTATTATACGCCCACACGTATGTGCCAAAATGGTCATTTGGGCAGATAACACCACACCAAACAGATTGTCTACTTCTATGTGCCCAAACTTTAGATTCGCCAAAATTGAGGTGTTACATGTAACACTTGAAAATAATTTTAGAAACTTTAAGAAAAAAATTGCAAATTTGATTAAGTGATTTTAGCATTTATTTTGTTATATCAAAACATTTGAAAATCAAAACTAACAAGATTCAATTAGACCTTAACATTGTGAAATCTATCCTTAAAGGTACAATCCTTGATATACTTACCTAGCGAGCATTTCATTGTAAAACTATACTATAACTTGACATCATTCGCTTGTTTAAATATTTTATATATACAATCCAAGCACATCAATATCTATGATCCCTTAAGGTTAAATCTTTTCACCTAATCCAATCACTCTTATATTATAGTCTCCATTGTATACTCCATAATGAAAATGATTACTAAATGATTATTTATACCACTAATGATAAAATCATTTGTGATGTATTAACAAATGTGGTGAAATTTATTAAAGTCAATTCAACCAAGCTGCCAATTTTCAAGTTTAGAAGATCATTCGACTTACGACAAATTGTTGGATGGGATCTAGGTATTTCTAGGCTGAGATGTTTTCATAGTGTTCGAAGACCTATCTCTTAGCTCCGAAACGCACTTTAAAACACTCGATTTAGAGTTCGTGAGCTCAAGTTATGACTATTTTATTAAAGATTGCACAAGCAGAATTTCTGGATGGGATTATTACAGGAAATTACAAGTTTTGGATTTTAATTCAAGTTTTAATCATATTGGGTTCGAGTTTAAGGCCTAATTTTGATTATATATGAGCCCAATATTTTATCTATTAGATTTTATTGTTTTATTATTTATTTATTGTGAATTTTAGCACATTTTTAAGTATTTAAAGTTGTTTAGGAGCTTTATGTTTCTTAGCCAACAATAAAGTTTAGTTCTACTAAAACTACTTCTTAGAGTTTAAATTAACTAGAGTTTCATTAAACTTGAGAATTTTATTTGGATGTAATTAGCTAGCCTATATAAATGCTTCTTCATTGTTCATTAAAGACATAAAATTGGTTGATTCATTCATTAATAAATTTTCAACTTTGAGAGTTAATTTCTTTCGTTCAAAATTGCTTTCTTGTAATTTTTAGAAGCGATTTTTCTTCTCTATTTTCTTCAAGGAGTTGTTGGAATTCATTCTTCATCCTTTAATTTGCCAAAGATTATAATTTTTTGGAGTATTGATTAAAGTCATTAATTGAACTTTTCGGGGTTTATATTTCAAAGGGTTCAGTTGGACAACTATCTTCCATCTATATTTATCAGTTTATTCGGACCATCTTCTACTTTTATTTTTTATTGTTTTAAATATTTATTATTTGTTTTTAAATTTCTTCTTTTGGTTGTTTTTGTTTTCTTTGGTTTCCTATATCTGTTTTGCTTTTTCTTTTCAAGTTAAATCCGAATCTCTTGGTGTTAAACAACTTGAACACAATCTTAGTCTGCTGTCCCCTATCAATTTGTCTAAAAAAATGACCCATGGTTATTGTTCCATTTTTATAATTATACGAGGTCATTGAGAGGAAACTGTTACTCCTTTTATTGAGATATGATTATACTATTGTGAGTGAAGACATATCATACGTAAGTTATGAAACCAACATATCAACTTTCAACCAATATTTTCAATATATTAAAGTGCATGAATTGTGTATATATAATATTTACTTGTTTTAAAACATGAAAGGAATGCCCGACGGAAATCTAAATTTTTTAATACATCCTTGCTTACGTGCTCTGTTGAGCCGGGAGAGACTGTAGAATCTTCCTTCTATTAGGGAAAGAAAAAAAACCAGATGAAGCCAGTGACATGCTTCTTTGTGTTGGCATGGTTTCATTGGTTTATTCCATAGAAGGCTTTGACCCTTTGATTGAGCTGGGGCTCTAAATAGGTTAAACAATTTGTGGAGTTTATGTGATTTGAGGGGTTTATAGATATATAGATATGAGCAGGATCTGTTGGGGTATGACAATATATTCAATTTATTTGGGGAATTCTAATAATTGCTGGTGTATATAGTCACTTGGGCATCCCGCACAGCAATGAGCATGCATTTTTACTTAACCATCTCTTTTATCACTAAAATCCAGTGATTAATTGTATAATCAGATATGAAGGGAAAAAAAATTCTATGACCTCTTTCCCTGGTCCATCCAGCTGAAACATTTTTTTAATGAGTTATCAGTACTTCATCAAATTTGGGTGAAATTACACTTTATAAGAAATAGAATAGATTTTTTTTTCATATTATTATACTAATAATCAAGGAAAATAGAAATATTTATCTTCTTCCAATTATTTAATATTCAAAACATTTAAGTCCTAATCAAAGTTGTTAGCTACCTTTCTATTTTTTAGCTTCCAAGTCACTTCTCTCCTCATGTTTGTTAAAAAAAAATTGTGTAACTTACATCTACCTAAATGTGTAGCCTTAACACCAACAAACAAAATTTCAATTTCAAAATCATTTTCCGAATTGCAAAAATCTTAGAAATCAAGTTGTAATCAATAAAAATGTTCACCCACTCTTCTAAACCTTCAATGAATGCACATTAAGCCACCCACCCACCCGCCAAACATATAACATATTTTGTTGGGTTTTGTTTCTTTGTTAAGGGTATTTTGCCTTGCACACACAGAATAATGTGTTACTATGAATGTGAGGCATGGCAGATGGAGGGTGAAGATGGTGAAGTGGTGATGCAAGTAGAAGAAGATTCGTCGCTGTGTCCTGTGTTTTCTATTGAAATCTTCGCTAACATTGTATCTGATCATGGAACCATCATTCAACAGCTATTGCTGCCACAGGATCAGTTAACGCAGGCCAGCAGCACATCGTGGTCGGCTATATCTAGCAAGCTTTCGCAAATGGAAATACCCTTTAGCCTTCATGCCAGGGTGATGCTAAAGATCATAGAATGTGCTCGTTCCGCCATGAAGGAAACACAGAACAAGAAGCGCAAGAACATCCCAATTATCGTCACTCTGGGTCCTGCTGCTGCAACACCATCAGAGGACGAAGCCGTCGATAAGCGCAAGGGATCACTGAAGAAGGTTAAAGTTGAAGAAGGCAAGTTTACCGTAGTGCAGTGCGTGATTTGTTTGGAAGAGATTTTGGATGGGTTTAAAGTTACTCAAATGCCTTGCTCTCATATATATCATCTACATTGCATCTTAAGCTGGTTGGAGAAGAGTAATCTTTGTCCACTTTGTCGATTTCAGATGCCTACTTGATGGGTGAATTTGATTGGGTTTTTCTTCTATTTTTTGGAGTGATAATCAATACTAGTGAAGAACTATTGATAATTAGATATAATGTTAACAAGATTTCAGCTTGGGTTTTTTTTCTTAAATAAAAAATTTACCTAGTGGTTTTCTATTTAGTTATCTAAATTTTTTTTTAAAGAAAAATGTTACTAAAGTTGGGTTTAATACTAGAAAAGGCCAATTTTATAAAATAATAACGAAAATGGGCTAATTTTGTAAAAATTGACAGAAATAGACTAATTTTACAAAAACGCGCTTAGCTGGTCCTGTTTTTAGGGGAAAATCAGTAAAGCACATCCAGCACAACGCTTTCCCCCTGACTAGTAAAACGCATCTAGGTCAGCGCGCTGAGGAAAAACACGTTCAGGTCAACGCATTTCCCCTCGTATTTTTAGGGTTTTAATTGTTTAATTAGGATTTAAGGTTTATTAAATTAGGGTTTAGAATTTTAATTAGGGTTTAGTGTTTATTAAATTAGGGTTTAGAATTTTAATTAGGGTTTAGTGTTTATTAAATTAGTGTTTAGTGTTTTATTTAATTTTTACGTGTTTATTAATTTTTGTTTTAGGGTTTTAGGAAAAATAATTTTATTATTAGGGTTTTGGGTGTATGTTAATTAGGGTTTTGGGTTTGTGTTAGAGTTTTTAGTTTTGTTGTTAGGGTTTTTAGTGTTCAAGGGTTTTGAAAAAATAATTTTGACGAGATAGGTTCTAAAAAAATATCCCAGGATATTTGAAATGTTTCTGAAAAACGCTCTAAGAAGAATGCATTGTCAGCAAAATATTGAAAGTGCTTCCACCCGGACGCCCTTTTCAGTACTGTTGCTGATAGTGCGTCCTGCTTGGAGCGTTTTTTCTCAACAAATTTCAACCCCTGCTATCCAGGGCATTTTTATAGAAATGAGTGGGATGTTATCCCTTGGGCTATAAATGACCCATATTTCAGCATCTGGTGGCATAAGTTAGAGCAATAGAATTTGAAGAAGTTCAAAAGATTAGAAGTTTGTAAGGAAGGTATAAGTTGGAGCAACGATACTATTTGTAAAAAAAGTAAGCATAAGCATTGATTTTTCATGTTAATATTTATTTGAAGCATTATATTTTTTGCATAATGCTTTTGTTTCGAACTTCTCTCGACAGATAATTTGGTCAAAAATGAGTGGACGAATTAGTGCTATTATTTATTATGACGGTAAGGTTCGGGACACCGAGAACGGCGTGATTTTTTTATCAGAGAACACAGAGTGACTGGTTTTAACTAGAACATAGAGTTGCCAGAACTTCGGAAATGAATTAGGCAAAAAATCATTGGATCTACGGTAATTAGAGTATCATTTATTAAGTATCAATTTTGTGATACCCAAACCCGACCGGGACGAACCAGCTCAAATTCAAAGCATTACATTAGCCACCTAAGTGACTCTCTGGTTAACGACCACCCAAGACATACCTTGACCTTATAACACCTCAATCTTATCTAATTATTAGTTATTTATTAATGCGGAAACAAATTATGAGCCAATTTTAAACTTTTCCTAGGTAATTTAATCTAAAGGCATTTTCATCATTTTACCACCTATGGTAAAACTAACCCGATTTTAGATCTAAGTGTTTACCGACCTTCTTTTAGTCAAATTATGCAAGCCTAAAAATTTCAGCTTAATTTGAGTTCGTTTACTATGTCTAATTCAAGTTTTATTGTTAAGGACTAGGTTGTAACGTAAACAAATTGGAATACCAATTTAAAGAGACAAAAATTCAAACCCCAAAACCCACATAGTCGTGTCCCCTAAACCGTGTGTCATTAAACAACTGTGTTCGCGTCGTGAAAAACTTTTAGACCAATTGCATACGCCCGTGTGGAAATCCCACACGCCCATGTGTGATAGCTCTAGTCTCCACACACTTGTCTCACTTACCCACACGCCCGTGTGCAACCCCTCACATGCCCGTGTGAAAACCACTATGCCTATTTTCGCGAAAAACTCATTTTAAAACCCGATTTTGCATACTTTAATGGTCAATTAAACCCTATTTAACTACGATTAATTAACATACATATACATACACCTGCAATTGAGTTTACTGACATCAATCAAGCCTCAATTATATAGAATTAGACAATCAATTTCATGCATAACAAACACCGAATAAATCAAACAAGTGGCGTACCTTAGTCGCTTGTAAACCACTCTATGAAAGCTTCAATTAAACAATCGTTAGTATAAATTTCATGCCTCACACACCGTGTTATCAAGAAGCAACAATACACTGTAAATCATTCAATAATTAAACTCAAACATGCCTAAAAATCATTATAAAACCATCCCAAAATAAAATGTCCAATCTTCAAAGTCTAATTACAACCAAAATTAAACTAATTCTTGGGAGTTCCACAATGCCCGATTACAGTCTCTAAAACGTGTAATAAAGTCTCTACCAAGCGTAAATCTCTTGGAACTCTCTTGCTCGGCTCCTCAACTCCTCAAGCCCGATGATTATCTGCACAAATTGTGAGGGTGTGAGCTTTAAAAAGCTCAATGAATGTTAATAAAAACGACTAGTAAATCAACATCCAAATCATGCTTAAATCACATCCAATCAATCACCAATTATCAGCCATAATAATGAAACATGTCAATTTAATTTCCATATCTTTATCAATATCAAGAATAAATTATACATGGCTTACAAACATCGAATGATATAACAATAATCACACATAAATATATTGGAATACACTTCTCATGGCTTAATCGGGTGATAATACATCAGATAAACGAATCTCTTAACTCCCACAAATATCAAATACAGTCCACCGAGTTGAGCGAGCCGAAGCACACACTCCCTTATAGCGCCTCAAATGTCCCAATGAATGGAGACTCATGCTCAACACTCCATTATCTACTCCAAACAAATCAGTCCACCTAGAGCCATATGATTACAATGTCACAAATAAAGGTGAGTCCTCACAAATCCTATGGTATGCCAACTATATCCAATAGATCCACCATGCATGTTGCCAATATATTTAGTCAAACATAGTGTCAAAACCATTTTTTAAGATCGGTTTATAAAAATGGGGATCGACTTTTTAAAAACGAAGATAGGAGTCGCCACCAATCCCTTTTTACTTAGGTGTGATTGGATCACCTTGTAAAACGTTTTATTTTAAAACATTTAATTTTGGTCCATAAAAACTAGAAAACGGGTTCGGGAGTCGATTACGTATGAGGAAGGGTTAACACCCTCATAACGCCTAAAAATTGGTACCTAATCGATAAAATCATGTCCAAATGTTTGAAGTTTAAAAGTATTCAAAAATATGGTTTCTTAAAAAACTTTGAGCCATTTAAGTTAAGACTTGAGATTTCTTTGTTCCGAGGGAATATAAACATCACATCCAGTACGTTAGGAGACGATATTTAAGAACCTTCGTAACCAAAATCTGTAACACCCCATACCCGAGTCCGAGGCTTAGACCGGATACGAGACATTACTATGCTTGAACTTGCTTAATCATGTACTTATGGGCTATAAAATTTCGTTCTGAAATAAGAACTTCTCTTTCTTAATCAACTTGAACTTTTCATGGGCCTACGAGGCCTTAAACTCATGTCCGTAAACTGTCGTAACTCAATCGAAAACTTTTCATTGAAACAGGGGTCACACGCCCATGTGAGTTGGGACACGCCCGTGTAACCCTGAGACACGCCCATGTCTCCCAACCGTGCTTAAAACTCGAGCTTACTGCCAAATTTCACACGGCCATGGCACGTTTGTGGTCCTAGCCCGTGTGAAAAACCTTAGCATTCTGCCTTATAGCACATGCCATGGCACGCCCGTGGACTTAGACCGTGTACTACATCTTGATATCTTGACTTATTTCACACACGACAGGGCACACGCCCATGTTCTAACTGCAAGTGTGTCATGCACGGCCTTAACACACGGCCGTGGGATTAGTCCGTGGCCTATTCTTACTTATAAGGCTAAGGTGCAGTTTATGCACGGCCTAGACACACGCCCGTGTGTCTAACCGTGTGGGCACTTAGAGGCTATTTACCAAGCCAATTGCCATCCTGAAATTAAGACTAAACTCAAGCTCATTTCAGCAACTCAATTATTACATCTTTCATGAACAATATAACATGATTCATTGATATTAATAACATACATACTTAGTCAAACTTGGCCAATCACTTAGCCATTTACAAAGAATAATAAACTTGACAGCCCATACCTTTGCCCCTTTCTAAGACATATACTCAAAATGAAATGTTTTTCTATACATGCCACACTTAATGTAAACAACTTGGCTATACCAAAATAGCGATTGATAGTGTGCTCCGAGCTCCAATGGCAATGATCCACGAGATTAGCTTGGCGGAACTACATGGAAAGAAAGAATAAAAGACGTAAGCATTTAGCTTAGTAAGTTTGCATATAATGTACATTCTTGCTTGATATAAACCATTTAACATAAATAATGGTATCATAGATTTCAGCTATAAAGCTTACTTACTCATACTTGATTCTTACATATCTCATGAAACTTACTAGTCTCATACTTGAGAGGTAAACAATGTACCTGTATCACTTTATCACATTGATCAACATACTTTAACATAATAATCATAACCTCTGATTCATCATTCGTAACATGAATAATACTCATTTTCACTTGATAATAACTTTGCTTACTTAGCTTTCTTGTTATTTCATTTGAGCTTAACTCGTTTGCCTGATGAATTTATATGAATAACCGAGAATATTAAATCTCTTACCATGAACTTGATGCTAAAGCCATATTTTGGATATGGTCTAACATGGGATATCTCATCTTGGTTTCAAGGCCATGTCTTGACATGGACTTATATGAAATCTCCCTCTTGATAACTTGTTCAATGCCAAGCTTGGATCCTTGGACTTACATGATAACTTGTTCAATGCTAAGCTTGGGTCCTTGGACTTACATGATAACTTGTTCAATGCCAAGCTTGGGTCCTTGGACTTACATGATAACTTGTTCAATGCCAAGCTTGAGTCCTTGGACTTACATGATAAACTTGTCAATGCCAAGCTTGGGTCCTTGGACTTACATGATAACTTGCTTGATTGCCGATGCCATGCCTCGGCTTAGTCTTATACGGACTTTCTCATACTTGATCTCATTAATTTCATTGTTTAATTTAACGTTAAACAATTTCATAATAACATTGTACATTATACTAAGAAATTCAATGATATAAATCATAAAGCTTAGAAATCATACAAACTTACCTCAATATACAAAATGTATGTAGATATGCAATTTAGTCCTCGATTTTGTCCTTGCCTCGGTTGCGATCCGGGCTTCGTTTTTCTTGATCTATAGTCATAAATAGATCATTTAATACTCACATTGACTAAATTGACTCTTAACTCATACTTTGGAAAAATTACCATTTTGCCCCTATACTTTCTCATATTTGCACTTTTGCCCCAAGGCTCGTAAAATAATTTTCATTCAACTTTATTAAACTTCATGCTGAGCTGGATCATTTTCTCTACTATAACAATCATCAATTCTTGCTATTTTTAACATGTATGCCTAATTTTCATAACTATTACAAAATGGTCCATACTATCATCTTTCATGAAATTCACTTAGAAAAAGATGTTTATCTAACATCAAACTCTCATAAACTTCCATAAAACATCATTTAACATGCATATCAATCAAGGGTAGATTTTTGAACATGCACTTTAGCTCACTTTGTAGCTAAAAATAGCTTACTCATGCTACCGGGACTTCAAAAATACGAAGAATATCAAAAACGGGGCTAAGATGAACTTACTAGCAAGCTTGAAAGATGAACAAGCCCTAGCTATGGGTTCTTCAAAATTTTGGCACACACAAGGAAGAAGATGAATGATTTTTATCATCTTTTTCCTATTTTAAGTCACTTATTAGACAAATGACCAAAATGCCCTTATCATAAAAACTTCTTAACTTACTAACTCATGTCCAATTTTGTCCAAAAATTATGATTTGGGAAAATTTCTATTTAAGGACTTATAATTGCTATTCTAGAGCTATTTCATACAAAATGCTTCTAGAAACTCACATTTTACAACTTTTGCAATTTGGTCCTTTTTGACCATTCAACTTCAATTTAGCAAAATTGCTTCATGAAACTTTCACACTAACATGCAAACATGGCATGAACCTTAAAAACTCATAAATTCACCTCGGATTCGTGGTCTCACACCACTATTCTGACTAGGCCCTAAATCGGGCTGTTACAATTCTCCCCCCTTAGGGATTTTCGTCCTCGAAAATCTTACCAGTAAAAAGGTTTGGATACTGGTTTCTCATACTCTCTTCTGGTTCCCATGTGGCTTCTTCTATTCCATGTCTTTTCCACAATACTTTTACTAAGGGAATACTTTTCTTTCTTAGCTGTTTCACTTCCCGAGCTAATATCTTGACTGGTTCTTCACCATAAGTCATGTCGAGATGGATCTCTACCTCTGACTGGGGAATTACATGCGAAGGGTCTGATCGGTAGCGTCTTAACATTGACACGTGAAACACATCATGTATCTTTTCTAACTCGATGGCAAAGCCAATCAGTAAGCTCTGAGCCCAACCTTCCGGTAATCTCATACGGTCCAATAAAACGTGGACTCAACTTGCCTTTCCGGTCAAATTTGAGAACTTTTCTCCAAGGTGACACTTTCAAGAAAACTTTATCTCCGACTTGATACTCTATCTCTTTTCTCTTTAAGTTCGAATAGGACTTTCATGTCTGCCTAATGCGACTTTTAAACTTTCTCGTATCACTTTCACTTTCTCTTCAGCTTCTCTAACCAAATCAACCCCGTGAATTTGGTTTTCTTTAAGTTCAGTCCAATAAAGAGGCGTTCGGCACTTACGCCCATATAAAGCCTCATAAGGCGCCATCTTTAAGCTCGACTGAAAACTATTATTGTAGGCAAACTCTACTAATGGGAGAAACTTTTCCCAATTACCTCGGAATTCAAGAATACAACATCTGAGCATATCCTCGAGTACTTGAATTAACCTCTCGGATTGACCGTCAGTTTGAGGGTGAAAAGTGGTACTAAAGTTCAACTTTGTACCCAAGGCCTCTTGTAACTTCTTCCAAAACCTGGATGTGAATCTTGGATCTCTATCCGATATGATTGACAAGGGAACTCCATGAAGTCTTACTATTTCTGAAACATACAAGTTTGCCAACTTGTCGAGGGAGTAATCCACTCGAACAGGTATAAAATGGGCTGATTTCGTGAGTCTATCAACTACAACCCATACGGCATCTTTCTTGCTCGGAGATAGTGGTAAACCCGTTACAAAATCCATAGTAATACGGTCCCACTTCCACTCTGGAACTAAAATGGGTTGAAGCAAACCCGAAGGTACTTGGTGTTCAGCCTTTACTTGCTGACAAATCAAGCATTTGGAAACAAATTCTGAAATATCTTTCTTCATTCTCAGCCACCAATACTGTTGCTTCAAGTCATTATACATCTTGGTGCTACCCGGATGTATAGATAAACATCCATTATGAGCCTTATGCAAAATTTTCTAAATAAGTTCTTCTTTTCTCGGTACACAAACTCTGTCTTTGAACATCAGACTTCCATTGGGACTAATCCGAAAGTCAGACTCAACATCTGTCTCGCACTGATCTCTCTGAACTTGCAATTCTCTATCCTCTTTCTGAGCTTCAATGATCTCTTGGAGGAATATTGGTCTAGCTATCAACTCAACTAGAATTGAACCGTCGTCGGACAAAGTCATCCGTGAATTCATTGCCCTTAATGCAAATAAGGATTTTCTGCTCAAAGCATCGGCGACCACATTCGCCTTCCCGGGATGGTAATCAATGACCATCTCATAATCTTTTATCAACTCTAACCATCTCCGTTGTCTTAAGTTCAACTCTCTTTGCATCATCAAGTACTTCAAACTCTTGTGATCTGTAAAAATCCGACATCTCTCACCATATAAGTGGTGTCTCCATATCTTCAATGTGAAGACTATGGCGACCAACTCGGATCGTGTGTCGGATAATTCTTCTCATGAGGCTTCAATCATGCGGAGGCATATGCAATCACCTTGCCTTTTTGCATAAGTACACGGCCTAATCCATTTAAGGATGCATCATTTGTAAATTATGAATTCTTTCATTTGTCTCAGTTGTACTAATCTTTGGAGCTTACATCAATAATGCTTTCAATCTCTCAAAACTTTGTTGACATTTTTACGCCCACTCAAACTTCACATTTTTTCACGTAACAATTTCATCATCGAGGTTGCAATCATGGAAAATCCTTTGACAAATCTTTCGGTAATAGCGGCTAGGCCTAGGAAACTTCTAACCTCAAAGACATTCTTGAGGATTCCAGTCCATTATGGCGAAATCTTACTTGGGTCTACTCGAACTCCTTCTCCCGAGACAATGTGTCCCAGAAATCCTACCTCCCTGAGCTAAAATTCACTTTTACTAAACTTGGCATATAACTGATTTTCTCGAAGAGTCTGTAAAACTGTCCGTCGGTGTTCAGCATGCTCATTCTCATCTTGGGAATAAACCAGTATGTCGTCAATAAAAATGACTACAAACTTTTCGAGGTATGGTCTAAAAATGCGGTTCATTAAGTCCATAAATACTGCAGGAGCATTGGTCAAGCCAAAAGGCATGACTAAAAATTCATAATGCCCATACCTTGTTCGAAAAGCTGTCTTGGGCACGTCTGAGTCCTTTACTCTCAACTGGTAGTACCCCGATCTCAAGTCTATCTCGGAGAACACATTGGCTCCCTTCAATTGATCGAACAAATCATCGATCCTTGGCAAAGGGTACTTGTTCTTTACTGTCACTTTATTAAGCTGACGGTAATCTATGCACAATCTCATGGTGCCATCTTTCTTTTTCACGAATAAAACTAGAGCACCCCATGGTGAACAACTAGATCTTGCAAAGCCTTTATCTGTTAACTCTTGCAACTGTAACTTCAACTCTTTTAATTCTGACGGAGCCATTCTATAAGGAGTGATAGATATCGGTACAGTACCGGGAACTAACTCAATATTGAACTCAACCTCTCTAATTGGAGGTAATCCTGGTAATTCCTCAAGAAAGACATCCAAGTACTCCTTTCTCATGTATCTCTGTGCCGTCATATGAGAAATCAATACCGGTAATCTACTCTGTTCATTTGATTCTATATGGAGGATATCCTCATTCTCACATCTCATTTCAATGTATTTCTTCCCACAATTAACTATTACATTATGGGCAGTTAACCAGTCCATACCGAGAATGAGATCAAACTCATCAAATGGTAACAACATAAGGTTTGCTTTAAAACAATGACTCTAATCATTAATGGACATTCTCTACATACTTCATTCACTAACATACTCTTGCCTAAAGGATTAGACACTCTAATCACAAATTCTGTAAACTCTATAAGCATACTCAAATCGGATACAAATTTCATGCAAATGTAAGAGTGTGTAGATCTGGGATCTATTAAAGCAATAACTTTAACATCATGAAGAGAAAAGGTACCCGTGATAACATCATGGGAAGATGCCTCTTCGCGAGTGCGAATGGCATAAGTTCGTGCAGGCGCCCTACCCTCGGGTCTCACGGCCTGCTCTCTAGGGTTACGTCTTCCACTTGCCCCACTTCCGGGGTTTCTCTGCGGCCTTCCTCTGACCATACTCCCGGATCTCGGGTTTTGAGTTCTGTTCTCTTTCATCATCTCTGGAAAATCTTTTATGTAGTGGTCCTGGAAACCACATCTAAAACATGCATTTTCATGCGCTCGGCATTCTCCAAAATGGTGTCTGCCACACTGTGGGCATTCGGGTTTGTCAAATCGAACATTCCCCACACTAGCGACTGAAGTAGTCTGTGCCTTATTTCTCGAATACTGCTTACTCTTGTCCTTCCATGAAGATCTAGTGGAAGTAGCCGATCGGGTAGGGAATTCTTTTGACTTCTTAGATGAGGATTGGAATGACTTATTCTAATGTCTCTTTTTGGAGTCACGAGACTCTGCTTCAGATTTTCTCTTCTCTTTTACTAGTTCTTCGGCTTTGCAAGCTCTCTCGACTAGCACCACGAATTCCTTCAATTCTAGGACAGCAACAAATAATTTGATGTCCTCATTTAGTCCATCTTCGAACCTCTTGCTCATGATGGCCTTAGTGGACACACATTCTCGAGCGTATTTGCTGAGTCTTACAAACTCATGCTCATAGTCAGTCACTGACATCTTGCCTCGCTTCAGTTCTAGGAATTCTTTTCTTTTCTGGTCCACAAACCTTTGACTAATATACTTTTTCTTGAACTCTTCTTGGAAAAACTCCCATGTGATCTTTTCCCTCGGTACTACCGACACAAGGGTGTTCCACCATTGGTAAGCAGAATCTCTTAGAAGAGAGACTACGCACTTTATGCATTCCTCAGATGTGCATGACAACTCATTAAATACCCTGATGATATTTTCTAACCAAAACTCAGCTCTTTCCGGATCGTCATCTTTTCTAGTCCGGAATTCTTCAGCCCCATGTTTCCTAATACTATCAACTGGAGGTTTAACTCCTCTTGCCACCTCTATCACTTGAGGGGCTGCAGGAATAGGTTGCGGAATAGGCGGGAGTGGAGGGTGTTGTACATTTGGATTCGTATGAACGAACTTCGTATACCATGTGTTCATCATATGGAGGAAGGCTTCTCTAGCCTCTTCTCCTCCTTGACTCACTGTAGTGGGTCTATTCTCATTCTCATTTGGCACCGTCCCTTCTGCGGGAGCTGGTGTATTACTTTCCACATCATCCGCCACATCTCTGTCGGGATCCATTACTATATGTATAAACACAATTTAAGTCGTCAGGAGTCGTCACACTATCATTATAAAAACATTCTTACGTATGGCATGTATAGCAAGACTCGTGCTCATGCTACGTTAGTCCTAGAACCGACTAAACCGTAGCTTTGATACCACTAAATGTAACACCCCATACCCGAGTCTGAGGCTTAGACCGGATACGAGACATTACTATGCTTGAACTTGCTTAATCATGTACTTACGGGCTATAAAATTTTGTTCTGAAATAAGAACTTCTCTTTCTTAATCAACTTGTACTTTTCATGGGCCTACGAGGCCTTAAACTCATGTCCGTAAACTTTCGTAACTCAATCGAAAACTTTTCATTGAAACAGGGGTCACACGCCCATGTGAGTTGGGACACGCCCGTGTAACCCTGAGACATGCCCATGTCTCCCAACCGTGCTTAAAACTCGAGCTTCATCGCCAAATTTCACACGGCCATGGCACGCCCGTGGTCCTAGCCGTGTGAAAAACCTTAGCATTCGACTTATAATACCACGACCATGGCACGCTCGTGGACTTAGACCGTGTACTACATCTTGATATCTCGACTTATTTCACACGGAGGCACAGCCCATGTTCTAACCGTGTGTCATGCACGGCCTTAACACTGCGGCCGTGGGATTAGTCCGTGGCCTATTCTTACTTACAAGACTAAGGTGCGGTTTATGCACGGCTAGACACACGCCGTGTGTCTAACCGTGTGATGGGCACTTAGAGGCTATTTACCAAGCCAATTGCCATCCACGAAATTAAGACCAAACTCAAGCTCATTTCAGCAACTCAATTATTACATCTTTCATGAACAATATAACATGCTTCATTGATATTAATAACATACATACTTAGTCAAACTTGGCCAATCACTTAGCCATTTAAAAAGAATAATAAACTTGACAGCCCATACTTTTGCCCCTTTCTAAGACATATACTCAAAATAAAATGTTTTCTATACATGCCACACTTAATGTAAACAACTTGGCTATACCAAAATAGCAATTGATAGTGTGCTCCGAGCTCCGATGATAATGATCCACGAGATTAGCTTGGTGGAACTACATGGAAAGAAAGAATAAAAGACGTAAGCATTTAGCTTAGTAAGTTTGCATATAATGTACATTCTTGCTTGATATAAACCATTTAACATAAATAATGGCATCATAGATTTCAGCTATAAAGCTTACTTACTCATACTTGATTCTTACATATCTCATGAAACTTACTAGTCTCATACTTGAGAGGTAAACAATGTATCTGTATCACTTGATCACATTGATCAGCATACTTTAACATAATAATCATAATCTCTGATTCATCATTCATAACATGAATAATACTCATTTTCACTTGATAATAACTTTGCTTACTTAGCTTTCTTGTTATTTCATTTGAGCTTAACTCGTTTGCCCGATGAATTTATATGAATAACCGAGAATACTAAATCTCTTACCATGAACTTGATGATAAAGCCATATTTTGGATATGGTCTTACATGGGATATCTCATCTTGGTTTCAAGGCCATGTCTTGACATGGACTTATATGAAATCTTCCTCTTGATAACTTGTTCAATGCCAAGCTTGGATCCTTGGTCTTACATGATAACTTGTTCAATGCTAAGCTTGGGTCCTTGGACTTACATGATAACTTGTTCAATGCCAAGCTTGGATCCTTGGACTTACATGATAACTTGTTCAATGCCAAGCTTGGGTCCTTGGACTTACATGATAACTTGTTCAATGCCAAGCTTGAGTCCTTGGACTTACATGATAAACTTGTCAATGCCAAGCTTGGGTCCTTGGACTTACATGATAACTTGCTTGATTGCCGATGCAATGCCTCGGCTTGGTCTTATACAGACTTTCTCATACTTGATCTCATTAATTCCATTGTTTAATTTAAAGTTAAACACTTTCATAATAAAATTGTACATTATACTAAGCAATTCGATGATATAAATCATAAAGCTTAGAAATCATACAAACTTACCTCAATATACAAAATGTATGTAGATATGCAATTTAGTCCTCGATTTTGTCCTTACCTCGGTTGCGATCCGGGCTTTGTTTTTCTTGATCTATAATCATAAATAGATCAGTTAATACTCACATTGACTAAATTGACTCTTAACTCATACTTTGGCAAAATTACCATTTTGCCCCTATACTTTCTCATATTTGCACTTTTGCCCCAAGGCTCGTTAAATAATTTTCATTCAACTTTCTTAAACTTCATGCTGAGCTGAATCATTTTCTCTACTATAACAATCATCAATTCTTGTTATTTTTAACATGTATGCCCAATTTTCATAACTATTACAAAATGGTCCATACTATCATATTTCATGAAATTCACTTAGAAAAAGATGTTTATCTAACATCAAACTCTCATAAACTTCCATAAAACATCATTTAACATGCATATCAATCATGGGTAGATTTTTGAACATGCACTTTAGCTCACTTTGTAGCGAAAAATAGCTTACTCATGCTACCGGGACTTCAAAAATACGAAGAATATCAAAACGGGGCTAAGATGAACTTACTAGCAAGCTTGAAAGATGAACAAACCCTAGCTATGGGTTCTTCGAAATTTCGGCACACACAAGGAAGAAGATGAATGATTTTTATCATCTTTTTCCTATTTTAAGTCACTTATTAGACAAATGACCAAAATGCCCTTATCATAAAAATTTCTTAACTTACTAACTCATGTCCAATTTTGTCCAAAAATTATGATTTGGGCAAATTGCTATTTAAGGACTTATAATTGCTATTCTAGAGCTATTTCATACAAAATGCTTCTAGAAACTCACATTTTACAACTTTTGCAATTTGGTCCTTTTTGACCATTCAACTTCAATTTAGCAAAATTGCTTCATGAAACTTTCACACTAACATACAAACATGGCATGAACCTTAAAAACTCATAAATTCACCTCGAATTTGTGTTCTCGCACCACTATTCCGACTAGGCCCTAAATCGGGCTGTTACAAAATCATCTCATGATTTACAAAACTTGTAAAAGGGTATTTAGTTATTTAGCCAAACAGAAAATCGCAACCCAGTACGTTAGGGCACTATTTCCCAAATTTCTAAATACCAAAACATTGCCTTATTTTAAAAACCTTTAGATAAAATATGGTAATCTTGTAAAAAATGTATTCATAAAACAATAAATAAATAACTATACAATGGCAATCATAAATAAATAATGAAAGAATATAGGCAAGTAAAATATATACATAAAACCCTAAATATCAAAATAGAAATTACTAAATAAATATGAAAATTTTCATGCAAGATTAATAATAAACAAATAAAATAAATAAATAAAATTACATACTTATATGATATAAACAATGTAAACAACGCATAAATAAAAGGAATAGTATATAATGATTTTAAATAAAATAAAATATAAATAATGTAAATGAAGCATGTTTTTCAATATAAATATATTTTATAAAAATATGATATAATATAATACTATACAATGTATATAATATAATAACTAATATATGAAAATAATATATAATTAAAATAATATTAAGCAAAATAATATATATATAATACACTAATTATAAATAAATAATATAAATAAAATAGATTAGATAATATAAATAAATTTTAGAAATAATAAATTTTTAGAAATAATAAAAATGTAACATAATAATATATAATATACAAAATATAATATAATAAATAAAAAATATAATAATATATAAATTAAATAATACTTTAAACTAAATAAAATAATACAAATTAGTAATTTAATATATAAGATAATACATATAAAATTATATATATTTTTTACTATTAATAAATTAATAAAATAATATAGAATCGTTTAATATGATAAAATAATTAAATATAAAATAAAATAAAAAAATAAAAGGATAAAAATAAAATAAAATAAAGAAAACATGGGTTAAAATGGTAATTAAAATAAATAAAAAGGATTATATTTAAATGCGCGTTAAATCACAGGGCTTAAAATGGAAATTAGGCCAAATCTTAAAACGGCAACGTTCTGATTTCAGCCTTCAAAGAGCTTGAGGGACTAAATTGGAACAAAAATAAGATTTAAGGCTAATTTAATAAAAAATAAAAATGCAATTTGGACTGAATTAAAATTAAAAAATTTGCGGAAGGGCTGAAATGGCAATTAGACCCTTAGATAAAAACACGCGGATCTTCTCCGGGTCGGGTCAACGCGCGGGTCACCGGCCTTAAAACGACGTCATTTTGGCCTTTAAATGCAACCCCCAAAACGACGTCGTTCCAGCTGTTTATATAAGTCAGAAATTAATAAAAAAAAAATCATTTTGTCAGGCATTCAAAAAGAAAAACAAAGCAGAGCTCAGAAAAGTTCTCTCTCCCTTTCTGTCTCCGGCCAGAGTCCGGCCTACATTCCGGCCACGCGCCACCATACGCGCCGTCGTTCGCGATAGTTTTTCCGGTGAAAAGCGTCCCTTTTCGAAAGGTAATCTCGTATTCTTTATTATTCGTACTATTTTATAATAAATACACACGAATCGGGATAAAAACGTAAATAAAAGTGAAAAATCACCTCTGTTAAAGAACAAAATTTGTATATTCTTTCAAAATATGTTTTGCCTCTGTTTACGTGTATTTTAGTAGTTCATTACTGATTATTCATTGGGTTTTATAACCCTAAAAATAAGAATAAAAAGGCAATAAATATTTCGTTTTATTTTTTCCATATTTTGCTGTCGATTTTCTTTCCTTTTTGCTGCGTTTTCCATTTCTGTGCAGGTTGAAGATCGCGACAGTGGCTAAGCGCAGATCGCGGCATGACTGGCGACGTGACCAGAGGGGTGGCCGCGCCAAGGTGGGGCGAAGCTTGAGGCGTGACGATCGATCTCCTGTTGAAGCGGCGCCTAGGGTTTCAGAAACCTTAGGCCACTGCTGATTCTGTTTAGTGTTTGGGCCTTCTTGGGCTGCACTAGTTTGGGCCTACTGGGTTTAGTTAATCTGGGTAGTCTGCCGTTTAGGTATTGGGTCTGGTGTTGGGTTTAGCTGGGTTAGGCCTGTTTGGGCTATGGTGTAATTTAATTTGGACATTTATTATTTTTGTTTTATTTTTGTTTTGTTTTGTCACATGGGCCAGGAAAAATTGTGTGCTTACATTTTGCCCCTCTTTGCTCATTGTCGTGTAACGAGAATAGAGCAAAGACTATAAAAGGACCAATTTTGCCCGGTCTTGGCCAAGCCTCGACTTCTTGATCCTCGCTTTCTTCAAATGGCTTCCAACTCTCTACTGCAACTTCAATGGTATTGTAACTTCATCTTGATTTGATGAAGTCTGCTAGCTTTATTCTCGCTTCTTGCAATTTCAAGAATACCAAATTGATGTCTTTGATCCGCTTCCTACAACTTCGGAAGATAAGATGCGAAAGTGTCTTCGATCTGCTTCCTACAACTTCGGAAGATAAGATCGCATTGTGTCTTCGATCTACTTCCTACAACTTCAGGAAGATAAAATCTATTGTCTTGGTCTACTCCCTACAACTTCAACGAGATAAGATCTATTGTGTCTTGATCTACTTCCTACAACTTCGGGAAGATAAGATCACATTGTCTTGATCTACTCCCTACAACTTCGGGGAGATAAGGCTAAAATTCTTTTCGATCTGCTTCCTACAACTTCAGGAAGATGAGATAATCTGTCTTCAGTCTACTCCGTACAACTTCAAGGAGATAAGGCTGAAATTCTTTTCGATCTGCTTCCTACAACTTCAGGAAGATGAGATCTTCTGTCTTCAGTCTACTCCCTACAACTTCAAGGAGATAAGGCTGAAATTCTTTTCGATCTGCTTCCTACAACTTCAGGAAGATGAGATCTTATGTCTTCAGTCTACTCCCTACAACTTCAAGGAGTTAAGGTTGAAATTCTTTTTGATCTGCTTCCTACAACTTCAGGAAGATGAGATCTTCAAATTCACCGATATTGCTACACTGTCTACTGAAAGACATGTCCTGCAGACTTGGTTCCATATGTTTATGACACATGACTAGGATGCTATGATCAGAATGAATCAAATGCTTCTAGCTACATGTGTTATGAGTGACACGAATGTAACATGTCATGAAAATGATTTCTTTTAACGGATTAGGATGCAATGATTGGAATGAATCAAATGCTCCTAACGAGATTTGCTATGATGCAAAAATGTTATGAGTATGATTCCTATTCTAGGTGTTATCACTCGTCTGTTCTTCATTTTTATTCATCAATCATATTCTGCTTAACCAGCTCGCCCCAATGTTCTTTCTGAGTCAGCCCTGCTTGTATCTTGAGACATGAAGTTGGTACTTCCCACTGCAACTTTGGGGAAATAACATTTGGTTTCTTCGATCCTTCTGTTACCTCTCAGAGGTGAAGAACTTGTATCACTTTCAATCAATTTGATCTGTTACACCATTCTTTGGATGTAATGACCAAATGTACGTGTCTGAAATTTTCAATAAATGCAGGGTATCCCGACAATGATCCCCTTTTTACACTTGGATTGACCTTGTTCGTCATTTGTCGATGTGGTATCACCAACGAAATTATCTTATCCAATAAGAATCTGAAGAGATAATCATTTTTCAATATTTCCAGCCCTTGGGATTGGTGAGTTCTGAACAATAGTCATGTTTCAGATTCCTCATATTATTTAGAAGCTTCTAGAGTATTATGAAAAACTCCTTTTATGAAAGTATTATTAGTCCATTAATCGTTATTTCAATATAAAATGCTTGAAAAAGATTACAGCAATGGACAAGAAAGAAATTAATCAAGAGCATAGCTCGAAACAAATAAGCTAATCAAAGATAACCAAGGCAATAAATGAAAATTGATTGGTATATCTTAAAAAGAATAAAGTAAATATAGCAAAGGCTATAAAGAAAATTAAAGTAATCAAAGATTTAAAATGGGTAAAAATGGGAAACTAGGTGCCCCAGATATCGCAGTCTGAGCTTCTCTGTTCCGATTTCTTGAGGACCATTTTAAACTCAATATATGTTTAAGGGATCCGGAGTACTCTGTCAATGCCCCAAGATGTAACATACTTCTTCATTGTTAATTCAGATATAGCAAGACTACTGTATGCGCCACTTTTGATCAAAATTTGAGTCGCCCTTTTCGGGTTTTCAACTCAAAGCTCCTTTGGTCTTAAAGCGCCCTTTGCGGGTTTTCGCCTTGGCCTCTCCTTTTTTATTTTTTTGAGCTCAAGGCGCCCTTTGCGGGTTTTAACCTTGGTCTTTCCTCTTTCAAGTAAAATATCTCTTGACTAAACCTGAATTCGCCGGATTGGGTAAGTCTTTGCCGTCCATCTCGGTCAATATCAATGCTCCTCTAGAACAGACCCTACATAAGTCCTTCCTAGTTTGGCATATGTTTTCTTCTAAAATCGTTTTGTAGAAGAAAAATCTCTTTTAACATCAGGTTTCTTCGTGGAATTCCCTAAAATGAACTTATAAGCTTGCATCATCTGATCTGATGGATAACTTTAACCTTTTCCTCAACTAGGTTCAATTGGCAAAATTGTTTCTATTTCGATGAGAAATGTGTTGCCCAGCAAAGGTCCTAGCCAACGTTTGATAATCATAGAGAGTAGTGATAGCTTCTTATGCCAATCTTTACAAGTCTTAGCCACCTTTTTTTTTTGGCAACTTTTGTCTTTGCCTTTGTGATATGTTGCTCGATCTTTGGACAAATCGTAGACTTTGACTTTGTCTGATTATTTAAACGCGATCTTTTATGGCATTTGATCTTTTCCTTCATTTTTTCTTTTTTGATTTTTTTTGATGAATTTGATGACTTCGACATTGTAACATTGGCATATGAAGCTACTTTCACTCTCTTAGTGAAGTAAATGATAACTATGCCGATGAGTCAATATTGACTAAAGCTTTTGGCCCCATCACATCCATGCCCCACTTATGGAAAATTTGTGAAGAACTGGAGTAGGCATATGAATCTTATCTTCTTTAATTACATATTTGTAGTATGACTGATGCAATCCCCTTCCATGGTGAATCAACAGTGCCCGATCCTCTTTGTTTAGCCTGCTTCTTATTAGCCAAGGCATGTCCTGATATAATTGTGCGAAAACAACTCAATGATGTCTTGCCTTATTTTTGTGGTGAGCTAGGCTTCGGTCTTCACCTTTTCCCTAGGCTCATAATATCCAATGACCCTTTGTAGAGTAAGGTCTGTCTTTTCATCTTGTTCTACCATCTTTAACAAATCAGAAGGTAGGTTACAATCTCTGTCATCTTCGAAGTCCTTAGATCCCCTAGACCCATATCTCATTTAAAAAGGGAGTCAGTAACAACGTCGCTCACGTTGTTGATATCTGGGTACCTAGGTACGAAGGCAAGAAATCCAAAGAATAAATGATTCTAAGGGTGATTATTGGTATAGTCATATAAATGATTCTAAGGGTGATTATTGGTATAGTCATGAGTAAAGAATGAAAGAATATTCTAAAAAAAAAAAGAATGTACAGTATAAAATAGAAAGAATAAAAGAATATGTACTAAAAAAGATGCATTTTATTGAAATAAAATTTTAAACATAAGCCTATTTCACAAAAAGGTTCTTGTTGCCTCTAGGCTCAAGACAACAAGCATGTTTTGGACATTACTTTAAATTAGCCCTAAAAGTACAAGGATTTCTTCCACAATCTCATTATTCAAAACACTCCCAAGCATACAAGGGTTTGGAAACTTTATTCTCTGATTCCCTCTTTGATTTCTTCAAGGAATAGCAACTTTCTTGTCTCCTCCTTCAATTACCGTATTCACTACCTCATTAAACTGATCAGGTTTTGATGGATCGTCGAACTTCACAACTCCCATTTTAAGAAACCTTTCGACCAACTTTTTAAACGTGGTATAGTTTTCAATTGAATGTCCCGTTATTCCCGCATGGTAGTCACATTGAGCGTTCTTGTTATACCATTTTGGAAATGGAGGTTGCAAAGGTTTTAGATAAAATGGAGACACCATGTGTGCGTCAAACAAACTTTGATATAGCTCCTTATACGTCATGGGGATTGGCGTAAATTGGAGCCTTTCAGAGTTTTGCCTTGGGGAAACCTGATTGCTGGTAAATACCATCCTTGGCTGGTTTACTATAATCGGCTCTGAATGGCTCTTTTTATACCTACCGGCATTATTCGTTTTCTTTTCCTTCTTCTTTAGGGCTTTTGAGGTCCATTCTCCTCCTTCCTTTGTTTCTACCAAAGCAACCGGTTTGGCTTGATCATCACTTGGGTTAAAACCTGAACCCATTAGAGAATTCAATAGGGGTAGAAGTATGACATCGGGGTCTAATAATGACGAATTCCCCATGCGAGATGCGTGTCGGTTGAGTCGAGATACCTATTGGAGAATAAGCGATGTCTTCCTCATAATCCTCACTATTGTCCATCGAGCCACTTCTTTTCCAAATCCTTTGGCTAGTAATGGCTGGGCTAGATGGCCTATCATATTCCTTTGGAATTCCGCATTTCTTGTTGGATCTCGGTCAATTGCCCCTACATCTGTATTTGCATTTGCTCTATTCTTTCCAACCTTTGCTCCATGTTTTCCGAGGTTAACTAAAATATTTTTACCTAATTAGGGTCCTTTTATAAAAGTCTAATGCAAATGATGCCATGTAATGCGAATGCATGAATGCAAAGAGGTATCGATTACGATCAACTTCATTTTAGAAAACTTTATTAGAAAACAAAATCCTTTACATAAAGCGGACTACTATATGCTTTCGCCCCTAAGTCCCAAAGTGTTCGACTTTCCTACACAATGAGCCAACTCTTGACCACGATCGACCGTAGCTCATACCGTGCTCAATGTATCCGCCTATATTACCCAAGTCGAATCGGACTATTACTTCACCCGTGAGATAATTCGACTTTCGACTCGATCGTGAGAATGGTGAAGTTCTTCCTTCCAACGCCCTTTATTTGTTTCAAGAAACTCGATATGGAACTTACGGTTATGCAATACCGATTCTAACTCTTCAATCCATACTCGATCTTGTTGATTTGACTTTACCTCAAAATTATGATTTCGATGGTGAAGAAAAGACGGTCCAAGCTTAGCATTGATCTTCATAAGAATATTTTGATCATACACCTAGCTAGCGCCATACTCGGAGATTCTATGGCTCATAAAAATTAGAATTTTTTCTAGACAAAGAAGGAACTGCGGAGCTTCAAAAAGTTTAAATTGTATCTGTTCAAATATTTTTTCAACTTTAACCACAGGTGAAAGGTGTCTATTCTAGTTCATCTCATTGAATAAATCAAATGGGGGATCACTATGAATTCCTTTCATTTCTCCGAATCAAATCCCTTGCAATGTTGTTCACTCAAGCCAAGTAATCTTGTACTCTTGATTAGACGGACTAACTTTTATCCTCGATTCTTCAAACACCCGTTTTGCCTTGTTCCAATCAAGAGAGTAAGGATCTCTGGCGTTCTGATTTGCAAATCAACTACCAGACCAGGTTGAATTATTATGGTAGTTGATACATCGATATTTAGTGAAAGGCCTCCTTGAGTGGCTCACGAAACTTGAATGGAAACCCTACGACCAAGGACACCTCCTCCAATGTTTGTAAAATTATCGGGATTACTTTGAAAGAATGATTGGCGAACAAGTAGACATCCCTGTTTTGCAGCATGCTGTCATAAAATGATATCCAACACCCTTAGTGTAACACCCCAAACCCGGCCTAGAAGTTAGGGCCCGAATCAGTGTGTCACATGGAAGTAAAACCATCTTTGCGATTATTAAAAACTTGCTTGAGAAATACTGACCTCTTTGTTAAAACCAAAAACACTTAAGCCATTGTTAACTACTTGAAAACATAATAATCTTTAAAAACCTTTTCGTTTGCGGAAGCATATTTGAAATAAACAATTTACGAAAATGTGATGTTTATAAATAGAG
Organism: Gossypium sturtianum; assembly: GCA_025698515.1. Taxonomy (NCBI): domain Eukaryota; kingdom Viridiplantae; phylum Streptophyta; class Magnoliopsida; order Malvales; family Malvaceae; genus Gossypium; species Gossypium sturtianum. The sequence goes on along the minus strand of CM046955.1, from coordinate 73,128,469 downwards.
TTGCAGAAGCGTTTTGAAAACGTTGCGGAAACGTAGATAAAATACAAGTATTTTGAGAGGTTGTTTGATAAATTGATAATCGAAACTAATGATCTTACAAAACCGTGACTTTTGAAAACGACGTTGAAAATTCGAAAGAGAATCCAAGTCTTTTGAAAATATCGTTAATAGTTCGAGAGAAAATATCCGTGTTAAAAATATTTGTAAAAGTTTATTTTGAAATCCATTTGTTAATCGATTTTGGAAACCATTGTTTAAGTTTTTAGAAAACTCCCCTTCTTAAACAATTTAAGAAAAATAATAAAAACATTCCAACCAAAAAGTAAAAATAAAAATAGTCCAGAGGCCTTATTACAACATTTAACCCAAAATAGTAAAGTAATAAAATAAACGAGAAAGAAGTCTAAAGTCCAAATGAACCATTTCAAGTATGGCCTCCTAGAGTCATCCATAGCCAAAGTCCATATCATCAAGCATAACCTACAAGGGTTAAGAGAAAGGGGGTGAGTTACAAGAACTCGGTGTGAAATCCCTACCAGTTATTCATTGGGCGGAACCCAATTAGCAATATTTTGGGCCTAAGCCCATTTACAACAACAATAATGTATCAAATATAATATGCATATGATATGCAATTCCCAAATCAAACCTAGTTTTCCATCCGCTACACACCACCCGTACCAACAACCAAGTTTTTTGTGGGAGCTTTAGTCACCCACCCCGCCAACACACCAAGCGTAGGCATTAAGCCGATTATATCAAATTTGTGGACAAGCCACCAGATTAACAGAATTTACATGGCATCGCCATTTTTCATATTTGTGGCAGAGCCACCAGATTTATGTAGCAGAGCTACCAGAACTTCTCTTCATCATTATCCCATCCCATGCAAATCATGTATATAATGCATAGCCATTCACAACAATTTATTCGGATATTTATTACAAAATTATGACCCATTACAACAATTAATCAAAAGGCCCATTAAGCAAAATATCAGATTTGGCCGATTTAGTAAAATATCAGATTGGCCCATATAGCAAAATATCAGATCGGCCCATTTATCAAAATATCAGATTGGCCCATTTATCAAAATATCAGATTGGCCCACTTTAGCAAAATATCAGATTGGCCCATTTAACAAAATATCAGATTGGCCCACTTTAGCAAAATATCAGATTGGCCCATTACTCAATATGTCCTAGCGGCCCATAAGCATTTTCGTATTTCAGCCCTTTAGGGCATTTCCATAATTCGGCCCGTAAGGGAAATTTCATAATTCGGTAATTTACCCACTAAGGGTAATTCGGTAATTTCGCAATCCAGACTTAACTACTAATTTGGGCATAACAATTCACAACAATGTTCATCCGCGTCGTAATGACTAAATTGACTATAACTTGAGTTAGAAATCTCGAAATCTAAATCCGTAAATTTTCCTTGAAACTAGACTCATATATCTTCTTACTAAAATTTTCCAGAATTTTTGGCTTAACCATTTAGTACAGTTTATTCCTTGAAGTTTCCCTTGTTCCATCGACCAACGATTTCGACCTCTCTTATCCAAAATTCAAATATCTCACTGTCAGTTTTCATATGTTGCTCCCACTTGTTTCTATTGAAAATATACTTACTAAGTAATCTGTACATATAAACTATAACTTATAATTCACTTTTACAATTTTATACGATTTTTCCAAGACAGATCGGGGAACCACGAAGTCATTGAGAACCAGTCTCACTCAAATTAATATATCTCGAGAATATAAAAATCCTTTTCTTTCTCCGTTTCTTCCATATTAAAATAGACATAGTAAGATTTAATTAGATATCTTATTCACTTTGTAATTCATTTCCTTCTATTTTTCGTGATTTTTCAAAAACACGTCATCGCTTCTAACCAAAGCTGTTTTATTACAAAATACGACACATCTGCGATCATACGCACGCTGAGTGATCACGGATGCGGTTTTGGTGTTCTTCAGTATTTTGATCGATATACGAATATTTCATACAAACTTTCAGAGAAGTGTGAGATTACACATCATTTCAAATATGTATCACGAAAGGTGCGGGATTACACACCTTGATTAGGATTCCTAAAGAACCACTCTTCGTTGACCCACTATATCAGAAGGATTTGCAAATAGGATATATCAAATGGTTTCGTCCCTAAAACATAATTGATTAGTCAAAACTTCAATCCGATTTGCAACATAGCCAAATAGAGATATAATGGAAAATCCAAAATGAACCCCCTTACCTTATTGATATTGGATCCAATTTCCACCTTTGACTTCGGCTAGAACAATACACGGTCTCCCACTTAAAACACTACGAAAAAGAGAAAATAATCTCGTTTGAGAGGGTAGAATAAAATGATGGTCTCGGTTAAAAGGACCATCCCATGCCAAGACATATATTCGGCTAGGAGAAAGAAAAAATAAAAAAAAAAGTTTGAATAGAACCACTTACCGATTGATCAAAGGAGTGAGTGTTAATACGGATGAGAAGAACGATAAAGAAGAAATGAAGGGTTCGGTTTTTCCAAAGGAAAACGAGTGAACAATTTGATCTCCAAGGCTTAGGTACTTTTGGCAACAAGGAAGAAAAGAAGAAACAAAAATGCAAACTAAAGGCTTGAAAATTCGGCAACGAGAAGAGGAAATTTGGAGAGAAAGAGAATGATACAAAAAAAAAACTAAAGAGAACAACCTCTCAAGCACTAGCTTTGCCAAAAACTCCTAGCAAAATTCGGCTATCACCCCCTTTAGCCCCAAAACCGTCCACATTCATGTCCCTAATAGTCAAAATTTTTCCAACCACCCTTTCCATAATACATCCCTTGAAAAAGGCCACATGTTCCCCCTACTTTCCCGTTTCTCTTGATTTCTTTCCTCACATTCATCCTTTCCTATTTTCCTTAGCCATCTTGCCAAAAATAAAAGTCCACCTTGCCTTATTTACATGCTTGGACGACACTTAAGGAAAGAGTGCAAAAATAATAGTTAAAGTTTGCACACAATGGGATTTTAACCTCTTCCCTCAAAGTCCATCACTTGATGCCATAACCTCTTTACCAATAGCTCATTTATGTAAGCACATTACTCATTTATTTCTATAAGTCTTGAAGCTACTTACCATCTCTCCTTAAAGTGCTAAAATACCAAATTTTTCCTTTTTTTTTTCCTAAGGCCCAATTAAACCCGAGACTTCATAGAAACCTCGTAACCTTCCAAATTCACTTAACTAATAAGTCCAATTTGCAATAATGCCATTCTCTTGTTCTCAAAATTTTAAACACTCCTACACTCAAGGCCCATTGGGCCCAATCCTACTAGGCCCAATTTTGGGATGTTACAATTCTACCCTCCTTAAAGAAATTTCATCCTCGAAATTTCCAACCAACTACTAAACGCATCGCTCAAATCACGCCACTAAGCTTTCGCTGCGCACTCTAATCTTAATAACATTAATGTACTTTTAACATAATCTTGAATCCTCTTTCACACAAACAAACGTCTAACCACAGAAGCAAACCGTTATCTACCATTTATACTTAGACTTTTCTACATTCAATCATCACGTCCAACCAAAACATACCGACTTGATGGTGATGAGACAATCCCGAGCCTTATGCTCCTTAGACCCGCATCTCAAGCATGCTCTCGACCTCCTCCGGCATTCTCCGGATGGCGCCTTCGCAATAATCGCAAGCGAGAAATTTTGGTCGTGCCTTAACATGCTTTATGGAGCGAGACTGCGACCCAAAAGAACCGCGATCTAATTTCTTCTTACAGCTCACAGACCCAACTCGAAGCGCTTCACCGATTCCTTTAACCTCTTCTAATACCTCCTTAACTATCTCGAGTCAACTCGACAACCCCGGCTCGATCCATGAGACCCGTCTCGACCCATTGGCGATGCTAACGCCTCCCTTTCGGAAACATGTCTCGGTGCTGAAGATCTAGCCCTAGCACCTCATCCTCTACCACGTCCACATCTACTGCATCCACGTCTTCTAGCGTTCATGTTCACTAAGTCGATATAATCTGATTAAGAGTTTTATGAATCATTATGCTATTTGGTGTTTATTAAACAATGTTTTATGGAGTACAAGAAGTAAAGTTGTTTTCGCACAACGTATCTTAAAGTCTCAATCTCTATAGTTTCAGCTCCTATAGCTTAAAGTTCTAGAGTATTTCTATTTAAGTAGAGATTTTTGTACCATGATAATAACACAATAATCAGAAAATGAAATCAAATACTTACTTGACTTGGTGCGGATACTCGTGGTGCCATACTTCCTTTAGAACATATATTTATAAATCAAAATTCTAAATGACTTTGGAAAACGCTTTTGAACCCAAACCACTAGAGAGTTTTAAAATCTAGGCTCTAATACCATAAAATGTAACACCCCAAACCCGGCCTAGAAGTTAGGCCCGAATCTGGTGTGTCACATGGAAGTAAAAACCATCTTTGCAATTATTTAAAACTTGCTTGAGAAATACAGCCTCTTTATTAAAACCAAAAACACTTAAGCCATTGTTAACTACTTGAAAACATAATAATCTTTAAAAACCTTTTCATTTGCGGAAGCATATTTGAAATAAACAATTTACAAAAATGTGACGTTTATAAATAGAGTTGCAGAAGCGTTTTGAAAACGTTGCGGAAACGTAGATAAAATACAAGTATTTTGAGAGGTTGTTTGATAAATCGATAATCGAAACTAATGATCTTACAAAACCGTGACTTTTGAAAACGACGTTGAAAATTCGAAAGAGAATCCAAGTCTTTTGAAAATATCGTTAATAGTTCGAGAGAAAATATCCGTGTTAAAAATATTTGTAAAAGTTTATTTTGAAATCCATTTGTTAATCGATTTTGGAAACCATTGTTTAAGTTTTTTTGAAAATTCCCCTTTTTAAACAATTTAAGAAAAATAATAAAAACATCCCAACCAAAAAGCAAAAATAAAAATAGTCCAGAGGCCTTATTACAACATTTAACCCAAAATAGTAAAGTAATAAAATAAACGAGAAATAAATCTAAAGTCCAAATAAACCATTTCCGAAGTATGGCCTCCCTCGAGTCATCCATGGCCCAAGTCCATATCATCAAGCATAACCTACAAGGGTTAAGAGAAAGGGGGGTGAGTTACAAGAACTCAGTGTGAAATTCCCTTACCGTTATTCATTGGGCCGGAACCCAATTAGCAATATTTTGGGCCTAAGCCCATTTACAACAACAATAATGTATCAAATATAATATGCATATGATATGCAATTCCCAAATCAAACCTAGTTTTCCATCCGCTACACACCACCCGTACCAACCAGCACACCTGTGGGGAGCTTTAGTCACCCACCCCGCCAACACACCAAACGTAGGCATTAAGCCGATTATATCAAATTTGTGGACAAGCCACCGGATTAACAAAATTTACATGGCATCGCCATTTTTCATATTTGTGGCGAGCCACGATTTATGTAGTGAGCTACGAACTTCTCTTCATCATTATCCCATCCCATGCAAATCATGTATATAATGCATAGCCATTCACAACAATTTATTCAAATATTTATTAAAAAATTATGACCCATTACAACAATTAATCAAAAGGCCCATTAAGCAAAATATCAGATTTGGCCCATTTAGCAAAATATCAGATTGGCCCATATAGTAAAATATCAGATCGGCCCATTTATCAAAATATCAGATTGGCCCATTTATCAAAATATCAGATTGGCCCATTTATCAAAATATCTGATTGGCCCACTTTAGCAAAATATCAGATTGGCCCATTTAACAAAATATCATATTGGCCCACTTTAGCAAAATATCAGATTGGCCCATTACTCAATATGTCCTAGCGGCCCATAAGCATTTTCGTATTTCGGCCCTTTAGGGCATTTCCATAATTCGGCCCGTAAGGGCAATTTCGTAATTTGGTAATTTACCCACTAAGGGTAATTCGGTAATTTCGCAATCCAGACTTAACTACTAATTTGGGCATAACAATTCACAACAATGTTCATTCGCGTCGTAATGACTAAATTGACTATAAATTGAGTTAGAAATATCGAAATCTAAATCCGTAAATTTTCCTTGAAACTAGACTCATATATCTTCTTACTAAAATTTTTCCAGAATTTTTGGCTTAACCATTTAGTACAGTTTATTCCTTGAAGTTTTCCTTGTTCCACTGACCAATGATTCTGACCTTTCTTATCCAAAATTCAAATATCTCACTGTACAGTTTTCATATGTTGCTCCCACTTGTTTTTATTGAAAATAGACTTACTAAGTAATCTGTACATATAAACTATAACTTATAATTCACTTTGTACAATTTTATACGATTTTTCCAAGACAGATCAGGGAACCACGAAGTCATTCAGAACCAGTCTCAGTCAAATTAATATATCTCAGAATATAAAAATCCTTTTCTTTCTCCGTTTCTTCCATATTAAAATAGACACAGTAAGCTTTAATTATATATCTTATTCACTTTGTAATTCATTTTCTCCTATTTTTCATGGTTTTTCAAAAACACGTCACTGCTTCTAACCGAAACTGTTTTATTACAAAATACGATTACCACTGCGATCATACGCACGCCCGAGTGATCACGGATGCCGGTTTTTGGTGTTCTTCGGTATTTTGACCGATACACAGAATATTTCATACAAACTTTCAGAGAAGTGTGAGATTACACATCATTTCAGATATGTATACGAAAGGTACGGGATTACACACCTTGATTAGGATTCCCTAAAGAACCACTCTTCGTTGACCCACTATATCCGAAGGATTTGCAAATAGGATATATCAGTGGTTTCGTCCCTAAAACATAATTGAATATTCAAAACTTCAATCCGGTTTGCAACATAGCCAAATAGAGATATAACGAAAAATCCAAAATGAACCCCTTACCTTATCGATATTGGATCCAATTTCCACCTTTGACTTCGGCTAGAACAATACACGGTCTCCCACTTAAAACACTACGAAAAAGAGAAAATAATCTCGTTTGAGAGGGTAGAATAAAATGATGGTCTCGGTTAAAAGGACCATCCCATGCCAAGACATATATTCGGCTAGGAGAAAGAAAAAATAAAAAAAATGTTTGAATAGAACCACTTACCGATTGATCAAAGGAGTGAGTGTTAATACGGATGAGAAGAACGATAAAGAAGAAATGAAGGGTTCGGTTTTTCCAAAGGAAAACGAGTGAACAATTTGATCTCCAAGGCTTAGGTACTTTCGGCAACAAGGAAGAAAAGAAGAAACAAAAATGCACACTAAAGGCTTGAAAATTCGGCAAAGAGAAGAGGAAATTTGGAGAGAAAGAGAATGATACAAAAAAAAAAACTAAAGAGAACAACCTCTCAAGCACTAGCTTTGCCAAAAAATCCTAGCAAAATTCAGCTATCACCCCCTTTAGCCCCAAAACCGTCCACATTCATGTCCCCAATAGTCAAAATTTTTCCAACCACCCTTTCCATAATACATCCCTTGAAAAAGGCCACATGTTCCCCCTACTTTCCCCTTTCTCTTGATTTCTTTCCTCACATTCATCCTTTCCTATTTTCCTTAGCCATCTTGCCAAAAATAAAAGTCCACCTTGCCTTATTTACATGCTTGGCCGACACTTAAGGAAAGAGTGCAAAAATAATAGTTAAAGTTTGCACACAATGGGATTTTAACCTCTTCCCTCAAAGTCCATCACTTGATGCCATAACCTCTTTACCAATAGCTCATTTATGTAAGCACATTACTCATTTATTTCTATAAGTCATGAAGCTACTTACCATCTCTCCTTAAAGTGCTAAAATACCAAATTTTTCTTTTTTTTTCCTAAGGCCCAATTAAACTCGAGACTTCATAGAAACCTCGTAACCTTCCTAATTCACTTAACTAATAAGTCCAATTTGCAATAATGCCATTCTCTTGTTCTAAAAATTTTAAACACTCCTACACTCAAGGCCCATTGGGCCCAATCCTACTAGGCCCAATTTTGGGATGTTACACTTAGGGCTTCTTGTGAGTTTTCTGATGGCTTGTCCACGCAGTGCATTTTGAATGGCTTGCATGGGAATCTTTGCAGCAAATCGAATCTCCACTTTAAAGGTCTTTGATTGATAAGGCCGTTTAATTCTCTTCCTGTCTTACCCATTTGAGTCATCATGGACATCAGGTCTTGCATTCCCATTGTTTCTGTTAGATGTAACATCCTCAAATACAACTGTAAACTCATGCTTATTATTTGGAAGAGCACCAACAGTAAACAAACTTTTCTCCCCATCATAAGCAAATTCTTTTCTAGCCAATTCATTGCCATAGGTCTTCTTGCACCCTCTCTATCACTTTTTTTCCAACACCCTTGCTATCAACTGGACGACCATCTTCATATGAAAGAGAAACATTGTAATGGTAGAAGTGCCCATCTGTACTCCCCATACTCTCTTTGAAGTGATTGGTGAGTATAGTTACCTTCTACCTATTAGTTCCAACACCACACCTTGCCATAGAGTGTCGTATAATCTTCTTCGCATTCGATTCTGTTTTGATCGGAACAACATCAAAAGGCACGAGTGGCTGAGGAGACAGGGATTCCAGCGCTGCCCTATTTCCCTCTTGCTCAAATGAATCCATAGCCCTCTTTCTCTAACTATCTTTGCTACATGTGAACGATTGCATTGTCTTCCACTTTATCAAGGACTTCGCGTTCTCCATAACCACTTTCTAACTTAGAAAGCGTAGTGAATTGATACCTCTTAAAGTATGATATGCACAAAAAATAAAATACAACGAGTTAGTACCACAGAATAAAATACAAGGCAAGTGAAATAACGCACACCTATCCGGTTAACTACTAAAGTTTGGCATAGCTCTACCTAAGGTGAGTTCTTAGGGTTTACTATATGCAGTTTCGATCTAAAGTTGAGTACACGAACCACAGATTCCTCGATCTTCACCCATTATAGGCTCATACGGATCGAGTTCAGTTCGAGGGAATACATTTCTCTATGGCTGCACGGAGATGAAAATCTCACGAAGACATAGTGCGGATGTATTCGAAGGGGTTCACTATCCGCTTGCGGAGGTGAAAACCTCACGAAGGAGTAGCTTCTCGCTCCCACTTTAAGGGTGCGACCACACCGGTCATGCAAATGCAATGCGAGAGACATTTTATAAAAATAGAACCACATGCAATAAAAGGATCATAATTTTTTTAAAAACCAGATTTTTAAAATTCGGACAAAAGGACACGAAATTATCGATTTTACGGCTTGACTCTCTTATTGGTCCCAGTGAGTCGCCAATTTGTCGAAACCATTTTTTTAAGATCGGTTTATAAAAGCGGGGATCGACTTTTTAAAAATGAAGATGGGAGTCTCCACCAATCCCTTTTACTTAGGTGTGATTGGATCACCTTGTAAAATGTTTTATTTTAAAACATTTAATTTTGGTCCATAAAAACTAGAAAAGCGGGTTCGGGAGTCGATTCACGTATGAGGAAGGGTTAACACCCTCATAACACCCAAAAATTGGTACCTAATCGATAAAATCATGTCCAAATGTTTGAAGTTTAAAAGTATTCAAAAATATGATTTCTTAAAAAACTTTGAGCCATTTAAGTTAAGACTTGAGATTTCTTTGTTCCGAGGAATATAAACATCACATCCGATGCGTTAGGACACGATACTTAAGAACCTTTCGTAATCAAAATCATCTCATGATTTACAAAACTTGTAAAAGGGTATTTAGTTATTTAGCCAAACGGAAAATCGCAACTCAGTACGTTAGGGCACTATTTTCCGAATTTCTAAATACCAAAACATTGCCTTATTTTAAAAACCTTTAGATAAAATATGGTAATCTTGTAAAAAATGTATTCATAAAACAATAAATAAATAACTATACAATGGCAATCATAAATAAATAATGAAAGAATATAGGCAGGTAAAATATATACATAAAACCCTAAATATCAAAATAGAAATTACAAAATAAATATGAAAATTTTCATGCAAGATTAATAATAAACAAATAAAATAAATAAATAAAATTACATACTTATATGATATAAACAATGTAAACAATGCATAAATAAAAGGAATAGTATATAAATATTTTAAATAAAATAAAATATAAATAATGTAAATGAAACATGTTTTTCAATATAAATATATTTTATAAAAATATGATATAATATAATACTATACAATGTATATAATATAATAACTAATATATGAAAATAATATATAATTAAAATAATATTAAGCAAAATAAAAATATATATATATATATATAATACACTAATTTTAAATAAATAATATAAATAAAATAGATTAGATAATATAAATAAATTTTAGAAATAATAAAGTTTTAGAAATAATAAAAATGTAACATAATAATATATAATATACAAAATATAATATAATAAATAAAAAATATAATAATATATAAATTAAATAATACTTTAAACTAAATAAAATAATACAAATTAGTAATTTAATATATAAGATAATACATATAAAATTATATATATTTTATACTATTAATAAATTAATAAAAATAATATAGAATCGTTTAATATGATAAAATAATTAAATATAAAATAAAATAATAAAATAAAAGGATAAAAATAAAATAAAACAAAGAAAACAAGGGTTAAAATGGCAATTAAAATAAATAAAACGGATTAAATTTAAATGCGCGTTAAATTACAGGGGTTAAAATGGAAATTAGGCCAAATCTTAAAACGGCAACGTTCTGATTTCAGCCTTCAAAGAGCCCGAGGGACTAAATTGGAACAAAAATAAGATTTAAGGCTAATTTAATAAAAAACAAAAATGCAATTTGGACTGAATTAAAATTAAAAAATTTGCGGAAGAAATTTGAAATGGCAATTAGACCCTTAGATAAAAACACGCGGATCTTTCTAGGGTCGAGTCAACGCGCGAGTCACCGGCCTTAAAACGACGTCGTTTTGGCCTTTAAATGCAACCCCCAAAACGACGTCGTTCCAGCTGTTTATATAAGTCAGAAATTAATAAAAAAAATCATTTTATCAGGCATTCAAAAAAAAAAAAACAAAGCGAGCTCGGAAAAGCTCTCTCTCCTTTTTCGTCTCTCGGCGAGTCCGGCCTACATTCCGCCACGCGCCACCATACGCGCCGTCGTTCGCGTTGGTTTTTCGGTGAAAAGCGTCCCTTTTCGAAAGGTAATCTCGTATTCTTTATTATTCATACTATTTTATAATAAATACGCACGAATCGGGATAAAAAACGCAAATAAAAGTGAAAAATCACCTCTGTTAAAGAACAAAATTTGTATATTCTTTCAAAATATGTTTTGCCTGCATTTGTTTGTGTATTTAAGTAGTTCATTCTGATTATTCATTGGGTTTTTATAACCCGAAAAATAAGAATAAAAAAGGCAATAAATATTTCGTTTTATTTTTTCCATATTTTTCTTTGTCGATTTTCTTTCCTTTTTCTTTGCGTTTTCCATTTACAATGCGGAGTTGAAGATCGCGACGGTGGCTAAGCGCGGATCGCGGCGTGACTGGCGACGTGATCGAGGGGCTGCTGGCGCGAAGGCTGGGGTGAAGCTTGAGGCGTGACGATCAGTTTCCTGTTGAAGCGGCGCCTAGGGTTTCAGAAACCCTAGGCCACTGCTGATTCTGTTTAGTGTTTGGGCCTTCTTGGGCTGCACTAGTTTGGGCCTACTGGGTTTAGTTAATCTGGGTAGTCTACCGTTTAGGTATTGGGTCTGGTGTTGGGTTTAGCTGGGTCAGGCCTGTTTGGGCTATGGTGTAATTTGGACTGGACATTTATTATTTTTTGTTTTGTTTTATCACATGGGCCCGGGCAAAATTGTGTGCTTACAGCTGCCCCTCTTTGCTCATTGTCGTGTAACGAGAATAGAGCAAAGACTATAAAAGGATCAATTTTGCCCGGTCTTGGCCAAGCCTCGACTTCTTGATCCTCGCTTTCTTCAAATGGCTTCCAACTCTCTGCAACTTCAATGGTATTGGAACTTCATCTTGATTTGAGTGAAGTCCGCTAGCTTTATTACGCTTCTTGCATTTTCAAGAATACCAAATGGAGGTCTTTGATCGGCTTCCACCAACTTCGGAAGATAAGATTTGAAAGTGTCTTCGATCTGCTTCCTACAACTTCAGGAAGATAAGATCTGTTGTGTCTTCGATCTACTTCCTACAAGTTCAGGAAGATAAAATCTGTTGTCTTAAGTCTACTCCCTACATCTTCAAGGAGATAAGATCTGTTGTGTCTTCGATCTACTTCCTACAACTTCAGGAAGATAAGATCTGTTGTCTTCAGTCTACTCCCTACAACTTCAGGGAGATAAGGCTGAAATTCTTTTCGATTTGCTTCCTACAACTTCAGGAAGATGAGATCATCTGTCTTCAGTCTACTCCCTACAACTTCAAGGAGATAAGGCTGAAATTCTTTTCGATATGCTTCCAACAACTTCAAGAAGATGAGATCTTCTATCTTGATCTACTCCTATAACTTCAAGGAGATAAGGTGAAATTCTTTTCGATCCGCTTCCTACAACTTCGGGGAAGATGAGATCTTCTGTCTTCAGTCTACTCCTTACAACTTCAAGGAGATAAGGCTGAAATTCTTTTCGATCTGCTTCCTACAACTTCAGGAAGATGAGATCTTCTGTCTTCAGTGTACTCCCTACAACTTCAAGGAGACTAGGCTGAAATTCTTTTCGATCTGCTTCCTACAACTTCAAGAAGATGAGATCTTACGTCTTGATCTACTCCCTACAACTTCAAGGAGATAAGGTGAAATTCTTTTCGATCTGCTTCCTACAACTTCGGAAGATGAGATCTTACGTCTTGATCTACTCCCTACAACTTCAAGGAGACTAGGCTGAAATTCTTTTCGATCTGCTTCCTACAACTTCAGGAAGATGAGATCTTCTGTCTTCAGTCTACTCCCTACAACTTCAAGGAAATAAGGCTGAAATTCTTTTCGATCTGCTTCCTACAACTTCAGGAAGATGAGATCTTCTGTCTTCAGTCTACTCCTTACAACTTCAGAGAGATAAGGCTAAAATTCTTTTCGATCTGCTTCCTACAACTTCAGGAAGATGAGATCTTCTGTCTTCAGTCTGCTCCCTACAACTTCAAGGAGATAAGGCTGAAATTTTTTTCGATCTGCTTCCTACAACTTCGGGAAGATGAGATCTTGTCTTGATCTACTCCCTACAACTTCAAGGAGATAAGGCTGAAATTCTTTTCGATCTGCTTCCTACAACCCGGGGAAGATGAGATCTTCAAATTCACCGATATTGCTACCTTTGTCTCTTGAAAGACATGTCCTCTGAGACTTGGTTCCATATGTTTATGACACATGACTAGGATGCTATGATCAGAATGAATCAAATGCTTCTAGCTACATGTGTTATGAGTGACACGAATGTAACATGTCATGAAAATGATTTCTTTTAATGGATTAGGATGCAATGATTGGAATGAATCAAATGCTCCTAATGAGATTTGCTATGATGCAAAAATGTTATGAGTATGATTCCTATTCTAGGTGTTATCACTCAAATGCATTCTTTATTTTTGTTCATCAATCATATTCGCTTAACTTGACTTGCCCCAATGTTATTTACGAGTCATTACCGCTTGTATCTTGAGACATGAAGTTGGTACTTCCCACTGCAACTTTGGGGAAATAACATTTGGTTTCTTCGATCCTTCTGTTACCTCTCAGAGGTGCAGAACTTGTATCACTTTCAATCAATTTGATCTGTTACACCATTCTCTGGATGTAATGACCAAATGTACGTGTCTAAAATTTTCAATGAATGCAGGGTATCCCGACAATGATCCCCTTTTTACATTTGGATTGACCTTGTTCGTCATTTGTCGATGTGGTATCACCAACGAAATTATCTTATCCAATAAGAATCTGAAGAGATAATCATTTTTCAATATTTCCAGCCCTTAGGCTTGGTGAGTTCTGAACAATAGTCATGTTTCAGATTCCTCATATTATTTAGAAGCTTCTAGAGTAATATGCAAAACTCCTTTTATGAAAGTATTATTAGTCCATTAATCGTTATTTCAATATAAAATGCTTGAAAAAGATTACAACAATGGACAAGAAAGAAATTAATCAAGAGCATAGCCCGAAACAAATAAGCTAATCAAAGATAACCAAGGCAATAAATGAAAATTGATTGGTATATCTTAAAAAGAATAAAGTAAATATAGCAAAGGCTATAAAGAAAATTAAAGTAATCAAAGATTTAAAATGGGTAAAAATGGGAAACTAGGTGCCCCAGATATCGCAGTCTGAGCTTCTCTGTTCCGATTTCTTGAGGACCATTTTAAACTCAATATGTGTTTAAGGGATCCGGAGTACTCTGTCAATGCCCCAAGATGTAACATACTTCTTCATTATTAATTCAGATATAGCAAGACTACTGTATACCCCACTTTTGATCAAAATTTGAGCCGCCCTTTTCGGGTTTTCAAATCAAAGCTCCTTTGGTCTCAAAGCGCCCTTTGCGGGTTTTTGCCTTGGCCTCTCCTTTTTTTTTTTTTTGAGCTCAAGGCGCCCTTTGTGGGTTTTAACCTTGGTCTTTCCCCTTTCAGGTAAAATATCTCTTGACTAAACCTGAATTCACCGGATTGGGCAAGTCTTTGCCGTCCATCTCAGTCAATATCAATGCTCCTCTAGAACAGACCCTACGTAAGTCCTTCCTAGTTTGGTATATGCTTTCTTCTAAAATCTTTTTGTAGAAGAAAACTCTCTTTTAACATCAGGTTTCTTCGTGGAATTCCCTGAAATGAACTTATAAGCTTGCATCATCTGATCGTGATGGATAACTTCAACCTTTTCCTCAACTAGGTTCAATTGGCAAAATTGTTTCTATTTCGATGAGAAATGTGTTGCCCAAACAAAGGTCTAGCCAACGTTTGATAATCATAGAGAGTAGTGATAGCTTCTTATGCCAATCTTTACAAGTCTTAGCCATCTTTTTTTGGCAACTTTTTTTTTGCCTTTGTGATATCTTTGCTGATCTTTGGACAAACTGTAGACTTTGACTTTGTACAGTTATTTAAACGCGATCTTTTATGGCATTTGATCTTTTTCTTCATTTTTTTATTTTTTGATTTTTTTTTGATGAATTTGATGACTTCGACCTTGTAACATTGGCATATGAAGCTACTTCCACTCTCTTAGTGAAGTAAACGATAACTATGCCGATGAGTCAATATTGACTAAAGCTTTTGGCCCCATCACACCATGCCCCACTTATGGAAAATTTGTGAAGAACTGGAGTAGGCATATGAATCTTGTCTTCTTTAATTTCGTATTTGCAGTATGGTGATGCAATCCCCTTCCATGGTGAATCAACGAGTGCCGATCCTCTTTGTTTAGCTTTGCTTCTTATTAGCCAAGGAATGTCTGATATAATTGTGCAAAAACAACTCAATGATGTCTTGCCTTATTTTTGTGGTGAGCTAGGCCGGTCTTCACCTTTTCCCTAGGCTCATAATATCCAATGACCCTTTGTAGAGTAAGGTCTGTCTTTTCATCTTGTTCTACCATCTTTAACAAATCAGAAGGTAGGTTACAATCTCTGTCATCTTCGAAGTCCTTAGATCCCCTAGACCCATATCTCATTTAAAAGGAGTCGATTAACAACATCGTTCACGTTGTTGATATCACGGAGTACCTAGGTGCTGAAGGCAAGAAATCCAAAGAATAAATGATTCTAAGGGTGACTATTGGTATAGTCATGAGTAAAGAATGAAAGAATATTCTAAAAAACAAAAGAATGTACAGTATAAAATAGAAAGAATAAAAGAATATGTACTCAAAAAAATGCATTTTATTGAAATAAAATTTTAAACATAAGCCTATTTCACAAAAAGGTTCTTGTTGCCTCTAGGCTCAAGACAACAAGCATGTTTTGGACATTACTTTAAATTAGCCCTAAAAGTACAGCGATTTCTTCAACAATCTCATTATTCAAAACACTCCCAAGCACACAAGGGTTTGGAAACTTTGTTCTCTGATTCCCTCTTTGATTTCTTCAAGGAATAGCAACTTTCTTGTCTCCTCCTTCAATTATCGTATTCACTACCTCATTAAACTGATCAGGTTTTGATGGATCGTCAAACTTCACAACTCCCATTTTAAGAAACCTTTCGACCAACTTTTTAAACGTGGTACAGTTTTCAATCGAATGTCCCGTTATTCCCGCATGGTAGTCACATTGAGCGTTCTTGTTATACCATTTTGGGAATGGAGGTGCAGTGATTTGAGATAAAATGGAAACACCATGTGTGCATCAAACAAACTTTGATATAGCTCCTTATACGTCATGAGGGTCGGCGTAAATTGGAGCCTTTCAGGGTTTTGCCTTGGGGAAACCTGATTGCTGGTAAATACCATCCTTGGCTGGTTTACCGTAATCGACTCTGAATGGCTCTTGTTATACCTACCGACATTATTCGTTTTCTTTTCCTTCTTCTTCAGGGCTTTTGAGGTCCATTCTCCTCCTTCCTTTGCTTCTACCAAAGCAACCGGTTTGGCTTAATATCACTTGGGTTAGAACTTGAACCCATTAGAGAATTTAATAGGGTCGAAGTATGACATCGGGGTCTAATAATGACGGATTCCCCATGCAGATGCGTGTCTGGTTGAGTCGGGATACCTATTGGAGAATAAACGATGTCTTCCTCATCATCCTCACTATTGTCCCCTGAGCCACTTCTTTTTCAAAATCTTTTGGCTAGTAACTGGGCTAGCTGGCCTATCATATTCCTTTGGAATTCCCGCATTTCTTGCTGGATCTCGGTCAATTGCCCCTACATCTGTATTTGCATTTGCTCTATTCTTTCCAACCTTTGCTCCATGTTTTCCAAGTTAACTGAAATACTTTTACCTAATTAGGGTCCTTTTATAAAAGTCTAATGCAAATGATGCCATGTAATGCGAATGCATGAATGCAAAGAGGTATCGATTCTAATCAACTTTATTTTAGAAAACTTTATTAGAAAACAAAATCCTTTACATAAAACGGACTACTATATGCTTTTGCCCTAAGTCCCAGTGTTCTGACTTTCCTACACAACAAAGCCAACTCTTGACCATGATCTGACCGTAGCTCATAATTCGTGCTTAATGTATCCGCCTATATTACCCAAGTCGAATCTGGACTATTGCTTCACCCGTGAGATAATTCCGACTTCTGACTCGATCGTGAGAATGGTGAAGTTCTTCCTTCCAACGCCCTTTATTTGTTTCAAGAAACTCGATCTGGAACTTACAGTTATGCAATACCGATTCTAACTCTTCAATCCGCCTCGATCTTGTTCAAATTTGACTTTACCTCAAAATTATGATTTCGATGGTGAAGAAAAGATTGTCCAAGCTTAGAATTGATCTTCATAAGAAGATTTTGATCAAACACTCTAGCTAGCGCCATACTCAGAGATTCTATGGCTCATAAAAATTAGAATTTTTTCTAGACAAAGAAGGAACTGCGGAGCTCCAAGAAATTTAAATTGTATCTGTTCAAATATTTTTTTCAAATTTAACCACAGGTGAAAGATGTCTATTCCGGTTCATCTCATTGAATAAATCAAATGGGGGATCACTATGAATTCCTTTCATTTCTCCGAATCAAATCCCTCGGAATGTTGTTCACTCAAGCTAGAAATCTTGTACTCTTGATTAGACGGACTAACTTTTATCCTCAGATTCTTCAGTACCCGTTTTGCCTTGTTCCAATCAAGAGAGTAAGGATCTCTAGCATTCTGATTTGCAAATCAACTACCAGACCAGGTTGAATTATTATGGTAGTTGATACATCGATATTTAGTGAAAGGCCTCCTTGAGTGGCTCTGAAACTCGAATGGAAACCCTTACAGCCAAGGACACCTCCTCCAATGTTTGTAAAATTATCAGGATTACTTTGAAAGAATGATTGGCGAACAAGTAGACATCCCTATTTTGCAGCATGCAGCCGTAAAATGATATCCAACACCCTTAGGGCTTCTTGTGAGTTTTCTGATGGCTTGTCCACGCAGAGCATTTTGAATGGCTTGCATGGGAATCTTTGCGAACAAATCGATCTCCACTTTAAAGGTCTTTGATTGATAAGGCCGTTTAATTCTCTTCTGTCTTACCCATTTGAGTCATCATGGACATGAGGTCTTGCATTCCCATTGTTTCATTAGATATAACATCCTCAAATACAGCTGTAAACTCATGCTTATTATTTGGAAGAGCACCAGTGATGAAACAAACTTTTCTCCCCATCATAAGCAAAGTCTTTTCCAGCCAATTCATTGCCATAGGTCTTCTTGCACCCTCTCTATCACTTTTCTTCCAACACCCTTGCTATCAAGCTGGACTGACCATCTTCATATGAAAGAGAAGCATTTGTAATGGTAGAAGTGCCCATCTGTACTCCCCATACTCTCTTTGAAGTGATTGGTGAGTATAGTTACCTTCTACCTATTAGTTCCAACACCACGCCTTGCCATAGAGTGTCGTACAATCTTCTTCGCATTCGATTCTGTTTTGATCGGAACAACATCAAGAGGCACGAGTGGGTGAGGAGACAGGATTCAGCCACGCCCTATTTCCCTCTTGCTCAAGCGAATCCATAGCCCTCTTTCTTTAATTGCCTTTGCTACATGTGAGCGATTGCATTGTCTTCCACTTTATCAAGGACTTCGTTCTCTATAACTTGACTTTCTAACTTAGAAAGCGTAGTGAATCGATACCTCTTAAAGTATGATATGCACAAAAATAAAATACAATGAGTTAGTACCATAGAATAAAATACAAGGCAAGTGAAATAACGCACACCTATCCGGGTAACTACTAAAGTTCGGCATAGCTCTACCTAAGGTGGGTTCTTAGGGTTTACTATATGCAGTTTTGATCTAAATTTGAGGTACCTGAACCAGCAGATTCCTCGATCTTCACCCATTATAGGCTCATACGGACCGAGTTCAGTTCAGGGGAATACATTTCTCTATGGCTGCACGGAGATGAAAATCTCACGAAGACATAGGTGCGGATGTATTCAAAGCGGTTTACTATCCCGCACTTGAGGTGAAAACCTCACGAAGGAGTAGCTTCGCTCCCACTTAAGGGTGCGACCACAACGATCATGCAAATGCAATGCAGAGACATTTTATAAAAATAGAACCACATGCAATAAAAGGATCATAATTTTTTAAAAAAAATAGATTTTTAAAATTCGGACAAAAGGACACGAAATTATCGATTTTACGGCTTGACTCTCTTATTGGTCCCCAGCAGAGTCGCCAAGCTGTCGAAACCATTTTTTAAGATTGGTTTATAAAAGCGGGGATCGACTTTTTAAAAAGCGAAGATGGGAGTCGCCACCAATCCCTTTTTACTTAGGTGTGATTGGATCACCTTGTAAAATGTTTTATTTTAAAACATTTAATTTTGGTCCATAAAAACTAGAAAAGCGGGTTCGGGAGTCGGTCACACGTATGAGGAAGGGTTAACACCCTCATAACGCCCAAAAATTGGTACCTAATCGATAAAATCAAGTCCAAATGTTTGAAGTTTAAAAGTATTCAAAAATATGATTTCTTAAAAACTTTGAGCCATTTAAGTTAAGACTTGAGATTTCTTTGTTCGAGGAATATAAACATCCCATCCGATGACGTTAGGACACGATATTTAAGAACCTTCGTAATCAAAATCATCTCATGATTTACAAAACTTGTAAAAGGGTATTTAGTTATTTAGCCAAGCGGAAAATCGCAACCATTGATGCGTTAGGGCACTATTTTTGAATTTCTAAATACCAAAACATTGCCTTATTTTAAAAACCTTTAGATAAAATATGGTAATCTTGTAAAAATGTATTCATAAAACAATAAATAAATAACTATACAATGGCAATCATAAATAAATAATGAAAGAATATAGGCGAGGTAAAATATATACATAAAACCTAAATATCAAAATAGAAATTACTAAATAAAAATGAAAATTTTCATGCAAGATTAATAATAAACAAATAAAATAAATAAATAAAATTACATACTTATATGATATAAACAATGTAAACAATGCATAAATAAAAGGAATAGTATATAAATATTTTAAATAAAATAAAATATAAATAATGTAAATGAAACATGTTTTTCAATATAAATATATTTTATAAAAATATGATATAATATAATACTATACAATGTATATAATATAATAACTAATATATGAAAATAATATTAAGCAAAATAATATTAAGCAAAATAAATATATATATATATATATAATACACTAATTTTAAATAAATAATATAAATAAAATAGATTAGATAATATAAATAAATTTTAGAAATAATAAAGTTTTAGAAATAATAAAAATGTAACATAATAATATATAATATACAAAATATAATATAATAAATAAAAAATATAATAATATATAAATTAAATAATACTTTAAACTAAATAAAATAATACAAATTAGTAATTTAATATATAAGATAATACATATAAAATTATATATATTTTATACTATTAATAAATTAATAAAAATAATATAGAATCGTTTAATATGATAAAATAATTAAATATAAAATAAAATAATAAAATAAAAGGATAAAAATAAAATAAAACAAAGAAAACAAGGGTTAAAATGGCAATTAAAATAAATAAAGCAGATTAAATTTAAATGCGCGTTAAATTACTGAGGGTTAAAATGGAAATTAGGCCAAATCTTAAAGCGGCAACGTTCGATTTGACCTTCAAAGAGCCCGAGGACTAAATTGGAACAAAAATAAGATTTAAGGCTAATTTAATAAAAAATAAAAATGCAATTTGGGTGAATTAAAATTAAAAATTTGCGGAAGAAAGTGAAATGGCAATTAGACCCTTAGATAAAAACACGCGGATCTTCTCCGGTCGGGTCAATGCTGGTCACCGCAGCCTTAAAAGCAGCGTCATTTTGGCCTTTAAATGCAACGCCCAAAACGCACGCGTCGTTCGGGTGTTTATATAAGTCGAAATTAATAAAAAAAAATCATTTTGTCAGGCATTCAAAAAGTAAAACAAAGCAGAGCTCAGAAAAGTTCTCTCTCCTTTACGTCTCGGCGAGTCGGCCTACATTCGACCACGCGCCACCACACGCGCGCCGTCGTTCGCGATAGTTTTTCCGTGAAAAGCGTCCCTTTTCGAAAGGTAATCTCGTATTCTTTATTATTCGTACTATTTTATAATAAATACACACGAATCGGGATAAAAACGCAAATAAAAGTGAAAAATCACCTCTGTTAAAGAACAAAATTTGTATATTCTTTCAAAATATGTTTTGCCTCTGTTTCTGTGTATTTCGTAGTTCATTACTGATTATTCATTGGGTTTTTATAACTTAGAAAAATAAGAATAAAAAAGGCAATAAATATTTCGTTTTATTTTTTCCATATTTTGCTGACGATTTTCTTTCCTTTTTGCTGCGTTTTCCATTTCTGTGCAAGTTGAAGATCGCGACGGTGGCTAAGCGCAGATCGCGGCGTGAGTGGCGACGTGACGAGAAATTTCTGGCGCGAAAGGTGAGGCGAAGCTTGAGGCGTGACGATCGATCTCCTGTTGAAGCGGCGCCTAGGGTTTCAGAAACCTTAGGCCACTGCTGATTCTGTTTAGTGTTTGGGCCTTCTTGGGCTGCACTAGTTTGGGCCTACTGGGTTTAGTTAATCTGGGTAGTCTGCCGTTTAGGTATTGGAGTGCAGTGTTGGGTTTAGTGGGTTAGGCCTGCTTGGGCTATGGTGTAATTTGGACTGGACATTTATTATTTTTTGTTTTATTTTTTGTTTTGTTTTGTCACATGGGCCCGGGAAAAATTGTGTGCTTAGAGCTGCCCCTCTTTGCTCATTGTCGTGTAACGAGAATAGAGCAAAGACTATAAAAGGACCAATTTTGCCCGGTCTTGGCCAAGCCTCGACTTCTTGATCCTCGCTTTCTTCAAATGGCTTCCAACTCTACTGCAACTTCAATGGTATTGTAACTTCATCTTGATTTCAGTAAGTCTGCTAGCTTTATTCTGCTTCTTGCAATTTCAAGAATACCAAATTGATGTCTTTGATCTGCTTCCTACAACTTCAGGAAGATAAGATCTGAAAGTGTCTTCGATCTGCTTCCTACAACTTCAGGAAGATAAGATCTGTTGTGTCTTCGATCTACTTCCTACAACTTCAGGAAGATAAAATCTATTGTCTTCAGTCTACTCCCTACAACTTCAACGAGATAAGATCTATTGTGTCTTCGATCTACTTCCTACAACTTCAGGAAGATAAGATCTGTTGTCTTCAGTCTACTCCCTACAACTTCAGGGAGATAAGGCTAAAATTCTTTTCGATCTGCTTCCTACAACTTCAGGAAGATGAGATAATCTGTCTTCAGTCTACTCCGTACAACTTCAAGGAGATAAGGCTGAAATTCTTTTCGATCTGCTTCCTACAACTTCGGGAAGATGAGATCTTACGTCTTGATCTACTCCTACAACTTCAAGGAGATAAGGCTGAAATTCTTTTCGATCTGCTTCCTACAACTTCAGGAAGATGAGATCTTATGTCTTCAGTCTACTCCCTACAACTTCAAGGAGATAAGGTTGAAATTCTTTTCGATCTGCTTCCTACAACTTCAGGAAGATGAGATCTTCAAATTCACAGATATTGCTACACTGTCTACTGAAAGACATGTCCTGCAGACTTGGTTCCATATGTTTATGACACATTACTAGGATGCTATGATCAGAATGAATCAAATGCTTCTAGCTACATGTGTTATGAGTGACACGAATGTAACATGTCATGAAAATGATTTCTTTTAACGGATTAGGATGCAATGATTGGAATGAATCAAATGCTCCTAATGAGATTTGCTATGATGCAAAAATGTTATGAGTATGATTCCTATTCTAGGTGTTATCACTCGTCTGTTCTTCATTTTTATTCATCAATCATATTCTGCTTAACCAGCTCGCCCCAATGTTCTTTCTGAGTCAGCCCTGCTTGTATCTTGAGACATGAAGTTGGTACTTCCCACTGCAACTTTGGGGAAATAACATTTGGTTTCTTCGATCCTTCTGTTACCTCTCAGAGGTGAAGAACTTGTATCACTTTCAATCAATTTGATCTGTTACACCATTCCCTGGATGTAATGACCAAATGTACGTGTCTGAAATTTTCAATAAATGCAGGGTATCCCGACAATGATCCCCTTTTTACACTTGGATTGACCTTGTTCGTCATTTGTCGATGTGGTATCACCAACGAAATTATCTTATCCAATAAGAATCTGAAGAGATAATCATTTTTCAATATTTCCATTACCCTTGGGATTGGTGAGTTCGAACAATAGTCATGTTTGATTCCTCATATTATTTAGAAGCTTCTAGAGTAATATGAAAAACTCCTTTATGAAAGTATTATTAGTCCATTAATCGTTATTTCAATATAAAATGCTTGAAAAGATTACAAGCAATGGACAAGAAAGAAATTAATCAAGAGCATAGCTCGAAACAAATAAGCTAATCAAAGATAACCAAGGCAATAAATGAAAATTGATTGGTATATCTTAAAAAGAATAAAGTAAATATAGCAAAGGCTATAAAGAAAATTAAAGTAATCAAAGATTTAAAATGGGTAAAAATGGGAAACTAGGTGCCCTGAGATATGTGATCTGAGCTTCTGCATTCGATTTCTTGAGGACCATTTTAAACTCAATATATGTTTAAGGGATCCGGAGTACTCTGTCAATGCCCCAAGATGTAACATACTTCTTCATTGTTAATTCAGATATAGCAAGACTACTGTATGCGCCACTTTTGATCAAAATTTGAGCCGCCCTTTTCGGGTTTTCAACTCAAAGCTCATTTGGTCTTAAAGCGCCCTTTGCGGGTTTTCGCCTTGGCCTCTCCTTTTTTTTTTGAGCTCAAGGCGCCCTTTGCGGGTTTTAACCTTGGTCTTTCCTCTTTCAAGTAAAATATCTCTTGACTAAACCTGAATTCGCCGGATTGGGCAAGTCTTTGCCGTCCATCTCGGTCAATATCAATGCTCCTCTAGAACAGACCCTACATAAGTCCTTCCTAGTTTGGCATATGTTTTCTTCTAAAATCGTTTTGTAGAAGAAAAATCTCTTTTAACATCAGGTTTCTTCGTGGAATTCCCTAAAATGAACTTATAAGCTTGCATCATCTGATCTGATGGATAACTTTAACCTTTTCCTCAACTAGGTTCAATTGGCAAAATTGTTTCTATTTCGATGAGAAATGTGTTGCCCCAGCAAAGGTCCTAGCCAACGTTTGATAATCATAGAGAGTAGTGATAGCTTCTTATGCCAATCTTTACAAGTCTTAGCCACCTTTTTTTTTTGGCAACTTTTGTTTGACTTTGTGATATCTTTGCTCGATCTTTGGACAAACTGTAAACTTTGACTTTGTACAGTTATTTAAACGCGATCTTTTATGGCATTTGATCTTTTCCTTCATTTTTTCTTTTTTGATTTTTTTTTTTGATGAATTTGATGACTTCGGCATTGTAACATTGGCATATGAAGCTACTTTCACTCTCTTAGTGAAGTAAATGATTACTATGCCGATGAGTCAATATTGACTAAAGCTTCTGGCCCCATCACATCCATGCCCCACTTATGGAAAATTTGTGAAGAACTGGAGTAGGCATATGAATCTTATCTTCTTTAATTACATATTTGTAGTATGACTGATGCAATCCCCTTCCATGGTGAATCAACAGTGCCCGATCCTCTTTGTTTAGCCTGCTTCTTATTAGCCAAGGCATGTCCTGATATAATTGTGCGAAAACAACTCAATGATGTCTTGCCTTATTTTTGTGGTGAGCTAGGCTTCGGTCTTCACCTTTTCCCTAGGCTCATAATATCCAATGACCCTTTGTAGAGTAAGGTCTGTCTTTTCATCTTGTTCTACCATCTTTAACAAATCAGAAGGTAGGTTACAATCTCTGTCATCTTCGAAGTCCTTAGATCCCTTAGACCCATATCTCATTTAAAAAGGGAGTCAGTAACAACGTCGCTCACGTTGTTGATATCTGGGTACCTAGGTACGAAGGCAAGAAATCCAAAGAATAAATGATTCTAAGGGCGATTATTGGTATAGTCATATAAATGATTCTAAGGGTGATTATTGGTATAGTCATGAGTAAAGAATGAAAGAATATTCTAAAAAAAAAGAATGTACAGTATAAAATAGAAAGAATAAAAGAATATGTACTAAAAAAGATGCATTTTATTGAAATAAAATTTTAAACATAAGCCTATTTCACAAAAAGGTTCTTGTTGCCTCTAGGCTCAAGACAACAAGCATGTTTTGGACATTACTTTAAATTAGCCCTAAAAGTACAAGGATTTCTTCCACAATCTCATTATTCAAAACACTCCCAAGCATACAAGGGTTTGGAAACTTTATTCTCTGATTCCCTCTTTGATTTCTTCAAGGAATAGCAACTTTCTTGTCTCCTCCTTCAATTACCGTATTCACTACCTCATTAAACTGATCAGGTTTTGATGGATCGTCGAACTTCACAACTCCCATTTTAAGAAACCTTTCGACCAACTTTTTAAACGTGGTATAGTTTTCAATTGAATGTCCCGTTATTCCCGCATGGTAGTCACATTGAGCGTTCTTGTTATACCATTTTTGGAATGGAGGT
Organism: Gossypium sturtianum; assembly: GCA_025698515.1. NCBI lineage: Eukaryota > Viridiplantae > Streptophyta > Magnoliopsida > Malvales > Malvaceae > Gossypium > Gossypium sturtianum. The sequence goes on along the minus strand of CM046955.1, from coordinate 73,102,699 downwards.
TGCAAAGGTTTTAGATAAAATGGAGACACCATGTGTGCGTCAAACAAACTTTGATATAGCTCCTTATACGTCATGGGGATTGGCGTAAATTGGAGCCTTTCCGAGTTTTTCCTTGGGAAACACGATTCTTTGGTAAATACCATCCTTGGGTTTGGTTTTTATGAATCGGCTCTGAATGGCTCTTTTTATACCTACCGGCATTATTCGTTTTCTTTTCCTTCTTCTTTAGGGCTTTTGAGGTCCATTCTCCTCCTTCCTTTGTTTCTACCAAAGCAACCGGTTTGGCTTGATCATCACTTGGGTTAAAACCTGAACCCATTAGAGAATTCAATAGGGCCGAAGTATGACATCGGGGTCTAATAATGACGAATTCCCCATGCAGATGCGTGTCTGGTTGAGTCGAGATACCTATTGGAGAATAAACGATGTCTTCCTCATAATCCTCACTATTGTCCACTGAGCCACTTCTTTTTCCAAATCCTTTGGCTAGTAACTGGGCTAGATGGCCTATCATATTCCTTTGGAATTCCCGCATTTCTTGTTGGATCTCGGTCAATTGCCCCTACATCTGTATTTGCATTTGCTCTATTCTTTCCAACCTTTGCTCCATGTTTTCCAGGTTAACTAAAATATTTTTACCTAATTAGGGTCCTTTTATAAAAGTCTAATGCAAATGATGCCATGTAATGCGAATGCATGAATGCAAAGAGTTATCGATTCTGATCAACTTCATTTTAGAAAACTTTATTAGAAAACAAAATCCTTTACATAAAACGGACTACTATATGCTTTCGCGCCTAAGTCCCGGTGTTCGACTTTCCTACACAATGAGCCAACTCTTGACCACGATCTGACCGTAGCTCATACTTCGTGCTCAATGTATCCGCCTATATTACCCAAGTCGAATCTGGACTATTACTTCACCCGTGAGATAATTCTGACTTCTGACTCGATCGTGAGAATGGTGAAGTTCTTCCTTCCAACGCCCTTTATTTGTTTCAAGAAACTCAATATGGAACTTACAGTTATGCAATACCGATTCTAACTCTTCAATCCCGCCCTCGATCTTGTTCAGATTTGACTTTACCTCAAAATTATGATTTCGATGGTGAAGAAAAGACGGTCCAAGCTTAGCATTGATCTTCATAAGAATATTTTGATCATACACCCTAGCTAGCGCCATACTCAGAGATTCTATGGCTCATAAAAATTAGAATTTTTTCTAGACAAAGAAGGAACTGCGGAGCTTCAAGAAGTTTAAATTGTATCTGTTCAAATATTTTTTCAACTTTAACCACAGGTGAAAGGTGTCTATTCTGGTTCATCTCATTGAATAAATCAAATGGGGGATCACTATGAATTCCTTTCATTTCTCCGAATCAAATCCCTTGCAATGTTGTTCACTCAAGCCAGTAATCTTGTACTCTTGATTAGACGGACTAACTTTTATCCTCAGATTCTTCAGCACCCGTTTTGCCTTGTTCCAATCAAGAGAGTAAGGATCTCTAGCGTTCTGATTTGCAAATCAACTACCAGACCAGGTTGAATTATTATGGTAGTTGATACATCGATATTTAGTGAAAGGCCTCCTTGAGTGGCTCTGAAACTTGAATGGAAACCCTTACAGCCAAGGACACCTCCTCCAATGTTTGTAAAATTATCAGGATTACTTTGAAAGAATGATTGGCGAACAAGTAGACATCCCTGTTTTGCAGCATGCTGTCATAAAATGATATCCAACACCCTTAGTGTAACACCCCAAACCCGGCCTAGAAGTTAGGCCCGAATCTGGTGTGTCACATGGAAGTAAAAACCATCTTTGCGATTATTAAAAACTTGCTTGAGAAATACAGCCTCTTTGTTAAAACCAAAAACACTTAAGCCATTGTTAACTACTTGAAAACATAATAATCTTTAAAAACCTTTTCGTTTGCGGAAGCATATTTGAAATAAACAATTTACGAAAATGTGATGTTTATAAATAGAGTTGCGAAGCGTTTTGAAAACGTTATGAAACGTAGATAAAATACAAGTATTTTGAGAGGTTGTTTGATAAATCGATAATCGAAACTAATGATCTTACAAAACCGTGACTTTTGAAAACGACGTTGAAAATTCGAAAGAGAATCCAAGTCTTTTGAAAATATCGTTAATAGTTCGAGAGAAAATATCCGTGTTAAAAATATTTGTAAAAGTTTATTTTGAAATCCATTTGTTAATCGATTTTGGAAACCATTGTTTAAGTTTTTAGAAAACTCCCCTTCTTAAACAATTTAAGAAAAATAATAAAAACATTCCAACCAAAAAGTAAAAATAAAAATAGTCCAGAGGCCTTATTACAACATTTAACCCAAAATAGTAAAGTAATAAAATAAACGAGAAAGAAGTCTAAAGTCCAAATGAACCATTTCCGAAGTATGGCCTCCCTAGAGTCATCCATAGTCCAAGTCCATATCATCAAGCATAACCTACAAGGGTTAAGAGAAAGGGGGGTGAGTTACAAGAACTCAGTGTGAAATCCCCTTACCGTTATTCATTGGGCCGGAACCCAATTAGCAATATTTTGGGCCTAAGCCCATTTACAACAACAATAATGTATCAAATATAATATGCATATGATATGCAATTCCCAAATCAAACCTAGTTTTCCATCCGCTACACACCACCCGTACCAACCAGCACACCTGTGGGGAGCTTTAGTCACCCACCCCGCCAACACACCAAACGTAGGCATTAAGCCGATTATATCAAATTTGTGGACAAGCCACCAGATTAACAGAATTTACATGGCATCGCCATTTTCCATATTTGTGGCAGAGCCACCAGATTTATGTAGCAGAGCTACCAGAACTTCTCTTCATCATTATCCCATCCCATGCAAATCATGTATATAATGCATAGCCATTCACAACAATTTATTCGGATATTTATTACAAAATTATGACCCATTACAACAATTAATCAAAAGGCCCATTAAGCAAAATATCAGATTTGGCCCATTTAGTAAAATATCAGATTGGCCCATATAGCAAAAAATCAGATCGGCCCATTTATAAAAATATCAGATTGGCCCATTTATCAAAATATCAGATTGGCCCACTTTAGCAAAATATCAGATTGGCCCATTTAACAAAATATCAGATTGGCCCACTTTAGCAAAATATCAGATTGGCCCATTACTCAATATGTCCTAGCGGCCCATAAGCATTTTCGTATTTCGGCCCTTTAGGGCATTTCCATAATTCGGCCCGTAAGGGAAATTTCATAATTCGGTAATTTACCCACTAAGGGTAATTCGGTAATTTCGCAATCCAGACTTAACTACTAATTTGGGCATAATAATTCACAACAATGTTCATCCGCGTCGTAATGACTAAATTGACTATAACTTGAGTTAGAAATCTCAAAATCTAAATCCGTAAATTTTCCTTGAAACTAGACTCATATATCTTCTTACTAAAATTTTTCCAGAATTTTTGGCTTAACCATTTAGTACAGTTTATTCCTTGAAGTTTCCCTTGTTCCACTGACCAACGATTCTGACCTCTCTTATCCAAAATTCAAATATCTCACTGTACAGTTTTCATATGTTGCTCCCACTTGTTTCTATTGAAAATAGACTTACTAAGTAATCTGTACATATAAACTATAACTTATAATTCACTTTGTACAATTTTATACGATTTTTCCAAGACAGATCAGGGAACCACGAAGTCATTCAGAACCAGTCTCAGTCAAATTAATATATCTCAGAATATAAAAATCCTTTTCTTTCTCCGTTTCTTCCATATTAAAATAGACATAGTAAGATTTAATTAGATATCTTATTCACTTTGTAATTCATTTCCTTCTATTTTTCGTGATTTTTCAAAAACACATCACTGCTTCTAACCGAAACTGTTTTATTACAAAATACGATTACCACTGCGATCATACGCACGCCTGAGTGATCACGGATGCCGGTTTTTGGTGTTCTTCAGTATTTTGACCGATACACAGAATATTTCATACAAACTTTCAGAGAAGTGTGAGATTACACATCATTTCAAATATGTATACGAAAGGTACGGGATTACACACCTTGATTAGGATTCCCTAAAGAACCACTCTTCGTTGACCCACTATATCCGAAGGATTTGCAAATAGGATATATCGAGTGGTTTCGTCCCTAAAACATAATTGATTAGTCGAAACTTCAATCCGATTTGCAACATAGCCAAATAGAGATATAACGAAAAATCCAAAATGAACCCCCTTACCTTATTGATATTGGATCCAATTTCCACCTTTGACTTCGGCTAGAACAATACACGGTCTCCCACTTAAAACACTACGAAAAAGAGAAAATAATCTCGTTTGAGAGGGTAGAATAAAATGATGGTCTCGGTTAAAAGGACCATCCCATGCCAAGACATATATTCGGCTAGGAGAAAGAAAAAATAAAAAAAATGTTTGAATAGAACCACTTACCGATTGATCAAAGGAGTGAGTGTTAATACGGATGAGAAGAACGATAAAGAAGAAATGAAGGGTTCGGTTTTTCCAAAGGAAAACGAGTGAACAATTTGATCTCCAAGGCTTAGGTACTTTTGGCAACAAGGAAGAAAAGAAGAAACAAAAATGCACACTAAAGGCTTGAAAATTCGGCAACGAGAAGAGGAAATTTGGAGAGAAAGAGAATGATACAAAAAAAAAAAAAAACTAAAGAGAACAACCTCTCAAGCACTAGCTTTGCCAAAAAATCCTAGCAAAATTCGGCTACCACCCCCTTTAGCCCCAAAACCGTCCACATTCATGTCCCTAATAGTCAAAATTTTTCCAACCACCCTTTCCATAATACATCCCTTGAAAAAGGCCACATGTTCCCCCTACTTTCCCCTTTCTCTTGATTTCTTTCCTCACATTCATCCTTTCCTATTTTCCTTAGCCATCTTGCCAAAAATAAAAGTCCACCTTGCCTTATTTACATGCTTGGACGACACTTAAGGAAAGAGTGCAAAAATAATAGTTAAAGTTTGCACACAATGGGATTTTAACCTCTTCCCTCAAAGTCCATCACTTGATGCCATAACCTCTTTACCAATAGCTCATTTATGTAAGCACATTACTCATTTATTTTTATAAGTCTTGAAGCTACTTACCATCTCTACTTAAAGTGCTAAAATACCAAATTTTTCCTTTTTTTTTCCTAAGGCCCAATTAAACCCGAGACTTCATAGAAACCTCGTAACCTTCCAAATTCACTTAACTAATAAGTCCAATTTGCAATAATGCCATTCTCTTGTTCTCAAAATTTTAAACACTCCTACACTCAAGGCCCATTGGGCCCAATCCTACTAGGCCCAATTTTGGGATGTTACAATTCTACCCTCCTTAAAGAAATTTCGTCCTCGAAATTTCCAACCAACTACTAAACGCATCGCTCAAATCCCGCCACTAAGCTTTCGCTGCGCACTCTAATCTTAATAACATTAATGTACTTTTAACATAATCTTGAATCCTCTTTCACACAAACAAACGTCTAACCACAGAAGCAAACCGTTATCTACCATTTATACTTAGAATTTTCTACATTCAATCATCACGTCCAACCAAAACATACCTGACTTGATGGTGATGAAACAATCCCAAGCCTTATGCTCCTTAGACCCGCATCTCAAGCATGCTCCTGACCTCCTCCAGCATTCTCCCGGATGACGCCTTCTGCAATAATCGCAAGCCAGAAATTTTGGTCGTGCCTTAACATGCTTTATGGAACGAGACTGCGACCCAAAAGAACCGCGATCTAATTTCTTCTTACAGCTCACAGACCCAACTCGAAGCTCTTCACCGATTCCTTTAACCTCTTCTAATACCTCCTTAACTATCTGAGTCAACTCGACAACCCCAGCTCAGTCATGAGACCCCGTCTCAGCCACTGGCGATGCTAACGCCTCCCTTTCGGAAACATGTCTCGGTGCTGAAGATCTAGCCCTAGCACCTCATCCTCTACCACGTCCACATCTACTGCGTCCACGTCTTCTAGCGTTCATGTTCACTAAGTCGATATAATCTGATTAAGAGTTTTATGAATCATTATGCTATTTCAGTGTTTATTAAACAATGTTTTATGGAGTACAAGAAGTAAAGTTGTTTTCGCACAACGTATCTTAAAGTCTCAATCTCTATAGTTTCAGCTCCTATAGCTTAAAGTTCTAGAGTATTTCTATTTCGTAGAATTTTCGTACCACAGTAATAACACAATAATCAGAAAATGAAATCAAATACTTACTTGACTTGGTGCCGGATACTCGTGGTGCCATACTTCCTTTAGAACATATATTTATAAATCAAAATTCTAAACAGCTTTGGAAAACGCTTTTGAACCCAAACCACGGCCGAGTTTTAAAATCTAGGCTCTGATACCATAAAATGTAACACCCCAAACCCGGCATAGAAGTTAGGCCCGAATCTGGTGTGTCACATGGAAGTAAAAACCATCTTTGCAATTATTAAAAACTTGCTTGAGAAATACAGCCTCTTTATTAAAACCAAAAACACTTAAGCCATTGTTAACTACTTGAAAACATAATAATCTTTAAAAACCTTTTCATTTGCGGAAGCATATTTGAAATAAACAATTTACAAAAATGTGACGTTTATAAATAGAGTTGCAGAAGCGTTTTGAAAACGTTGCGGAAACGTAGATAAAATATAAGTATTTTGAGAGGTTGTTTGATAAATCGATAATCGAAACTAATGATCTTACAAAACCGTGACTTTTGAAAACGACGTTGAAAATTCGAAAGAGAATCCAAGTCTTTTGAAAATATCGTTAATAGTTCGAGAGAAAATATCCGTGTTAAAAATATTTGTAAAAGTTTATTTTGAAATCCATTTGTTAATCGATTTTGGAAACCATTGTTTAAGTTTTTTGAAAATTCCCCTTTTTAAACAATTTAAGAAAAATAATAAAAACATCCCAACCAAAAAGCAAAAATAAAAATAGTCCAGAGGCCTTATTACAACATTTAACCCAAAATAGTAAAGTAATAAAATAAACGAGAAAGAAGTCTAAAGTCCAAATAAACCATTTCCGAAGTATGGCCTCCCTCGAGTCATCCATGGCCCAAGTCCATATCATCAAGCATAAACTACAAGGGTTAAGAGAAAGGGGGGGTGAGTTACAAGAACTCAGTGTGAAATTCCCTTACCGTTATTCATTGGGCCGGAACCCAATTAGCAATATTTTGGGCCTAAGCCCATTTACAACAACAATAATGTATCAAATATAATATGCATATGATATGCAATTCCCAAATCAAACCTAGTTTTCCATCCGCTACACACCACCCGTACCAACCAGCACACCTGTGGGGAGCTTTAGTCACCCACCCCGCCAACACACCAAACGTAGGCATTAAGCCGATTATATCAAATTTGTGGACAAGCCACCAGATTAACAAAATTTACATGGCATCGCCATTTTTCATATTTGTGGTAGAGCCACCAGATTTATGTAGCAGAGCTACCAGAACTTCTCTTCATCATTATCCCATCCCATGCAAATCATGTATATAATGCATAGCCATTCACAACAATTTATTCAAATATTTATTACAAAATTATGACCCATTACAACAATTAATCAAAAGGCCCATTAAGCAAAATATCAGATTTGGCCCATTTAGCAAAATATCAGATTGGCCCATATAGTAAAATATCAGATCGGCCCATTTATCAAAATATCATATTGGCCCATTTATCAAAATATCAGATTGGCCCATTTATCAAAATATCAAATTGGCCCACTTTAGCAAAATATCAGATTGGCCCATTTAACAAAATATCAGATTGGCCCACTTTAGCAAAATATCAGATTGGCCCATTACTCAATATGTCCTAGCGGCCCATAAGCATTTTCGTATTTCGGCCCTTTAGGGCATTTCCATAATTCGGCCCGTAAGGGAAATTTCGTAATTCGGTAATTTACCCACTAAGGGTAATTCGGTAATTTCGCAATCCAGACTTAACTACTAATTTGGGCATAACAATTCACAACAATGTTCATTCGCATCGTAATGACTAAATTGACTATAAATTGAGTTAGAAATATCAAAATCTAAATCCGTAAATTTTCCTTGAAACTAGACTCATATATCTTCTTACTAAAATTTTTCCAGAATTTTTGGCTTAACCATTTAGTACAGTTTATTCCTTGAAGTTTTCCTTGTTCTACTGACCAATGATTCTGACCTTTCTTATCCAAAATTCAAATATCTCACTGTACAGTTTTCATATGTTGCTCCCACTTGTTTTTATTGAAAATAGACTTACTAAGTAATCTGTACATATAAACTATAACTTATAATTCACTTTGTACAATTTTATACGATTTTTCCAAGACAGATTAGGGAACCACGAAGTCATTCAGAACCAGTCTCACTCAAATTAATATATCTCAGAATATAAAAATCCTTTTCTTTCTCCGTTTCTTACATATTAAAATAGACACAGTAAGCTTTAATTATATATCTTATTCACTTTGTAATTCATTTTCTCCTATTTTTCATGATATTTCAAAAACACGTCACTGCTTCTAATCGAAACTATTTTATTACAAAATACGATTACCACTGCGATCATACGCACGCCCGAGTGATCACGGATGCCGGTTTTTGGTGTTCTTCGGTATTTTGACCGATACACAGAATATTTCATACAAACTTTCAGAGAAGTGTGAGATTACACATCATTTCAGATATGTATACGAAAGGTACGGGATTACACACCTTGATTAGGATTCCCTAAAGAACCACTCTTCGTTGACCCACTATATCCGAAGGATTTGCAAATAGGATATATCGAGTGGTTTCGTCCCTAAAACATAATTGAATATTCAAAACTTCAATCCGATTTGCAACATAGCCAAATAGAGATATAACGAAAAATCCAAAATGAACCCCCTTACCTTATCGATATTGGATCCAATTTCCACCTTTGACTTCGGCTAGAACAATACACGGTCTCCCACTTAAAACACTACAAAAAAGAGAAAATAATCTCGTTTGAGAGGGTAGAATAAAATGATGGTCTCGGTTAAAAGGACCATCCCATGCCAAGACATATATTCGGCTAGGAGAAAGAAAAAATAAAAAAAATGTTTGAATAGAACCACTTACCGATTGATCAAAGGAGTGAGTGTTAATACGGATGAGAAGAACGATAAAGAAGAAATGAAGGGTTCGGTTTTTTCAAAGGAAAACGAGTGAACAATTTGATCTCCAAGGCTTAGGTACTTTCGGCAACAAGGAAGAAAAGAAGAAACAAAAATGCACACTAAAGGCTTGAAAATTCGGCAAAGAGAAGAGGAAATTTGGAGAGAAAGAGAATGATACAAAAAAAAAACTAAAGAGAACAACCTCTCAAGCACTAGCTTTGCCAAAAACTCCTAGCAAAATTCAGCTATCACCCCCTTTAGCCCCAAAACCGTCCACATTCATGTCCCTAATAGTCAAAATTTTTCCAACCACCCTTTCCATAATACATCCCTTGAAAAAGGCCACATGTTCCCCCTACTTTCCCCTTTCTCTTGATTTCTTTCCTCACATTCATCCTTTCCTATTTTCCTTAGCCATCTTGCCAAAAATAAAAGTCCACCTTGCCTTATTTACATGCTTGGCCGACACTTAAGGAAATAGTGCAAAAATAATAGTTAAAGTTTGCACACAATGGGATTTTAACCTCTTCCCTCAAAGTCCATCACTTGATGCCATAACCTCTTTACCAATAGCTCATTTATGTAAGCACATTACTCATTTATTTCTATAAGTCATGAAGCTACTTACCATCTCTCCTTAAAGTGCAAAAATACCAAATTTTTCTTTTTTTTTCCTAAGGCCCAATTAAACTCGAGACTTCATAGAAACCTCGTAACCTTCCTAATTCACTTAACTAATAAGTCCAATTTGCAATAATGCCATTCTCTTGTTCTCAAAATTTTAAACACTCCTACACTCAAGGCCCATTGGGCCCAATCCTACTAGGCCCAATTTTGGGATGTTACACTTAGGGCTTCTTGTGAGTTTTCTGATGGCTTGTCCACGCAGTGCATTTTGAATGGCTTGCATGGGAATCTTTGCAGCAAATCGGATCTCCACTTTAAAGGTCTTTGATTGATAAGGCCGTTTAATTCTCTTCCTGTCTTACCCATTTGAGTCATCATGGACATCAGGTCTTGCATTCCCATTGTTTCTGTTAGATGTAACAACCTCAAATACAATCAGAAACTCATGCTTATTATTTGGAAGAGCACCAACGAAGAAACAAACTTTTCTCCCCATCATAAGCAAATTCTTTTCTAGCCAATTCATTGCCATAGGTCTTCTTGCACCCTCTCTATCACTTTTTTCCAACACCCTTGCTATCAACTGGACGACCATCTTCATATGAAAGAGAAACATTGTAATGGTAGAAGTGCCCATCTGTACTCCCCATACTCTCTTTGAAGTGATTGGTGAGTATAGTTACCTTCTACCTATTAGTTCCAACACCACACCTTGCCATAGAGTGTCGTATAATCTTCTTCGCATTCGATTCTGTTTTGATCGGAACAACATCAAAAGGCACGAGTGGCTGAGGAGACAGGGATTCCAGCGCTGCCCTATTTCCCTCTTGCTCAAATGAATCCATAGCCCTCTTTCTCTAACTATCTTTGCTACATGTGAACGATTGCATTGTCTTCCACTTTATCAAGGACTTCGTTCTCCATAACCAGCTTTCTAACTTAGAAACTGACCGTGAATTGATACCTCTTAAAGTATGATATGCACAAAAAATAAAATACAACGAGTTAGTACCACAGAATAAAATACAAGGCAAGTGAAATAACGCACACCGATCCGGGTAACTACTAAAGTTTGGCATAGCTCTACCTAAGGTGGGTTCTTAGGGTTTACTATATGCAGTTTCGATCTAAAGTTGAGGTACCTGAACCAGCAGATTCCTCGATCTTCACCCATTATAGGCTCATACGGATCGAGTTCAGTTCAGGGGAATACATTTCTCTATGGCTGCACGGAGATGAAAATCTCACGAAGACATAGGTACGGATGTATTCCGAAAGGGGTTCACTATCCTGCACGGAGGTGAAAACCTCACGAAGGAGTAGCTTCTCGCTCCCACTTAAGGGTGCGACCACAACGGTCATGCAAATGCAATGCAGAGACATTTTATAAAAATAGAACCACATGCAATAAAAGGATCATAATTTTTTTTAAAAAACCAGATTTTTAAAATTCAGACAAAAGGACACGAAATTATCGATTTTACGGCTTGACTCTCTTATTGGTCCCCAGCGGAGTCGCCAAGCTGTCGAAAACCATTTTTTTAAGATCGGTTTATAAAAACGGGGATCGACTTTTTAAAAATGAAGATGGGAGTCTCCACCAATCCCTTTTTACTTAGGTGTGATTGGATCACCTTGTAAAATGTTTTATTTTAAAACATTTAATTTTGGTCCATAAAAACTAGAAAACGGGTTCGGGAGTCGGTTACGTATGAGGAAGGGTTAACACCCTCATAACGCCCAAAAATTGGTACCTAATCGATAAAATCAAGTCCAAATGTTTGAAGTTTAAAAGTATTCAAAAATATGATTTCTTAAAAAACTTTGAGCCATTTAAGTTAAGACTTGAGATTTCTTTGTTCCGAGGGAATATAAACATCCCATCCAGTACGTTAGGACACGATATTTAAGAACCTTCGTAATCAAAATCATCTCATGATTTACAAAACTTGTAAAAGGGTATTTAGTTATTTAGCCAAACGGAAAATCGCAACCCAGTACGTTAGGGCACTATTTTTCGAATTTCTAAATACCAAAACATTGCCTTATTTTAAAAACCTTTAGATAAAATACGGTAATCTTGTAAAAAATGTATTCATAAAACAATAAATAAATAACTATACAATGGCAATCATAAATAAATAATGAAAGAATATAGGCAGGTAAAATATATACATAAAACCCTAAATATCAAAATAGAAATTACTAAATAAATATGAAAATTTTCATGCAAGATTAATAATAAACAAATAAAATAAATAAATAAAATTACATACTTATATGGTATAAACAATGTAAACAATGCATAAATAAAAGGAATAGTATATAAATATTTTAAATAAAATAAAATATAAATAATGTAAATGAAACATGTTTTTCAATATAAATATATTTTATAAAAATATGATATAATATAATACTATACAATGTATATAATATAATAACTAATATATGAAAATAATATATAATTAAAATAATATTAAGCAAAATATATATATATATATATATAATACACTAATTTTAAATAAATAATATAAATAAAATAGATTAGATAATATAAATAAATTTTAGAAATAATAAAGTTTTAGAAATAATAAAATGTAACATAATAATATATAATATACAAAATATAATATAATAAATAAAAAATATAATAATATATAAATTAAATAATACTTTAAACTAAATAAAATAATACAAATTAGTAATTTAATATATAAGATAATACATATAAAATTATATATATTTTATACTATTAATAAATTAATAAAAATAATATAGAATCGTTTAATATGATAAAATAATTAAATATAAAATAATAAAATAAAATAAAAGGATAAAAATAAAATAAAACAAAGAAAACAAGGGTTAAAATGGCAATTAAAATAAATAAAACGGATTAAATTTAAATGCGCGTTAAATTACAGGGGTTAAAATGGAAATTAGGCCAAATCTTAAAACGGCAACGTTCTGATTTCAGCCTTCAAAGAGCCCGAGGGACTAAATTGGAACAAAAATAAGATTTAAGGCTAATTTAATAAAAAATAAAAATGCAATTTGGACTGAATTAAAATTAAAAATTTTGCGGAAGGGCTGAAATGGCAATTAGACCCTTAGATAAAAACACGCGGATCTTCTCCGGGTCGGGTCAACGCGCGGGTCACCGGCCTTAAAACGACGTCATTTTGGCCTTTAAATGCAACGCCCAAAACGACGTCGTTCCAGCTGTTTATATAAGTCAGAAATTAATAAAAAAAATCATTTTGTCAGGCATTCAAAAAGTAAAACAAAGCAGAGCTCAGAAAAGTTCTCTCTCCTTCGCCTCTCGGCCGAGTCCGCCTACATTCCGCCACGCGCGCCACCATACGCGCCGTCGTTCGCGATAGTTTTTCCGGTGAAAAGCATCCCTTTTCGAAAGGTAATCTCGTATTCTTTATTATTCGTACTATTTTATAATAAATACACACGAATCGGGATAAAAACGCAAATAAAAGTGAAAAATCACCTCTGTTAAAGAACAAAATTTGTATATTCTTTCAAAATATGTTTTGCCTCTGTTTCTGTGTATTTCGTAGTTCATTACAGATTATTCATTGGGTTTTTATAACCCGAAAAATAAGAATAAAAAAGGCAATAAATATTTCGTTTTATTTTTTCCATATTTTGCTGACGATTTTCTTTCCTTTTTGCTGCGTTTTCCATTTCTGTGCAGGTTGAAGATCGCGACGGTGGCTAAGCGCAGATCGCGGCGTGACTGGCGACGTGACCGAGGGGCTGCTGGCGCGAAGGCTGGGGCGAAGCTTGAGGCGTGACGATCGATCTCCTGTTGAAGCGGCGCCTAGGGTTTCAGAAACCTTAGGCCACTGCTGATTCTGTTTAGTGTTTGGGCCTTCTTGGGCTGCACTAGTTTGGGCCTACTGGGTTTAGTTAATCTGGGTAGTCTGCCGTTTAGGTATTGGGTCTGGTGTTGGGTTTAGCTGGGTTAGGCCTGCTTGGGCTATGGTGTAATTTGGACTGGACATTTATTATTTTTTGTTTTATTTTTTGTTTTGTTTTGTCACATGGGCCCGGGAAAAATTGTGTGCTTAGAGCTGCCCCTCTTTGCTCATTGTCGTGTAACGAGAATAGAGCAAAGACTATAAAAGGACCAATTTTGCCCGGTCTTGGCCAAGCCTCGACTTCTTGATCCTCGCTTTCTTCAAATGGCTTCCAACTCTACTGCAACTTCAATGGTATTGTAACTTCATCTTGATTTCAGTAAGTCTGCTAGCTTTATTCTGCTTCTTGCAATTTCAAGAATACCAAATTGATGTCTTTGATGATCGCTTCCTACAACTTCGGGGAAGATAAGATCTGAAAGTGTCTTCGATCCGCTTCCTACAACTTCAGGAAGATAAGATCTGTTGTGTCTTCGATCTACTTCCTACAACTTCAGGAAGATAAAATCTATTGTCTTCAGTCTACTCCCTACAACTTCAACGAGATAAGATCTATTGTGTCTTCGATCTACTTCCTACAACTTCAGGAAGATAAGATCTGTTGTCTTCAGTCTACTCCCTACAACTTCAGGGAGATAAGGCTAAAATTCTTTTCGATCTGCTTCCTACAACTTCGGGGAAGATGAGATAATCTGTCTTCAGTCTACTCCGTACAACTTCAAGGAGATAAGGCTGAAATTCTTTTCGATCTGCTTCCTACAACTTCAGGAAGATGAGATCTTCTGTCTTCAGTCTACTCCCTACAACTTCAAGGAGATAAGGCTGAAATTCTTTTCGATCTGCTTCCTACAACTTCAGGAAGATGAGATCTTATGTCTTCAGTCTACTCCCTACAACTTCAAGGAGATAAGGTTGAAATTCTTTTCGATCTGCTTCCTACAACTTCAGGAAGATGAGATCTTCAAATTCACCGATATTGCTACACTGTCTACTGAAAGACATGTCCTGCAGACTTGGTTCCATATGTTTATGACACATGACTAGAATGCTATGATCAGAATGAATCAAATGCTTCTAGCTACATGTGTTATGAGTGACACGAATGTAACATGTCATGAAAATGATTTCTTTTAACGGATTAGGATGCAATGATTGGAATGAATCAAATGCTCCTAATGAGATTTGCTATGATGCAAAAATGTTATGAGTATGATTCCTATTCTAGGTGTTATCACTGTCAAATCTTTCTTCATTTTTATTCATCAATCATATTCTCGCTTAACCGACTTGCCCCAATGTTATTTACGAGTCACCGCTTGTATCTTGAGACATGAAGTTGGTACTTCCCACTCGCAACTTTGGGGAAATAACATTTGGTTTCTTCGATCCTTCATTTACCTCTCGAGGTGCGAACTTGTATCACTTTCAATCAATTTGATCTCATTACACCATTCTCGGATGTAATGACCAAATGTACGTGTCTAAAATTTTCAATGAATGCAGGGTATCCCGACAATGATCCCTTTTTACATTTGGATTGACCTTGTTCGTCATTTGTCGATGTGGTATCACCAACGAAATTATCTTATCCAATAAGAATCAAGAGATAATCATTTTTCAATATTTCCAGCCCTTAGGCTTGGTGAGTTCGAACAATAGTCATGTTTGATTCTCATATTATTTTAGAAGCTTCTAGAGTAATATGCAAAACTCCTTTTATGAAAGTATTATTAGTCCATTAATCGTTATTTCAATATAAAATGCTTGAAAAAGATTACAACAATGGACAAGAAAGAAATTAATCAAGAGCATAGCCCGAAACAAATAAGCTAATCAAAGATAACCAAGGCAATAAATGAAAATTGATTGGTATATCTTAAAAAGAATAAAGTAAATATAGCAAAGGCTATAAAGAAAATTAAAGTAATCAAAGATTTAAAATGGGTAAAAATGGGAAACTAGGTGCCCCAGATATCGCAGTCTGAACTTCTCTGTTCCGATTTCTTGAGGACCATTTTAAACTCAATATGTGTTTAAGGGATCCGGAATACTCTGTCAATGCCCCAAGATGTAACATACTTCTTCATTGTTAATTCAGATATAGCAAGACTACTGTATGCCCCACTTTTGATCAAAATTTGAGCCACCCTTTTCGGGTTTTCAAATCAAAGCTCCTTTGGTCTCAAAGCGCCCTTTGCGGGTTTTTGCCTTGGCCTCTCTTTTTTTTTTTTTTGAGCTCAAGGCGCCCTTTGTGGGTTTTAACCTTGGTCTTTCCCCTTTCAGGTAAAATATCTCTTGACTAAACCTGAATTCACCGGATTGGGCAAGTCTTTGCCGTCCATCTCGGTCAATATCAATGCTCCTCTAGAACAGACCCTACATAAGTCCTTCCTAGTTTGGTATATGCTTTCTTCTAAAATCGTTTTGTAGAAGAAAAATCTCTTTTAACATCAGGTTTCTTCGTGGAATTCCCTGAAATGAACTTATAAGCTTGCATCATCTGATCGTGATGGATAACTTTAACCTTTTCCTCAACTAGGTTCAATTGGCAAAATTGTTTCTATTTCGATGAGAAATGTGTTGCCCCAGCAAAGGTCCTAGCCAACGTTTGATAATCATAGAGAGTAGTGATAGCTTCTTATGCCAATCTTTACAAGTCTTAGCCATCTTTTTTTTTGGCAACTTTTGCTGCACTGTGATATGCTGCCTGATCTTTGGACAAACTGTAGACTTTGACTTTGTACAGTTATTTAAACGCGATCTTTTATGGCATTTGATCTTTTTCTTCATTTTTTTATTTTTTGATTTTTTTTGATGAATTTGATGACTTCGACCTTGTAACATTGGCATATGAAGCTACTTCCACTCTCTTAGTGAAGTAAATGATAACTATGCCGATGAGTCAATATTGACTAAAGCTTTTGGCCCCATCACATCCATGCCCCACTTATGGAAAATTTGTGAAGAACTGGAGTAGGCATATGAATCTTGTCTTCTTTAATTTCGTATTTGCAGTATGACTGATGCAATCCCCTTCCATGGTGAATCAACAGTGCCCGATCCTCTTTGTTTAGCCTGCTTCTTATTAGCCAAGGAATGTCCTGATATAATTGTGCAAAAACAACTCAATGATGTCTTGCCTTATTTTTGTGGTGAGCTAGGCTTCGGTCTTCACCTTTTCCCTAGGCTCATAATATCCAATGACCCTTTGTAGAGTAAGGTCTGTCTTTTCATCTTGTTCTACCGTCTTTAACAAATCAGAAGGTAGGTTACAATCTCTGTCATCTTCGAAGTCCTTAGATCCCCTAGACCCATATCTCATTTAAAAAGGGAGTCAGTAACAACATCGTTCACGTTGTTGATATCTGGGTACCTAGGTACGAAGGCAAGAAATCCAAAGAATAAATGATTCTAAGGGTGACTACTGGTATAGTCATGAGTAAAGAATGAAAGAATATTCTAAAAAACAAAAGAATGTACAGTATAAAATAGAAAGAATAAAAGAATATGTACTCAAAAAAATGCATTTTATTGAAATAAAATTTTAAACATAAGCCTATTTCACAAAAAGGTTCTTGTTGCCTCTAGGCTCAAGACAACAAGCATGTTTTGGACATTACTTTAAATTAGCCCTAAAAGTACAGCGATTTCTTCAACAATCTCATTATTCAAAACACTCCCAAGCACACAAGGGTTTGGAAACTTTGTTCTCTGATTCCCTCTTTGATTTCTTCAAGGAATAGCAACTTTCTTGTCTCCTCCTTCAATTATCGTATTCACTACCTCATTAAACTGATCAGGTTTTGATGGATCGTCAAACTTCACAACTCCCATTTTAAGAAACCTTTCGACCAACTTTTTAAACGTGGTACAATTTTCAATCGAATGTCCCGTTATTCCCGCATGGTAGTCACATTGAGCGTTCTTGTTATACCATTTTGGGAATGGAGGTTGCAACGGTTTCAGATAAAATGGAAACACCATGTGTGCATCAAACAAACTTTGATATAGCTCCTTATACGTCATGAGGATCGGCGTAAATTGGAGCCTTCGTGGTTTTGCCTTGGGAAACTCGATTCTTTGGTAAATACCATCCTTGGTCGGGTTTCATCGTGAATCGACTGAATGGCTCTTGTTATACCTACCGACATTATTCGTTTTCTTTTCCTTCTTCTTCAGGGCTTTTGAGGTCCATTCTCCTCCTTCCTTTGCTTCTACCAAAGCAACCGGTTTGGCTTGATATCACTTGGGTTAAAACTTGAACCCATTAGAGAATTTAATAGGGCGAGAAGTATGACATCGGGGTCTAATAATAATGTGGATTCCCCATGCGGATGCGTGTCCGGTTGAGTCGGGATACCTATTGGAGAATAAACGATGTCTTCCTCATCATCCTCACTATTGTCCACTGAGCCACTTCTTTTTCAAAATCTTTTGGCTAGTAACTGGGCTAGCTGGCCTATCATATTCCTTTGGAATTCTCGCATTTCTTGCTGGATCTCGGTCAATTGCCCCTACATCTGTATTTGCATTTGCTCTATTCTTTCCAACCTTTGCTCCATGTTTTCCAAGTTAACTGAAATACTTTTACCTAATTAGGGTCCTTTTATAAAAGTCTAATGCAAATGATGCCATGTAATGCGAATGCATGAATGCAAAGAGGTATCGATTCTGATCAACTTTATTTTAGAAAACTTTATTAGAAAACAAAATCCTTTACATAAAACGGACTACTATATGCTTTCGCCCTAAGTCCCAGTGTTCTGACTTTCCTACACAACAAAGCCAACTCTTGACCATGATCTGACCGTAGCTCATAATTCGTGCTTAATGTATCCGCCTATATTACCCAAGTCGAATCTGGACTATTGCTTCACCCGTGAGATAATTCCGACTTCTGACTCGATCGTGAGAATGGTGAAGTTCTTCCTTCCAACGCCCTTTATTTGTTTCAAGAAACTCGATCTGGAACTTACAGTTATGCAATACCGATTCTAACTCTTCAATCCTGCCCTCGATCTTGTTCAAATTTGACTTTACCTCAAAATTATGATTTCGATGGTGAAGAAAAGATGGTCCAAGCTTAGAATTGATCTTCATAAGAAGATTTTGATCAAACACTCTAGCTAGCGCCATACTCAGAGATTCTATGGCTCATAAAAATTAGAATTTTTTCTAGACAAAGAAGGAACTGCGGAGCTCTAAGAAATTTAAATTGTATCTGTTCAAATATTTTTTTCAACTTTAACCACAGGTGAAAGGTGTCTATTCCGGTTCATCTCATTGAATAAATCAAATGGGGGATCACTATGAATTCCTTTCATTTCTCCGAATCAAATCCCTCGGAATGTTGTTCACTCAAGCTAGAAATCTTGTACTCTTGATTAGACGGACTAACTTTTATCCTCAGATTCTTCAGTACCCGTTTTGCCTTGTTCCAATCAAGAGAGTAAGGATCTCTAGCATTCTGATTTGTAAATCAACTACTGCACGAGTTGAATTATTATGGTAGTTGATATATCGATATTTAGTGAAAGGCCTCCTTGAGTGGCTCTGAAACTTGAATGGAAACCCTTACAGCCAAGGACACCTCCTCCAATGTTTGTAAAATTATCAGGATTACTTTGAAAGAATGATTGGCGAACAAGTAGACATCCCTGTTTTGCAGCATGCAGCCGTAAAATGATATCCAACACCCTTAGGGCTTCTTGTGAGTTTTCTGATGGCTTGTCCACGCAGAGCATTTTGAATGGCTTGCATGGGAATCTTTGCAGCAAATCTGATCTCCACTTTAAAGGTCTTTGATTGATAAGGCCGTTTAATTCTCTTTCTGTCTTACCCATTTGAGTCATCATGGACATGAGGTCTTGCATTCCCATTGTTTCTGTTAGATATAACATCCTCAAATACAACTGTAAACTCATGCTTATTATTTGGAAGAGCACCAACAGTAAACAAACTTTTCTCCCCATCATAAGCAAAGTCTTTTCCAGCCAATTCATTGCCATAGGTCTTCTTGCACCCTCTCTATCACTTTTCTTCCAACACCCTTGCTATCAACTGGACGGCCATCTTCATATGAAAGAGAAACGCTGTAATGGTAGAAGTGCCCATCTGTACTCCCCATACTCTCTTTGAAGTGATTGGTGAGTATAGTTACCTTCTACCTATTAGTTCCAACACCATGCCTTGCCATAGAGTGTCGTACAATCTTCTTCGCATTCGATTCTGTTTTGATCGGAACAACATCAAGAGGCACGAGTGGCTGAGGAGACAGGGATTCCAGCGCTGCCCTATTTCCCTCTTGCTCAAACGAGTCCATAGCCCTCTTTCTTTAATTGCCTTTGCTACATGTGAACGATTGCATTGTCTTCCACTTTATCAAGGACTTCGTTCTCCATAACCAGCTTTCTAACTTAGAAACTGACCGTGAATCGATACCTCTTAAAGTATGATATGCACAAAAAATAAAATACAATGAGTTAGTACCATAGAATAAAATACAAGGCAAGTGAAATAACGCACACCTATCCGGGTAACTACTAAAGTTCGGCATAGCTCTACCTAAGGTGGGTTCTTAGGGTTTACTATATGCGGTTTTGATCTAAATTTGAGGTACCTGAACCAGCAGATTCCTCGATCTTCACCCATTATAGGCTCATACGGACCGAGTTCAGTTCAGGGGAATACATTTCTCTATGGCTGCACGGAGATGAAAATCTCACGAAGACATAGGTACGGATGTATTCCGAAAGCGGTTTACTATCCTGCACGGAGGTGAAAACCTCACGAAGGAGTAGCTTCTCGCTCCCACTTAAGGGTGCGACCACAACGGTCATGCAAATGCAATGCAGAGACATTTTATAAAAATAGAACCACATGCAATAAAAGGATCATAATTTTTTAAAAAAATAGATTTTTAAAATTCGGACAAAAGGACACGAAATTATCGATTTTACGGCTTGACTCTCTTATTGGTCCCCAGCAGAGTCGCCAAGCTGTCGAAACCATTTTTTAAGATTGGTTTATAAAAACGAGGATCGACTTTTTAAAAACGAAGATGGGAGTCGCCACCAATCCCTTTTTACTTAGGTGTGATTGGATCACCTTGTAAAACGTTTTATTTTAAAACATTTAATTTTGGTCCATAAAAACTAGAAAACGGGTTCGGGAGTCGGTTACGTATGAGGAAGGGTTAACACCCTCATAACGCCCAAAAATTGGTACCTAATCGATAAAATCATGTCCAAATGTTTGAAGTTTAAAAGTATTCAAAAATATGATTTCTTAAAAAACTTTGAGCCATTTAAGTTAAGACTTGAGATTTCTTTGTTCGAGGAATATAAACATCACATCCAAAGACGTTAGGACACGATATTTAAGAACCTTCGTAATCAAAATCATCTCATGATTTACAAAACTTGTAAAAGGGTATTTAGTTATTTAGCCAAACGGAAAATCGCAACTTGAAGACGTTAGGGCACTATTTCCGAATTTCTAAATACCAAAACATTGCCTTATTTTAAAAACCTTTAGATAAAATATGGTAATCTTGTAAAAATGTATTCATAAAACAATAAACAAATAACTATACAATGGCAATCATAAATAAATAATGAAAGAATATAGGCAAGTAAAATATATACATAAAACCCTAAATATCAAAATAGAAATTACTAAATAAATATGAAAATTTTCATGCAAGATTAAAAATAAACAAATAAAATAAATAAATAAAATTACATACTTATATGATATAAACAATGTAAACAATGCATAAATAAAAGGAATAGTATATAAATATTTTAAATAAAATAAAATATAAATAATGTAAATGAAACATGTTTTTCAATATAAATATATTTTATAAAAAATGATATAATATAATACTATACAATGTATATAATATAATAACTAATACATTAAAATAATATATAATTAAAATAATATTAAGCAAAATAAAAATATATATATATAATACACTAATTATAAATAAATAATATAAATTAAATAGATTAGATAATATAAATAAATTTTAGAAATAATAAAGTTTTAGAAATAATAAAAATGTAACATAATAATATATAATATACAAAATATAATATAATAAATAAAAATTATAATAATATATAAATTAAATAATACTTTAAACTAAATAAAATAATACAAATTAGTAATTTAATATATAAGATAATGCATATAAAATTATATATATTTTATACTATTAATAAATTAATTAAAATATTATAGAATCGTTTAATATGATAAAATAATTAAATATAAAATAAAAAAAATAAAATAAAAGGATAAAAATAAAATAAAACAAAGAAAATAGGGGTTAAAATGGCAATTAAAATAAATAAAAAGGATTAAATTTAAATGCGCGTTAAATTATAGGGGTTAAAATGGAAATTAGGCCAAATCTTAAAACGGCAACGTTCTGATTTCAGCCTTCAAAGAGCCCGAGGGACTAAATTGAAACAAAAATAAGATTTAAGGCTAATTTAATAAAAAAATAAAAATGCAATTTGGACTGAATTAAAATTAAAAAAAATTGCGGAAGGGCTGAAATGGCAATTAGACCCTTAGATAAAAATACGCGGATCTTCTCCAGGTCGGGTCAACGCGCGGGTCACCGACCTTAAAATGACGTCGTTTTGGCCTTTAAATGCAACCCCCAAAACGACGCCGTTCCAGCTGTTTATATAAGTCAAAAATTAATAAAAAAAAATCATTTTATCAGGCATTCAAAAAAAAAAAAAACAGAGCTCAGAAAAGCTCTCTCTCCTTTTCTGTCTCCGGCCAGAGTCCGGCCTACATTCCGGCCACGCGCCACCATACGCGCCGTCGTTCGCGATGGTTTTTCCGGTGAAAAGCATCCCTTTTCGAAAGGTAATCTCGTATTCTTTATTATTCGTACTATTTTATAATAAATACGCACGAATCGAGATAAAAAACACAAATAAAAGTTAAAAATCACCTCTGTTAAAGAACAAAATTTGTATATTCTTTCAAAATATGTTTTGCCTCTGTTTCTGTGTATTTCGTAGTTCATTACAGATTATTCATTGGGTTTTTATAACCCGAAAAATAAGAATAAAAAAGGCAATAAATATTTCGTTTTATTTTTTCCATTTTTTGCTATTGATTTTCTTTCATTTTTGCTGCGTTTTCCATTTCTGTGCAGGTTGAAGATCGCGATGGTGGCTAAGCGCGGATCGCGGCGTGACTGGCGACGTGATCGAGGGGCTGCTGGCGCGAAGGCTGGGGCGAAGCTTGAGGCGTGACGATCGGTCTCCTGTTGAAGCTGAGCCTAGGGTTTCAGAAACCCTAGGCCACTGCTGATTCTGTTTAGTGTTTGGGCCTTCTTGGGCTGCACTAGTTTGGGCCTACTGGGTTTAGTTAATCTGGGTAGTCTGCCGTTTAGGTATTGGGTCTGGTGTTGGGTTTAGCTGGGTCAGGCCTGTTTCGGCTATGGTGTAATTTGGACTAGACATTTATTATTTTTTGTTTTATTTTTTTTTTGTTTTGTCACATAGGCCCGGGAAAAATTGTGTGCTCACACATAGCATATAAATCAATCATTATTGTGCTCAATTTAATGTGACAAAATGCTTATGTGTAACATGTAACATAGCCATTTAACATCCAATTAAATCAAGCATTTCATTTGCCATTTTCCAATATTCAATTACCAATTGTAACACCAATATATCATGATCAAAAACACCCGTAACCATGCTCTAATCATCAATATAATTAGCCTAATTAAATTGCACAAAACCACCTAAGTGCTTACTTACCATTATTCAATAAAAAATCAACTCTTGTACATATAATATCAATCTTGCAAAAATCAGCCATTCAACCATAATTAATCAATTGAAATCATCAATTAAGCTACTAATTAAACATAAATGATGGTCAATTTACCAAATTGCCCTTAGAAACACTCACCACACAATTTATTCTACCACAAACAAGTAATTAACCAAGCAAATCCAAGCTTCAATTCCGGTTAGCTCGGTCCTTTTCAAGATTCGAAGCTTTAATAGAGATAAAGTAAACATTACCACCTTTCCAATGCTATAATAAACACAAATTTTAATTAACTATACTAATTGAAATCCTCTCACAAAGATACATTACCGGATTTGTAACATCAAATCGAAAACTCGGTTCCTCACAAAATCGATCTCTCCAGCCCTCCTAAAAACTTTCAATAATCAATACTAGGCCAAATACACTTATACTAAGTATCAATTTCATCTTTAAATTAATTTCACAAAATTCCAGAAAATCGGTTCATAAAGATGATGAAATTCAGATTTCTTTAAATTACCTCACAAATCATGTTTAATCTTGATAAATAAGATCAAAAACCTTTTAATAGATCCATTTTGAGTTGGAACATCCATTGATTTGCCGAGTTCCTCTCAAAATTCAAGATCCACCATTAAAGAATCATGTGTTCTTGGAAAAAGATGACATTGATAAAAATCATTTAATTGACTCTCAAATCATGTCAAAATGTTTCTAATCATCATAAAAACAAGTTTAGGATTGAAGGTTACCTTTGATTTTCTCTAAATTCGTTGACTGAAAATCTTGATTCAAGAAACTTGAGAAATTTCAGAATAATATTTGCTACTTTTGAGAATAATTTCGGGTGAATTGATAGAGTATTTTGAGAAGGAAATTGGTTGGATCTATTCTCTGATGATAGATATTTAAAATCATGCAAAGAAAACAAATTTTAAAGCTCTTTAATCTGATGTAAAATGTGTGAAAAGTAGGCTAGATACATTAGTTTTAAAACTGAAACCACCCACCAGAAATTAAAAAATTGGGAAATTAGCTTAATGACCACTCCCACATTTCCCTTACTTTACCATTTAATCCTTTCCCTCCAAAATTCTAAATTTTAATGTTTATTTGCCATATAAATACTCTAAAATTTTCCTTTTTTTTACAATTAAAGCCTATTTAATTAATAATTAAATTTTACTAAAATTACCCCCAATAAAAATTATTTTAAAATTCTTTTTCAACCAAAATTGATTATTTTCACTAATAATTATTTAAAATCTTTAAAATTAAATTTTCAAATATATATTTTTTTTAATTTTTTGGATTATTGTTTAATCAATTTTAGATGAAATTAACCTCCTAAATTAAATTAAAAATGACTAGAAACCCTATAAATTCCTAGTTTTACACTCGAAACCCGAAAAATATACCCGGAACTACTAGACTAGATTTAGGGATATTACAAATTTTGTGCTTCGATCGATCCTGTGTGATATGACGTATTTAATATCAAAGGTGCTCTGGGCTTGGAGGCAATGTTGTAGACGCACATCGACAGTGGATTACCGTTTATTAAGTTATATGTGAAATTTTCAAGGCCAGATGAAGGACTTGCGACTTCAACATCTCTTCCTGTTCGAGAGGAGATAACGGTTGAAAATGTCGATAGTCCAACCACTTTGTTAGAAAGTTCTCGTTATGATATCCCGGAATCATCAATGGGAAGACACTCATCCGTCTTGGTCTTAGATTTCAATCGTGGGAGGCAGAACACCGAAATATCGGGTTTTTGTGGTGGAATGGAATACATGACCCTTGCACGACACTCAATTAGTGGATGGGACATGAACATCGGTAGGTCGATGTTCAACATAGGGAATACTTTCTGGGGAATGGTAGCAACTTCTAGTAGTTGGCAGTCAACATGTTATTTTGGATGTTTCAATACGTACACAAGAAGGGATGATGTACTCCCTACGACGTCCACTGGCGAGGGGACCTCCAACATGGCATATGTTGGTGAGTCCGAGAATGAGGATGACAATGAATCCAATGTGGATACTCCTCAGGAGCCTGTGCCGACGGTTCAGAAGTTGTATTATTTTCTGAACTAGAGCTTGTTCCAGCTAAACAGGAAGACGGTGAAGGGGGTAAAGATGAAGAAGAAGAAGATCCACGATTCACGACGTACTTGCCTCTAGCCAATATGCATAGTGTCGATCTATCGGTAGAGGATGAGTTGGAGTTTGCAGAGCTACCACATAGGAGGCCTGGCCATGCAAGTCTTTCGTTAGATTCGGATAATTTAGAAGTGGGCAGGGAGTTTTCAAGTAAAGATGGTTTTCTCGGTGCATTGAAGCGATACAACATCAAGAACGGGATTAACTTCCACATGGTTAAACCCAAATCTGAGAGGTTCGAGGCCAAGTGTGCAATGCGAGATGGTAGATACGCATAGAAAATCATGGCTTCTGTTAAAAAGAAGACGAGATTATGGATGATAATAAAATTCACCGGTCCGCATATATGTGTTGCCTTTGGTAAAGTATCACAGGGCTTTTAGGGTTTTATTAATTAAAGTTTTATTAATGAGGGTTTTATTAATTAAGGTTTTACATACTTGTGTGGTTGCAGTTGTTTCATGAGATCATTCGAAGTTGGATTCAGATATGATCGCGTGCATAATACTACCGATGGTGAAAGCAGATTTGAGGACTGCTATGTCAGTTTTAATTGCAAATATTCGTGGCCAATTCAACTACACACCTTCGTACAGCAAGGCGTGGATAGCAAAGCAGAAGGCCTTGGATAAGATGCACAGTGGGTGGGATGCGTCATACAACGAGGTATGACGGTGGTGTCAGGTGCTGGAGAGGTACATCTCGGGTTGTGTAACAAATCCTGAAATGGAGCCCACTTACCACAATGATCACTTGTTTCGTAGATATAGAGTGTTCTGCTGTCTGTTTTGGACCTTCAAGCAATACTCTCAAGCATTCCAGTACTGCAAGCCATTGGTACAAATAGACATTACCTTTATGTATGGTAGATATACCCATCTACTGTTGTTGGCTGTGGCACATGATGGTAATCAGAGGATCCTTCCAATTGTATTTGTAATAACACCGGGGGAGAAAGCAGACAACTGGGATTTCTTTCTGTCTAGGTTGAGGAGGCATGTCTGCCCCTAACCTGATATATGCATCATCTCGGGTCAGGGAACTGGAATACCATCTGCAATTAAACGACGGGGAAGCCTCTGGGACAGCACACACCATCGGTATTGTCTAAGACACGTTGCATCCAACTACTACTAGCAATATCCCTCTACCGCTGAGTGATCACAAGAGACCAACATGGGTATGTAATTGTCACCAATATTATTTGGTTTGTAATATTTCGTTTGTTTTTTATATTCTTTGGTTTGTAATCGTCAATATCAACTTTTACTTACAGGGTACGAGATCATGAAAGACCGTTTTCATGAGATGTTGGAAATCTTACGGTCAACTAACTTAGTAAGGGCGCGGTACGTCTCTAGTATACCCTTCGATCAGTGGACAGAATCCTACGATGTGGGTCTAAGATATGGCCACATGACATTAAACCTGGCAGAATGCATCAATTCTATTTTAAAAGGAATGCGACATTTTTCGATAACCTCAGTTGTCAAAGAGACATACTTCCCTTTGGCAGAACTATTCCCAAAGCGAGTGGCGAGTTATGCTGGGAAAATGCATGGAGGCCATGTATGGTGCTCGGCGGTATTGGAACAAATTAAGAAGGGTAAGACATGAGCCACCAGCATGCATGTATTT
Source organism: Gossypium sturtianum (assembly GCA_025698515.1). NCBI lineage: Eukaryota > Viridiplantae > Streptophyta > Magnoliopsida > Malvales > Malvaceae > Gossypium > Gossypium sturtianum. The sequence continues at coordinate 73,075,307 of CM046955.1, read as the reverse complement.
TGTCACTTACGCGATGACCTACAGTTTCGGGTAAAGGAGTTCGACAGACCAAATTAAGGTATTGCCGGGGGACAGTACTGTGTACACCTGAGAAATAAGACTTGCGACTGTAGGAGATTTGACGCACTTCATTTTCTATGCGCTCATGCAATTGCAGCTTATATTAATCTCTGTTTGGATCCCACGAGCTTTGTCGATGAAGTGTATAAATTAGAAAACTGTACAATGTGTGGAGACGCATATTCCCACCAGTCCCAGATGAATGTAAGTGGCCGCCTGTATCACTTACTCCGTTTAAGTTGTTATTCGATAGAAGATTACGTCGCAAACCAAAAGGTCGATCTACGTCAAATCGAATATGCGACAACATGTATATTCGGGACAGGTCAAATCAACCAAGGTTATGCGAGTGGTGTAGGAACCCGAGCGATACAATGCCATCATGTCCACATCGAAATGACTAAGAAAACTAGAAAACATATGTTAATTCCATTATAATATGTGAAATCAAATCAAATCTTATTGCTATGGTATGTGAAATCAAACTAGAAAACATATGTTTACATCGAATTGGGTTCTCAATTTTTTTTTAACAAAAGCATGACATATTTCTTGTCAAATCAAATTTTATTGTTATGGTATGTTAAAAGAATCAAAATTAATTTCCATTTTTACTAAAGATGAATGGTACAAAAATCAGACTATGTATTTTACTAAAGATGAATGGTACAAAAATCAGACTATGTACAAAAAGATTCAAAATAATTTCATTTTTCTTAAATAATACAAAATAAAATTAATCAATGCATATGACGATCAGAATCTGTGCCCCATCGGGGTGGTCGATGGTTGTGCTCTGGATTCCTTCTTGGTTCAGCTTCCAAGCGGGGTTGTGGTCTTGGTTTCTCCTATTCTTCGCCTTCGATCGATTGCGATCCTTGTATTCTCGGTTGCCATCGTGCATCATCCAATCTATAAATAGGTGGTTGGGAAGATGACCCACCTTGATAGCACAAAGATCCCTGAGGTGTTTGCGTCACCAATGTCGAATGAGCATAACTATGTTGAGTCCCATAAACCAATGGGATAACGAGTGGACTCTCCGTCGGTACCTCATGCATAGATGACCTATACGTCGTCCTAGGCGCCGACGTCATCGAGAAATGAGATGGCCTCGAAGTGTACCACATCGGAGATGGATGACCAACAATCCAACTTGACATAGGAGTAGAAGCAGGAAAATGTGGTGCAACATATTGTGCTTGTGTGAAAAAATAAGGGTTAGGATACACACCAGAATAAGATGGTACATACTGAACGGGGGGTGGTTTGGGCATCAATGTTGTGGTCGTCGGGGCTGGTTCTTACATGGGTGCTGATGAAGGGCTCGCCTCGCCACCTTTTGGATTTAAAGGGCCATGCCGTGGCCTACTCGTATGGGGATGCCAACGCCTCGCCTCTTCCTCATACAAATATGGCTTGCCATGGATCCTAAACCATGGCATGTACTCCGGATTGCATGCTAACTCCGAAACGATAATAGGTCCGCGAGTAGTTAAAAAATCATACTGATTATTCCACATGTTGATATATTGCGAGTGGAATACTGACCAATTCTCATCCGGTCGCCATAAGTCAATACAATGCAGATCGTCAAGCTCTTGAGGTGCCACGGGAATCGACTGTCAGAATCTGAACTGCCGCAACAGTCTATCGGTCTCATGCATCTCGACGGTGGCGTAAATTACCAATGAGACCTTAACATGCCAGACGTTGGGATTCACAAAGAATTCATTAGGGATTACTGCTCGAATTGTCGGATCCTCGTATGGTGTCTATTCAAACTATATTAACGTGATAAAAACATTAGTTATATATATACTACTAAATACGAAATCGACTACGTTATTTATATATAGTTCAAAATTAAATAAATACATACCTTTGCTTCCAATCGTTGGTCTAATAGAAGTCGTATTTCTTGACCTTTGGGGGGGCCAACGGCTATTTCAAATAGCCGTTGGAAGTGACCATAGGGGGGAACGCGCTGACTTGGACGCGTTTTATTGGTCAGAGGGGAAAAAAGCACTGAGTTGGACGCGCTTTTCTGGCTTTCCCCTGAAAACGACACCAGTTAGACGTGTTTTTATAAAATTAGCCCATTTTCGTCAATTTTTACAAAATTGACTCATTTTCGTTACCAGTTAAAAAAAAAAAAGGCCTTTTCTAGTATTTTAACCCTTAAAGTTTTATTTGGTTACCATTAAAAAATTTTCAAAACTAATTTGAGACGTAGTATTTTAATTAAATAAAAATAAAAATTTATTTAATATTATTCATTCTCTATCATTTACTTCCTCTCTTTCTTTTCCCCCATAACCACCTACCTTCACAACTGCTCGGCCCTATTGTTGAACATATTGAATCTTTTCAAAGTACAAATCATGTTCCTGAATATACCTTCCCGTGATCTTTTAAGTCGATATTTATTTCCCCTTAGTCTCTGTTGGCATCTTTTGACTGTCATCAAGCAATGTTCTCAGTACGTAGATAACTTGACATGCCTGCGGCTGCAACTAATGAATCTGTGAAAGGCATAGAAATTTGAGCATATAATATGCCTTGAGAAGTTGCCAAATAACAATGAGAGTCTGTTCTATTAGTGTAATCTCAATTTACTCCTACTAAAATAAGAAATCAACTTCAAATAAAGAAAGAGATAAGATAAAAAAGCCTCTACATCATTGAGCAAGGCCGATATCCGAAGCATATTTAAACACACCATATCATTTTACTGATCCAAGATGTATTATAGTTGGGCTGACATAAGAAAACACTAGCTTTTCCAATACAGTCTCATTCATTCAAAAAGCAGGATCTTATCCAATCATTCCCTGTTGCAACAGACAATGTCTTCTTTCTCAACCAACTTTAAAGATCTTGAATCCAGAGGATATGGATGCAATCAACATGACACAACATCAAAAGCTTAATAATTTTCTCATCTCTCTAAATAAACTAACTTATCACTCCGTATTCTCATGTAAACAGCTGATTAATTTCTAAATAAATATCTTGAGCAGTGGCAAGCAGTTGTGAAGGTAGGTGGTTATGGGGAAAAGAAAGGGAGGAAGAAGACGATGAAAAATAGAAAGAAAATATATATATTTTTTAATAGAGCAAACGGTTTACGCCAAAAGTAGTAACACATAAAAATTTAGGTACCATTTTTAATAATAAAAAACTTAAGCATCTAAAACTACTATAGTTTAGGGGTCAATTTTTGGTTTAAGCATGTTTTTTTTAACCAATAATTCCTTCCACAAATATTTTTGGATAAACATAAAATTTTATTTTAATTGGTTGATGTCTATGAAGATGAGAGTAAAGTTTAAAGTACAGGTATTCATGGTCTGAGTAGTATCTAAATTAATATTTTAAGTTTAGGTCTAATTTGATTCGAAAAATGAATTTAATTTTTTGTTCAAATCCAGTTTAATTTAAAAAAGATAAATTCAGATTCAACTTGACCGACCATATTTGATATTTTTTTAAGATGAATTTTTATCTAAAAAATAATTTAAAAAAAAGTATGATACCAATTTAAAGTTAAATAAAAAAGTTAAAAATTCAAGAATGGAGGAAGAATCTGAAAGGAGGAGGCTGTGCTCTTTTGGAACTGGAATCGACAACAAGGGAAAGGAAAATTCAAGACTAGGAATGCGGGCCAGTTAATATGTGACTGGACTAGGCTTGCTTTTAATTTTTTTTACCTGATTTTGTTGTTTGTTTTTTCATGGACTTGGGGCCAGCAGTTATATTTTGGGCCATGTTTTTTTATTTTGGATTTCGTTTGATTTTAAATAAATGTCCAGTTTGATTTTTTTTTTTTAAAACAAAACTAAAAATTTCAGGTTTATGTTTTGCATTTTTTAGGCTTAAGGGTGTAAAAAGTTCTTAAATTTTTTCAAAAAAAATAATTAAGTCATTACTTTTTTTTGCACTACTTAAACTTTTAAAATACATCAAAAAGACCCTTAAACTTAAAAAAGAAGAAGAAGCAATTAAGCCCCTACTTTTACTAAAAATTAGAAAAAAAATTAAAATCAATAAAAGCTATAAATATTATTAAATTTTAATAAAAAAAATTTAATATTAAAAATTTATTAAAAATTAGAAAAATCATAAAAATCATAAAAAATTATAAAATATATAGAAATATAAAAAAATTATAAAATTTTATAAAGTCGTAAGAAAATTATACAAAATGTAGAGAAATATAAATTTCGTAAAAAAAGTTATAAAAATTATCGTATCAAAAGAAACATTTTATAATTTTTCTATAACTTTTATTGATTTTTATTCTTTTATCATTTTTCGCCACATGTCACGCTGTGTTGCAACATTTGATGACTTTAATTGAAAAAAATAGGGGTCGTTAACTTTAACGATTAACAGTTAAAGTTAATTGTTAAAGGGACTTTTTGATGCATTTTATAATTTTTTATGAATTTTATAAATTTTTTCCCTAATTTTTAATTTTTTATATTTTTATTAAAATTTAATAGTTTTTCTAAAATTTATTATTTATTATTATTTATAAATTTTTTTCTAATTTTTAATAAGAGCAGGGGCTTGATTGTAATTTTTTGAAAAATTTTGAGGGTCTTTTTTATGCATTTTGAAAGTTCAAGTACCCAATTGAGTGAAAAAAAGGGGGCTTAATTGCTTTTCTTTGAATAAGTTTGAGGGCCTTTTTGATGCATTTTAAAAGTTCAAGTGCTCAATTAAGTGCAAAAAAAAAGGAAGGGCTTAATTGTTTTTTTTTTTAAATTGAGGGCTTTTTACCTTTTTAAGTTTTTTTTTTTTTTTTATAAAGGCTCGTTTGAGTAAAAAATTATAACTTTGTCAATGTTAATTATTTAAAAAATATTTAAAATTTATGTCAATTGCTTAAAATATATTTAAATTTTATATTTTATATGACATCTATTACCTATATAGAAAAACAATCCTCATGGGTGTCTTTCTTTTTGTCATTTTAAGGTATGGTTTATTTTCAGCTTTTTTTTTTTTTAAATAATATCATTAGCTAAAATAATTATTAAGAATGAAACTAATGCTTGTGGGTGCTTCACGTAGAATATTTGAATATTTGATTTATTATTAGGTTTTGATTTATAGTTCTCAGTCAAAAAATATAGATTATTCAATTTCATTTTGACTTTAATTTGAATATTTTTAGATATTTAAAATCATTATTTTATTAAAATTTAGAATAAAAAATTTGATCTTCAATAATTTAATTAATTAAATATTTTATTTTTAATTTTATAATTCTAGCAAATTGAGAAGACATAATGATAATATTACTAAATTTAACTTTGTTCAACTTTTTCTAAACCCTAGCAAATGCAGGGAATATTAGTAATATTAACAATGGGTTACCTCATATTATTTTTATTATAATTTAAGTTGAATATCATGATATGACATCATGATACTCCTTAGCTTATATTCTTAATTTTAATGCTACTTTACATTTGAATCAATTATGTCATCTAATATATATTTTTATTAATTTGTAAAGATTATATTTGTATGCAATTTCAATATTTAAAATATGATTGATGTAATGTGTAACACCCATAATTTGTACCTGTTGTCGGATTAAGGTTACAGAGTATTACCGTACAATCCAAATCAATCAATAATAGATAGTATCAAGTTTAACAAATTTAATTAACAAATTCATAAATAACCAGACTTGAATAAATCATACATTTATGGGTCTTAAATCTAGTCTATGAGGCCTTAAAAATAGTTTAGGAACAATCGGGGACCAATTCGAAACAAATCAGAAGGTTCTGGGAAAACATGAAAATTTTTACTACAGGGGTCACATGACCGTGTGTCCAGGCCGTGTGGCAGAGCCCAGACCGTGTGGCTCCAGACACGGCCGTGTGGCTACTCCACATGCCTGTGTACCTACCCGTGTAACTCACTGACTTGGGTCACACAGCCGTGTGCCAGCCCGTGTGAACCTCGCACCTAACACATTCGGGGCACACGCTCGTGTGGGTTGCTCGTGTGAGACACACGGCCGTGTGACAGCTCGTGTGTGCCCAAAAATGACCTAAAACATGTTCATTTATCATCCAATTGCATAGGTACCTAAACCATCTTATATAATACAAGCCTCAAAACACATCCAAGAACCACCATAACATGCCAAAACAATCAATCAAAAATACTATCCAAAGTCATTAAAGTCACCACATCTCAATCAACTAACAATTCATTACATTGGCTAGACTTCCATGCTATCACACCTGACCACATCTAGCACACATATAAATAAGTTAACAAACTTACCATTTGATTTACACATCCATATCACTTGTGACTAGGTTGATACCATCCATACATGCTTCAAAAGCTATAAAACACAACCAAAGCACAGACAATTCAAGTTATACAACACAAACCATTATGCATCACTATATACAACTTTAACTCCTATTACATGCCATATAGGCCAAGATGTATACAAAATCTACTAAAAGGATCCTCGAATAGTGTGATTCTTCGAGTTGATCCAATCTCCCAACTTCCACAAAACGTAATCTACAAAGAAAAAGATAGGAATCGAGTAAGCTTACATAAAACTTTGTAAGTTCGTCGTTTAAACGATAAATCTTACCGAATTAAAATAATAACTAAAATAACAAGATTATTAAACGAGTTCTTGTAGATCACAGCTCACACATGTGAGTAATGTCCAGCATTAGTACAAATCAATTCTCTACATTTCAATAACATTAAGGGATCAATAAACAATGCCCGATGAATGATGTACGGATACGAGTACAGGGTTAACCAATCGGAACACACCAGACACTCATACGAGCCAATCCAACTGATAACACACCTCGGCACTAAGTGCCTAGCCCGTAGGCCAACATCTGCCCCTATAACACACCAGAAACACTGTAATATAACTCGATAGTTTGCAACAAATGCAGGACCTCGGTATATTCAGTTAATAGACGATATACAGAAATCATCATCACATCTCATATCAATCCCTTACTGCGCACAAAATAACCCATTGGCATGCCAATCGTACCGTATTTTACGTTCATTCTGCTCAGGATTTATAAACAGAAAACAATGCTATCGTTTCATTCCATCAGTTCTCATTTACAAGACATCATTTATATTAATCAACATTCAACAATTGAATTTCATCTAATATGCATTTAAAAATGTATTAGAATTAAACCGATCGAACTTACCTGACTAAACTGCAGCATGACAAGGTACAAGGACTATTCCACAATTTTCTCTTTTCCACGATTATCAGCTCATTCTTGATCTAAAATAATAATTTCATTCAATTAACTAAATCCAACAGAAAAATCAACTCAATTTTTGCAATTAAGTCTTTTTTTACATTTTTACAAAACTACCCTCAACATTTTACTTTTATGCAATTTAGTCCCTAAGCCCAAAACATACAATTTAACCATTTTCATTTAAACCCAAGCTTAGCTAAATATTCAAGGGTTTCAATACAGATTACATTTGCTATTATTTTATATCAAGCCCTCGTAATTTTATTACTTTAACAATTTAGTCCTTAAACATTAAAATCATCAAAAACTACTTTACAAAATAGTCCTATCTAACAACCACACTTAATAATCTTTCATAAAACTTCAAGAATAACTCAAAATCATCAATGGCATAATCCAAAATATTTGGCAATTTTACAAATTAGTCCTCGAGTTAGCTAGACCGAGCTAATATGAGCTTAAAAACATAAAAATTACTAAAAATAGACAAGGTTTACTTACCTATTTGAAGAACCCTAACTAATCGAAGCTTTTCTTCTCCAACAATGGCTACATGGTTTGTTTGAAGGAAGAATCAAGAAGGTAATGTTTCCATTTAGCTTATAATTTATTTACACTTTACTTATTTACAAAATTACCATTATATCCTTTTAATTTTAATGAAATTTCATGTAATTTAACTATGTAAACCGTCCACTCATATCACTAATGTTTAATTACCATTTAAGGCCCTTATTCTATATTTTCATTACCACTTGGTTCATTTAACTAATAGAGACTAACCTTTATAACTTTTACGATTTAGTCATTTTACTTAATTAACTATCTAAACGATAAAACTTCTTAACCAAAATTTAATACGAAACTAATGAATTCATAAATATTAAATAATTAATATTTACTGACCGACTCACTGGAGTTGTGGTCCCAAAACCATTGTTTTTGACACCACCAAAAAACAGACTGTTACATCATGACTCAATTTTTAAGTGGTGTCAGGAAATGTAGTTTTGGAACCTCATTTCCATAAATCGAGTCTGTAATGGTAAAATAAGAATATTTACAGAGTTAATATGAAAATATATTAAAGACCAGTTAGTAATTTAACTAAGAAAATAATTAATTAAAGCTTAGGGACTAAATTATAAAAGTTTAATTTTTTATTGAGTTTTTATTTAAAAAAAATGCTTGAGGACAAAATTAACAATTATCCAAAAGACCAAAATGGTAATTAACAAATTTTAAACATGAGATAATGAAGGATGATGATGGTTTCCACTAAATCTTAATCTTATAATTAAGTAAATAAATAAATCTTAATTAATTAACTAATCATGATTAATCAAGTTAATTAAATGTTAATCAATCTATAAATAGTCAAGTTAGTGGATGGAAAGATGACATTTTCATCTTCCTTCCGAAGCCATAACCATTGAAAGAGGAATTTAAAGCTTTCAACCAAACTTTTGGCTATCAAATTGTTAAGTTAATCAAGCAATTTCTTTGATTTTTTTCTAGATTCTTGGTCATGTGAGTTTGAATTAGCTAGCCCATGTTTCAATTTATTCAATTAATTAATAATTAGTAAGTTGCCATTGTAGTGAAATTGATGATTTTGAGTTTGACTTGAAAAAATTGATACTTAATAAACTTAGATTGTGATATTGACTAAATTAGAAAGTAACTTAGACATGTTAGATAACTTTGTAACATTAGGGACTAAATTGAATAAATTAAAAAATGTCATGAGATTATGCTGTAGATGAAAGGTATAGGTTCCTTAATGAAAGAGTGTGAAATTGGATTTTGATATGATATTAGATACGAAAAAACATGAGTATCCCATAGATAGGGACTGAAATGAATGAAATGCAAAATAGGTTTGGCTATGTATTTGAATGTAAACTGACATTTTTTTTATAAGTGAATTATTGAATGTAGCTAAAGACGACATCGGGCTGTCGTGAGAGAAGGGAAAGACGAGAGTTGTAGATGAGTGACGAAAATCGCATTTGCACTTTTATGATTCAAGTTCAATATAAATAAATATATACATGATTGTTTTCTACTAGCTATTAAGGTAAGATCATTACTTGCCTTATGAATTGATTATGATTGAAGGTATTGAATGCCGAGAATTGAATCGATTTGAGCATAGCAAAAACGAGAATGATATGAACATGCTAAATGATCCATGATATGAAATGATGATGGAAATGGTATGGAATTATGATATATGAGCATGTAATGATACGTGATTGGAACATTGGTTACCCTATTAACTGTTCGAGCAGAGTCGGATATAGTTGTCATGCCATAGGATTAGATTGTGCACGATTTTATACTTCGGTTTATTCGATGATACACTGTGTCAGTATATTTACTTCGGTTTATTTGATGATTCACAATGTGCTAGTATATTTACTTCGGTTCTTTCGATGATGCACAGAGGTGCCAGATTGGTGTGTTGGTTGGATGATCCGTGTATTCGTCTTTAGTCAGAGTTTGGTTAATAGGAATTATAAAATATGAACTTGATAAATGATGTTGAATTGAATTGATGATATGAAATGGTACTATATGTACATATATGTGAAATGTGACTAAAGATAGCATGTGAAAGATCATACAAACCTGTTTATGCGAGCCCTAAGGGACGATATGATAATGAAATGAATCAATAGATTTGAGAAAGAATGAGATAAAGAAATGAATATATAGTATGAAATAGAATGAAATGAATTTGTTATATGATTACAATACATGACTTGATATGTGTATACAAACTTGGTTAAATGGTATTATGCATAATCTTGGCATTTGACACATGAATGGTAATTGAATTGGTTGAAATTAGATACTACGTTGAAAAGTTTATACATATTAATATTAATGTTTAATTGATTTGAATCATGGAAGTACCACTGAGCTTTATAACTTAGTGCACGATTTGTTTATCTTGTGCGTAGGTAATTTTAGATATTGAAGACTCGAGGAGTGACCCTGCATCCAAACCGCGACACTCGACTCAACAATGCTTGTATAGTTTTTGTAACAGCCCATTTTCAGTAAAATCGGAACAGTGGTTTAGGGACCATAAATCCGATCCGAAAATAAAATTTAATTTTATTTTATTACATGGTCCGTAATATGTTAGAGATGTCGTGTGAAAATTTTGATAAGAAAATTTTACTGATTATTCGCTTAATTACGAGAAGGACTAAATCGCATAAAATGCAAAAGTTGAATTCTAGTAGCTATAAGGATTAAATAGCTATGGAATTCAAAACTAGAGGTCCTTATATGGTAATTAGACCATTAAAGAAAAGTATGTAGATTTTTGGTGACTCATCCATGGAAATTTAGAAAAAGGGCAAGGACTAAATTGGAAATTGAAATAATTAAATTAGTTGAAAAGATGATAAAAGATATCATCTTATTTTATGTCATCTTCAACCCCAAAATTCTATGGAAACCCTAGGAGAGAGAGAAAAACTTTCATGGCCTAATTGGGTAAGTTTCCTTGTCTCGTTTTTAGTAATTTTGATATTTTTAAAACCAGGATAGCTTAATCTATCTATTTGGGGGATTAATTTGAAAAGTTATCAAGGTATAAAATTTGGGTCATGGATGAATATGCTGAAAATTAGAAATTTATGGTAGAAAATGAAAGGTTGTTGATAGATAAACAACTTTTACAAAGTGATTTTTGATGAAAACATGATTTAGGGACTAAAATGTAAAATTGTGAAATTGAAGAAAAATGCTGAATTTTTATGAATACATGTGCTGTAAATTTTGTAATGGGATTTTGGTTAGGCTTGGAATAGGGAGTAAATTGAACAAGTTTCATTTTCCGAGCCTAGGGACGAAATTGGAATTTATGGAAAAGTTAAGGGCAAAATGGTAATTTTGTTTAGGACATAAATTGAGTCCAAATGAGTGTGAAATATGAGAAATTGATGATTAAAGCTATTTATATAGATCCAAAAAACACAAATTCGAGGTTAGACCGAGGAAAAGAAAAAGTTTCGGATTAGTAGATTACTTACGTGAACAAGTGTCGAGGTAAGTTCGTGTAACTTAATCGAGCATGTAAATATGTTTAATTGAATGTTGTGTTTGTATGGAATGTAACTTATATTGATGTACATTATTGAATGCTATAATGAAAAACTTAATACATGCTTGAAATGGTGAAAAATGGGTTAAGTCCCGATTGAATATTAAATTTCGATGAATATATGCGCTTTCCCAAAATGGATGAGGTCCTGCATTTGTTGCTGATGGATTTAGCTCGAACGAGTAACCCTATTGACCTCATTATAGAAAGGATTTAGCTCGGACGGGTAATTCTGATATAATACCTCTCGAGTATACGTTACGATTAGGGTTTAGCCTGGACTGGTAATCCTAATTGAGCTCTTATGAGCATACGCTATATAAAGGATTTAGCCTGGACTGGTAATCCTGTTATACGATATGTGGCTCGAGAGTGTTTTCCTTGATTAAGTGCCCTAATGGGTACTCTGGAAAAGAATTGACGGGTTATTGAATCGTACACCTCGAGTGTACCATTTGAGTATCCATCAGAATTTCAATGATTCAATGGACATAAAACTCTTAACATGGTATGAGAATTATGAGATGAAATGATAATGTCTTGAAAGAATATTGCATGATAAGCTCATCTATCTTTACTTGAGGTATATGTAAAGTTTGTGACTAACATGTTTGATTGGATGCATGCGTTTAGGCAATTCTGTCAAATGGATAGAAAACATGATATTGTATGCTTAGATTTAATAAACGGGATTGGTAAGTTTAGTTTCCGTTATACAAACTTACTAAGCATGTAATGCTTACTCTGTTTTATTTTCCCCTGTTTTATAGTGCTCGGAAGCTCACGAAGGTTGGAGATCATTGGAGCATCGTCACACTATCAACTAGCTTATTTTGGGTATACTTAGTAAAATCATTTTGGTATAATGGCATGTATAGGACAACTTGACAATTAGTGGCTTGATAATGATGCTTGTAATCTAGCCATTGGAATGGCTAGTGATGGTTGTTTTGATATACTTGTAATGTCATGCTATGGTAGCTAAATATGTTAAGTAGTTGATCAATTTATGTCTAATATATGGAATGAGCCAAGGTAAGAATGTATGCATGTAATTGTATGCCATGATGAATGATGGAATTTTTTTAATTTGAATGCTTAGAATGGTTGGTATTGGATGTGTGTTTCAAGTGCAGGTCATGGGTGTGATTTTGGGTGAGAAATGAAGCTAGAAATGGCTTTATTTTGTCCACACTGGTAGACGCACGGGCGTGTGTCTAGACCGTGTGTGACACACGGCCGGGTACATGGGCGTGTAGTTAGGTCGTGTGTCCCCTGCACCTTAATTTTGAGAAACAGAATGCTTAGAATTGAGCACACGGGCAGAGACACGGGAGTGTGTCTCATCCGTGTGTGCTACACGGCCTAGAACACGGGCGTGTGTCTTGGCCGTGTGAAACCTGCACTTAATTTCGAAAGAATTAAATTAACCATACGGCCTAGCACATGGGTGTGTGGCATGGACGTGTGCACAAGTCAGAGAGTTACACGGGGTAAGATACGGCTTGAAGCACGGGCATGTCTAAGGGTCACACGGGCGTGTCCCTAGACCACACGGGCGTGTGAGCCCTGCAACTTGGAAAATTTTTGTAATTTCACGAAAAATTACCTAAGTTCCCGTTTTAGTCCCGATTCGATTCTAATACTCGTTTTGGGCCTTCAGCGCCCATATAAGGGACATTATGAATAATCTCGGACAAAGAATAGTAATTGTTATGAATTATCTAAAAATGTTCTAAAAGTTCCGGTAATACTCTGTAACTCTATTCCGGCGACAGACACGGGTTAGGGGTGTTACAGTTTTCGTATGTTTAAATAAATGGCATGTACCTAAATTTTGAGTAGGTTTTCATATTGTAAATGGACAGTTTGAAATTTTAGGTAGTTGACAATGTTTGTATAGTTTCCTTATGTTTTCGATAAATGGCATGTACCTAAAATTTGATTCGGTTTTGCATTGTAAATGGGCAAAATCTCCATAGTCCACCCTAGCCATCCGTCGCTAATTATTTTGTCCCCCACTAAGGAACCAGTTGGTTCCTATGTAACCGAATTAGATTTGAAATCGAACTATATACAATCCAACCACTTAAATTTCTAAATTTTTAGTAAAGCCCTCTTACTTAATGTTTTACTCACTTAACTCCTAATTCTCTAATAAATTCAGGTTTGTGTTGAGACCCAAGTATGACAGTAAACGAGTCATACATACATAGTGTTGGATCTGGTGTCCTAAGTGTAGTATATTTGATTTTATACTTTTATTTTTTGAACAAATTGGTTTAATAGCAATATCCATTAATTACATTAATACCCTTGTATATTGTCCTCAATGATTTTTGCACAGAAAGCAAAATGGAAGCAAATATTGGCGCACTAGTTGTATAACGTTTAAAAAATACTAAGTGGTATTATGTGGTCGGAGCATTGGAGCGAATGACTCCTAAAAGATAGAGATATAGATGTGACTGACTGGATTGACAATACATCAGACAAGACTCAAATAGAATAGATCCTAGATGCATTTATGGATTTATTCACTTGTGACGTTCATAGTGTGGCATACCTTAATCCTGAGTGGATGATGGGCTATGTATGTATGACTCGTATACTTTGATGTAAGTAAAAACCTGAATTCAAATAGATAAGGAACCCAAACCTGTTGCATTGGTTATAAGACTCCTGTAGTATGTAGAATCATTCACAATAGTAGAATGACCTGCCACAAATTGTAGTGGTAATTTAAGTACTTTTTGGCACTTAACGAGTTTGTTTTAAAGTCATTTTGTGTTTAATTATTGCATTTTTAGTTTTTTTAGCTTAGTTTTAAATTAATGCAAAATAAGTGTTTTTACGCAATATTTCAAGTTAGTTGACCCATTGGGTCAACATCAGCTTTAAGGCAATATTAATGATTTAATTGAGTGTGTAGGACAACTATTTTCAAGCCCAAAAGCATCAGGAACGACAACCGAGTTGCAATACGCACTAGGCTTTGTCGCGACACAGGTCTGAGGGAGGGAAAAAATTAATTAAGGGTGTTTCCATTTCAAAAATCCATATTTAGTGTGATTAAGGGTTGTATCTAAAAAGGGCAACTAACTTTGCCTATAAATATTTAAAGCATAGGTCAAGCTTGGGGAGCTTTTGCCAAAGCCGTTTTAGGGTTTTAGTTTAGTAGTCTTGGATTTGAACTTAGATTTATTTTATTTTAAAAATATTTTTATTTCTTGTTATTCGACTTGGATTCGATATGAGTCCAAGTCTTCATGATTAAGTATTTTCATAATTTTCTTTTATGTTTCTCTTGCAAACTACGACATCTCAACAACTGTTAAAGGATTTCACGGATCTGAGCACATCCAATTTATCAAATGGTTCAATTTTTACCCTTCTCTTGTTTTAATTTAATTTGTGTGTTTTACGTGATTAATTTAATTCTAATATAGATTTTAATTGAGTCGATGAGTGGCTAATTCCTTTAGGGAGATTAACGAGCGAATGTGGGAGTGATTGTCACACTCGAAATCCTTTAAAACCCCAAAATGAGGAACTTTAGGGGTTAAATTGAAAAAGAGCGAGGGCTAGCGGTTTCTATTGGAAAATCAGGAAAACTTTGAAATATAATTTGGATAAGGTTGAAATCCAAATCTAGTTCGGTTAGATTAGAACCAGCGGATTCCTTTGTGGGAGACAAAATGATTATGTATGAATGGTTGTTATGCGATGGAAGACAGTGCATGAATGGCTATATATAGTTGGGTAATGACTTCCCGGGGAGGATTGAACTCCATTATTGTAACACCCTTAACCCACATCCGTTGCCGGATTAGGGTTACAGGATATTACTAAACATAACAAAGACCATAGCAAAATAAGTACTATATAATTAATCATAACCGAATATTTAGCTAAAGATAATATAACTTCATGGAACGATTAAGTAAATGTACTCTCAACTTAACCATAATCAATCAAATATACGCATGAAAGTATATACTTACATCACCTATTAAAAACACTATTCATTTGGTCATTTTAGAAGCAAAGGCCGAATATGCATATGGTTCTTATTCATTTTACCAACAATGTGCTAAGCATTTTAGACCAAAAATATACTCATGCCAAAGCTTAGCCAAACCAAACTAGCTTAAACATAGATCAATTACAAAATTTATTGCCGAGTACATTCAACTACGTTAGTACTCATTTTCTTATAAATGACATAACTAAAATACTCAAAACCATACATTTCATATATATATGACCTAAATCATATAATATCCATTTCCAAACAAGAACTCACACATATTATGTTCGAATATACACACTCAAGAACATAACTCATGATGTCATTTACTCCCTATCATGTAACCATACTTACTAATTCACACGTATGTGCCCTTATTCAATCATTCACAAAACACATCCAATAGTTATGTATATAAGGCATAACATAGTTATTTCATAAATTAACATACGGTACATACATGTACATATGCATGAATTCATCCAACAACCATAATATAATATATGCCTCACTCAAAACCATATCCATGCATTCAAATATCATATATATAACATATCGGAAATGAGTTTCCAAGTTAAGCTTATAACAAGGCCGAACATACACAAATATTATCATTATCATGTATAACCAAATCACGCCCATATATAAAAATATAGCCATTTTCGCATGGCCTTTGTTATACATCTTAGTTATAATAAACTCAAAAGATTAATATAGCCTATACATGCCATAGTTCCAAAAGTTCAACTTATAAAAGGTACCAAAGATAGTTGATAGTGTGATTGACTTTGACGATGATCCCCGAGCTCGAACGTAGACTTCAAAATCTATAAAATAGTCAAATGAACACATACAGTAAGCTAACATAGCTTAGTAAGTTATAAGCAATGGTAAAATATACAATTAATCATTATACAAATTAAATCAATCTAACATGATCATCAACAAACTCATAACCATAAATATACCTCATATCACCATTCAATAACTACCATATTTAGTAATCTCAAAACCAAATACTCATATATCATTATTCCATCTCAAACAAACTCAAAAATTAATAATCACATTTCATTTCTTTAGTTTCATAAACAAGAATAACTTACCTCATTAGTACTAAATTATTTAACTATCATGCATCACTTACCTGTTTATTTCCTCTCGTTTATCACCATTCATTAGTTGATATCCTTGGAGGATCCGTAAACCCGCACACATAGTGCAAATCATGTAACGTATCGCACACTTAGTGCCGTTACTTTGATAAAGTGCACACATAGTGCCATTTACTTGTAATGTATCGCACACTTAGTGCCATTACTTATTTTCTGCACACTTAGTGCCAGACGACCGATTTCGCACACACAGTGCCCGGTATTTAAGCTCGCACACATAGTGCTCATTAACCCATCTTTCCTCATTCATAAAAACACATATGATTTCATTTTCATTCATATATACACATATATGTACATGTTCAAACAACTTATTTCTCCTACCAAATACCATCACATTCGACAACACTCAATATACATATATATATCCACCAATTCGAATACAACCATCTCTCTCTTTTCATTTTCACATCTAACTAACTCTTAGTACATATATATACATATTGATTCAACTCAAATAATCAAAGCTTATATATAGGTATACTAACCTTACATTCGGCTAATACAAAATACATTCAATGTCACATTCGGCACTATGAGATTAAACAAACATATTTCTATTTACATATGCATATTCATTTAGATTAAAATTCAATTCATCCCAATTGCTTAAAAACTTACCTAGGAAATTGACGGATTAAGTTTCCCAGCTATTCGTTCAACTTTGCTTTTCCCCGATCCAATCCCGATTCTTTTTGTTCTTGATCTAAATAATTTCAAATTAAGCTCATTCAAATATATTTTCATTCAATTTAATCCAAAAACACATAATTATGCAAATTACCATTTTACCCCTGACATTTA
Organism: Gossypium sturtianum; assembly: GCA_025698515.1. Taxonomy (NCBI): domain Eukaryota; kingdom Viridiplantae; phylum Streptophyta; class Magnoliopsida; order Malvales; family Malvaceae; genus Gossypium; species Gossypium sturtianum. The sequence goes on along the minus strand of CM046955.1, from coordinate 73,057,817 downwards.
CAATTTTTACAATTTAGTCCCTATTGCACAAAACACAAAATACACAAAATTTGAACATACTCCTTTAGGGCCGAATGTTATTCATGTCCATACAAATCCATACAATCCATTTATTTCACATTTTAACCTTTCAATTTACAAATTTCACAATTTAGTCCTAATTACTCAAAATCATCAAAATTTCCAATATAAAACATATTAATCTAAAACATGTCTTTAATATATAATCATCAAACATCACAAACAAAAATTCTAATCAATGGCCAAACTCCAAACATGCATCAAAATCAGAAATTCTAGCATGGGTCAGATAGTATTCGAAGCAACGATCTCAAAAACGTAAAAATTATCAAAACCTGAGCTAGTTACGTACCTTGATTCAAGCTTAAGAGTGGCCGAACCTAAGCTTTGTCTATTTCTTTCTTTTATTGCATATATTTAGTCAAGAGAAACAAGATGAACAAAATGCTATTATTTTATGTTTTATTAACATATATATTAACTTAATATTTAATTACTTTTATAACCTTTATTATAATTTAATAAAACATTATAATATAAGGTCATTATAGTCCATGACTGACCACTATCTATTAAAATGGAATTTTTTCATCTTAAAGACTTCCAATTAAAAAGACATCCACAATTTGGTCCTAACACATTAAACTATCAAGTTTTCACTTTACGCGATTAAGCCCATTTTAATAATTCGACATTCAAACAATAAATTTAAATCAAAAAAAATTCACACATAGCAATTCACACATAAATAACTCAGAAAATAATATTTAAAATTTTTTTGACTCGGATTCGTGGTCCCGAAACCACCATTCTGATTAGGGCTAAAATCGGGCTGTTACAATTATGTATCATTTTCCTCTCTTCTTCATCTTTCATGGTTGCTCTGAGGAAGCAGTGGTATTAGAAAGCTCTACATGGATTGGTGATCGCGAGGCTTGATTTGGAAATGTAGAAAAAATAGTAAGGTGGTAAGGTTCTGAGCCCTTTGGTGTACGTAAGACTTAGAAAAGCAAAGTTAAAAGTTTCCAAAAACTAGTTTAAGGCATGTTTTTGGAAAACTAAGTTTTAATCTAGGATTATTAAGTTTAACCCATGAATTGGTTTTCTTGCTTAGTTTCTTGGAGAATGGAAGCTCTGGTGTCCGGGAAGTGCTAAGCAGATAAGGTGAAGAAGCATCAGGTGAGTTTCTATTCTCCAACCCCAGAAAGGCTAAGTATGATTAAGAGCATATAGGTGTTTGAGTATCCACCATTTTAGTTCAGTACGCATGATGATTTAACTATAAACATGTGTATTGCATATGGAGCTATGAAAGGGAATCAATGATGGGATAGACAAAGTTAGAAATGGGGAAAAGAGAGTGGTTCTATTAGGTATCGCCATACGATGTTGTTGGGTGCAAACTATGACGTGCAAAGCTCCGGACCTTGCGGAGGGGACACTATAGTGTTTAAGCATTAAAATATAGGAATTATGAATTGGAGGAATGGGAGGACTATGACGGGATAAGTGAGAAAAAGGATCATGGCTAGGCCATGGGGCAGATCGGAGGCTATACGCCTAAAATGAGTAAGACAATAACTGAAAGATGCTATGACTTCAGAATAAAATAAGTAAGACCATAGTTGGAAGATGCTATAGCATCATGGTAAAAGATGAGTAAGACCATAGCTGAAAGACACTATGGTATCATGACAGAAGTGAGTAAGACCATGGCTGAAAGATGCTACGGCATCCTTCGAAAGTTTGCCGGGATAGTAAACATGGGAAATATAAGGTTTAATACCATAGTTGGACTATGGCCACCAATTATGTCTGCCAGGACAACAAACATGGGGTTATAATGTGTAAGACCTTAGTTGAAAGATGCTACGACATCACGGGATAGTTCGACAGGACGTTAAACACGAGATGGTCAGCCGAGACGATAAATGGGTAAAAATCAGAACAAAAATTGTGGGACAACCTTCATTAAGGAAAATGAGCTATAAGGAAAATGGAAGTATGGGCATGCATTAGATAGCCATCGGGATAAAGGAATCAGCCAATAGAAGGGGAAATACAAAGAGGGAAAAGACTGGTAGACAAGCAGTTGTAAATGTAATAGCCCGATTTTGGGGTTAGTCAAAATAGTGGATTCAAAACCACAAATCTGAGGTTAGAGAAATTATTTAATATTATTTTATGTGTTATAGCATGATTATATGAGTGCATGAAAATTTTGGTGAATTAATTTTAGTGATTGCATGCTTAATTTTGAAAAGGGACTAAATCGCATTAAGTGCGAAAGTTTTGTTCTATAAGCTAAAGGTGTCAAATAGCTATAGAACCTTAAATTGGAGGTCCTTAATGTGCAATTAGGCCCTTAGGAAAGAGTTGGCCGACCATAGGGGACAAGAAAATACAAATTGGTCAAAGTTGGTGGAAATTAGGTGACTTAAATTGATGTAATAAAATAAAATAAGAAAAAGTTGTCATCTTTTTCACTCTCTCTTCTTCTCCACTGATTCTTACCCAAGGAAATGGCTATGGAAGCTTGAAAATTTCAGCAACTTCTAACTCTCACAAGTAAGTGATTTTGATGGTCATTTTTGATGATTTTTGTATTTTTGGAACCCTTGTAGCTTAATCTAGCTAATGAGGGGACTATTTTGCAAAATGGTTTAAAGTCTAGGGTTTTACCATGAGAATATTCATGTTGTTTTCTGCATTTTTATGGAATAAAATGAATCTTTTTTTGTTAAATAAACAACTTTTGTTAAGTGATTTTCAAGAAAACACCTAAAATGGACCATTTCGTAAAATTTGTAAAATAGGTAGTAAAGGTGTGAAATAATGGAAAATATGGGCTGCTATAAGCATGAAAAAGTTTCGGCTATGCATGGGTAGTAAAGAAATTGAACACATTTCATTTAACGAGCCTAGGGGCAAAAGTGTAAATATGACAAAGTTTAGGGGCAAAAATGTAATTTTACCAAAAATGTGAAATTTGGCTAATTTGAATAGCATGATGAATAAATAAATTAAATGCGTTGTTATAGATCAAGGAAGATGAGATTTGGAATTAGATCGGGGGGAAAAGCAAGATAATCGAGTAATTGACTTATTTCGTCGTTTCATACCGAGGTAAGTTCGTATATTAATCATAAATGTTTATTTGATAAATTGATGAATAATTTGTGAATTTAATTATAATAGTTGCTGTACAATGAAAATTCGATGTTCGAGACTAGCGAATGCAAAGTTGAACACTTTCGTTCGGTACTAAAAGATGAATTGACGGAAAAGACCATGAATGAGTCGTGGCAAAGTGTGACTAAGTGAAATCGTGTAAGACCATAGTTAGACTACGGCATCGAGATATGGTTCTATGTGAGATTGTGGAATAAAATAGCTATGGTCACATGTGTAGTACTAAGTGCAGGCTACTATGTGCACCGGACAACATCTATTATTATTGGTGGGCTGGGTGCGATCCCATCGTGAATCTATTATTATTGGTGGGCTGTGTGCGAAACCACTGTGCATTTGTTAATATTGGTGGGCTGTGTGTGATACCACCGTGAATCTGTTATTATTGGTGAGCTGTATGCGAAACCACTGTGTATCTGTTATTATTGGTGGGCTGTGTGCGATACCATCGTATATTTGTTATTATTGGTGGGTTGTATGCAAAACCACCATGTATCTGTTATTATTGGTGGGCTGTGTGCGAAACCACCGTGTATCTATTATTATTGGTGGGCTGTGTGGGAAACCATAGTGTATCTGTTATTATGGGTGGGCTATGTGCGAAACCACCGTGTATCCGTAATTACTCCGAAGTGTTTGTCGGGAAAATTCGACTGAGTGGAATTTCATGTGAGCAATGAATTCGATATGTGATAAATTTTGGTGAGGACTATAATGAGTAAGTGAAGTGATAAAGTTTTGTATTATTCATGCTAATCAAATTATGTTATTGAATGTGAGCATATTGTTATGATGTTTCATGAAAGAGTGAAATTTGAAATAAAAAGATTTTGGACATGAAAGTTAGATTGTGTAAGTTTGAAAAATTACCCAAAATGGTGGAAATTGATTTTGAGGTTGAATGAGATATGAAATTAAAGCTTAATGAGTCTATTTCTATAAAAAAAAGATACAGAATAAGCAAAAGAATTTCATATGGTGAGGTAATTGGATTTTAGTGAGACAGGGTCAGAATGATTTCGGAATCCCCTATTCTGACTTGGGAAATTCATTAAAAATTGTAAAAAAATAATCATGGGGTAAAATTTATATGTTAATGAGTCTATTTTCAAGAGAAACAGACGGGAATGTCATTCGAGTTCTGTACAATGAGATAATTAATTTTTAGTGAAGAGGGGTCGAAATTGTTAGACAGCAAAATATAGGAGACTTTAAAGAATAAACCGTGCCGATTGGCTGAACCAAAAATTCTGGAAATTTTATGGTAAGAAGATATGTGAGTTTAGTTTCAGGAAAATTTAGAGGATCTTAATTTGGAGTTCTGTAGCTCCAGATAAAAATAATTTAGTGATTGTAACTCGAGTAAACAGCTCAAGATGAACATAAATGAATTTTGAAATTTTATACAATAATGATGGTATTATCTTGAGAGCTTATAATGAGGATTGTTATAAGCATGGTAATCAATTTTTTATTATTTACATACGTACTTACTAAGCTTATTAGCTTACTCCGTTGTTTTCCATGTTTATAATGTACTCAGGTTAGCTCGGGTTGGAAGTCACCGGAGAACCTATCACACTATTGAGCTTACAATTTAGGTATCGATGATTTTATACTTAAGGTTATGGCATGTATAGGAAACTTGGTCATGTGTATATGCTACTATGAGTTGTCCTAGAATAATGACCCATGATATTCGGAGTTCATTGTTGTATCAAGCCATTTAATGTGGCCAATGAATTGGTTATGCTATAAACTCATGATGGCGCATTCCATGGTTGAGTAAATTGTACGATATGACTTGTTACGTGTGTGTGGTGGATGTTTTGGTAGCTTTAGTATGTCATGAAATGTGTCATTCAAGTTATACTCAAGTATGGGCAGGATAGGGTCGAAATTGGCTTGGAAAATAGTCATCTTCTTGACAACACAGGCAGAGACACGGCCGTGTGTCTCAACCGTGTGGAGGACACGATCTAGCGCACAGGAGTGTGACTTGGTCGTGTGATCCAAAACGAATGATGACATCATAAACAGAGAGTTACACTGGCGGAGGACACGGGCGTGTCCTGGGCCACACGGGTGGGTGTGACCACACGGCCTTCCCACACGGGCGTGTGACTCTCCAAAACAAGGAAATTTTCTAAATGTTTCAATAGTTTTAAAAGTTCTCATTTTAGTCCCGAATCGCTCCCAAAGCATGTTTTGGGCCTTGTAGGCCCATTTTAGGGACTTGATAATATAAGATTAAAAATTCTAAATTTTAAACAAAAAATTATGCCTTGAATTTGTTCAGTTGCAGGTGTTATTGTCCGGTAACGCCTCGTACCCTATTCCGGCGTTGAACACGGGTAAGGGGTGTTACATTTAGTGGTATCAGAGATATGGTTTAGTCGGTTCTCGGACTAACCTGGCATGAGTAAGAGTCTAGCTATACATGCCATATGTGGACCGTGATAGTGTGATATCTCCGGGCTCTAACAAAATTGTTCTGTTGAGACAGAGGTGCTTTCCAACCGAGCTATTTTTGAAAATGATGACATTGACACTTAGATATTTGAAAATGTGTTTGTGATAAGTTGAAATGTGGTAAGGTACGAATAAAAGTTCATAATATGCATGTGATGATGTATAAAATGAAATAGCCATAAATTGAGAATTTTGGGTACAATGTTACTGTCCTGGTTGAATCTCGTATTTTGATGAATTATGGTGATTTTATGTAATATATAAAATGTTATAAATGTTGAGAAGTTATGAAAAAGGAATTAAATGTGTAAACCGAGTAGAACGCAGGAAATGAGTATGATCGTTCAATGAAGAATTGACGGATAAGACCATGGTTGGACCATGGCAAAGTATGGAATGTAAGACCATAGCTGGGCTATGGCATTGTGATTCTGTGTAAGACCATGTCTGGGACATGGCATCGATGTGAGACTTTGTGTAAGACCATAGTTGGACTATGGGATCAAGTGAGCGACGTACTCAAACCCGTAAGGCGTTCTCTAATTTGACAAATGTCGGTAAGTAAAATGGAAGCCAAGTGTTGGAATTTAATTAGATATTAATATTGAGCTCGAGTAAGTAAATTCATTGTGTGAAATTGTGGATAACAGAAAACATTCGTATAATAAATAGATGTGCTAATTTGCTTGGAATGAACTATGTGATTATGATGGTATTACATTAGTGATGAATGCTAAGTCATATGTATGTATTTATGAGAGTTAAGTTAGAGGCTTTACGACCTCACCCCCCTTACCAGTGTTGCTTTATGATGAAATTTTACAAGAATCACGTTGAATAAGTTTATAAGTGTGAACTAAAGAGTTCAGTGGTGAAATAATTAGTAATGCAAATAGAGTTGAGTATAGTGTGACAAATGAACTCAGTTTTAAAAGAAATATCAGATTGTTTTAAGGATTATACGAATTATGAAATGTCACGGTTAAAGAAAAACTTAAATTCAATGAGACAAAATATTCAGGTATGATGCCTAAAGAATGTATGTATTAACTGGAAGTTCTTCTAAAATGATTTCTGTAGCAATGGAATAATGTTTGAATTGTAAAGATAGTTGATTACGGTGATTATAGTCGAATGGTTTATGACGATTTCTTTTGAGTACCATATGTATTTATCTACTCTCAGAGGTATATATGACTGTATGTTTCAGATGAAATTCTTATTGTAAGAAAATGTTAACTAAATATACTAATCGACGAAAGCATGGTTGGTCTGTTTGGGCTATGTTTGGCATTGTTCCATCTTACCCTGGTATTCTATCTCTCTTTTGTTAAAGAAAAATTGGTGATAGAATTCAGGTGATGATAGTATTCTGTTTCTACCGGCTATTGTCTGCTTAGTATACTGGGGATTATATAGCCTTGGTCACAGTTGATTACAGTGCAGAAGAAAAATGCTTTATTCCCGGATTTTCTCTGAGATATTATTTATCCATACAGTTAAGATGTCGGCCTTATTATGGCACTATGGTTTTAATCCATGTGATGGTTGTGGCTTCAGGGTGGTTCAAAGCTTCGTTGGTTAATAATTGAAAAGTCATAATTTGACAGTCAATATTGATTCAGATGTCTAGTTTGATTAGATTATTTGCTTGAAAGATTATTCGAATTATTTGCAATTGTGCTGAATAGTAAGCAACATTAATTATTTGATAAGTAATGTAACCTTTTGATGACCAAAAAAATTTAAAATATTTGATGTTTCTAAGAGATCTGAATTTGGGACTGCTAAGATGGCTTGAGCTGTCGAAAGCTTTTGAGTCAGTGATTGATTAGTATCCATAGAAAACGATTACAGTCACGGATGTTCTGAGTAGAATACCTATGTGTACTTTGCGAGTGATGATTATACGATTGATTATATCGGATGATGGATAGTCGTTAGCTAAGTTAGAAACTAAATTGTGTGTATTCATCGAATTTACGAAGCCCAGAAATGTGTCAGTGAATCACAAATTAAAAAGGGGTCAAAGTAAATTGACTCCTAATTCAGAATTTCAAATTGGAACCGATGATTATTTGTTGTTTCGGGATAGAGTTCGTGTATTAAGAAACCTTGAGATTATAAAACAATTATCTGTTCATTCGGGGAGTACTAAGATGTACGATAATCTGAGATGATTGTTCTAGCGAATGAGTATGAAACGTGATACCTCTAACTATGTGTCCAGATGTCTGAATTATCAACAGGTTAAAACTGATTATCAAGTACCTTCAGGACTGTTACAGCCTGTGTTATTATCTGAGTGGTGAGAAAATAAAATTTCAAAGGATTTTGTGTAAAAGGAAGATGATGTCTGAATTATTGTTGATCTTGTGGAGAAGTGTGCACATTTTATCTCGGTATGTACAGATTACTCTTTTGATAGATTGAATTATACATGTCCGAGACTTTTAGATCAATCAACATGCTAAACTCTAATATTTTCGATAGTTAACCCGAAAGGGAATTTTAGATCCTCGAGGAAATGTTTCGTTGTGGTGCTTTAGAATTTGAAAGCGAATGAGAAAAACAATTACCATTAATTGAGTTGTGTGTAATAATAATCTTTTAGTGCGCGTAAATACGACCTTGTATGGAGTGTGTATGGTTGTAATTACCGAACTCGGTTAACACTTGATCGAGCTTTGTGACAAAAGATCGACGGGATTGATTTCATCAAAGAATTTGAGCAGAAAGTGAAAGTAACTCATAACAGTTAGAAGAAATTTCAGATTGACAGAAAATATATACAGCTTGATACGTAAAATCGTTGAATTTAAGATAGTGAACTAAATGTTTATGAAAGTATAGCTGTGGAAATAGAAATTCTCGATTTAGTTATAAAGAGAAGTTGGAATTTAGTTTGATTTGATGAAAAGTGATAAACGGATCAGAATCTTAGCTTGCGAGATCAAATAATGGAGAATCCGGGGTTATGTGAGAAATTGATAAGGCACTGAGAAAACGAATCTCAAATCTAGATTCTGGTAAGATTTTCGGGGACAAAAATCCCTAAGGGGGGAGAATTGTTAAAGCCCGATTTTGGGGTTAGTCAGAATAGTAGTTTCGAAACCACAAATCTGAGGTCAGAGAAATTATTTAATATTATTTTATGTGTTATAGCATGATTATATGAGTGCATGAAAATTTTGGTGAATTAATTCTAGTGATTGCATGCTTAATTTTGAAAAAGGACTAAATCGCATTAAGTGCGAAAGTTTTGTTCTATAAGCTAAAGGTGTCAAATAGCTATAGAACCTTAAATTGGAGGTCCTTAATGTGCAATTAGGCCCTTAGGAAAGATTTGGCCGGCCATAGGGGACAAGAAAATACAAATTGGTCAAAGTTGGTGGAAATTAGGTGACTTAAATTGATGTAATAAAATAAAATAAGAAAAAGTTGTCATCTTTTTCACTCTCTCTTCTTCTCCACCGATTCTTACCCAAGGAAATGGCTATGGAAGCTTGAAAATTTCAGCAACTTCTAACTCTCACAAGTGATTTTGATGGTCATTTTTGATGATTTTTGTATTTTTGGAACCCTCGTAGCTTAATCTAGCTAATGAGGGGACTATTTTGCAAAATGGTTTAAAGTCTAGGGTTTTGCCATGAGAATATTCATGTTGTTTGCTGCATTTTTATGGAAGAAAATGAATCTTGGTTGTTAAATAAACAACTTTTGTTAAGTGATTTTCATGAAAACACCTAAAATGGACCATTTCGTAAAAGTTGTAAAATAGGTAGTAAAGGTGTGAAATAATGGAAAATGTGGGCTGCTATAAGCATGAAAAAGGTTCGGCTATGCATGGGTAGTAAAGAAATTGAACACAGTTCATTTAACGAGCTAAAGGGCAAAAGTGTAAATATGACAAAGTTTAATGGTAAAAATGTAATTTTACCAAAAATGTGAAATTGGGCTAATTTGAATAGCATGATGAATAAATAAATTAAATGTGTTGTTATAGATCAAGGAAGATGAGATTTGGAATTAGATCGGGGGGAAAAGCAAGATAATCGAGTAATTGACTTATTTCGTCGTTTCATACCGAGTTAAGTTCGTATGTTAATCATAAATGTTTATTTGATAAATTGATGAATAATTTGTGAATTTAATTATAATATTTGCTGTACAATGATGTTCGAGACTAGCGAACGAAAAGTTGAACACTTTCGTTCGGTACTAAAAGATGAATTAACAGAAAAGACCATGAATGAGTCGTGGCAAAGTGTGACTAAGTGAAATAGAGTAAGACCATAGTTAGACTATGGCATCGAGATATGGTTCTATGTGAAATTGTGGAATAAAATAGCTATGGTCACATGTGTAGTACTAAGTGCAGGCTACTATGTGCACCGGATAGCATCTATTATTATTGGTGGGCTGGGTGCGATACCACCGTGAATCTATTATTATTGGTGGGCTGTGTGCGAAACCACCGTGCATTTGTTAATATTGGTGGGTTGTGTGCGATACCACCGTGAATCTGTTATTATTGGTGGGCTGTGTGTGAAACCACCATGTATCTGTTATTATTGGTGGGCTGTGTGCGATACCACCGTGAATCTATTATTATTGGTGGGCTGTGTGCGATACCACCGTGAATCTGTTATTATTGGTGGGCTGTGTGCGAAACCACCGTGCATCTGTTATTATTGGTGGGCTGTGTGCGATACCACCGTGAATCTGTTATTATTGGTGGCTGTGTGCGAAACCACCGTGTATCTGTTATTTTTGGTGGGCTGTGTACGGTACCACCGTGTATCTGTTATTATTGGTGGGCTGTATGCGAAACCACCGTGTATCTGTTATTATTGGTGGGCTGTGTGCTAAACCACCGTGTATCTGTTATTATTGGTGGGTTGTGTGCAAAACCACCGTGTATCTGTTATTATGGGTGGGCTATGTGCGAAACCATCATGTATCCGTAATTACTCTGAAGTGCTCATCGGGAAAATTCGACTAAGTGGAATTTCATGTGAGCAATGAATTCAATATGTTGGTGAGGATTAAAATGAGTAAGTGAAGTGATAAAGTTTTGTATTATTCATGCTAATCAAATTATGTTATTGAAGGTGAGCATATTGTTATGATGTTTCATGAAAGAGTGAAATTTGAAATAAAATAGTTTTGGACAGCAGCAGTTGTGTAAGTTTGAAAAATTACCAAAACTGGTGGAAATCGATTTTGAGGTTGAATGAGATATGAAATTAAATATTAATGAGTCTATTTCTACACAAAAGATACAGAATAAGCAAAAGAATTTCATATGGTGAGGTAATTGGATTTTAGTGAGACAGGGTCAAAATGATTTCGGAATCCCCTGTTCTGACTTGGGAAATTCATTAAAAACTGTAAAAACATAATCATGGGGTAAAATTTATATGCTAGAAATTATTAATGAGTATATTTTCAAGAGAAACAAACAGGAATGTCATTTGAGTTCTGTACAATGAGATAATTAATTTTTAGTGAAGAGGGGTCGGAACTATCAGACAGCAAAACAGGGGAGACTTTAAAGAATAAACTGTACCGATTGGCTAAACCAAAAATTTTGGAAATTTTATGGTAAGAAGATATTTGAGTTTAGTTTCATGGAAAATTAGCGGATCTTAATTTGGAGTTCTTTAGCTCCAGATAAAAATAATTTAGTGACTATAACTCGAGTAAACAGCTCAAGAAGAACATAAATAAATTTTGAAATTTTATGCAATAATGATGGTATTATCTTGAGAGCTTATAATGAGGATTGTTAAAAGCATGGTAATCAATTGTTTATTATTTACAGACGTACTTACTAAGCTTATTAGCTTACTCCATTGTTTTCCATGTTTATAATGTACTCAGGTTAGCTCGGGTTGGAAGTTGCCGGAGAACCTATCACACTATTGAGCTTACAATTTAGGTTTCGATGATTTTATACTTAAGGTTATGGCATGTATAGGAAACTTGGTCATGTGTATATTTTACTATGAGTTGTCCTAGAATAATGACCCATGATATTCGGAGTTCATTGTTGTATCAAGCCATTTAATGTGGCCATTGAATTGGTTATGCTATAAACTCATGATGACGCATTCCATGGTTGAGTAAATTGTATGCTATGACTTGTTACGTGTGTGTGGTGGATGTTTTGGTAGCTTTAGTGTGTCATGAAATGTGTCATTCAAGTTATGCTCAAGTATGGGCAGGATAGGGTCGAAATTTGCTTGGAAAATAGTCATCTTCTTGACCACACAGGCAGAGACACGGCCGTGTGTCTTAGCCGTGTGGAGGTCACGATCTAGCACACGGGTTTGTGACTTGGTCGTGTGATCCAAAACGAATGATGATGTCATAAACAGAGAGTTACACGGGCAGAGGACACGGGCGTGTCCTGGGCCACACGGGGGGGGGGGGGGTGTGACCACACGGCCTTCCCACACGGGCGTGTGACTCTCCAAAACAAGGAAATTTTCTAAATGTTCCAATAGTTTTAAAAGTTCTCGTTTTAGTCCCGAATCGCTCCCAAAGCATGTTTTGGGCCTTGTAGGACCATTTTAGGGACTTGATGATATAAGATTAAAAGTTTTAAATTTTAAACAAAAATTTATGCCTTGAATTTGTTCAGTTGCAAGTGTTATTGTCCGGTAACGCCTCGTACCCTGTTCCGGCGTTGAACACAGGTAAGGGGTGTTACAGTAAAAGCCAGTAGAGCTTATGGGTGGTAACTCGACATGAATAGTCATAGGAGTTGACGCACTAGTGGTGCTTGGGTAAAGACGAATGAAAGTTGGTATAACCAAGGATCATAGATAAGGATCTGCCATTAATGAATACCGTGGGCAATTTGAAAAACCCCAAATTTTAGGGGCTTGTCATACGTAAGTTTATTAGTTCATAAGGAAAAAAATGGAGTGAGTTAAAACCCATTGACAAAGAAGGATATGCCAAATGATGAAATTGTCTATCAGGACAATTCCTCTTTAAGGGTAAATCATTGAGGAAGTACCAGCCAAATGGCTAGTGAGGCGGGCATGCCGAATGAGAAAGAAACTATGAACCTAGATGGCCTCTAGTGGTAGTTGGCTGATTCTAAAGGCTAAATAGTCCACAACTGACGTGTATATAAAAAATGTGAACCTGACCCCTCGGACAAGGTGGATTTCATGAAAAGTAATCCAACCACTAATTGTTGCAAGTGGGACTAAATCGCCAGAGTGGTGAGAAATTCTTTAGGTAATCCTAAAGGATTGGACGACAACGAGCCCATCAGGACTAAGGTAATAGTAAGAGTTTTCCATAGATTATTCAAATTGGGAATGACCACTGAAGAAAGTGTACTCAATGGTCTTTAAGAGGAAGGCCGAAGGGCCACATTAATAGGGCATGATGGTGGGGAACAACAATACACTTCAAGGATAAGTGGAAGGAAGAATTTAAGTAAAAGAAAGGATAGAGTCCGCAGAGATGGCGAGACATATAGAGAACCTTTCAAAGCTGAATGGATGCTAATAGATTGGCCGAAAGGCAATCACTCAATGATCTATTCGGCAATGGACAAGATCGGGAATAAGATGGTCCATTACTATGGGTTTAAGAGAAATGTCCCGAAGAGTAGGGAGTTTCTGTACTTATTACTATTTATTTAAACCCTGAAAAGGCATGGCATGTTTGTGAATAAAGAAACTCACTAAGTTCATTCAAACTTACAAACGGTTTGACCTGTGGATGCAGGATTAATGGAACAAGGAACTCATGGAGGGACTGAGCCAGATCGTGTTGAGTCAAGGGGCATTGAGGGAAAGTATCATGCACATAGGAAGATGGTACCTTTAGAGACTTCGCCAATGGGGCGAATATATTGTAATCAAATAGTTCCCTTAGTATTAGGAGTTGAGGTTGTGAACTTTTAATTTATTTTAACCTATTGCCTCTGTTGGAAAGCATTTTTATATAAATAGGAAATACGATATGTTTCATCTTAGTGAGAACCTAGTATGGGCAATAACCTGGTTCAATTGTGACATTTCGTACCCGGATCCGGTGATTGGGTTGGGTAAGGGCATTTCATCTTTGTTTTCGTAGTTTAATTTTTATTTTTTATTTTTTAATTTTAATTTTTATAATTTTAATGTTTAGCTTAACTATCGTAATATAGTTTTTAACGATTACTATTTAGGCCTACTACTGTAGACAATATTTTTAGATTTAATTCAAACTCCCTTGGGTATGATCCTCGAAGTACTTCCAGTTCCTCGTTGTACATTTACTATATTACAATTCGACCCGTATACTTGCGAACCCTATTGCTATATTTCTAAATCTTTTTGTTGCAGTATTTCTAGTCAAACGTTCCTACGTTTAGCGTCGGTCAAGTTGTTGGCGCCTTTGCCGGGGAGGTTTTAGCAATAAATTGAAATTTATTTTTTGCAATTAGTAGACTAAATAGGTAAATTAAAAATTATAGATATGAATTTTACTTTATTTTTTTCTTTTTAATTTTAATTGTGTTTACGTTTTTATTCTCTGTCTCTAATTTTAATTTATGACTCGAAAAGGGAGCACTTCGATCGAGCCATATCCTGATTTGGAGCAATTTCTAAGAGAATGACAACAATAATTATGTAAACTTGGTTCGATACCAGTTGGTTAAAACCTAGCATTGCTAAACCAATTATTACCAAATCGCAGTTTGAAATCAATCTCGCATTGTTGACTTGGATGACCACGAACTTGCAATTTGGTGATGATTGGATCCGATGGCATTTCTAAGATGATTTGAACATATTTGCAATACTGTGGGATATGCTAGAATTTTAGATGAGATAATTAAATTACTTTTGATTCCTTTCAAACTTGGAGGCCAAATCAGAGAATGGTTAGAGGCGTTACCTCCAAACACTATCACATCCTGGGAAGAATTTGTCCAATTATTTTTACATAGGCTCATAACAAGACCTTTTGCACTAAAAACTCAAGCCAGAATATTCGAATTCAAGCAAGAACTAATGAAAACATTGGGACAAGCTTGTGACAGGTTCAAGTTAATTCTTCGAAAAATACTTTGTGGTGGCATTGATCTGGCCATTCAATTGCAACATTTTTATGGAGGCTTAGATCAAGATAATGAAGGACAATTTGATGTTATGGCTAGAGGGAGTATTTGGACAAAGACAACTCATGAGATAGTTGTTCTCCTAGAAAAAAGAAGCAATAACGATCACACTTGGGGACTGACAAGAGAACAAAAGATAGTAAATGAGTTGATGGTTTTGCTAAACAAGATCAATAGTGGAAGAAGATGATACAAAATAGATTGAGGAGAAATCAAGTGATGGCGACTCTGGTATCTTTGATTTGGATGCAATGATAGAGGAAGAATTTCCTGTGAACTTATTGAGAGATCGGTTGGAACAAATTTATTAACTAGATGGGGAAAAGCAAGATAGAAAACCATTGAGTCAATTAGAAAAGTCCTCAACAAACATAGTTCTATTGATAATCAAACCACTTACATTGGAATTGATGTAACATCCCGACATCGGGCCTGGAAGTTTTGGCCTCACAAAGAGAGGGTTCGCCAGTTTTCGTCTAACTAAGGGTTCGCTAGTACTTCATCGAATTAAGGAGTTCGACAAAAGATGTGGTAAGGAGGTTCGCTAGTGTATTTGGTGAGCTAGTGTTCTCTAGTGTGTTTGGTGAACTAGGGGTTCACCAGTCAAAGATTGAGTCAGACTCGAATTAGGAAATAAAAATATGGTGTATCTAGGAATAGTTTAAGTGCAAGTAACACCTTTCCTAAGTCAAGTAGGGTATCCTAAGATTTCCAGGTCACTTAGGTCTATAAATACAACCCTTATTCCGTGAGAATTCTCTCATCGAATATTTTGTTGTCAAGTCACTATTCTGAATCAAGTTCATAGCACCCAAGGTAAGTCTCTATCCTGTTAGTTTTGATTGTCCAGAAAGCTAGGTTCGCTTGCATGTGTAAATTCTGAAACTTTTGTTTTCTTAGTCATCTATGTGTTTATATTGTGAACCAGTCGAACCATCTACCAGAAAGGATAAAGGCAAAGCCAAGCTTGTCTAGTTCTTAGTTTTTTTCGATGAGTGGTTAAGAATTGCCATAAGTATGCTAACTAATATGTCTTTTAGTATGAGTATTAAAGGTTCGTATCTTGTGTGCGATCTGTGATGGTTTTTAAGAACCTTGCTTTTAAAACTAAGTTTTAAGAGTAATGTTTCTACAAAACTCTATTTTCAAGATATGTTTTAATGCTATGTTTTACGTGTTCTCCTAAACGAGTCAATGTTTCAAAGTATGTTTTAAAGTACGCTTTATAAAATCTATTTTTATGAGCTTTTGTGCGAGCTTTTTGGGATAAGTCTCTGTAGGTGCTCCTTTGCAAGCCTTATGTTGGATATATTGGTATACCAAAGGATTTTGAGTACTCACCTATAATTTATATGATTTCCGGTGTTGAGGCCCCGGGACATGTGGAGAGATAAGGGAATGTCAAGCTATGCTCCATTCACTGGGACATCTTGGTGTAGAAGAGAGTGTACTGCCTCGCGCTACACCTATGGGACATGTTTCTGGACTCTTCGAGTTATTCTGAGGAAATTTAAGGAGACCCACATATCCATTGAGACAAGATTTTGATAAGCGAACTGGTCTTGTGACCTAAGGCATACCTGTAACACCCTTAACCCGTAACCGTCACCGCACTAGGGTTAAAGGCGTTACCAGACTGATCGGAAACATTTACAGAAGTTCATACATTCAATCATCATTCTCAAGCATAATGTCCTTTAAATGAGTCCTCGAGACCATAAGCATACTTATAAAATGGGTCGGGACTAAACCGAAACACATACAAAATTTCTCAGAAATTTAAAAAGTTTCAAGGGTTACACGCCCGTGTAGGCAAGCCGTGTACCTCCCACGGCTGCTGGACACCCCCGTGTGTCCTGCCCATGGTCGAAACTAACCTCACATCCACGGCCACCAAGCACGCCCGTGTGCCTTGGCCGTGGTCGAATCTGACCTCACATCCACGGCCACCAAGCACGCCCGTGTGCCTTGGCCGTGGTCGAATCTGTCTTTACACCCACGACCACCCAGCACCCCATGTGCTAAGGCCGTGTACTCATAGGCCAATACTGACTTTCTCACACGGCTACTAGACACGCCCGTGTGTCATGGCCATGTGCAATCCTATCAAAACCACACGGCTATCAGGCACGTCCGTGTGCCGTGGCCGTGTGCTCTTAAGCTAGCTACTAACTTTACCCCACGGTCACCAGGCATGCCCGTGTGCCCAGGCCGTGTGACATTATAGGTCATTTGCAAGATTAAAAAGCCACCATTTAGTACATACCTACAATCAACAATTACCATCACATATCATGCATATAAGGCAGCCAAAAACATACTAAATTGACCATTCATTCTATACATTCATTACTCATTTCATTCACTTACCTACCCAAAAACTTGACCATTTCATGAGCATCAATCCATACCAAAACAACTACACGTACCACATTCATCAAGGCAAAATATGAACCAATAATTAGTCACATCTCATGACCAAGTCTATACTTCAACTTATACCAAAATACTAGCCTATACATGCCATATCTAACTTTATACATTTCCAAAGTGTACCAAAAAGAGTTTAGTAGTGTGATGACGATCCGTGACGGTCCCGAGCCTTCAGTAGCTTTAACGACCTATAAAACAGAGAAAACACACACACAGAGTAAGCTTTCCAAAAGCTTAGTAAGTCAATATACAAACAAACTTAGCATGAATTGCACATAACAGAATTAATAAGATAACCAATGTGGTTCTCATGACAAAATCACCTCATTCTTTCTTGAGCTCATATGCTTAGCTATAACTTGCCATATTTCCAAATCACATAACATATAGTTCATCTAGTCAAGAATTTACATATCACATTATCAATTCCATATACTTAACATTATAATATGCTCACATGGATACTTACCTTATATACACAATTAGTATATAAGCAACGCACTGTAATCGGATATTCATTCACTTAACTTATCAAAACTCGATTTGCTATTCGTATCTCGGACTTGCCCATTGAACCGATAGGAATCTAGTAGGATACTCGTAAAGCTCAGAATGGTCGTGACAATGCCAACGCCCCGCACGAGGTCTTACATGTAATCGGATATCGATGCCATCGTCCCGCATGGTCTTACACGAATAAATACGATGCCAATGTCCCGCATATGGTTTTACACATAAAGATCATATCGATGCCAACGCCCCGCACGTGGTCTTACACGTAATACTCATGTCGATGCCTACGTCCCAGACGAGGTCTTACACGAAATCTCAAATCAACGCCAACGCCCCGCACGTGGTCTTACATGATAAAGCGTAGCGTAAAACCTATGTCATGACATAGCTAGTCCTATTTATTCCTAGGTTCGTACGGGACTTCTCGGACTTATTCACTATATAGAACTTATCTCGGAATTCATATACATAACCTCTCATAAGCATCCATTATCCACATTAGTCATATAAAAAATTATAATTTCATACAAGTACGTTTATTTGCATAATGACTTACCTCAAATTCGATCTATCGGAATGAAAACGGCTACTCGTTTACTATCGCTTTCCCGCGATCTAAATCCGTTTTCTTCGGTTCTTGATCTAAACATTTTCAAAATTAACCCTTTTATTCAATAATTCATTCAATTCAATCCAAAGACATACATTTAGGGCTATTTGCAAATTAACCCTCACATTTGCACAATTTATCAATTTAGTCCATTTTTCTCAAAACATCAAATCCACAAAATTTGTTCACACACATGCTTGGCCGAATCTCATTAGGGACTATATAAGTTCATATTTCTCATCAAATTCGCAATTTAGTCCTCAAAAATAATATTTTTACAATTTAGCCCTATTTAGCTAAATTCATCAAAAATCCAAGAATATAACATGTTCATCTAACTCAAATCTTTCATTTAACAACTAAACTCATCTCAAAACTCAACATATCAACAATGGCATCTCACACAAACATCATCAATTCACAAAATTAATACATGGGTTTTGTAGCTCTCAAAGCAACGATTGCAAAAACATAGAAATTATCGAAAACCGACTCAAAACATACCTTAATTTAAGCTTACAAGTGCCGAAAATCAAAAGAACATTTCCTTCTTTCCTTTCCTTGCTATATTCGGTGGAGAATGAAAGAATGAGCTCCACTTTCATGTTTCTTTTATTATAATATAATTATAACTTATAAAATAAATATAATATAACTTTTAACTTATAAAATAACATATAAAAACATGTAAAACCATGTTACCGTCCACTATAAATAAAAAGGGGCTATTTGCCCTTTAAGAACTTCACTATAATAAAGCCATCTCAATTTGATCATTAATCAAATGAAAAGTCACTTTTAAACTTTATGTAATTTAATCCTTTTCATCAAATTAAACACACAAACGGACAAATTAACTTACGGAAATTTACCACATGCTTAATCACATATCAACGGCACAGAATATAATATTAAAATATTATTTAGACTCGGACTTGTGGTCCTAAAACCACTGTTTCGACTAGGGTATAAATCGGACTGTTACAATTCTCCCCCCTTAGGGATTTTCGTCCCCAAAAATCTTACCGTTAAACAGATTCGGATATTGCTGTCTCATTGAATCTTCCAATTCCCATGTTGCCTCTTCAATTCCGTGCCGATTCCATAATACTTTCACTAACGGAATTTTTTTGTTTCTCAACTCTTTTACTTCACGAGCTAAGATACGGATCGGTTCCTCTTCATATGTCATATCAGATCGGATTTCAATTTCTGATGGAGCAATCACATGTGACGGATCTGATCGATATCTACGGAGCATCGAGACATGGAATACATTATGGATCTTTTCAAGCTCGGATGGCAACAACAATCGATATGCGACAGGTCCAACTCGCTCAATGATCTCATACGGTCCGATGAATCTCGGACTCAACTTGCCTTTACGTCCGAAATGGAGTACTTTCTTCTACGGTGACACTTTCAGAAACACTTTGTCACCGATCTCAAATTCTATATCTTTTCGTTTCAAGTCCGCATATGACTTCTGACGATCAGATGCTGTTTTTAAATAATCTCGGATCAGTTTTACTTTCTGTTCTGAGTGTTTTATCAAATCAACCCCATGTAGCTTATTTTCACTGAGCTCGGTCCAAAAAAGAGGCGTACGACATTTACGTCCGAACAAAGCTTCATAAGGTGCCATTTTGATGCTTGACTGAAAACTGTTATTGTATGCAAATTCAATCAATGGCAAATACTGTTCCCACGAACCATTAAACTCAAGTATACAACATCTTAAAATATCTTTAAGAATCTGAATAATCCGCTCGGATTGACCATCTACTTGCGGATGAAAAGCTGTACTGAAATGCAGTTTCGTGCCTAAAGCTTCTTACAATATCTTCCAGAACCTTGATGTAAACCTCGGATCCCTATCTGACACAATGGATAGTGGTACCCCGTGCAATCTAACAATCTCGGAAATATATAGCTCGACTAATCTATCAAGTGAATAGTCAGATCTTACCGGAACAAAATGGGCAGATTTCGTCAGTCGGTCAACTATGACCCAAATTGCATCTTTCTTTCTCGGAGTCAGAGGCAATCCGGAAACAAAGTCCATCGTTACTCTATCCCATTTCCACTCAGGAATCAGAATCGGTTGCAGCAACCCAGACGAAACTTGATGTTTAGCTTTAACTTGTTGACAAATTAAACATTTCAAAACAAAGTCAGAAATGTCCCGTTTCATACCAGACCACCAATAGTGTTGCTTCAGATCATGGTACATCTTAGTACTTCCCGGATGAACAGATAGACAACTGTTATGAGCTTCACTCAAAATCAACTGAATCAATTCCGGATTTCTTGGAACACAGATACGATCTTGAAATCTCAAACAATCATCAACAACTTGAAATTCAGATTCAAAATTCGAACCACATTGAGCTCGTTTTGCTAATAACTCATTATCAGATTTCTGAGCATCACAAATCTGCTATTTAAACAACGGTTTCGCTTTTAATTCAGCCATCACAAAACTATCATCAGACAAATCTAACTGAGCATTCAAAGCACGTAGTGCAAAAAATGATTTTCTACTCAATGCATCAGTAACAATGTTTGCTTTACCCGGATGATAATCTATCACAAGTTCTAAACTTTTAACAGCTCTAGCCATCTTCTCTATTGCAGATTCAAATCTTTCTGAGTCATCAGATATTTCAGACTTTTATGATCTGAAAACATGTGACATTTCTCACCATATAAATAGTGGCGCCAAATTTTAAGTGCAAACACAATTGCGGCTAACTCAAGGTCGTGCGTCGAATAGTTCTTTTCATGAGGCTTCAATTGTCTTGAGGCATAAGCTACAACTTTGCCTTCCTGCATCAAAACACATCCCAGACCATTTAATGAAGCATCATCAGTAAATCACAAATTCTTTGTCCGATTCTCGTCAGTACTAACACCGAGCTTTCATTATGAGTTTTCAACTGATCAAAACTTTTCTGACATTTATCCGACCATTCAAATCTAACATCTTTCTGAAGTAGTTTTGTCAACGGAGTAGCTATCGTCAAAAAACCTTTTAAAAATCTGCGGTAATAACCAGCTAAGCCCAGAAAGCTACGGACTTCAGATACGTTTCTCAGAGGTTTCCAATCCAGAATAGCAGAAATCTTGCTCGGATCAACTCGAATCCCAGAAGCTGACACAATATGCCTCAGAAAACTAACCTCGTGTAACTAGAATTCACATTTGCTAAATTTCGCATACAATTGCTTTTCTCTCAAAGTTTGCAACACAATCCTCAGATGTTCAGCATGCTCCGTTTCATCCCGTGAATAAATCAAAATATCATCTATGAACACCACAACAAATCGATCTAGGTACAGTCTGAAAATTCTATTCATCAGATCCATAAAAACAGCAGGAGCATTGGTTAGTCCAAATGGCATAACTAAAAACTCATAATGCCCATACCTCGTTCTGAAAGCAGTCTTCGGAATATCTGAATCTTTAACTCTCAACTGGTAATACCCCGATCTCAAATCAATCTTAGAAAATATAGTAGCTCCTTTTAACTGGTCGAATAAATCATCAATCCTGGGCAACGAATATTTATTCTTTATCGTCACTTTATTCAACTGACGGTAATCGATACACATCCTCATCGTGCCATCTTTCTTTTTCACAAATAGAACAGGAGCACCCCAAGGCGAGAAACTCGGTCTAGCAAACCCTCTATCAGTTAATTCTTGCAACTGCGACTTTAACTCTTTCAATTCTGTTGGTGCCATTCTATACGGAGCTATCGAAATAGGTGTAGTACCAGGCAACAACTCAATACCAAACCCAACTTCACGAATCGGAGGCAAACCCGATAACTCTTCTGGGAATACATCAGAAAACTCACACACAATAGGCACTAACTCAACTTTCCTTTCAGATACTTTTGAATCAATTACATAAGCAAAATATGCTTCATATCCCTTTTTCACACACTTTTGAGCTTTTAACACCGATATCACAGCAGGAAAACCATTCAAATTATTAGATTCAATCCGTACAATTTCATCATTCGGACATCTCAAATCAATAGTCTTTCTTTTACAATCCACAATAGCATCATGCGAAAACAACCAGTCCATACCCAGAATGATATCAAACTCATCAAATGGAAAAAAGCATCAAATCAGTAGGGAAACAAATATCTCGAAACAATAATGGACAGTTCTTGCATACTTTGTCAACCAGGACACTTTTACCTAAGGGGTTCGATACTTTTATAATAAACTTAGTAGACTCTACAGGCAAAGTCTTACTGAATACTAAATTCATGCATATATATGAATGCGTAGAACAAGGGTCTATCAATGCAATCACAGAAGTATCATAAAGTGTAAAAGTACCCGTTATAACATCAGGTGATGAAGCTTCCTCACGAGCTCGGATAGCATACGCTCTGGCAGGTGCTCTAGCTTCAGATCTCGCAACAGTCTGTCTCGTAATTCTCTGACTACCACTGACATTTCTTACATTCTTCGAAGGTCTACCTCTCACAGGTGCATTATCATATCTAAGATTCTGAACAGTCTCATGCTCGACAAACTCAGGGCAATCACGGATAAAATGATCAAGTGATCCACATCTGAAGCAAGCTCAGTCATTTAATCTACAGCTTCCCGGATGCCTTTTTCCACAATATTTACATTCGTGTCTCTCGATCGAGCATTACCAACGCTAGCCATGAAGTTCTTTGGAATTTTAGAACTCATTTGCGGTCTAGATTGATTTCTATTCGAATGACCCACATTATCTCTAAAACGACTTTGATTATCTCTGAATCTTTTCGGAGTAGACTGAAATGATTTACTCTAAAATCTCTTTCTCATATCTCGAGCTTTAGACTCGGCTTTTCTTTTATCTTTACCGAGTGCCTCGGCTTTGCACGCTCGGTCAACGAGTACAACAAACTCTTTTATTTCTAAAATTCTGACTAGCAAACGAATGTCTTTATTAAGCCCATCTTTGAGCCTTTTGCACATTATAGCTTCAGATGATACACATTCTCGAGCGTACTGACTCAATCTCACGAACTCTCGTTCATATTCTGAAACAGTCATTCGGCCTTGTTTTAGTTCCAAAAATTCCTTTCGTTTCTAATCTATGAATCTCTCACTGATATATTTCTTTCGGAACTCGTTCTGGAAGAAGTCCCATGTAACTCGCTCTTTTGGAATAACAGATATCAGAGTTTTCCACCCTTGGTATGCTGCATCTCGGAGCAATGATACAACACACTTTATGCATTCTTCCGGAGTAAGGGACATTTCGTTAAATACCCGGATAGTATTTTCTAACCAGAATTCAGCCTTTTCAGCATCATCATCATTGGCAGCTCGAAATTCTTTAGCCCCATACTTGCGAATCTTGTCAACCGGAGGCTTATTTAACAGATTTATACCCATCACTGGAGGCACAACTGATGTCTGAAAGGGATTAACCGGGGGCAGGGGTTGTGAAACAATCGGGTTATTCCTTACAAATTGAGTGAACCATTCACTCATCATCTGGAAGAAAGCTTCTTTAGCTTCTTCCCCTTGAGCACTAGTAGCCGGTCTCAGATAAGAGGGTGCTGTCCCTTGCGCAGGAGCAGGCGCATTGCTTTCTACGTCGTCAGCTACGGCTCTTTCGAGATCCATTACTATATGAAAATCACATTTTACACGTCAGGATTCATCACACTATAATAGTTCAGACATATGGCATGTATAGCTAGACTCTAACACGCTACGTTTGTCCGAGAATCGGCTAAACCTAGCTCTGATACCAACCAAATGTAACACCTCTAACTCGTAACCGTCGTCGGACTAGGGTTAAAGGTGTTGCCAGACTGATCGGAAACATTTACAGAAGTTCATACATTTAGTCATCATTTTCAAGCATAATGTCCCTTAAATGAGTCCTCGAGACCATAAGCATGCTTAAAAAACGGGTCGAGACTAAACCGAAACACATACAAAATTTCTCAGAAATTTAAAACTTTTCTAAGTTTCAAGGGTTACACGCCCGTGTAGGCAAGCCGTGTACCTCCCACGGCTGCTGGACCCCCCGTGTGTCCTGCCCGTGGTCGAAACTGACCTCACATCCACGGCCACCAAGCACGCCCATGTGCCTTGGCCGTGGTTGAATCTGACCTCACATCCACAGCCACCAAGCACGCCCGTGTGCCTTGGCCGTGGTCGAACCGTCTTTACACCCACGCCACCCAAAGACCGCGTGTGCTAAGGCCGTACTCATAGGCCAATACTGACTTTCTCACACGGCTACTAGACACGCCCGTGTGTAATCCTGTCAAAACCAGACGGCTATCAGGCACGTCCGTGTGCCGTGGCCGTGTGCTCTTAAGCTAGCTACTGACTTTAACCCACGGTCACCAGGCACGCCCGTGTGCCCAGGCCGTGTGTAATATCCCGGGTTAAGGGCTATTTTGTTGTTGCATGTTATTGCATGTGTTTAGTGTGCTGTGTTGCTATTTCGGTGTTTTAGGGGCTTAATTGTGGGCTAGGAGTGTGCCTGGTAGGTAGGAAAATTTTGGTTTTTGGGTGCTAGGTGAAGGAGCCGAGGAAGCTGGGGTTTAAGAAAATAATTTGTTGTTTTGTTGCACAAGTAAGGAGCTAGCTTAGTGGCAAAGCATGCGCTACATGGGGGAGCTTGGTGTGGCGTCATCTACATGGAGTGGAGGTCTAGTGTTCGAGCTGCGAATTCCTCATTTTGGCTACATTTTGGGGCGGCATGGAGGAGAGGTAGAAGGCTAGTGAAATTCTACCTTGGACCAAGTCATACTTTTCAAATGAAAGGTGGAGAGCATTTGTAGGAGGGTGACTTGGTCATGCATGTTTGAATGAGTGGTTGGGAGTCTTTGGAGGGTTGTGGCTGAATTTTTGGAGAGGTATGGGGAAGGGGGACGGCTTGGTAGTATGTTGTGGAGGGAGTGCCGATTTCCACTTTAGCATTTTGGTTGGTTTCGGTCAAAGGTGGTAAGCCGGAATTCTTTTTCTTTTTGTCAATTTCCTAAACCGAATTTCAAGTAAAACTCTCCCACTTTTGTTTCTTGAAACCGAAATCCCAAGCAACTCTATTGCTGAATTTTGTAGGTGGTTTTCTACATCTTGTGTTTGCTAGCCTAATGCCCTCCCCACTCTTTCTTCTTTCTTTCATTTTGAGTTAAGCCGAAATCATCTTACCTTGTTCTTCTAATTTTCGTTTTTCCCTTTTCCATACCATTTAGCCGAAACCCATCCTTCAAAACTCTCTTCTCATTTCTTCTTTTGGCAAACCGAAACTACTTTCATTCCATCCATTTCTCCCTTTCTCAATTGCCATTGCCGAAACTACTTTTTTCTCACACTTCTTTTCTTTCTCTTCCACTCAAGCCGAACGCTAGAGGTGATAAACACTTAAAGCCGTTTTCTTTCTTCTTTCTTTGGAAGCCTTGACCGAATCTATCCCCTCTTCTAGTGGTGTTTACGTTGGCCGATTAAGGGTTGGTGATTGAGGTAAGTGCTAGCCGAATATTTTCTTTCTTTTCTCACTCGTACTCTATCGATTTGAGGTTTTGTTAAGAGTTGTATATGACAACTATTGATGAGTGTTATCTCTTTTGTGGGAACCAATTGCATCATAGGACAAAGGGGACTTCGAAGCAGTCAAGTGGAACTTTCTACCTTTGCTTAACCATTTGATAGGTGGTGGTAAGAAGATTATCTGTTAGTCTATTCTTTTGGATTTCAATAAGATAAGGCTTCAAGTGTTTTAACTGTTCTCTTTTTAGGGGTGGCCGATTGTTAAAGGAGAACCACTGCTTGGTTCAAGATTTGGTAGGAAATCAAATCTAATATAAAGGTAAGGGTTCGATATTAACCCCTTTGGTTAATTGATGTTGGCCGAATGTTAGGGATGCCTAACCCTTATGTTTGGCCGATTGTAGGAGCTAGTACTCGAGGGATTTAGATCGTTTCGTTGGGATTTTAGACTCAGATTACAGGTGTGTAAACTAACACACTTCCGCTTAGTAATATGATTGATAACCTGTGTGATAATTAATGAAACAGTGATGATTGATATGATACCCTAATGGGTATGATCTTAGACTCGGGTAAGCCATTATTATTATTGTTATGAGTTTACTAATGATCTATATGATACCATGGCTATGGATATATGTGACATGGGATATGAGGTTAGGCATATTAGCATGATATGCATGATTTGTATGATATGCATGATTACATGAGTATGGTATGTTGATGGGTGATATGAGTGGAGGGAGCAAGTGATATTTTTGTCGACGAGCACCAAAGTTGTTTTGGTAACACACTTTGTGACTTTGGGTCACCAGAGGTTTGGCACCTCCAGAGGTTTGGCACCTCATTGCGACTCGTCCCCGTGGTTAACACCACCGTGGGTTGGCCCCACATGAGATATGGGATCGTCGCTAGTGATTGGGTATCACACGATGGCTTGGCCCTATCATTCGATTATTGTGACTACGGTCACCAGTGGTTTGGTACCACATTTGTGTCTTTGGGACACCGAGGTTGGGCACCTCATTGCGACTCGCCCCTCGTGGTTTGACACCACCGTGGGTTGGCCCCACTTGAGATACGGGATCGCCTCGCTAGTGATTGGGTATCACACGATGGGTTGGCCCCATCATTGGATTTGTGACTTCTGGTCACCCTGCTTTGGTAGCACAAACGTGTCTTTGGGACACCAAAGTGGTTTGGCACCACATTGATGGATATTGTGTCTTTGGGACACCAAAGTTGTTTTGGTAACACATTGTGACTATATGTCACCAAGTGGTTTGGCACCACCAGTGGTTTGGTACCACACGGGGTAGAAAAGGCAATACGGATGGTTAGGATCGGGTTGCATTAATTATGTTGCTATGTATGATGTGTGATAGCATGTTGTGTTATCGGAGCGGGATTTATACATCGAGTCATTCGACTCACCGTCTCCTTTGATATTTCAGTGACTCGTAGACGCGACAAGGAGCCGGATGGACTCTGGGTGCACATGCCATGCTTTAATAAAAGTTTTGCTCAGACTATTCAATTTGGGTACTTTAACTTATTTACTTTTAGTTGGGTTTTAGTTGGATTTGTAAAAGGCCTTTGATTTATGTTTTATGATGGTTATGGTTTAATTAGATTCTTAACCTGCTTAACAAATAACTTGGTATGAAATTTTACTAAAAATTTGGAAGGATAATGTTTTCAAAACTATAACGCAATGTGTTTTAAACTATACCATCGGGTATCTCACTATGTTTTGTTATAAAGTAAACTCAAATGATTCTCAAATCAAACTCGATTTTCTACTAAGTCAAAAATGTTTTAAAATAGAACTAAGAAACTATTGGAATTACTAAATGAAACCAACTCGTTTTTAACTATATACTTTGGATAAGTTTTCAAAATCTAATCAAACAAGCCTACTCCAATTTTCCTCAAATTCACTATGTTTTCACCCCGCTTTTAAACGAAAATCTGATCACTCAAAAACGTTTTCCCCCGTAACATACCGCATTCTGACGTGGTGTCCCCGTCCGAGTTTGGGGTGTTACAATTGTGGTATCGAGCCAAGTTCAAAGGTTTCTGTGGGCCCGAGGCCCAAAAAGTTTTTAAGAGTTTATTTTGAGTGTTTGTATGGTTTGAAAGGCATGGCACCGAGTCTCCCAGCACTGGGCCGCCTGTAAGTACCCTTACTATTGCTTGTGAATTGATTGGATGTGATATGATTTGATGAATAGCAATAGTATACTACTTTAGAGATTGAAACCGATAGGATTCTCGTGAACTCGCGAGAACAAATCTCCTTAAATATTCATAAGATTTGCCTTAAAATAGTGGAATATATGCCGATGCATAAAACTCTTAAATCGAATACGAGAAAGATTAGTCATGAGCACTCGAGGCGGACGTGGTCGTAATACTCGTGGTAGAGGTAGGGTAGGATGACGCTTCAACCCGTAGGATCCGGTCGAAGTCCGAAAATGAGATACCGGTTCGCCACCAGTGGAGGTGGTGAGTTCCAAGATCGATCGGGGACGATGCAAAGGTCACAGCGATCTTTGCGAGTGTTGGAAAGCGGTAGTTGGTGTAGGTGGTGGTGCAGAGCTAGGAAATTGCGGCTCGAGCGACTTCGGGCAAATGGGGCCGAATTCTTTCGAGGTGTATTCGTGTCGTTCCCAAAGACTGCTGAGTATTGGCTGGAGGCAACCGAGCGGATCATGGATGATCCGGACTTGATCAAGAGAAGCCGAAGGGCATCGACGCTTCTCCGGGATGAGTCATATCGGTGGTGGCTCACGGTTCGAGGCGAAGGTGGCGCAGAGAGAGGATCGACATGGGATTATTTCGTGGTCGCATATCAAAAGAAATACATCGGAGCTAGTTATATTGACTCCCAAATGGAAGGCATTTCGAGGCTTGTTCGGGGAGTAAACTGCTTTAGTACGAGGCCGAGTTTCTGAGTGAGTAGGTATGCTGTGTGGGCGTTGTGGCCACCGAGCATGAGAGGTGTGTCGCGTTTGAGGATGGTCTGCGAGACGAATTGAGATCGCTGATTGCTCCTCTCGGGAGGAGCGAGTTTGCTTTCTTAGTTGAGAAGGCTAAGGTAGCCGAGGGTGTTAAGGAGTCGAGTGAGACAGGCATGGACGTAAATAGGCATAAGAGGAGCTTTGGGTCTTACGGATCGTCGGGTAATCCGCAGAAGAGAGCTAGACCGAGTGGGCCGAATCATCCGCTAGGTTTGTTGCTCGCCAGCGTGGACCGCCGCAGAGGTAATCGGTGTGGGAAATCTCATTGGGGTGGTTGCCGGACCGGAGGAAAGGGTTGCTTTGAGTGTGGTTCTCTGAGCACCGTGTGAGGGACCTGTCCGCGTAGGTTGGCCAGATTCGGGCCCGAGAGTCGTGGCCGTAACCGTTCAGAGGTAATAGACCGCCACCGCAGAGGGGCCGTGGTAATGGCAGAGGTGGTAATGGTTCGTCAGGCCGTGGAGCACCGGGCGAGAGGTGCGGTAGTTCGATGCCGCATACTGGATTAGTGTATCTTCGCGGCGGCGGAGGAGAGGCGACGCACCGGACGTCATAACCGCAGACGTTTTTGATTTTTGGTTCTCCTTATACCGCTTTGATTGATGTGGGTTCAACGCACTCTTATGTTGCCGTGAGTATAGTAGAGACCATGGATTTAGACTCGAGATATCTTCTAGGCGGATGACCGTGATTAGCCCTCAGGTCACTCGTAGTAGTAGATAAACTATTTAGAGAGGTACCCTAGAACTCCAAGGGGTAGTGTTTTCTTTCGCCGATCTAATGGAACCGCCGTTTGGGGAGTTTGATCCGATTCTTGGGATGGACCTGGTTGGTCAAGTACCAGGCGAGGTTGGATTGCGCGCCAAGCGCATGGTTCTTAAGACGGTTGAGGGTGATGAGGTGGCTATGATAGGTAATAGGAGGGATTACTTATCAAATGTGGTATCCGCTCAAAGCGGAGAAGATGGTCGAGGAAGGGTCGTGAAGCATATGTAGTTCATGTGTATGCCTTGGAGGCTAAAGAGTCTGCTGTGGAGAAGGTTCTGCATGTTAAGGAATTTCTTTGATGTGTTTCGAGGAGCTTAGGGTTTGCCGCCGATCGCGAGGTAGAGTTCGGGATAGATCTATTACCCGAACAGCGCCGGTGTCTATTGCTCCGTATAGGATGGCGCCAAAGGAATTGGTGGAGCTTAAGGCTCGGATCCGGGAGTTATTGGATCGAGGTTTTATTAGGCCTAGTGTTTCGCGCAGTAGTAAGTGCGCGGTACTCTTTGTCAAGAAGAAAGATGGCACGATGCGGATGTGTATAGACTACCGCCTTGATTGAATAAGCGGCGACGAAAAACAAGTATCCGCTGCCACGGATAGATGACTTGTTTGATCACCGAGGGGTGCTGCGGTATTTTCAAAGATCGACTTGAGGTCCAGGTATCACCGATTAAGAGTTAAGGAGGTCGATATCCATAAAACAGCGTTTGGACTCGGTATGGGCACTCACGAATTTACGTAATGCCGTTCGGGTTGACAACGCGACGCAGCAGCGTTTATGGATATGATGAATAGGGTGTTTCAACGAAGATCCGGATCGATTCGTCGTGGTTTTCATAGGCGACATCTTGGTGTACTCAGGGCGAGAGGAAGAGCATGATAAGCATTTGCGAGTGGTGTTGCGTGATTTTGAGGGAAAAGCACTCTATGCTAAGTTCGGTAAGTGTGAGTTCGCTTAGGAAGTGACTTTCTTGGGTCATGTAGTGTCGGTGAGGGGATTCGAGTAGATCCTCGTAAGATTGAGGCGATTTTGGATTGAAGCCGCCTAAGTCGGTGGGTTGAGATTCGAGTTTTTCGGTTTGGCCGGATACTACCGAAGGTTTGTTGAGGGTTTTTCGTTGATAGCAGCGCCGATGACCAAGTTGCTGAGGAAAGAAGTTCCGTTTGTATGGACTGAGAAACAGCAGGAAAGCTTCGATAAGTTAAAGAAGATTTTGACTGAGGCTCCGGTTTTGATACAACCTGAGGCTGGTAAGGAATTCACAGTGTATTGTGACGCATCACATACGGGTTTGGGTTGTGTGCTGATGCAAGAAGGTAAGGTTGTGGCTTACGCTTCTCGACAGCTGAGGTCACATGAGGTCAACTATCCGACGCACGATTTGGAGCTAGCGGCTGTAGTCTTCGCCTTAAAGATTTGGAGGCACTACTTGTACGGAGAGAGATCGATAGTCTACACCGACCATAAGAGTCTGAAGTATCTCCTGACTCAGAAGGATTTGAATTTGAGGCAGCGCAGATGGGTTGAGTTGCTGAAAGATTATGACTGTTCGATTGAGTATCATCCGGGCAAGGCTAACGTGGTGGCCGACGCGTTGAGCCGTAAGGTTGTTTCGGACTTAAGAGCATTGTTTGCCCACTTGAGTTTGTATGGACGACGGAGTATTCTCGCGAATCGCAGTTAAGCCTACTTGGGTTGAGCAGATCAGAGAGAAATAGTTGGAGGATGAGGTTCTGAGGGCGCGAAGGTTGCAAGTGCAGAATGGTGGTTTGGAGGGTTACAGCTTGTCTAGTGATGAGGTGTTGTGTTTTCAGGGTAGGGCTTGTATGCCTAAAGATGTTGAGCTGAGGCAGAAGATTCTTCAGGACGCACATAGCGGTCCTTATGCTATGCATCCTGGAGGTAGCAAGATGTATAGGGATCTTAGAGAGCAGTTTTGGTGGCCTGGCTTGAAGAAAGAGGTGACAGAGTTTGTTGGGAAGTGTCTGACTTGTCAGCAGGTCAAGGCTGAACATCAGTTGCCGTCGGGGTTGCTTCAGCCTGTGAAGATTCCTCAGTGGAAGTGGGAAAGGATAACCATGGATTTCGTCAGTGGGTTACCGCTTACGCCAAGCAAGAAGGATTCAGTTTGGGTAGTGGTGGATCGTCTGACTAAATCAGCTCACTTTATTCCGGTGAGGGTTGACTACTCACTTGTGTCGGGCTAAGTGTATGTGTCGAGATAGTAAGGTTGCATGGTGTGCGGTTTGATAATCTCGGATAGGGATCCCGATTTACGTCAAGGTTTTGGAAAGCGTTGCATCAGCTTTGGGTACGCGTTTGGATTTCAAAGACGGCTTTTCACCCGCATGATCGACGGTCAATCGTAAAGGGTTATTCAGATCTTAGAGGATATCCGAGAGGTTGTGTCCCGGATTTGTGGGTAGTTGGGAGGAGTTTTTGCCATTAGTCGAGTTTGCCTACAACAACGATTACTAAGCGAGCATCAAGATGGCACCATATGAGGCGTTGTATGGTAGGAAGTGTCGCTCACCTACGTGTTGGACGGAGTTAGGTGAACGCCCGTTTGTTGGGACCCGAGTTGGTTCTTCGAGACGTAGGTAAGGTTAAGTTGATTCTGAGCTCGATTAAAGGAAGCTTGGACCGCAGAAGTCTTATGCCGATCTTAAGCGAAGAGATATAGAGTTTCTTTGTAGGGGATCGAGTTTTCTGAAGGTCTCGCCTTGGAAGAAGAAGGTGTTGAGGTTCGGAAGGAAAGGCAAGCTAAGTCCGAGGTTTATTGGGCCGTATAAGGTTTTGAGGCGAGTTGGACCGATGGCGATCTTCGCTTGAGTTGCCGCAGAGCTTAGTCGATTCACGACGCTTTTTCACGCTTCGATGCTTCTCGAGGTATCGCTCGAGATCCGTCACATGTGGTAGCAGATGGAAGAGATCGAGGTGAATCCGGACTTGTCTATGGAGGAGGAACCTCGTGCGCATTCTTGATCGGGATGTGAAGGTTCTGCGTAGAGAAAGTCTGTGCCTTTGGTTAAGGTACTTTGGCGGAATCATGGCGTAGAAGAAGCTACGTGGGAACCCGAGGATATGATGAGACAAACAATACCCGCAACTCTTTTGACGAGGTAATTTCGAGGCCGCGAAATTATTTTTAAAGGGGTAGAACTGTAATATCCGGGTTAAGGGCTATTTTGTTGTTGCATGTTATTGCATGTGTTTAGTGTCTTTGTGTTGCTATTTCGGTGTTTTAGGGGCTTAATTGTGGGCTAGGAGTGTGCTGGGTAGGTAGGAAAATTTTGGTTTTTGGGTGCTAGGTGAAGGGAGCTGAGGAAAGTGGGGTTTAAGAAAATAATTTGTTGTTTTGTTGCACAAGTAAGGAGCTAGCTTAGTGGCAAAGCATACGCTACATGGGGAGCTTGGTGTGGCGTCATCTACATGGAGTGGAGGTCTAGTGTTCGAGCTGCGAATTCCTCATTTTGGCTACATTTTGGGCGGCATGGATGGGAGAGGTAGAAGGCTAGTGAAATTCTACCTTGGACCAAGTCATACTTTTCAAATGAAAGGTGGAGAGCATTTGTAGGAGGGTGACTTGGTCATGCATGTTTGAATGAGTGGTTGGGAGTCTTTGGAGGGTTGTGGCCGAATTTTTGGAGAGGTATGGGGAAGGGGGACGGCTTGGTAGTATGTTGTGGAGGGAGTGCCGATTTCCACTTTAGCATTTTGGTTGGTTTCGGTCAAAGGTGGTAAGCCGGAATTCTTTTTCTTTTTGTCAATTTCCTAAACCGAATTTCAAGTAAAACTCTCCCACTTTTGTTTCTTGAAACCGAAATCCCAAGCAACTCTATTGCCGAATTTTGTAGGTGGTTTTCTACATCTTGTGTTTGCTAGCCGAATGCCCCTCCCCACTCTTCTTCTTTCTTTCATTTTGAGTTAAGCCGAAATCATCTTACCTTGTTCTTCTAATTTTCGTTTTTCCCTTTTCCATACCATTTAGCCGAAACCCATCCTTCAAAACTCTCTTCTCATTTCTTCTTTTGGCAAACCGAAACTACTTTCATTCCATCCATTTCTCCCTTTCTCAATTGCCATTGCCGAAACTACTTTTTTCTCACACTTCTTTTCTTTCTCTTCCACTCAAGCCGAACGCTAGAGGTGATAAACACTTAAAGCCGTTTTCTTTCTTCTTTCTTTGGAAGCCTTGACCGAATCTATCCCCTCTTCTAGTGGTGTTTACGTTGGCCGATTAAGGGTTGGTGATTGAGGTAAGTGCTAGCCGAATATTTTCTTTCTTTTCTCACTCGTACTCTATCGATTTGAGGTTTTGTTAAGAGTTGTATATGACAACTATTGATGAGTGTTATCTCTTATGTGGGAACCGATTGCATCATAGGACAAAGGGGACTTCAAGCGATCAAGTGGAACTTTCTACCTTTGCTTAACCATTTGATAGGTGGTGGTAAGAAGATTATCTGTTAGTCTATTCTTTTGGATTTCAATAAGATAAGGCTTCAAGTGTTTTAACTGTTCTCTTTTTAGGGGTGGCCGATTGTTAAAGGAGAACCACTGCTTGGTTCAAGATTTGGTAGGAAATCAAATCTAATATAAAGGTAAGGGTTCGATATTAACCCCTTTGGTTAATTGATGTTGGCCGAATGTTAGGGATGCCTAACTCTTATGTTTGGCCGATTGTAGGAGCTAGTACTCGAGGGATTTAGATCATTTCGTTGGGATTTTAGACTCGTATTACCAGGTGTGTAAACTAACACACTTCCGTTTAGTAATATGATTGATAACCTGTGTGATAATTAATGAAACAGTGATGATTGATATGATACCCTAATGGGTATGATCTTGGACTCGGGTAAGCCATTATTATTATTGTTATGAGTTTACTAATGATCTATATGATACCATGGCTATGGATATATGTGACATGGGATATGAGGTTAGGCATATTAGCATGATATGCATGATTTGTATGATATGCATGATTACATGAGTATGGTATGTTGATGGGTGATATGAGTGGAGGGAGCGGTGATATTTTGTGTTGTGAGCACCGGTGTTTTGGTAACACACTTTGTGACTTTGGGTCACCAGAGGTTTGGCACCTCCGGAGGTTTGGCACCTCATTGCGACTCGTCCCCGTGGTTAACACCCACCGTGGGTTGGCCCCACATGAGATATGGGATCGTCTGCGCTAGTGATTGGGTATCACACGATGGGTTGGCCCCATCATTCGATTATTGTGACTACGGTCACCGGTGGTTTGGTACCACATTTGTGTCTTTGGGACACCAGAGGTTGGGCACCTCATTGCGACTCGTCCCTATGGTTTGACACCACCGTGGGTTGGCCCCACTTGAGATACGGGATCGTCTGCTAGTGATTGGGTATCACACGATGGGTTGGCCCCATCATTGGATTTGTGACTTCGGTCACAAAGTGCTTTGGTAGCACAAACGTGTCTTTGGGACACCAGTGGTTTGGCACCACATTGATGGATATTGTGTCTTTGGGACACCAGTGTTTTGGTAACACATTGTGACTATATGTCACCAGTGGTTTGGCACCACCAGTGGTTTGGTACCACACGGGGTAGAAAAGGCAATACGGATGGTTAGGATCGGGTTGCATTAATTATGTTGCTATGTATGATGTGTGATAGCATGTTGTGTTATCGGGAGCGGGATTTATACACTGAGTCATTCGACTCACCCTCTCCTTTGATATTTCAGGTGACTCGTAGACGCGGACAAGGAGCCGGGATGGACTCGGGGTGCACATGCCATGCTTTAATAAAAGTTTTGCTCAGACTATTCAATTTGGGTACTTTAACTTATTTACTTTTAGTTGGGTTTTAGTTGGATTTGTAAAAGGCCTTTGATTTATGTTTTATGATGGTTATGGTTTAATTAGATTCTTAACCTGCTTAACAAATAACTTGGTATGAAATTTTACTAAAAATTTGGAAGGATAATGTTTTCAAAACTATAACGCAATGTGTTTTAAACTATACCATCGGGTATCTCACTATGTTTTGTTATAAAGTAAACTCAAATGATTCTCAAATCAAACTCGATTTTCTACTAAGTCAAAAATGTTTTAAAATAGCACTAAGAAACTATTGGAATTACTAAATGAAACCAACTCGTTTTTAACTATATACTTTGGATAAGTTTTCAAAATCTAATCAAACAAGCCTA
This sequence comes from Gossypium sturtianum, assembly GCA_025698515.1. Taxonomy (NCBI): domain Eukaryota; kingdom Viridiplantae; phylum Streptophyta; class Magnoliopsida; order Malvales; family Malvaceae; genus Gossypium; species Gossypium sturtianum. The sequence continues at coordinate 73,021,913 of CM046955.1, read as the reverse complement.
CTCCAATTTTCCTCAAATTCACTATGTTTTCACCCCGCTTTTAAACGAAAAATCTGATCACTCAAAAACGTTTTTCCCCGTAACATACCAGATTCGGACGTGGTGTCCTGTCCGAGTTTGGGGTGTTACACCGTGTGACATTATAGGTCATTTTCAAGATTAAAAAGCCACCATTTAGTACATACTTACAATCAACAATTACCATCACATATCAAGCATATAAGGCAGCCAAACACATACTAAATTGACCATTCATTCTATACATTCATTACTCATTTCATTCACTTACCTACCCAAAAACTTGACCATTTTATGAGCATCAATCCATACCAAAACAACTACACATACCACATTCATCAAGGCAAAATATGAACCAATAATTAGTCACATCTCATGACCAAGTCTATACTTCAACTTATACCAAAATACTAGCCTATACATGCCATATCTAACTTTATACATTTCCAAAGTGTACCAAAAAGAGTTTAGTAGTGTGATGACGATCCGTGACGGTCCCGAGCCTTCAGTAGCTTTAACGACCTATAAAACAGAGAAAACACACACACACAGAGAGTAAGCTTTTCAAAAGCTTAGTTAGTCAATATACAAACAAACTTAGCATGAATTGCACATAACAGAATTAATAAGATAACCAATATGGTTCTCATGACAAAATCACCTCATTCTTTCTTGAGCTCATATGCTTAGCTATAACTTGCCATATTTCCAAATCACATAACATATAGTTCATCTAGTCAAGAATTTACATATCACATTATCAATTCCATATACTTAACATTATAATATGCTCACATGGATACTTACCTTATATACACAATTAGTATATAAGCAACGTACCTATAACGGATATTCATTCACTTAACTTATCAAAACTCGGATTTGCTATTCGTATATCAGACTTGCCCGTTGAACCGATAGGAATCTAGTAGGATACTCAGAAAGCTCGGAATGGTCGTACAATGCCAAGTCCCAGACGAGGTCTTACATGTAATCGGATATCAATGCCACTATCCCAGACAGGGTCTTACACGAATAAATACGATGCCAATGTCCCAGACATGGTCTTACACATAAAGATCATATCGATGCCAACGTCCCAGACGTGGTCTTACACGTAATACTCATGTCGATGCCTACGTCCCAGACGAGGTCTTACACGAAATCTCAAATCAACGCCAACGTCCCAGACGTGGTCTTACATGATAAAACAGAACAAAAACCTATATCATGACATAGCTAGTCCTATTTATTCCTAGGTTCGTACGGGACTTCTCGGACTTATTCACTATATAGAACTTATCTCGAAATTCATATACATAACCTCTCATAAGCATCCATTATCAACATTTGTAATATAAACAATTATAATTTCATACAAGTACGTTTATTTGCATAATGACTTACCTCGGATTCGATTTATCGGAATGAAAATGGCTACTCGTTTACTATCGCTTTCCCGCGATCTAAATCCATTTTCCTCGATTCTTGTTCTAAACATATTCAAAATTAACCTTTTTATTCAATAATTCATTCAATTCAATCCAAAGACATACATTTAGGGCTATTTGCAAATTAACCCTCACATTTGCACAATTTATCAATTTAGTCCATTTTTCTCAAAACATCAAATCCACAAAATTTGTTCACACACATGCTTAGCCGAATCTCCTTAGGGACTATATAAGTCCATATTTCTCATCAAATTCACAATTTAGTCCTCAAAAATAATATTTTTACAATTTAGCCCTATTTAGCTAAATTCATCAAAAATCCAAGAATATAACATGTTCATCTAACTCAAATCTTTCATTTAACAACTAAACTCATCTCAAAACTCAACATATCAACAATGGCATCTCACACAAACATCATCAATTCACAAAATTAATACATGGGTTTTGTAGCTCTCAAAGCAACGATTGCAAAAACATAGAAATTATCGAAAACCGACTCAAAACATACCTTAATTTAAGCTTACAAGTGCCAAAAATCAAAAGAACATTTTCTTCTTTCCTTTCCTTGCTATATTCGGTGGAGAATGAAAGAATGAGCTCCACTTTCATGTTTCTTTTATTATAATATAATTATAACTTATAAAATAAATATAATATAACTTTTAACTTATAAAATAACTTATAAAAACATGTTATAAAACCATGTTACCGTCCACTATAAATAAAAATGGGCTATTTGCCCTTTAAGGACTTCACTATAATAAAGCCATCTCAATTTGATCATTAATCAAATGAAAAGTCACTTTTAAACCTTATGCAATTTAATCCTTTTCATCAAATTAAACACACAAACGGAAAAATTAACTTACGGAAATTTACCACATGCTTAATCACATATCAACGGCACAGAATATAATATTAAAGTATTATTCAGACTCAAATTTGTGGTCTCGAAACCACTATTCCGACTAGGGTATAAACCGGACTGTTACAATACCTTATTCGTGTTTTCTAATAAGTATGAGTGAACCAGTCTTGTGACCTAAAGCGAACCTTGTTCAATTTTTATGAAAAGTATGTACAAACTAGCTTCGCGATCTAAGGCGAACCCAGAATCATTTTTTAAATGTTTTATTTAAAGAAAAACAGGCCTCGTGACTTAAGGTGTGCTCTGTTAGCAAAATTTGAGATTCAACTACTAAGTTTTTGAAACTGTTTTTACAAAACCTATGTTTTCTGCGAACTGGGACTCATAACCTCACCCGCGAATCCAACACATGAAATGATTTTGAAGACGAAGTCTTCTTTTTGTTTTTTTAAGCTCAGTTTTTAAGCATACCTTGTTGATTCTTAGTTATTCACCGAGTTCTCAATGAACTCACCCACTCCTCTCTTACTTCATAGATAAATAGGTAGCGAATAATAGTGGCGAGGTTGATGACTTGGCGAGGCTCACTCCTGTATCGATATTGGAGAACCTGGGAAAATTTGACGATGGGGTTTATATTATTATAAGGGTTTAGAATTACCATAAGTTAACTCTGTTTGATATAATCTCTTCTATGATTAAGTCTACTTGTTGTTGCGAATCATATCTGGAATGTCCTATTATTAGTAAGTATTATGAATAAAGATCGATGTTCATTCATGCATGAGTGTTTCTTCAACTATAATATGCAAGTCTGATTTGTTGGAAATGCAATTTTTCTGTGACCCCGATAATTACATGCGTACCCTAAACTTAGCAAACCCATATACGTATTCAAACCTATGTAATTATATGAACTCCACTAAATTATGGTAAACTTTGCATGTATGTTTCCTTTGTATACGAAGTCTGATTAAATGCGAACCTTTGATGTGTGTGTTCATGTCGTGAACTTAGTTAATACGCAAAATATTTAGCGAACCTATATTTCTAGTGCGAACTCTTACTTTGTGTGAAATTAACTTGTAATAGATACGCAAACTATTGTTATTTAATGCTCGCAAACTTTTAAGTCTTGTTGCTATTATGGCATGTGAACCTTTCTTTGAGGTTTTGAAAACTCGCATGTAACCCTCTGTACATGCAATATTTCCACTTCTGTGTTATTATTTAACACATTATTTGTTAATTATAAGTGGTGTGTTGGAGGTTAGGCTGGGAGTTAACGAAGAGTCACTTCGGTGGCTAATGTAGCACACTGGATTAGTGTCGAAGCCACTCGACCAAATTTTGGGGTGTTACAATTGAAATCACTACCACTACATATGAAGTATGGATATTTGGGTGACAATAATACTTTACCTGTGATTATCACGGTCAGTTTTCCAATTGATCATGAGAAGGCATTATTGGAGGTTCTAAAAATGCACAAAAAAGGAGATTGGGTGGACCATTTCCAATATTAAAGGAAACAACCCCGTGTTGTGCCAACATAAGATCTGACTAGAGGAAGGAAAGAAGCTAGTTGTAGATGCTTAGAGACTTCTTAACCCCACAACGAAGGAAGTGGTGAAAAAGGAGCTTCTGAAATAGCTTGACGCAGGAATTGTTTACCCTATATCTGACAGTGAATGGGTAAGCGCAACACAATGTGTTCCTAAAAAAGGTGGCCTAACGATCATTGCAAATGATAAAAATGAGATAGTCCCAACTCAAACTATAACCGGATGGTGGGTGTACATAGATTACAAAAAATTGAATGATGCAACGAAAAAGGATCACTTCCCACTTTCGTTCATTGATCAAATTCTTAACAGACTGGCAGGAAAAGAGTACTACTACTTTTTTATGGGTATTTGAGATATCATCAAATCCCAATACATCTAGATGATCAGGAGAAGACTATATTCACATGCCCGTATGGGGCTTACGCATTCAGAAGAATGTCATTTGGATTATGCAATTCTCCTGCAACTTTCATGAGATGTATGACAGCGATCTTTGCTGACATGTTGGAACAAGGTTTGGATATCTTTATGGATGACTTCTCGGTCTATGGAGATTCATTTTCAAAATGTTTGAGCAACTTGGAGCGGGTACTAAAAAGATGCGAAGACACCAATCTGGTCCTTAATTGGGAGAAATGTCACTTCATGGTGAAAGAAGAGATTGTTCTCGATCATCAAATTTCAAAAATAGGGTTAGAAGTAGACAAGGAAAAAATAGAGGTAATAGATAAATTGCCACACCCTACATTACTTCGAACAGTGAGAAACTTCTTAGGGCATGCAGGTTTTTACCGAAGATTTATAAAGGATTTTGCTCAAATTTCAAAGCACTTAAGCCAATTGCTACAAAAAGAAATGCCTTTTGTGTTTGATCATAAATGCATACAAGCCTTTGAGTTATTCAAACAGAAGTTAACTTTGACCTCTATTATATTTAGCCCAGATTGGACAAAGCCCTTTGTAATTATGTGTGATGCAAACGACTACACTGTTGGAGCGGTGCTAGGATAAGACAAGGATAAAGTCTTTTATGCAATCCATTATGCAAGTAAGACTCTAAATTCCACTCAATGTAATTACAACACTATTGAAAAAGGAAATGTTAGTGGTCGTATATGCATGTGAAAAGTTCAAACCGTATTTAATTGAGAATTGAGTTTACGTTTAGACAAACCATTCAATGTTGAAATACGTCATGAAGCGAATGAAAGCCAGACTAATGAGATGAGTGCTGCTACTTGAAGAATTTGATCTATGGGTTCTCGATAGGAAATGACCAAAAAATCAAGTTGTAGATTGGTTATCGCGATTGGAAATGGAAGAAGAGGAAAAAGTAAGTACCGAAATAAATAAGAAATTTACATATGATTAATTGTTCCAAGTAGAATAATGTTGGGTAATGAAATCAACCCATAGCTGATAACTATTGAAAAGAGTTATATTCCATGCTTTTAGACCTAGCTAATTGCCTGTACTTAGGTGAATTTAGTTACATTTTAGGATATTATATTAGTATTTTTAGAACATTGCAACATGGAGCTTGGACTGTGTTTAAATGTTATTATATGACACTTTTACTTGTTTCCAGGAATGATTTGTTTGTTGATTGAGTGGCAAGTGCAGAATGAGGAAAAAAGAAATAAAGGAGTGAAGGTTTACCAGGGCAAAAGGGTGGATAGTTTGCCAATGCAAATGCCGTGGAAATTTGTAATTTTGAGAAGATGACTGAGTCAACACTCTATGCTTACCAGTTTTTGCCTAATTCTATTTGTACCAGATAAATACACCTAAAATAGAGGAGGAGATAAATCTTGGGCTATTGGTTTTATCTTAGAGAAAAAAAAATTAAAAGGAGGAAAAAGATCATGAGATAATGAGTTGATGACCACCTACCCAAAAGGAAGAGATTTTAAACCAAAAAGAATTTAAAAAGTGAGAAGATAATCTTTGGTTGTTAGATTTACCCTAGGGAGAGCTTATAAATAGGCCAAAGGAGGAAACCCTACAACACAACAGAAAACACAGCAAAAAGAGAAACAAACAAGAGGAAAGATCCTAAGGCAAGAGTAAGAGGGTTCCAACTGAACAAGATAGGAAGAGGAAGTCATCCATTCGACTAACACAGGATACTGTGTCGCTGAAGTGTGGACCAGTGGCAGCTACCTTCCCGGTGTTCTTCAATCTTCTGTAAATGATGACTTTGGTTTGAAATTTTATTTCCCAGCCCATGAGCTAAATCTCATAGGGTTGAGATTACTTCAATGAAACCTTAAATTGTTTTTATTGATCCAATATATATCTGATTTACTATACTATTTCATTTGATTGTTCTTATTTTAAAATTAAAATGCAAGTAATCTCTAGACATAGAAGACTGTTCACATACTTATAAACTAATTTTAATTCCAAAAGTGTTAGATTGGTTGGATTAAAATCAAATGAAATGAGCAAGTATTCAAGTGACACTTGTGGTAGACTCTAGACAATAAAGTCACGATCATACAGAAGGAACTCATGCAAGATATCTAAAAAGCCTATATAAACGAGCAAGGAAACTTGTGGTTTTGCTTTAGCGAGAGGCAAGCCATTTTAGAACTCTTCTGTGCAGTAAAGGTTGATTTTGGGTAATCCTGACCTTTCAAACCAACATCACTCTATCCTTATTCTTTGTCGAAGTATCTTTGTCACATCATACATAGTTATTTATTTATATATTATTCACAATCACTCTCGTTTTTACATTTCTGCTCCCATTTTTGTAACACCCGATACTCGGCCTGGATGCCAAGTTGAATATTGAGATGCCACACATCCATCTCACATCGATTTCATTGTAATTATCATAATTGAAGTACATGCAGCTTCATTTTACTTTAATTACTCTACCATTTATGAGAATATCAAGTCATGCAAACTTAGTTTAATGTTTAATCATACTAACATACGACATACAAACATAATATGTACATATCTCGAGCATTGGGACCACTTAGCAAATTTTCCCCAAAATGTTACGTAGGTATTGATACCGCCTCTATGGTATCGATACCACCTGGAAAATCGATGCCAAACTAGCATTTTGCTTCTTGCCAAATTTCAAAACATCGAAAAATATCGGTACCTTTGCAAGGTCTCGATAATTACACCTCGAGTATCGATAACCAGGCCAAGGTATCGATACCAAATTGGTATTTAGACTCCCTGGACTTTCGAAAATACACAGGTATCATTTTAAAAGCCCTAATATCGGTACCTCTACTTCAGGTTACAAAAATTTGGCACATAATACTATTTAAATAATTCAAACTTAATCCCTAAACATCACGCTTCATTCACCTAGTCATATAAGCATCATAATGTCTAAAATAATAGTCCAAATACCATATCCAAGTCCACATGCTTCCAAACATACATAATATGAAAGCAATCCCAAATATGTCTTAACAATCCGATATAAATGTCTACCGCATTGGGCTATCACATTGCCTTTATTTCCCAAACATAAATAAGCATATAACACCTATTAATAGAAGCTAAATAATCAGCTTGGATCACTTCTTTGAAGGCTACACCGCTCACACCGACACTACTTATCTGCAATGGTTAAAAAGGAGTGGGTGAGCAACAAGGTAGACATGCAACATAATCATAATATCTTCTACTCTTATATCATAGTTTACGCATTTAATCATCTTTCATGAATATTTACATATTAATCACATGAATACTTAAGCATATATTTCAGCATATATCAATAACATTTAATCACATTCAGTCACTTTTTATGATAATTTGGCTCTTGAGATTATAAAACATAAAGGGGACTCTATCACCACACATCGAATACGCGGATCACCAACACACCATAGTGACTCAAAGAGTCGAACATGTCCCATAAGTGAAGTATATAGCTAACACTCTCCAACACACCACATATACATATCCTGATGAATGGAGCTTAGCTCACATTCCTTTATCTCTCTGAAACTGTCTCTGGGCCTCAATGCCCTACATATATCACAACACAAAGGTTAGTACTCACAATCCTATGGCATGCCAACTATATCCAACAATCTCAAAAGGTCACAAGGCTAAAATATCCATATTATTATCACATATTTACTTACTGATTTTCCGCAATATTCACTACATATTCACATTAGTAGCACAATATAATCACTGTCATATGGCATGACAACATATCCACTTATTTACTATCACATTAAATGAATAACATACCCTCATATTTACTTTCACAATGGTCATCACAAGCTTATAGCATATATCATAACATCTCATATATGTTCATGATTCCACAATTTCACAAATTTACAAGCGAACATATTTCACATTTAATCATAGGTGTGAGAACACTTACACTCAAAATTTAGAGTAGGGGTTTAGGCTACCTCTAAATTCCCAATTACACAATGAATCATTTACGAGTAGTGATCCCAAAACACTCACTGAAACATTCGCTTTTGTCGAAAAATCGAAAGCTTAAACAAGCTTTCCTTTGCCCTTATCTCTACTCATTGAAGGTCCTATCGACTCCAACACTTCAACAATACAAACCACACATATATTCAGTCAACAATCAGTTAATAATTCACCTCAAACAGCCACAAACACAAGCCTAAGCTACAATTTTTTCTAACCAAAACCTTTAGCACGACAAACTTAAAATTCAAATATCTCGATCTATACTTAATATTTTCACCTAAAACCAATTACGTTCATATTATAATTCACGTACAATTAATTCCCAACCTTCAACCTACAATAGAATACTCAATTCATAGTATTGACTTTTTCGACATGTTTTATGACTCTTTTTTCTTCTGAAAATTCATTGAAACTAAAGAAATCTTTAACGAAACTTCAAATTAAGTTTAGAAACCTTCTAATCATGTTAAAATAAATTAAGAAATACTTCGAAACCATGTTTTTATCAATAAACCCAAAATTCACCATTGAAGACCCGATTTTAAGCTTTTATTAAAAACGCGTGTTTCAAATGCTACAAATTTAGTTTAAGGGACTAGATATCATTTAAAACTCATAGAAAGTTGAATGGTTACCTTCGATGGAAGAGAAACGAGCTTTGACGCAAATCTAGAAAAACCCACGTTTGGAGAAGATGATGTAGATGATGAAGTTTTTGGGTGATTTTCTTGGTTTAAATGGAGGTTTAAGGCTCAAGGGTTATAGTATTCAAAGAGAATTAGGAATTAGAGATCAAAATCAAGTAGAAGAGACTTAGGAGAGTAATAAACGACATAAGCAAAGGGGGAGCAACTATTGTGAAAACAAGGTTGTAGCATGGGGGTTTTTAGGTTCAATTTAAAATTCTAGGCAATTTGCTTCATAAAAACTCTAAGTTTTGACTCTTTTACAAATCAGTCCTATTTTAAAAATTTAAGATATTTAAAACTCATTTCCTGAAATTTATTTAATTTTCTAAAAACCATATTAAAAGCATTACCAATAAGCCATGTCGCAGAATTCCAAACATTCTAATGCTAAAATTCCTAAAATACCCCTAAAACTCCTAGGCCATATTTTGGGGTGTTACAAATCTCCCCCTCTAATAAGAATTTTGTCCTCAAAATTCCCTGCTGACACGTCACTTGCTTATTCACAAAATATGCTATTTCTACTTTTAATCAAACTATCACACTTTCGCTGCGTACTCTGATTCTTATTCTCTCTAATTTTCTACTGCTTTTCTTAATGATCCTATTCAATACCACGAAGTTATTCTATAGTAACTTTTCTAACAATTTCCTTTATTCACTATGACACTCTTCTCTAAAGAACTCGTAACCATTTTTCCTAATTCACTAGTCTCTATCGGGATTCTCTACTTATTAGCTAATTCACTTAAAATTTACAAAGGCTTAGAACCTAAATCTATCAACGAGAATAAAAAAAGTTATTACAAGGAAAGAATGCCCTCAATCTCAACGTTCAAATCTCAATCCTGTGGTTCTTTAATAGCATAAACTCGAGCTGGACCTCCAAACTTAATCGGTGTAGCAACAGTATGAGTAAAAATTCACTGCCCAACTGGTCTCCCATTACCTCTACCTCGACCACGACCTCTAGCAAGCGTAGAAGCAGGTGCCGAAATCTAAGTCTGCGAACCCTCAACTCTATTTGGGAAATCCCTAAGAAAATGTTCTTTCGAACCACACTTAAAAAATCCACTTGTCAACTTATGACACTCTCCAGGATGCCCACGTTCACAATGTAGACAAAACAACCATCCAGAACCACCAGTCGAACCACTAGTACTAACGATAACACTATCTTGCTGCTTAGGCTGACTTGGTCGAATCTCATGTTGTGCACTCCTATCGGAACCCTGCGTATCACGCCTTCTCTTAGGCAGTCGATCAGATACACCATCGAAAGTTCTCTTACCAGTTTCAGTAACTACATAATGAGGCGGTTTAGCCAAAGTCTCCTTAACAGCTTTGGCTTTCTCAACTAACTCATTGAACATCTCCACATTCTAAGTTACCAGGTAAATCTGAATCTCATGATTAAGAAAAAAAATGAAACCTTTTACAACGGTCCCTTTAAAAAAGAACCACCTCAGGTGTGTACTAACTAAGTCACATGAACTCTGCCTCATAATCAGCCACTGTTAGATTACCTTTAACAAGATCTAGAAATTCCAGCTATGAGCTTCCATGTACTGCTCGCCCATAAACTTCCTCTTAAAAACCTCAAGAAAATAATTACAAGTCAATCTATCAAAAACAATACCCCTCCTAATCGTATTTTGATAACTTTTGAAAATAGTTATATTTTAAGCCTCTAGATGGAATTAATTGTTTGAAATTAAGTAAATACATCTACATTTCTAGGATAATTTTAGAACATTGCATAACAAAGCTTGGACTGCGCTACATTTGCCATTATTTGTTACTTTGATCACTTGGGGAGGAAATGTGTGGTTCCATGTGAACACAGGTGCAGGTAGAAGAAGAGGATTGAGAGGATGTAGGAAGAAAATAAAGGAAGTGAAATATTGCCATGGCAATTGGTAAGATTGATTGCCAACAGAATTGCCATGGTAATTCCGGGAAGATGACTCAACACTCTATCCATGTCACTCTTAGCTAGCTGAAAGTGTACTAAAAAAACCAACCGAAAAAGTGGAATGCAAAATGTGTGCTGAGATGGGATGGATCTACCCAATAAAAGAAGAAGAGAGAAGATGAGGAGATGAGAATTAGCGTGAGAAAGGGGCTGGTGACAATAATTCTCTCTCTTCGCGTAAGAATAACTCCATTGGAGAATTCCAGAGAAAGAAAGGGTAATAGCTTAAAAGAGAGAAAATACAAACGTGAGGAAGGAGAAGAGAAATCATTCCTGGATTCATGTACAACCGGAAGATAAAGAGAAGCTGGAGTGTGGAATTAACTTCCTATAGTTCTGCCTTTATTTTTCTAGATTGAATTTTTTGTGATTCAAAATTAATTGAGAAATGTTGATGAATGATTCTATTTTGATGTTAACTTTTCCACCCATGAACTAAATCTTTTCTGGGTTAGAGTTGTTTGGGTGAATGATTTATCATCTTTAATGCCTAGGAATTGAGATTGTGTATATCACTGTTATAGTCGATTCATGCTTATTTTAAATACATGCATGTAAGCTCTAGACATAGTTGAATGTATGCTGTGTTGTTAGGTGTTTTTAATTCTGAAAAGGTTAAGAATATTGGATCTTGATTTGAATGATGCAAGTGAATACTTGATAGAATATTCGTAGCACTCCAGACATAGATGTTGCAAGTTGTATAGAGAGGACGTTCATTGCAGTTATCAATCCCAAGTTCTGTAGACGTACATGAACTTAGATTTTTAGTTTAGGATCTAGCTATCGAAAGAGGTAGGTCACAGTAGCGAATCTCTAGGCAGTAGATTAGACAATATTTTGCCATGACATTATCTTGATATGAACATTTCTCCTAAATAATTCCAACCTTATTCATTCCACAACAGAAACACTCTTGATAATCTTTGTGAATTGCCACATCATTTTACTTGCCATATCAATTCTTTGTTTTTTATCATTTAAATTCAGTAATTCATTATTCTAGTTTCTTATTCACTTTGAGATTATTTTTTGATATTTTAGTATAATTAACAGTATTATAATAACATATTCAATTTCTTACCAAATTCTGATCCATGTGGAGACGATACTTACTTATCTCTTTATTACTTGAATAACGTGTACACTTGCACAATTGCATTAGTTATTTTACATGCAACAAGTTTTTGGCACTGTTGCAGGGATCGACTGTAACACCCCTTACCCGTGTTCGAAGACGAAACCGGATACGAGGCATTACCTAACTCAACTTGCTTAAACATGACGTTTCAGGCTATAAAATTTCGTTTTGTCATAAAAACTTTCCATTCAAACCCATAACATACTCACCCTAGGCCTACGAGGCCTTAAACATACTTTCGGAAGGTTTCGGGAATTAATCGAAAACTTTTACACGCTGAGAAAATTTTTTCCTAAACAGGGGCCACACGTCCGTGTTGTTCAAGGGACACGCCCGTGTGCCCCTGAGACATGCCCGTGCTCCTCACCCGTGGTCAACAATGACTTAATACACACGGCCGGACACACGCCCGTGTGCCAAAACCTTAGCATTCTGTTTGTGACGTCATCACCTCACTAAGGTCACACGGCCAAGGAACACGCTCGTGTCCTTAGGCCGTGTGTCGAATTAAATTCTAAATTCTAGGTGCAGACTTCACACGGCCTGGGCACACGCCCATGTCCATGGCCGTGTCTTTCACACGGCTGAGACACACGGCCATGTCTCTGCCCGTGTGTTTACTACTGAGCATACTGACTTGTAAACCTAGCATGCATGGGGACACACGACCAATTAACACACCCATGGGGTGATGACGTGTCACACACTCCGCCTAGACACACGCTGCGTGTGTGTCCGTGTGGACATTAAAAAGGCTATATTCCAAGCCAAATGCCACCCTTCATAGCCACCATACTTATACCAACTCAAATCAAACATCCACACAAGCATAAACTTCATAATTCATCATCAATGAATATATATAAACTTGTCAAGTATTGGCCAACTTCAATGACCATATACAAAAATAAATTGAGCAACCATAGTAGCCAACAAATTTGGCTTGCCAAATGACATAACAAAAAGACCAAGTCCTATACATGCCATAATCAAAATAAATCTAATTTGGCTATACCAAAAAGTGTTCGATAGTGTGATCTCCAAACTCCGACGTCTCTAATTTCTCGAGTTATCTTGGCAATACTACAAGGAAAAGAGAAATGAGAGGGGTAAGCAAGAAGCTTAGTAAGTTTGCATGGAAATAAATAGCAACAATGAATTTATAACGGTATCCCTCCATTGCGTTAGATAACCACACACAATGTCACAGGCTCTTGCTATAACTTACGCATATTTGCCCTTATCTAGCACATATCATGCCACATATCGTAAATGTTCCTCGTGATTTACTTACGGGTACCTGTGTTCACCCAATCACATAACTTTAATACCAATCTCAATTCTATATCTCAGTAAATCACTAGGGATACTCAAGATGCATATTCATTATCACTTACCATGAACCCGAAGCCAATGCCACATCCCGGATGCGGTCGTACAGGGGATTACCTTTGATTTCCAATGCCATATCCCGGATATGGTCTTATACGGAATTTCACCTCATGTATCAATGCCATATCCCGGATACGGTCTTATACGATTCTCATATTCAATGCCAAAGCCATACTCCCGATATGGTCTTATACGGAATCTCAATTATGTCTGAGGCCATAACCTTGACAGGTCTTACACGGACCGTATCTATCTCATGTCTCGATAATATTATACTCACATTCATTATAGTCCAACCGGGACTTCAACAATTCAATTTATTAGAATATCATACATCAATATAATATCAAACATTGTCAACAATACGAGCATAAATGTTGAATTTATCACATACAAACTTACCTCGATTTCAAAATAAGCTAGATCGTCGATCTATTCCGAGACTTTATTCTTTCCCCAATCGAGGTTGATTCTTGGTTCTTCTTACTCTATAATAGCAAATTAGCTCATTTTAATAATCACATTAATAAATGCGTTTCAAAAATCATGCTTTGGCAAAATTACTATTTTGCCCTTATACTTTGGCAAAATGACCATTTTACCCCTAGGCTCGGAAATTAATTCTAATCAAATTCCTACCTTTAATGAGCCTAGGTGAACATTTATTTCTCTTATGGCTATCATTAAAACCCAACATTTCACACATTTACTACAAACTTTATAACCTTTACAACAAGGTCCATTTAGGTGTTTTCATGGCAACACCTTTCAGAAAAGTTGTTCATCTAACAACCAAGACTCATTTTCTTCCATAAAAATGCAACAAATAACAATGAAAGATCTCATGGAAAATCTCTAAACCCTTCACCATATTACAAACTAGTCCCCTCATTGGGTTCTAAAAGTACAACTGTCTTCAAGAAAAATCATTAAAATCACTTAGTTGAATGGAGATGAGTTTGCTGAAATTTTGAGCTTTCAAAATCCCTATTTTGCTTGCTATTTTCGATGGAGAAAGATGGAGAGAAAAGATGGATATCATCTTTTCTTTATTTTATTCTATTTATCAATTTAGTCAACAACTATTACCAACTTTGACCAATTTGTCAATTCTTGTCTCCTATGATCCCCTATGGCCGGCCAACCATTTAAAAAGGGGCTAGTTGCCCTTTAAAGTCCCAAAATTAATATTCTATGGCTATTAGGTACCTTTATCTTATAAAATAGAACTTTTGTACTTTATGCGATTTAGTCCTTTTTCGTAATTAAGCAAGAAATCGCTAAAATTAAGGCACCAAAATTTTCATGTACACATATAATCATGCTCTAGCTCATAAAATATCATAAAAGAAATTTTCTATAACCTCAGATCAGTGGTTCCGAACCACTATTCCGACTTGCCCCTAAATCGGGCTGTTACATTGACAACATTAGTGAAAAATTGGTTTATTAGTATTTTTGTTATTCTTGTTAGAACAATTAATTAGTATTTTATTTGATTTTTCAGGTTTGTATTAGTTCATCAGAAGAAGTATTCAAGAGGATACATAACATTGTTTTGATCTTGAAATGGAAAGGACAATAAGGCTAAGAAGAAAATAGTTAAGAGAAATGGAGAGAAATAGAAATGATCCAAACAGAGATGGTTAGATACTCTAGAATGAAAGGAATGCTGATATTCCTCGAATTATAGATGACAGAGAAAGACCCATCAGAGAACACGTAGTGCCTATTTTGGATGATCTAAATCCAGGAATTTTTAGGCCATGTATTCAAGCTCAACACTTTGAATTAAAAGCAGTAATGTTTCAGATGTTGCAGACGGTAGGGCAGTTTAGTGGTCTACCTACTGAAGATCCCAGATTGCACTTGAGACTTTTTCTTGAAGTTGGTGATTCATTCAGGCAATAAGGTGTTCCTGATGATGCCCTTAGATTAAAATTATTCCCTTATTCATTGCGAGATTGTCCTAGATAATGGTTGAATGCGTTACAATCAGGTATGGTTGTAACACCCCTTACCCGGGTTCTACGCCGGAGCCGGGCCCGAGGCGTTACCGAACTCAAACCACTTGATCGTCACTTAGGCTTGTCATAACTACTCACTGGTGCTGTCGTCCGAGGATTCACTTCCTTGGATTTTTCGATTGGGCTTGGTACGACTTGCCCATTGGCCTCTTTCTAGCATCTCGGGCTTCACTCACAGCCCTCCTCTTTTCTGAACTCAGCTCTTCGGCCTTACTTGCCCTTTCAACCAACACTACAAATTCTTTCAACTCCAAAATACCAACTAGGAGTTTGATGTCCTTATTCAGCCCATGTTCGAACCTTTTACACAAGATGGTCTCAGTCGACACACATTCTTGAGCGTATTTGCTAAGCCTAACAAACTTACGCTCATACTCTGCTACTGACATCCTTCCTTGCTTCAACTCAAGGAATTCCTTCATTTTTCGATCAGTAAATCGATGGCTTATATACTTCTTCCGGAACTCTTCCAGAAAGAAGTCCCACGTCACCCGCTCTCTTGGGACTACCAACGTTAGTGTTTTCCACCAATGGTATGCCGAATCTCTCAGCAAGGATACGGCACACTTCAAGCTCTCCTCAGGCGTACAAGAGAGTTCATCGAATACTCTCATCGAGTTTTCTAACCAGAACTCTGCCCTCTCTGGGTCATCATCTACCTTAGCTCTAAACTCCTCAGTCCCGTGCTTCCTAATCTTATCCACCAGGGGTTTCGATATCCTCACTACATCCATACCTTGAGGAGCCACTGGATTTGGCTGAGGTATAGGAGGAGGTGGAGGAGGTTGAGCGAAGCAGTTTGCTCGAACATAGTCCGAGTACCAATTACTCATCATCTGGAGAAAGGCTTCCCGTGCCTCTTCCCCTTGACCCCTGACCTCGGGTCCACTCTCAACGGGCGCGGTTCCTTGCGCAGAGAGCGGCGCATTATTACTAGCTTGCTTCATCGATCGATGGATCGAGAATCCATATACTATATAAAACAAGATCTAAAATCATCGAAGCCACACACTATCATTGTACACTTATGGCATGTATAGCTAGACTCTTACACCCGCTACGGTAGTCCTAGAACTGACTAAACCATAACTCGAGACCACTAAATGTAACACCCCTTACCGGGTTCTACACGAGCCGGCCCGAGGCGTTACCAAACTCAAACCACTTGATCGCCACTTAGGCTCGTCATAACTACTCCCAAGTCATCTCAACAACCTCATTCTCGACTTACGAGGCCTCACTCATACACACGAGGGCTCTCGAGACTAAACCGAAACTTTTTCCAATCTTAAATTTTTTCTCTTTTATACAGATCTCACACGCCCGTGTATGGACACACACGCCCATGTCCCCAAACCGTGCCTAAAAACTCCAGCATTCTGCCAATGCCCCACGGCCAAGGCACACGCCCGTGCTTACCACCCATGGTGCACACTGACTACCTTAACACGGCCTAGAGTCTAGACACACGCCCATGTGGCTAGCCCGTGGCCAACACTGATTAATCCCACACGCCCTAGGCACACGCCCGTGTGACTAGTCCGTGGTCTATTCTGACTTCAAATACTAACATGCAGGGGACGCACGGCCAAAGCACATGCCCGTGGTCGACCGTGGGTCACACATGGCCTAGACACACGCCTTGTGTGTCTATCCACATGGCCAAGAACAAAGCTATTTGCTAAGCTCTTCTCACCCTTATAGCTTACACAACATGCACTCATACAACACATCCATAATCAACTCAAATTGAAGTGCAATCTCACATAGAAAACTACATCTTTCTTTCATATAATGTAATAGCCAACAACCATGGCATTATACAAAATACACTATCCATCTAAAGGCCAACACATCTTAGCCATTTACACCAAAAATTCACTAATTTTTCTAGCCCCTATACATGCCATAAACAAAACATTGAGTCTAATGTACCAGAGTGTGCTGATAGTGTGGGCGATCTTCCAATTGATCCTCGTATCTCGATTCAACACTTTTACTCTATTAGACAGGGGAAAAGAAAGAGAGTAAGCTTTGAGCTTAGTAAGTTTACACATAAACAATTAAGCAACATAGTATAAGCTAAGCAACAATTAGCATTATACTAACATAAGGAATTCACAACTATGCTTACTCTTTCTATCCCTTAACACATTTCCAACACATCATGAGTCACATACTCATAACTATTGACATACACCCCTGCATTCAACATCACATTTACACAATATACAACACATCATTATTCTCGATAATACATCCACACAGTTAATCCACACAACTAGTCCACAGAGCTAATCCACACAGCTAATCCACACAGCTAATCTACTCACTATCACATCCACACAGCAAATCTCTCGGTGGTTCCGCACTAAGCCCACCTCGTCCAATTAGTAAGGTAGTATCGCACTTAGCCTACCAACAAGATATTCATAGCGGTCTCGAACATAGCCCACTAAATAACATACCTAAAGATAGCATCGCACATAGCCAGCTCATCGTCAATATGCATTAGGATGGTATCGCATTTAGCCCACCTTTTTGCATTATCACAACACATTCACAAATCTACTTACTTAATCATTCATCCATCCATTTCACTTGAACCACATAGGTTCTCAATCATTCTCAACCAAGCTATACACTATCTAGCATTAACAATTTGTATGTATGAATGCATTGTTTATGCATAGACTTACCTCGATACTCAAAAGTATAGAAACGTGCAATTTAGTCCACCACCTTGCTTTTGCCTCGGTTTCGATCTAGGCTTTGTCTCTCTTGATCTATAATGAATAAATCAGCTTATGCAATACACACTTTGACTAAATTGATTCACATCTCATACTTTAGCAAAATTACTATTTTGCCCCTAAACTTCCTCATATTTACACTTTAGCCCCAAGGCTCGTAAAGTGATTTTTATTCAACTTTCAAGTCTTTCATGCTTAGCCGAACCACTTATTCAACTAAAGCTATCATCAATTATCACAAAAACACACATGTATGACCAAACTTAAGATTTTCACAATCAAGTCCCTACATGCATTTTCATGGAAAATCACTTAACAAAAGATGTTTCTACTACATCAAGCTTTCATAATCTTCCATAAAATATCAACAGACATGCATGTCATACATGACCACATTTTTTAACATCCATTATAGTTCATCAAATAGTTAAAAATAGCTTACTCATGCTACCGGGACTTCAAAAATACAAAGAATATCAAAAACGGGACTTAAATGCACTTACTAGCAAGCTTGAAAAATTGAAGAACCCTAGCTATGGCTTCCTTCAAATTTTCGGCCATGAGGGGAAGAAGATGAGCATGATTTTGTCATCTTTTCTCCTTTTTAATCATTTAATAACCAAATGACCAAAATGCCCTTTTTGATAAACTTCCTATTTTAACTCATCCATGCCCATTTTTGTCCAAAAACTAAAAATTGGGAAAATTGCTCATTAAGGACCTCTAATTAATAATCTATAGCGATTTCACACACATAGCTTCTAGAAACATACATTTTGCAACTTTTGCAATTTAGTCCTTTTTGACAATTCAACCGATATTTCACAAAATTGCTTCATGAAACTTTCACACTAGCATGCATACAAGGCATAAACCTCAAAAACTCATTTATAACCCTCGAATTTGTGGTCTCGCACCACTATTCTGACTAGGCCCTAAATCGGGATGTTACAACTCTCCTCCCTTTAGAGATTTTCTCCCCCAAAAATCTTACCAGTAAAGAGGTTTGGATGTTGCTCTCTCATAGCTTCTTCCGTTTCCCACGTAGCCTCTTCCACACCATGTTTCTGCCATAACACTTTCACTAGTGCTATGCTCTTATTTCTCAACTGTTTCACTTCTCGAGCCAAGATCTTAATCGGCTCCTCTTCATAAGACATATCCAGTCTTATCTCAATTTTCATCGAAGGAATCACATATGAAGGATCAGAGCGATACCGTCGCAACATCGACATATGGAACACATTATGAATCATTTCCAACTCTACCGGCAAAGCCAACCGGTATGCTACAGGTCCAATCCTGTCTGTAATTTCATACGGCCCTATGAATCTTGGACTCAATTTCCCTTTTCGTCCAAATCTCATAATCTTCTTCCACGGTGACACTTTCAAAAACACTTTGTCACCCACTTCAAACTCAATTTCTTTTCTTTTCAAATCCGCATACGACTTTTGTCTGTCCGAAGCAGCTTTCAGACTATTACGGATTACTCTCACTTTCTCTTTGGTCTCTTTTACTAGATCAACTCCATGGATCCACTTCTCACTAAGCTCGGTCCAATA